>QTSX02005692.1:106411-755636 GCA_014839935.2 Entomophthora muscae | reverse complement strand
ATAATGCAGGAAGGAAGACATAGGGCTGTGCTGGCCTGGGGGGTCTGGGTTTGGTTGGGTTGGGCTTGCGGGTTAGGGGTGTTGGTGGCAGTGGTGGAGGCGGAGGATTTTGCGTGATGGCTGCCATATAACGCTTATTGTATTCCTCATTGGTCATTGGCTGGATGGGCTGGTAAGTGGCAGTGGCCCAAGGTGGAAGGCGCTTATCCTTACGTGATTGGTTGCCCATGTTCACATGGAAAACCATTTGTGCAAACAAGTCAGCCACCATCTGGCAGCCAAAGAGAAAATTGTGGTTAAGGACCCCAAGATAGAGGTTGTTGAAAGCCTGAGGGCAGCGCTCCTGTAATGTGGATCCAATGTTAAAGAAGACAACATCAGCCAGATGGATGTCTGCGTGGCCAGCAGGGTATACTGAGGCCTGGTGCCCAGGTCTCAGGATGGCCTCAAGGGCAGTGGAGCTACCCTCCATCTAGTGGCTCAAGAAAACTTGATGCTTTGAATTTGAGCCATCTAGGAGTTGAACAATCCACTGAGGATGTGACTGTATGAGTACCCATCAATGAAATCAGAGTTTTTCTGATAGTAGACAAAACCCTTGGCTAAAACAGCCAGAAATGCACCAATGAAAGTCCCCTTCTTGACCTTCTTTCTTCCATTCTTGTTGGCAGCTTATCCTTGCTCACCAAAATTGTCAAAAGCTATGGATAGATTATAGTAAAGGATGAAAATGATGTCATCTGACAAACTTGTCAGGCATTGGACCAGGGTTGACTCAATGTCAATATCATACAGGGAATCCTCAGCACCATCCTATTAGTTGCCAGCAAAATTAGTAAGAATCCATATAGAAGCCACCTTTCTGTGCATCCAGAGCTACACCATTTTCTCAGAGACCTATATGTTATTATGTGCAAGCTGTTTTCAGACCTGGGTTAGGGGAAGCTTGAGGTCCTGCTGAAGGAGGTCAAGCATTATTGGGTAGGCCTCAGTTATCTGGGACTCAGGGGCCTTCTTTGGCTTCTTGGCTGTCCTGATCAGATTCCTCTTGTTCATTAGGTTGTTGAACTCCCGCATTATAGTGGCTTGGGTAAATTGCAACTGGGCGGCAATCTGGTCCCATGACAGACCCTGTAGGTTTAGTGCCACAATTTCCTGGAGAATTTGGGTGGTGATGATTTGTTGTTTGGGGCGCTGGGCCGCGGGAGCTGAAGCCTGATTGGCTGTAGGGGGCAGGTCGGTTGGTGGCAGGAAGTTGTTCCAAATCAAGGTTGCCATCCTGATTGGTTGGTTGGCAGCTTGTGGGGGGGGGGTACGGGAGCGGGGGAAGAGCTAGACACTAGGTGACTGTTGAACAAGTCAAAGCCATATGGGTTGGGGGTCAGGTATAGGTTGGCTTCCTCATTACCTGCTTCAAAGGCTTGGATGTAAACAGGTGCCTTCACACCCTGAGCCTTGCCTCCATTAAGGCTGGATTGGCTGCTGCTGCCTTGGTTGCTGGAGCCGTTGAAGATATTGCTGTTAAAAACCATTGTAAAAAACCTAGGGTAAAATTACTAAAAGTAGAAGTTTAAAATTTTATGATCTGATTTTTATTGATATCACCATTCCATATTTGGAAAGTTTTCAAACCCATTTTACACAAATCAGGAGCCATAAAAAAGAATAAAAAGCCTCTTTTCCTAAAGTGGATAGCTGTTGATTGGCTGTTAAATTGTTATATATCTATTTTAGGCTTCTCATACTATGCATCTTGTGTGACTTCATTTTGTTTTGTGCTTGTGGAATTTCACTTCCCAATTGCTCAAATTAAGTTTCATTTTAGTCCTTCTGTTGGTGCCTCATGTTGTGAATGTCACCATTCACCATATTTCAATTTTGCCTTTGTTGGGTTATTTTGAGGACAAATATCTCTCTTTCAATTTTGACCTTTGAAATGAGGCTGGCTCCAAATTGAGAAATACAATTGTTTGGTTTCCTGATTCTGCGCAACTCACTTGCCCCACTCATGCTTGTGGTGAGTGATCCTACCATCCATGTACTGTTTTGTGGTAAAGCTACACAGTATATAATCCCAATTTCTATACCCAATAAAACTTAAGTTCTATTCACATTTTTGTCTTTGTGTCTCCATGTACTTTGGCACCTCTCTAGCCACGTCTAGCAGATATTATTCATTCAGGGCCACAAGGTAATCACATAGCCTTCCCTGTCATCTAACCAAGACTTATTACAAATATAATCCTAAGGCTAAGATTTCCTGTTGTGACTCTGTGCTGGCCTCAGATCATGACAAAAATGGTGCTCACTACAGGGGCTTTAAGCCCCTTGATTATCCCTTTTGCAACAACATTTAAGGACCTTTGCCTCCTCTTATACAAGAGCCAAATTTGCCTGGAATTACCAGTCCTCCTATTGAGGAAGATATTGCCAAACCACCTATTGTCCCTACTGTGATAAACCTTGGGAGTGGTCCCTGCCTAGTGGCCTACTTTTTGGGTACCTCTGACTTTGAACAAGTCATGGCAGTAGCCCTGGAGTTAGCCTGTGATGGGGCCATCCCTTGCCTCCAGCTTCAGTTCAATTGAGCAGAATACTACAAATTGATTTTAGCTCCACAATTTCCACAGCATCTTCTCTCAGCAGCTGGCTCCGCTGAACACTTATTGTCATCATTTGTACAACCCACCTTAGCCCATCATTAAATGGTATTAGGGCTCCACGTTCAAAAGATTTAATTGCTACAAGCTGCTGTCACTCATCACTGGGATCAGTTTGAAGCCTACCAGCAGTGGAACACTCCTTATTTTCCTTATTATCCAACAATCAGCACAACTCTGTCACCTCCCAATCCTTCTTGGTGAACTCCATTGAAAGAATGCACCAGGCCATCCCCAATTAGGTCAGGGAGCGTCTACATGATTCCCACAGTTGGAACAGTCCTGGCAAACCCAAGTAGATTCTACCTTGAACACCTATCTGACCATTTTTGAACAACTTGTGCAGCAGCTCAATGTGTTCAGTGCTTACTCCTTTGATCAAGACAAAAAGTGGTGGACCTTGCTGCTAGAGGCCTTCACAAGCTCAGTGAAGAGTTTGATCAAGAAAGGGTAGCCACTGCTATTGCCAAACTTCAAACTCAAGTAGATGAGTTGTCCACACCCAAGCCAGATGTTTCTCCTTCTCCCCCATCTGACAATCTGATGGATAGAGAAAAGAAACTATTGGATTCTATTTGAGAGCTGCAAGCATCTATCTGCAGTCAAGATTTCCCTACCAAAGCACCTCAGCCAGATCCTCAGGTGCTTGCTTTGACAACTCAAGTTGCTGAGCTACAGCAGGAGGTTGCTGCCCTACGCAAAATGATGTCAACTACTACTAGTCCAACTGGGGTTACCAATGACAATGACTGTTGCCCTGGCCTGTCAGGAGCTCCCCTTATTCACTGTGCTAGAGAGTTAATAGCTCTAGCTAATGAGGTTGACTATTTGAAACAAGACCACTCTAAACTTGATAGAGACGTAAAGAAAATGAGTGAGATAATCAATTCAGTGAATGACAAGGGTTGCCCCTTGCCTTTCAGTGGGTCTGTCTCTCATCTCCCAACTGGCTGAACTTTCCACAGTAGTAAAAGCACAGGGCCAGTGTCTAGACGTTACTGAGTGACATACCACCTTAGCTAATAATACAAGTGCCCACACTTCTGAGACTTTGACTACTCTCAAAGAGAGTGTTTGTCAGCTGTGGGCCAGGAAGCCCCTGTCTAAATCTGAAGCAGAATTCTCCCCACGCATAAATGTACTCAATAGAACAATGGTGGCCCAACTCCAGAAGCACACTTTAAGCCTACCTTTAAGCAAGTCTTTGATCCCAAAACCTCAACCATTGCAGCTTTCCTAACTACCTATGAAACTACCATGAGAAGAGCCTTGAATGAGGTTAAGAAGGAAAACATTCTAACCTGTCTGCACCCAACCTGTCAAGAGGTAGTAGTGATAGAGCTGCCCACCATTGAGACCTGGGAAGATATAAAACAGCTTCTGATTGACAAATTTAGTGGTGACCTTAGTTTGGAAGTGAAGAAGGACGCCTTTATGAACATTGCCTTCAAACCAAAATAGACCCTAACTGAAGTCACAGATAAATTATACAAGGAGGGACAGCAACTGATTACAGACTACCACTTGACCGCACAAAAAGCATACATGGCTTGCGCTCAAGTCCTCAAAGCTAATCAGCTTCTGTATATTCACTCTAAGACTCACAAGTCCATGCTTTCCTCTATGAAGAGTATAAATACACTGTTTCAGAATATGCAACTTACCCATTCTGGAGAAATTGTGCAGGAGAATTAAGCTGCCTTAATTCTGGTTTGTATTCCTGTGGTCCTTGTATCCTCACTATGAACTCCCAGAATCCTCCTAGACGCCAAGGTTGTCATAATGTAGCCAGATAGGCCACCATTCTTGAGTCTGTACCAATCCTTGGGTTGAAGGAGCTGATCCCAAAAAGCAGGCAGGAAAATAACAGTCAACCTAGAGGCAGAGATGTTCTTGGTTGACAATTCTTCCCAGTCTTCTTCAATTCCCCCCTCCATAGCCAACTCTGAGCCTTCTGACACTGAGGCCTCCCATTATGCTTCTGTTCCATAATATCCCTGATGACTCTGAGATGGATGATTCAGACGTTGATGATCCTATTGCCTATAGGTATTCAGTTCTTGCTGTCCCCAAAAACATTGTGGTCCCTTACAAGTTATGATCTGGAAAACCTGCAACAACTGCCAAGCCTTTGCCCAAAGTCAAAGAGGTTGTCTCTTGCCCATACCTCACTCAAGCCAAGAGATCCCCTGTGAGTTTTGAGTATTATAAGGAAGATGCTGAGGTTGCTGATGCTGTGTTAAAAAAAAGTTTCAGTCTTGCTTCCTCTCCAGACTGTATATATAGAGTTTCTAGGCTTGAGATGCATGATTAAAAAGTGGGACAAAGAACTAGCAGAAGCCCAGGACATTCTGGCCGTCCTTCCTCCCTTTGGTTGTACTACCACTTGTTTGGAAATATCCATCCAATAGATGAAAACCAAGGATGTCTTAAACACAGGATCTTTGTTAATATTTTCTCCTCAAAGCTTGACAAGAAGCTCAAACTTCCCCTGCCTTAACTATCACCAGTTGTATGGTACATCTGGTTTGTCCATGACTTGTGCTATAGGGGCATACTCTTCTCTCCCTATCAAGTTTGTCAAGCTACTCTTAGCCGTGCTTGCTGTGATCCTGGAGAATGAGAGTTATGATCTCCTAGTTGGTACCCAATTCCTTAGAAAATACAATGGGATAATCAACTTAAAAGATGGCTACCTCTCTATATTAGGGTATGAGGACATGTTAATCTTTAAGAAGTGTTGTAAATTACGCTATTAATGCTATTTTGATATGTCCTTCAAATATTGATAGTTGCAAAGATTTGACTGGTTTTGCCTTTGAGTTTGGAAATTCCTCGCCTTCCGCAAATGAGTCTGGTTTAATATCCACCCATTCCAGATTATTGTACCTGTCTGTGGTTGATCCTGGTATGACCTCATCCCAGTGTGACTCCCTCAGCCACTCTTTCTTACTATTGAGTGATCACTGCCTCTTTTCAACTATTTAAAGTAGATTCATTACTCCTAATAAAGACAAGTTTATCCACATTTGTGTTGGCTTTTATAATCTTCAAGCTTTTCCTGTCCTTTCTGCCAAAAGGACTTTTACATCTTGTTTTCCAGGAAATTAAGGTATGTGCCCTTAATTTTGCCCTGAAGGCTAACCCAAGGCTAGCTTCAAACCTCAAATCTTTTGTAATAAAGATTTCCCGCCGTGTCCTCCAGGATGTTGTCCCCTGGAGCCAAACACAACAAAATGGTGCTCACTACAGGGGCTGCAAGCCCTTGGTTACCCTGTTCTCACACACATTCTCTGGTCCCTCTCCCTTTGTTTCTGAAGTACCAGATCAACCCAAAGTTTCTAGTCCCCCTCTAGAAGAAGACATCACTGATGCTCCTCAAATCCTATGGTATTGGTTCTGTCTCCCGGGCCCTTGTGGGCCCCCTTCCTGCTTTCTCTCTCAACTATGAGCAAGCTTGTGCTGACAACTGCTCCCTTCTTCATTCTGGCATAGTAGCCATGCACTTAATCCCTGGCCTCTGTCCCAGGTATGCCTCCAAAGACCTGTACTCCTTCCTTTTGGACTTTGGTCTCCCCCCTGCTTTGATGGAATCCATGGATACTATTGGCGTGTTGGTTAACCAGTTTATCCAACCTGCCCTAGTCTACCACCAAATCTCCTTGAAATCCCAGAATCAACTGCTAGATGCAGTTGCCTCCTTTTGCCTCAAATAACCATGCTCAGAATATGGCCTACCAAGAATGGTCACATAGTCTCTTTGCTTATATTTCTGACAACCAGCACAACTTGTTGGCATCACAGAAGTATTTAACTACCTCCCTGAATTCCCTTTGTTACTTGCTCCCTGGATACATAAAGGATCAACTATGCAAATTGGATGAACATCAGGCAGCCTGGAGTGAGTAAATTGAGGCTTTTCTGTTTAACCATCAGCAGGATTTTGAGACTCTGGTTAGTGAACTAAATCAATTCAGAGAGCATATCAACTTGCAACTCAAATTGATACAAGCTCATGTCAATACTTGGGGCCATCACCTGCAGTATCCTATGGTCTGGATAAGGCTCCACTAGGCAACACTATATACCAAGTGCAAACTTATGTGGACAATCAGGTGGCTTCTATTGAGGTGACTCCTCCCGCTCCTCCTGTTGGGACCCCTTCTGATTTTGAAACCAAAGTATGGGAGGCCATAACTGAGCTCAAGGCTACCACTAGACGCCAAGCTTCTGTGCAACCTCCCCCTCCAGTTGAACCTATGCCTGACCCTTGTATTGCCTCCCTCACTGATCAGGTGGCTACTCTACAAGATGAAATCAAGTACTTAAGACAGCGCCTCTCTAATTCTGAAGGTTTGTCATCTGAATCTGAAGATGAAGAAGAAGGTGGAGTTGTTAATACTCCCGCTCATGACAATCATGGTTGTTGCCCTGGCTTAGAAGGTCAACCCCAGGTCTACTATGCGCGTGCTCTAGATCAACTTGCCAAAGTGACAAATGATGTAGCTGATAGACAAGACGCGTTAGAAAGAGAGGTCCAAAACCTCTCCCACTTTACAGAGTCTCTAAATGGACAAGTTGCCCCTTTGGTCACTCAGGCCACCTCACTGGCTACTTGTGTTAATGGGATTGCTGGCACCTTGGCAGTACAGCAAATCAAGATTGATGAATTTGGGACTGCTGCCACAGCTGCCTGAGACATTAGTGGGCAGAATAGCTCTACCTTGGACACTTTAGAGGAAAGCCTCCGTCTTCTCTGGGCTAGACAACCTACTGCTGAATCCAAATTTGAGGGCAACCCTCACATTAACGTCCTCAACACTGGTGAAAAAAGTCAGCCCTTGTCCTTGTCTATTGACCCAAACTACAAGCCAACTTTCAAGCAGATATTTGATCCCAAGACCTCTACCATTGCTGCTTTTCTGATCATTTACAAAACTGCAATGTGTAGGGCTACTGACAAGCTCAAGCAGGAACACATCCTCACCTGTCTTCATCCCACTTGCCAGGAAGTTGTGGTCCCCAAGCTCCCTTCTATTGTCACCTGGGAGGATATGAAGCGCCTCCTTATTGAAGAGTTTGGAGGATACCTCAGCTTGGAGGTCAAGAAAGATGCATTTATGCATATTGCTTTCAAACCCAAGGAGACTCTGGATGAGTTTGCAGATTGTTTCTACATTGAAGGCCAACAGTTAATTACTAGTCAACAGTTGACTCCCTTGGAGGCCTACATGGCTTGTTCAAATGCTTTGAAGGTGAACCAGCTTCTATGTCTATACTTTAAGGCACACAAGGCTTCACTCACTTCCATGAAGAGTATTGAGACGCTCTTACAAGACATGCATTTAACACATGGAAGTACGGTGGTGCGTGAGAACAAAGCCAGTAATGCTGGGGCCACCTCTTGTACGCCGCACATTATGACTCTGGGTACTGGTGGGAAGGCTAAGAGACAGGGCTACCATAACTGTGGCCAGATTAGACACCACTCACACACTTGCACTAATCCTCAAGTGGAAGGTTGCAATCCCAAGGAACAGGCAGGAATAGAGAGGTCAGCTTAGACACAGAGACACTCTCTGCTGACCAATCTCCCCTGTCTCCCCCTGATCCTCCGTCTGATGATGAAGCTCCCTCCTCCTCTAGCCCAACTATCCTTCATCTGTTGCAAAACCTCTCCCGTGATTCAGAGCCTGACAATTCTGATAGTGAAGACTCTGATAGTTATGGCTACTCTGTCCTGGCTGTTCCGGAAACTATCCCTGTACCCTACAAGCTTTGCTCTGGGAAGGCTACCACCACTTCCCAGGTACCTGCAAGTAAAGCTAAGTCCATAGTGGCTTGCTCTTACCTATCCCAAGACCACCAACCTCCTTTCTTGGCTGATTCTTCTGAGGAAGCAGCCAAGCTAGCCAAAGCTCTTTTCCACAATGTCACTGTATCTCTTCCACTACAGACTGTATATAAAAAAATTCCTGTGTTATGATGCATGCTGGCCAAATGGGAAAAGGAGCAAGAGGCTGCGCAAGATGTGTTGGCAGTCTTGCCTCCCTTTGGGAAAGATACAACCTGCGTGGAAGTATCAATCCAAAAGGTCAAAATCAAGGCCATCTTGGACACAGGTTCTCCCGTCAATGTGGTTTTGTCCAAGCTAATGATGAAACTTAAGTTGGCCCCTGACCTCAACTACACGCAGTTGTATGGCACAGCTGGCATGGCCCAAACTTGAGCCATTGGTGCCTACTCTGCTCTACCCATGAGGTTTGGGAAACTCCTTATTGCTTCCCCCACTGTGGTCCTTGAGAACAAAAGCTATGACCTCTTGTTTGGTACTCAGTTCCTCCGCAAATATAACAGAATTGTAAACTTACAAGATGGATACCTTTTGTTCTTGGGATATGAAGTTCCTTTGATTTTTGAGGAACCTCTGAGCCTTCCAGGCAAGCGTCTTAAAACTTGCGTGCTTGAGTACCCCACTGATATCTTCTCACTCAAGTACAGGACTCATTCTTCCAATATGTGTTCCCCTCCTCCTTCATGTCCTGTGGAAGAGGAGGTACCTCTGCTAGCGCCAGTTGCTATAACCATCCCCCCAGGCTCTCAAGTGGTGATTGATTCCCAGATTTCTTAAAAACTACCTGAAAAGCCCTTCTTGGAGCTTTACTCACCTAAATCCTTAAGTTGTACCAAGCCCCGCCTATGTCCAGGGATTTTGGACCAAACTCACAAAAAACCCGTGCAATTACTGCTTGCTAATCTGACAACCCTGCCCATGCAAGTAACCAGAGGCCAGGTTGTATGTCATGGTCATGTTCTTGGAGCAGAACAATTATCCTCCCTCTACCCCTTTGGAACTTTCAGTGATTTCAACCTATCTGAAGACAATCCACAAGTTCTCTCCTTGTTCACTGCTGCTGATTTCCCCCAATTGTCTCCTGTTCAACAAAAAGACATGTTGGACCTGCTCAATCAGTTCAGTGACATCTTTTCCTCTGGACCTATGGACTACGGCCTAGGTAAAGGAGTCATCCATCAGATTGATACTGGGGATGCACCCCTTTTGTGCTAAACCATATTGTTGTAGTAGGGCAGAAGATGTTCAGGTGTCTAAAGAACTTAAGCAACTTCTGGACGCTGGGTTACTGGCTCCTTCCCAAAGACCTTGGGCTTCCCTGTTACTGATTCCCAAGAAGAAAGATGTGGGACACTGCATTGTAATGGACTATTGCCGCCTGAACTCTCTCACTAAGAAAGATTTGTACCCCTTGCCCAGAATCAACAATGCTCTCAGACAGCTGGGTGGTTCCAAGTTTTTCTCTGCCATGGATCTGGCTTCGGGATACTGGCAGGTTGACTTATCACCTGAAGATTTAGAAAAGGCTGCACTCATCACATCAGAGGGCCTCTTTGAACCCACTCGTATACCTAGGGGCTATGCAATGCCCCTGCCACATTTCAACGGGCTATGGACTCCATCTTACGAGACCTAAAGCTCTCTTGTGTCCTTGTGTATCTTGATGATATTACTGTATTCAGTGCTACCTTTACTGATCACTTGGAACATTTTAAGGCTGTTTTTGTCAAGATCCGTGAAGCTGGCCTGAAACTCAAACCCTCCAAATGCTCTTTCTTCAAGGAATGTCTTGAATTTCTAGGACATGAAGTCACTCAGACTGGAATCCGCCCCATGAATAACAAGGTGGAAGACATTGACAAGATGCTACCTCCAATAAATCTTTGAGAGGTACAAGTATTCCTTGGTATGATTGGCTACTACTGACAATTCATCCCTGACTTTGCTGAACTGAGCAAACCCCTCGTCCAATTGCTCCACAACGTCCCTTTTGAATGGACTGACAGCCAACAACAAGCATTCAAAGCGCTGAAGGCCAAGCTCAAGGAGGCTCCTATCTTAGTCTATCCTGATTATGATAAAGAGTTCATCTTGTATAATGACACTAGTGGAGTAGCTGTGGGTGCTATCCTTGCCCAACTCAACAATGAAGGTGTAGATTGACCTGTAGCCTACTAATCAAGAGTCTTTAATAAGCACAAAAAGAACTACAGTGTTACCAAGAAGGAATGTTTGGCTGTGCTACATGCAGTGAAGCAGTTTTGGCATTACATCTATGGAACCCATTTCACGGTAGTCACTGATCACTCCTCTCTCAAGTGGTTACAACAGCTAAAGGAACCTGAAGGTTGGTTAGCACGTTGGGCTCTATGTCTGCAAGGGTATGATTTCACTGTGGTACACCACCCTGGGGCCCAACATCAGAATGCTGATGGCCTGTCAAGGATGCCAATCCTGGCTATCCACCCCGCTGATACTGATTGGCTATATGAGCTAATAGGGTATCCTGACTCTTGGACCACTAATCCCAAAGATTCTGTCTAGCTCTACAGACCCTATCCAAGGACACCATAATTTGTGATAGACAACTCTTCAAGAAGGTTAACAATGCCTACCTACCTAACATTTTCCCTAGTATGAGGATAGCCATCATCCTCCAAGCTCACATTGATACTGGCCATGGAGGTATAGCCAAGACTCATGACTGGTTGTGCAAAAACTTCTACTGGGAAAACATGCGCCTCTTGATCCCTGATGTACTTGCCTCCTGCCATTCTTGTCAACTCCAACATCCTTGTCCTTCCCAACACCAGTTCCAACTCATCCCTCCAAAACATGGCTTCCATACAGTGAGTATTGATGCTGTTGGGCCCTTCCCCGTTCTAGGTTGGGATGTTGGTTTATTTTGGTTACTATAGAACACTTTAGCAAATGGGTTGAAGCCAGAGCAACAAAAGATATAACAGCAAGGACCACAGCTACTTTCTTGCTGCAAGACATCTTCTATCAACATGGCTGCCCTCAAGTCCTGCTCTCCAACAATGGTACCAAATTTAATGCTCACCTCATCACCTCTATTGTCAAAGCTATGGGGACTCATCAGTTGTTTTCTGCGCCATATAATCCCTCCACTAATGGAACTGTCAAACAAGCAAACTCCACCCTAGTATCCATCATGAGAAAACTCACGCTATCTGACGCTGCCAATTGGGACATGTTCCTCCCTACCGCCCTCTTTGCCTACCACCTTAGTAGACATTGGGTGACTGGTCAATCCCCTTTTGCCATGCTTTATGGACTTGAGGCCACTACCCCTTCAATATTGGGACCTCCTCTGATCAAGTATGATACATCTGCAAATCCTGAGACCCACGTGAAAGACCTAACCAACTGTATCATTGACATCCAGGCAACCACCTACTCCACTGCTTATAAAGTTAAGGCTTTGGAGCTCTCTCCGTCCAATGCTGCTAGAGCCTCTCTCCCTGAATACCAAGTAGGCAATCTAGTTCACTACTACCAGAATTATACAGGTGGTAGAGCCCACAAGTTGGATTCCCTCTGGGTTGGGCCTTGTGAGGTTACCTTCAAAAAAGGCATTGAATACACTTTGAAGCTACTATTGTCTGTCCGTCCCTTTGCCCGTGTCCACTCCAAATTCCTTCACAAGTATCAACTCCCTCCAAATAATCTTGAGGGGGGAGATGTTGTAAATCACACTATTAATGCTATTTTGATATGCCCTTCAAATATTCATAGTTGCAAAGGTTTGACTGGTTTTGCCTTTGAGTTCAGAAATTCCTTGTCTTCCTCAAATGGGTCTGGTTCAATATCCACCCATTCCGGATTATTGTTCCTGTCTGTGGTTGATCCTGGTATGACCTCATCCCAGCGTGATTCCCTCAGCCACTCTGTCTTACTATTGAGTGATCACCGCCTCTTGTCAACTATTTAAAGTAGATTCATTACTCCTAATAAAGACAAGTTTATCCACACTTGTGTTGGCTTTTATAATCTTCAAGCTTTTCCTGTCCTTTCTGCCAAAAGGACTTTTACATCTTGTTTTCCAGGAAATTAAGGTATGTGCCCTTAATTTTGCCCTGAATGCTAACCCAAGGCTAGCTTCAAACCTCAAATCTTTTGTAATAAAGATTCCCCGCTGTGTTCTCCAGGATGTTGTCCCCTGGAGCCAAACACAACAGGGAGCCTGTCAAAAGTTCCCAGAAAGCACCTCAAGATGTGTGCCTTAGAATATCCCATTGGTGTTTTCACACTAAAATATCATACCCACTCATCCAACATGAAATGTCCTCATATAGCTTGCCCTACGTTTGGAGGGGATTCCTCTCTTGGACACTTCTGCTGTAACCATTCCCCCTGGATCTTAAGCTGTCCTAGACTCTTAAATATCATATGAGTTACCAGAGCGCAGGTTCCTAGAGTTATACTATCCTCCCTTGCTAGGACACAGCAAACTTTACCCCTGCCTGGGTGTCAGGCACACACCCACTAGGAAGTAATCTTCCTAGGTGGTGAATGATGGCATATGGATTTAATCCGGTTACCAAGGATCCTACAGGAAAGACACCATTCCTAGATGGAATAATTCTCTAAACAATTGATATCTACCTAGAAGTGTGTTAAAACGTCCCAAGAAGAAGTATGCCCCCAAGTAACACAGGAGGAAGTCAGAAGTCAAAGGACAGAAAACTTTGGGTTCAGTAATCTGGGATGTGGATGTATAGTTCTTAGTCTCTTCTCTGAGATGTGGATTATGTGATAAATATGTAGCAGTATACCATACTCCAAGGTATAACCCGGTGCCAAGAGCTGTCTAGGAATTGTGCTTTGGGAGAGGTACCCAAATCTGCGTGCAAACCCATCAAAATTCTGGCCAACACAGCCAGCAGCAAGATTATCCAAAACAACCATTTATACCCACAAGACTCTATAAGAGGAGTCTTGGGTAATTTCATGATTTTGGTTTTAAAGCTTAAGTCAAGTTAAAAGGGTAAGTAAATGATTCACTTTGGGTGAATGTAGACTTTATTGACTTAACAAATATTAAAATGTAACTTACCAGCCTTATATAGCATGGTAGTAATTAAATGGTTGGATGGAAAAATAAAGGGGATCAGAAGATTTGGGGATGAATATGGAGAATTTGGAGAATTTAGGGGCAACTGGAACTCATAATACAGCTTTTGTAAATGAATTTAGCAAAAACATGTTCTTCACAGAAAAATATGAATCTTAGCTGAATTTATTGGGCAAACATGAAGATCCAGCATTGGAGAAGCCCCAGCTTTCTTTAGCTGATATCTGGAGAACTGGGGAAGTGTAGGCATCAGAACCAGAGTTTTTGAAACTAGAATCAGTAACAGTGTCAACTGCTGTGTAAACTCACCATGGATGGTCTGGCAACAATTTGAAGTTGATTTGGCACCATTTGATTGGCTGAAATCTTCTGTTAAAGTTAACAATTGGTTGGCAATAGTATTAACACTAACATTATCACATAGTTGACCAATTAAGCCCAAGGAGGTCTTGGGTTCAATCCCCGTCCCTAATTTAACAAGGTAATTAGTTTCAACCAGATTGTTTTTAAAAGGTAAAATATAACAGATACTATTAACTAATTTAGCTTCTTCAATATTTCCTAATAACCCTGGTTTAGAGTGCCCTTCTGTAGTTGACTTCTCCAAGGAATTGTTGTCAGGAACTTCATAAAGGACATTCCTGACACTGGGAATCTTGGATATCTCTCATAAAGTCTCTTTCCAATTTCTGGTCTCCAAATTAACCGCTCTCCACATACATGTGTCTAGAGGAAAGGTTGTTGGCTATGACAAGCTACTGAATGCTCCTGATGTCATATTGCTACATCCCTTTGGTTGTTCTGTGACTTTAACTTACCTGAAGATGAGCCCCAGGTCTTATCTTTGTTTACTGTGCAAGATTTCCTGAAATTATCCCCAGTCCAACAGAAGGAGGTACTTGACCTGTTGGATCAGTTTTCAGATATCTTTGCTAAAAATAGCACTTATTATGGTCTAGCCAAAGGAGTTATTTACCAGATTGATACTGGTGATTCTCCCCCCTTTCAAGCTAAACCTTACTTCTGCAGTTGATTAGAGGACACTCAGGTATCTAAGAAGCTCAAACAACTATTATATGCTGGGCTACTTGCTACTTCCCAAAGTCCATGAGCCTCCCCTTTTCTAATACTGAAGAAGAAGGATATAGGTCACCATATTTTGATGGCTTATCAACAGGTAAACTCCTTAACCAAGAAGGATCATGCCTCTTGCCATGTATTGATGATGCTCTCTGCTGCCTTGGAAGCTCTAAGTTCTTCTCTGCTATAGACCTAGCCTCTGGATACTGGCAAGTTGATCTCTCTCCTGAAGATAGACAGAAGGCTGCTCTCATCACTTCTGAAGGATTGTTTGAGCCTACTCAAATGCTTCAAGGACTCTGTAATGCTCCAGCTACTTTCCAACAATCCATGGATTCCATTTTCTGTGATTTGCAGCTCTTGTATGTTTTAGTGTACTTAGATGATATAACTGTCTTCAGCGCCACCTTCACTGATCACTTGGCTCATCTCAAGGAGGTGTTCATAAAGATTCAAGAAGCTGGTCTTAAGCTAAAACCATCTAAATGTGCCTTCTTCAAGGAACGCCTTGAATTCTTGGGACATGAGGTGACTCAGACAGGAATTTGTCCCATGACCAATAAAGTTGAGGTCATTGACAAAATGCTTCCACCCACCAACCTACAAGAGGTACAAGTCTTTCTGGTCATGATGAGTTATTACAGACAGTTCATCCCTGAATTTTCCAACACTAGCAAAACTTTGGTCCAACTGTTATGTAATTTCCCTTTCAAATGGACTGCTAGTCAGCAACAGGCCTTTGAGACTCTTAAGCAAAAACTCAAAGAGGCTCCCATCTGATGTATACTGACTACAATAAAGAATTCATTCTTTACACTGATGCTTGCAGCCTGGCTATTGGGGCTATCTTGGCTTAACTAGATGATGAAGGAGTTGATCACTATGTTGCTTATACTTCTTGTGTATTCAACAAGCATGAGAAGAACTACAGTGTCATAGAGAAAGAGTTCCTTGCCATATTGCATGCAGTCAAACAATTCCGCCGTTATGTGTACAGTACCCATTTAACTGTGGTCACTGACCACGCTTTGCTTAAGTGTTACAACAGCTTAAGGAACCAGAAGGACAACTAGCTAGATGGGCTCTCCGCCTGCAAGGCTAAAACTTAACAGTACTACATTGTTCCAGGATCCAACACCAAAACACTGATGGGTTGTCCAGAATGCCCATCTTTGCTCTACATCCTGATGAAGCTGATTGACTGTATGAAATAATTTGAGATAATTCATCTTGAGAGAGCAAGTCAGGATGTTTGAACTGCCCTGTCTAAGCTATCTGAGGACACTCTCATTTTTGACAACCAGCTCTTCAAAAAGGTACAAGAACAATACATGCCTTATTTACGGCCTAGTTTTTGCCTTTCACTGGTGCTCCAAGCTCATAAGGAGACTGGACATGGAGGCATTTCCAAGACCCATGACTGTCTCCAGAAAAACTATTTCTGGGAGAACCTTTTCCCGCTGATTCCAGATGCCATTGCTAGTTATCACAACTGCCAGCTCCAACAACCTCAAGCTGCCTCTCACACGTTCAAGTTAGTCCCCCCTCAACACACATTTCAAACTGTCAGCATTGACGCTGTAGGTCCTCTCCCCTGATCCTGCTCAAGTTGCTGCTTCATCCCAATTGCTGTTGTTCATTTCATAAAGTGGGTGGAAGCTCCCCCTACCAAGGACATCACTGCCAAGACAACTGCCGCCTTTCTGTTGCAAGATTTATTCTACTGCAATGGCTGTCCTCAATTGTTGTTGTCTGACAATGGAATTAACTTCAATGCTAAGTTGGTGACTTCTGTCATTGTGGCTTTTGGGTCCCATCAATCCTTCTCTGCCCCTATAACTCTTCTACTAATGGGGCGGTTGAGTGTGCAATTTGACGTTGGTTTCTATCATGAGAAAACTCACTTACTCCAACGCTGCAAACTGGGATTTATACTTACCCAATGATCTCTTTGCTTATTTTATCAGCAAGTATTATATCACTGGATATTCTTCTTTTGCTATGCTGTATGGGCGTGAGGCCACCACCCCTTTGCTTTTGGCCCCCCTACTCTCCTCTAATAAGGCTATGGATCCTGATGCCCAAACAAAGATCTATTCAACTGTATAATCAACATACAGGCCACAGCATATACCTCTGCATATAAGACCAAGTTGATGGAGCTCTCTCCTAACAATGCTGGATGTTACCCTTTGCCTGAGTTCAACATTGGAGATCATGTTCTCTAATATCAGCATAGAGTAGGAAGACGTGCTCACAAGCTAGATACATTGTGGGTGGGGACTCTAGAAGTAACCTTCAAACAAGGATCATAGTACACTGTGAAACTCCTCTCTAGTAATTTTCTGTTTGCCCAAGTGCATGTCAAGTTTCTCCGCAAATACTACCCCCTAAGGCCAATCTAGAGGGGGCAATGTTGTGAACGCTGTATTTACCATGTTTTAATTTTGCCTTTGATGAGTTATTTCAAGGACAAATCTCTTGCTTTTGCCTTTGCCTCTCAAAATGAGTCTGTATTTGAACTGGGAAATACAATTTGTTTGGTTTCCTGATTTTTTGCAGCTTGCTTGCCCCACTCATGCTTTTAGTGAGTGATCCTACTGTCCAAGTACTGTTTTATGGTAAAGCTACACAGTATATATTCCCAATTTTTATACTCAATATGATTTAAGTTCTATTCATATTTTTTTCTTTGTGTTTCCAAGTACTTTGGCACCTCTCTCTAGCCACAACTAGTTGATTTAATCCATTAGGGGCCACAAGGTAATCACATAGCCTTTCCTGCCATCTAACCAAGACTTAGTAATAATTCAATCTTTTGGTTAGGATTCCCCGTTGTGTGTCTGTACTGCGCCTCAGAACACAACATCATTTATCACATGATAGGAATCCAGGTGGTATTTTGGAACCAGAGGGTTTTTTTAGCCAAATATACCCCAATTTGTATTTTTGTGTATATACTTCTGAGAAGTATAATAAACAAGATAAACAGAAAATTAAGAAGTGGATGATATTTTATTGGATATGAGTTTGGAGCATTATATACTATCATGAAAAGCTACATAGTGTCCATGTACGTCATGGTAGTCATGGGGCTTATCTAAGTAATTTTTCTCTTAGGTCATGAGGTTTGTCCAAGTAGTGTTCCTCTTAGGATTCAAAATATTTGATCCTGGTAATAGATGGCTGAATGATAACAGCACCATCAATCTAATTATTAGTCTGAGAATCATTTGGTGAGTCACTTGGGGAAATAATTTCCTGAGAGGGAGTAATTGTAGATGTTGCAACATCTTCCCCTGGGGTGCTGGAAAATTGAACCTTGGGAATTTTCTTGAGAATTTCATGGATTTTTCCTTGGTATTGTTCCAGTTTTGTGTTAGGTACAGGAATTTGGGAGTTATTTTGTGCTGTTCTTGCTTTTCATAGGCAGAGGCAGTCATGGTGCATACGTTTGAAATCTGTACAAGCACCTATTTCTTTGATGAAGTAGGTGTTGTTTAGTTTGACTTCCATAAAAATTCCTGTTCCTTGTAATCCTGGGTCCAATTTGTGCATGTCATGATTAACAACCCAGATCTTGTCCCCAACTTGGAAGTGTTCCTATTATAATGGAATGACTTCTCTCTCAAACTTTTTCTTGTTCTCTTGGTATTTTATGCTGTGCTACACTTCAGGGTCATTGTTGTCTGGCACCTTCTTGGGTAGATCTAACCATGGTCCTAGTTCAGTATTAACAATGGTTGGTTTGTACCCATATACACGTTTATAAGGGTTTTGCCTATTTTGTGGTTGACTCATGTTCTGCAAACTATAAGTACTGTTGAGAGCATGCCAGCCCAAAGCTTTGTGTTGTTGGCAGACAGTTTAACAAGAGCTTCCAAAAGAGACTCATTCATAATTTAAACCTTTCTGTTTGCTTGTTGGTGATAAGAGCTGGCTATGGTGTGTTTTATATCATTTTTTGCAAGATAGATATTGGTTTCAATAGCTTTAAGTCCAGTTCCTATGTCTGTGATTAGAAGATCAGGTTTCCTGAACTTAGCTATGATCTCTTTGCCAATAAATTGTCTCACATCATTGTCTTTTTGTTTTTTTGTATCTTTAGCTACAGGCCATCTGGTTGCATAGTCAATAGCTGTGATAATGTACTGTTTGCCTTTTTATTGCTGGGATTTGGTCCCACAATATCCAGGGCCCAAACTTTGAATGGTTATGTGATTGACACTGGTACTACTGACTTGGGGGATGCCTTGGAGTGGGCGTACTTTCAGATACTTTGCATTGATCTAGTACTTCATTGATGTTGTTGATCATGTTGGGCCGCCAGTAGTGTATCTTGAGATATTCATGTAGATTCCTGCTACGGGTGTGTTCCAAGTCCCTGTGATAACGGAGGATTGTGTCAATCTTTTGTGTTGACAGAATGTAGGGTACTGTGTCACTATTTGGAAGGATTTGGTGGAGGGTACCATATACGTTTTTGAACAGATGTTTGTTCTTGAGGACTTTCTCTTGGATGTCCATTGGTGTGCCAGGTGGGAAACCTTCTTGGAGATTCCCCATTATCAACATGGGCCAGTTGGAGTCACCATCAGTGCAGAAGATGTGTTTATTGTATAGCCTTGATAGGGCGTCTGCAGTAAGCATCTCTCTGCCTGGCTTGTATTCAATTTGCATGGGGTATCTCTGTATGAGACTCATCCATTTGGCTTGTTTTCTTGACAGGTGTTGTTGTGTTTTAAAGAATATCAACAACTTGTGGTCATTGAATACTTTGAACGTCTGGGCTCCTTCTAGGTAACATTGCCATTTCATGAGACAGTGTATGATTGCAACCAACTCCTTATTGTGTATAGGGTATCTTTGTTTGCCATCCAATAGCTTCCTGGATTCATATGCTACAGGGAGGAAGTCTTTTTGGGCTGTTTGAATACAGAGGACTCCTCCTATGGCATAATCAGAGGCGTTGGTTTCTAGCTCATAGATACCCTTGTGGTTTGGATATTGCAAGATGGGGGCGGTAACCATGAGGTCTTTCAGCTGGCGGAAATGTTGATCTTGTAAAGGTGTCCAGGCAAACTTGGTTGTTTTCCCTGTGATGGCTGATAGGGGAGCTTTTAGGGCACCCCAGTCAGGGATGAACCTGTGTACATATGCTATCATCCCAAGGAAAGTGCGGAGCTTGGTCTTGTTTCTTGGGGCTGGCATTTCTGTTATAGCGCGTATCTTGTCTGGATTGGGCTTGATGCTGTCCTTACTAATGATATGACCAAGGAAGGGGAGTTCAGTTGAGAAGAACTCGCATTTTAATGGTTTAGCAATTAGTTGGTTTTCCTGCAGGGTACGGAGGACTTTGCAGACATCTTCCTAGTGTTGTTGTAGGTTGGGACTATAGATGATGATGTCATCCAGGTAGATGATTGCTCTTTTCCCAATGTGTTCCTTGAATACTTTATTCATGAAGGTTACAAAGGTACTGGGAGCGGTTGTCATGCCAAAATTGAGTACAGCACATTCAAAGGGTCTGTATTTAGTCCAAAACACAGTCTTTGGGATGTCTTCAGGTTTCACGCAAATTTGGTGATATCCTGCTGTCAAATTGATTTTTGTGAAGATTTGGAACCCACCATAGCATCAAAAAGGTCATTGATTTGGGGCAGGAGATACCTGTTCTTTATTGTGACCTTGTTGAGGGCCCTGTAGTCTGTGACCAGGCGGAGGCCTCCATCTTTCTTTGCCACAAATAAGACAGTGGCACCAAAGGATGATTTTAGGGTCTGATGAGGCCTTTCTCAAGTGTTTTGTCAAGGTAAGCTTTTAGAGTGTTGTCTTCTTGTGGTGTGAGGCAGTAGATGGGTCGTGCCTTAGATACACTACCTTTTAGGTCAATCTCATATTGTATATCCAAATCAGGGGGCAGTCCAGGTAGTGATTCTTGGAATACAGAGGAAAACTCATTGACTAGTTTTTCTCTAATTGGGTTCTTTTTGTGTTGAATTTTGTGTTTTTGAAGTGGATGACTTCATACGTACATGTGCTCCAATTGATTTTGCTGATGTCAGTTTTTTTCTCTGTTTCCATGATTTTTACAAATATGTGGTTCCTCATGAGAGTGTCAAGATGTGTTAGGTACACATGATGATGGACTTATCCTTGCTGGATAGTGAGGGTGGTACTGTCCCAGTTGATGTGAGGCTTTGTCTTTTGCATCCAATCTGTTCCAAGTATGATATTGTATTTTGGGATTGGGATTATGGGGCCACTAATTTTTGTTTGGACGTCTCTAATTTGGTCCCAGAAAGGTTTGGTCTCACAGGTAACTGGTGTGCTGCGGTTGTACGCCATGATGACTCTTTTGACATTACTTCAAATGGTAGGTAACTTCATGAGGTCTGCAAAACTCTTGTTAATAAGCAATTGATTGGCTCCAGTGTTGAATAGTGCTGTGCCCTGGTATCTGCAAAAACGGAAAGGATAGGTAAGGAGTTTATTTCCTGATTGGGCGGCAAACAGGAGAGGGTTGCTGGAGGGAACTTGGATCATGGTGATGGAGTCCACGTCCTGTTCTCTGTACAAGTCTTGTGAAGAGGGGGAGGGCAGCTTGCCTAAGCACTCCCCTGAGCTTTTCCCTCCTTGTTGGTATCTTCAGTGCTAGTCTAGTTGGCTTGTGCAGTGTGATTCCTGTTTTGAGGTTGGGTACTGTTGGCTCAGTTGCTTTGATTATTGGGGCAAGGCTCTCTCTTAGCTGCAGGGTTTCCCTTGCGCTTGTTGGTGGAGTATAGATTGTCAGACTTCTGAGCTGTGTGTTTTCCTTCTAGGAATACATCCTCAAGGTTCTTGCAGCAGGTCATGTCAAACTGACGTCTAATGTGTGTGGGAAGGCCATTGTAAAAGTCCAGGGGTGGCCCAGGTTCATCAAAGTTTATGGTGCTGGGCGCACGGTCACGTAGTCCTTCATACATGGCAATGTATTCCTTGATGGTTCCTGTCATTTTGAAGGTTCAGAGTTTGGTCATGATTACTACATCTGAATCCTTCATGGAGAACTTTTTGAGGAATGTGGCCTTGAACATTTCCCAGTTTTCCTTCTGGTCAGGATGTTGGGCTAGCCATTTGGTAACAAAGCGTAAAGCGGTCTCTGTGACGCAGAGGGCAACTTTGCTAACCCAGAGTCTTTGGGGGTACTCCACTTGTTCAAACTTGCTCTCAGTGTTGTTGGTCCAAAGAGAGGCGTTCTCACAGCGTAGTCCTACAAAGGCGCCAATCTCAGCAGTACGTAAGTGTTGAAACACAATGTTGGGTATCTCAGGTTGTGTAGACGCTATTGTGGCTGGCGTGGTAGGGAACAGACTGCAGGTTTTGAGGGCGTTGTACTGGTTGATGGGTACAAGGAGATTATTGTAGATGACAAGTACAGAGGATACATCTTGTCCTACTTTGTAATCTTTCCAACCATTAGGGAGTGATATTGCTTGGGTTCTTTTCTTGGGAGGAATTTTTCCTTTGAGTTGGGTAGTTATGGATAACCTACCTGTGCTACCACTGTCAAGTATATACTTCTGGGAAGTATAATAAACAAAATAAAGGGGAATATTAAGAAGAGAATGATACTTTATTGAATATGAATATAGCTTAATATATAGTATCATGACAAGCCACATATTGTCCATAAACGTCATGGAGCTCATGGGGTTTATCTGAGTAATGTTCCTCTTGAGTCACAAGGCTTAATCAAGTTGTGTTCCATTTAGGACATGGATTGAGGGATTCCTGTCATAAATGGTTAAATGATAAAGGTGTCACTGGCTCATTGACTGGGTGGTGAACCACTTGGTGAGCTGCTTGGTGATTTACTCGGGGTGTTAATTCCCTGAGAGGGAGTAATCAAAGATGTTGCAACATCAGTTATGGTTCTCATTTTCTCTGTGTTGGGTTTGACCTCGTATTTACTGATAATGTGGCCTAATAACAGAAGTTAAATTAAAAAAATTGCATTTGGGGGGTTTAGCAATGAGTTATTTATCTTGAAGGGTACAGAGCACTATGTGGACGTCTTTTCAGTAATGTTTCTTAGTAGGGCTGTAGATGAATATGTTGTCAAGGTAGACTATAGCCCTTTTTCAAATTTGATCTTTAAATAATTCATTTATAAAGGTCACAAATGTACTTGGGGAATTTGTAATTCCAAGGTTAAGGACAACACATTCAAATGAGCCATACTTAGTTATAAACACTGCTTTGGGTATGTCCTCTGGCTTACCACAGATTTGGTGATAACCTGCTGTCACGTCAATTTTTGTGAATAATTAAGACCCCTAGAGCATAAATGAAGTTGTTAATCAGGGGCAGGGGAAACCTGTTCTTAATTGTGACCTTGATGAGTGCTCTGTAATCAGTGACAAGACGTAAACCTCTATCTTTCTTAGCTATAAAGAAGACCATCACACCAAATGGGGAGTTTGATGGTTGAATGAGCACTTTTTCTAAGGCTTCATCCAGGTAGGCTTTTAGTGCATTTTTAACTTGTGGCATTAATCAATAAATGGGGCAAGCTTTTGGTACACTTCCCTTAAAATTGATTTTGTGTTGGATATCTCTTTCAGGTGGTAAGCCTGGCATTTTCTCCTGGAATACTAAAGGGAACTCTTGGACATATTGCTGGTGTATAGGGTCATGTTTATATGAAACCTCCACATTTTGAATTGTATGATTTCATATACGCTATTATTTCAGTCAATCTTTCTGGTATTCTTTTCCTCTTCTGTTTTGGTAATCTTTACAAACACATGGCCCCTCATGAGTGTGTCAAGGTTAGTTGGGTACATGTTATGGTGTACTTCTCCTTGCTTTATAATGAAAGTAGTACTGCCCCAGTTGATGTGAGGTTTTTTCTTTCTTATCTAATCTAGGCCAAGTACTACATTGTACTTGGGGATTGGGACAATTGGGCCACCAAGAGTTCTTTGTATATTGCCTATTTGTGCCTGGAAAGGTTTCTTCTCTTTAGTGAATGGGTGCTTTGGTTGTCTGCCATAATAACTCTCTTGCTGTTGCTCTTGGTTGTAGGTGATTTCATGAGGTTGGTGAATCTCATGTCAACAAGGGATTGGTCCGCTCCAGTTTCAAATGGTGCTGTAACTTGATATTGGCAAAAAGATAAAGGACAAGTGAAGAATTTACTTCCAGTTTGGGCGGCAAAAGGTGTAGGCTTATGTAAAGAATTGCATTCCTTTTACACACAACAATTTTAAAATTGTGATGAGGAGCAACTTTTGGGGAAGCTTCAAATATTGAATTAAGAAGAAGAGAATTATATTTTATTGGATAATACTTTAGACTTATATGGCTTGTCCTGTGGCGGGGATTTAAGTTAGATAAAAGATAAGGATGGTCATGTGCAGAATGAGTTTGAGTTGCTGGATACCTTGAAAAGTCATGTGAGATTGATTTGTTGGCTTTCCTGGTATGTTGAACTGTATATTGGATTGGCTATTAAACCAGGCAATTACTGGATGTTTGCTGTGTTGGCAACAACCAGAATATCAGTACATCTAGCTCCTTGAAAATTGGTACAGGAAATTTCAAGAAACATGATATTTTTAGTGCATTTATTAATGCAGGATCAGATTAAAATAATTAATGTATAATGAATATATTCTTTAAATTGAATTTTGGATGCAAAAACACAACTTGAAAGCTTCTCAAACCATATAAATCCTACTTTAATCCAACTAAACCTGGGTTCAGACAACAGCAGCAACAACAATGAGAAAGAGATTAATAATGTAAATTTTAATTCCATTTAGAGATCCAAAAATATCCCAGTGTTTAATGTAGCCAATTAAAGCTTCTGAAAAACCACAACCACCTCCACTGTACCTCCTGACTGTCCTAAACAGCCAACCCAGAAGCCACAGATCACCCAAGCCAAATAATTAAACCACACTACCTAGTAAGAAACCCCCAACACATAGTCACCAGGCCAACTGCAACCTGCAAGCACATCCAAACCTTACCTCTTCCTGCTCTGCAGGCTGCAGCTTGCTGCAGTCCTGTAAGGCAATATTTCACCATCAACTCTTGCAGTAGCCTCTGGTAACCACTCTGACTATTCCCACATTTCACTCAGTATTTAAGCTGAGCTTCCCCTCCTGAGCAATTTTCTCCAAAAATTTTGTTACTGTATACACTCCAATAAAGCTATACTTTTAAAGCTTCTAAAAGCTTGATTAGCAGATAAATTAGGTCCTCTCTACAACAGCATGAAGCTCATTCTTCTGGTATGGGCTTTCTATGTGTCAATTGGTTATGGCCAGGCAAACGTGAACTTTGAAACCCCTGAACCAACTCCCACTGATAAAACATAATAATCCATTTGGTATAGTTTTGGTCCATGTTGCTGTCATGCCCATATGTTGAAACTGCTTGATTCCCTCCAATTATACATCCCAAGGCCCCATGGTTGGTGTTGGGATACACCAGTGTCTACTATCTGTTAAATCACTTTATACCCTTTTTGGGAAGATTTTGCTTACTTGGTCACCTTTTACATATGCTAATGATAGGGATCCCAGTAGAATTTACTCTGGTTAAGTTTAACTTTGGAGCTCTTCTCCATTCAATTGGAGAAAGGCTCCCAAATGAATGGATCCCTGACAGATTACTGGAGGATATTTGGATCATGATAATTGATTCCATGTCTTGGTCCCTGTATAAGTCTTTTAAAGTGTCAAGGAACCAACCCTGATCTGCTGGCTTGCTAGTGTTTGGGAACTGGGGGGTTGTGGAATGGGTGGGCAGAGCCCACCAAAATATTAGTGCTAACTTAATGAGGTGGGACATTGACTTGCCCACCCATGACTACGGGCCAGCAGTGGGAACAATAATATCTATTACTCCTGTGAGAGTAATATAAACAATCCTTAATAAATTATTGGTATGGTCCAGGGGAAGCTCAGCGGCAGATGCAGGCATTGGTTTGGGGGTGACGGGTGGTTCCATGTCTATTCGATAGGCAGGAAGGAAGATTTGTTTATCTCTGAACAGGCAGGGCTTGGTAACGTACCAAGGGCCTTTCCATTTGTATCTGGTTAGCTCTTTAGTTCTGGCCAAGGGATCCTGCGCTAATATCTTGCCTGAGGTGTAATCCTTGTATTGGGCTTTGAGGGGTATTGAATAAAATGGACAGGACCAAATGGAGCACCTGGCAGACAATATGTAGCTGGTAGGTTGGCTGGAAGATCAGATGATTTTAAGTTAACTGGTAGATGACAAGGATAAAATAAGGCAACAATTAAGGAAATTAATATCTCATAACCTTATTTAAAAATGATAATGTGGATTGATCTTGGCCTAACAGGTACTTATACTGTGCTGGCAGGCTTCATTTTCTGATTGGGTTTCTTGAGCTCAGGCAGGTTGGCATTGGGGGTGTTAGATGGCAGGGTGGCGTTTGGCACTGGCGGGTTGGCACTGGCCGCTTCAGGATAAGAAGACTTCAAATACTTTTGTTTGACAACTCAGGTGTTGGGCAGGCATTTGGGTTTGGTGTCACTTCCTGAGCTTTTGGGGAGTTCAGAACAACTCTCATTGGGGGGGCTAGTGCATTTCACCAAGAAAACCGCCAGTGTCAGATATTGGCACCTCAGGGAAATTCCTGGCATCTTTCACTGGTAGTTCGCTTGCAGAATCCTGCGTGAAGGCTAAAGGTTTGGGTCCTGGCAGGCTGACAACAACTATATCAATTGGTTGTGGGCTTTCAGATTCCCAGTTGTTGAAACTGGCACTCTTCAAAGGGTTTTGTTTAGGGTTTGACCCTGGCTCCATACTTTGGGATTCAGGTACATCCAAATTGTTATTCCTGACATAAAGTGGGGGAGGGTGGCTTGTCTAAGCACATTCCTGAGCTTTATCTCTTTGGGTTTATTATCAGTATTCATCTGACTTACCTGAGTGGTATAATTTCCTCCTTGAGGGTGAGGGTTATTAGCTTGGTTTGTTTGTTTGTTTGTTTGTTGGGTTGAGTATCCTTTGTTACTGAGGGGCTCTCTTTCTGTTTTTTTGGTTACATGCAGGCTGTCAGATTTCTGTGCAGCATGTTTTCCTTACAAGAATAGGTCTTGAAGGCTCTTGCAGCAGCTCATATCAAACTGATATCTGGTGCATGTGAAGAGGCCATTGTAGAAGTCCAGTTGTGGTCCAGCCTCATCAAAGTCGATGATGTCAGGAGCTCAATCATGTATGTATTTATATGTGGCAATATATTCTTCAATGGTTTCAGTCATATTGAAGATTCTGAGGTATGCCATTATTATCATATTGAAGTCTTTGATGGCAAAAGTTTCCAGTAGGCCTTCTTACATGTATCCAAGTCTTTATTAGGATCTGGATTTCATTTAAACCAGCTGCTAAAAAAATGTGAGGCTGCTCCAGCAACTTGTAAGGCAATTTCAATTGCCCAGAGTCTTTGTGTGTACTCAACTTTTGTGAATTTGTTTTAGCTGCTTTGGATCCAGAGGTTGGCATTTTCATGGCGTAGTCTTGAGAACGTTCCAATCTCTGCTGAGCGTAGGAGTTGGAATACAATGCTGGGTATTTTGGCTACATCAGGGATTGGAGGTAGATTTAGGTCTCCTTGTGTACTGAGGGAGTTGTACTGTTTGATTGGTACAAGAATATTGTTAAAGACAGTTTATCCTGTGGTGATATTCTGATCTTCTTTGTATTCTCTCCAGCTGGTGGGGAGTGCCATTTGCTGGGTTCTTTTATTTGGAGGAATTTTTCCTTTAAGTTGTGTAGGTGTGGACAACCTACCTGTGCTACCACTGTTGTGCATATACTTCTTAGAATTATATGAAACAAGGTAAAGGGGAACTTTTAGAAGAGAATGATAATTTATTTGAGATGAAGTTAGAGTATTATATAGTGTCATGGAAAGCCACATGCTGTCCATGTACATCATGGGGCTTGTCCAGGTAATGTTCCTCTTAGGATTCAAATGTTTGATTCCCATATAAGATGGGCATCTGATAAGAAAGCCACTGATTATTAATTAACTGGGGGAATTTCTTGGGGAATGGTTTTACCAAGAGGGAGTAATTGTAGAATTTCAACAATAGTAACAACTTTAAAATAAATCAGACTTATCTGAAACTGATGCCAAAACTGCAGGGTTAGCCCCCTGGCAAAGCTTCCCACCAAAGTCTCCTTGGCTCTTAAGTCAACTATCCTGGCACCTGTAGCCAAAAACAGAAGAATACTCAATTTACCATCTAAGAAAATGTGAAGCAATAACAGTATTGACCCAGTGGCAAACTTGATTTAGCACTTCACTCATTAGTAGGATCAAATCACCCCTTACACATCCAACCAATTGATCAGCGGAAATCTTGTTCCTCTTAAAGAATTCACGTCAATTATATAATCTTCAACATCTTAATAAAGATATTATCTAATTTTCTAAATATCTTCCCCTTAAAACTCTTTTAATACAGCAGTTACGGCAGTTGTATGCAAATCTTATGCCTTATTACTATAATTGAAGTGAGTACTTTACTGATGAAGTCGACTGGGGAATACATATAGAAAAAAGTTTTAATGATAGTTGGATCTATTGCTTTGCATTTTGGCATAATGAGTTGTCTACCTAGTAGCCAGCTCAGCAACTCGTAAATACTTTTCAGTCCTATACTTGAAAAAGGGCGGGGCTTGTGTTTTAAGAGTTTCAGCAAGGTTAGCAAGTAAGATTGCGCCATTTAACAAAAGGGCCTCTCTTGTAATACCTGATACCTTTTCAAATGATTTCCCCCAACTTCCGCGTCCAAGTATTTTCATGCTGATGTAGAAGCAGAAGCCAGCTAGAAGAGAAGGACAGAACTTAAGGAAAAAATGGTTGGTTAACATCATCTCTAGGAGAAAGCGGGCCATCAGCTTGGTAGGCAGATGACACTCATCAGCAGGTGAGATAGCGTCAAGGTAAGCAATAGGGTTTGGAAGTGTGAGTTTGAAGTCCAGAGCTTTAAGAATTCTCCGTTCCCATTTAATCACTTCAACGTCAGCTATCTTTAGCTTAGAGGCTTCGATAAGACGCTTAGCTCTAGGAAATTGACTTGTCTCGTTCTTAGCAGCAAGCAAAACGGAGATCAAAGCAACACTGTTTAGCTCTCCTACTTCTAGTCTTCTCAGGGAGAGATACCGATCAAGAATATTGACAGCAAGGTGTATGATAGAAGGCAAGGCTTTAAATGAATAACACAGTGTTGTCATAAACCCTATAATTCGTGTGCGGTCGTTCCAACTGAAATTAGGCTGAAGATCTATATAATTGGAGTTGCAGAGAAAGCTAGCCTAGAATGTTAAAAAAATATTATTACATTAAATAGTACCTCAGATCTGAGCATGTAATTTAATCGGTCTTCTTGATATTCTTGATCTGTATCAATGAACAAATTTTCAACACAACCTACACAGGGCTGATCTAAATCTGGATCTTCAAGCCTTTCAGGACGGGGATGAAGAAATGGATTCCATTCAAAGACTCGTTGAGGTTCCTGATTGTTGATGTTTGATTTTTCCATAGTATAGACAGCTTTGTATTCCCCTTTGGGTACACTCACCCAAAGTGGCCTTTGATTCCAATATCCCTTATTCCTCACTTTATCCTGTGGAGTAGACCATGAAGTTTCTCTTGCTAATCCAGAATTAAGCCTCTGTCGTTTTGAAGATGATGCAGGGAAAGAAACCCCAATTAAAGAATTTTTTGGTGTAGAACATGTTAAATCTACAACATCAAGATTCATTGTCAGAGGCTTTTCCTTTGAAAGATTGAGTTTAAATTCTTTGTTTGGACTCAAAGAAGATAAACTTTTTAGCTGAGACACAGCAAGAAGTTGATTAAGCATGAGAACTTGATTTAATATCTGACTGTTGCAAACTAAGTTTAAAAATCAGGTAAGTATGAATTTTTCTATAAAGATAAAAACTATTATTTAAGATCCAACAAAAACTGTAAGGAGAAGCTTGTCAAATAAAATTTAGTTTTATGGTTAAATAATTATAGTCAAACCAAAGAACTGTATAAATAATTAAATAAGTGTAGATCTTGAAAAAAATATTCTACTATCAACTGCTAATTAAAGACTCTTTCAGTGATACTTTTTTATTTTAGATGCACAAGATGAACAGAGATAGTAGGTATAAATAGTAGGAATAAGTGAAAGTAAAAATAGGATACAGGTGATCTGATTCATAAAAATAGCCAAGTCAGGATTAAAAGCCCTGATTTAGCTTTAATAAGACAAAAATATGCTCTTTATGAAGATTTTTGTGGTGAATTAAAAAATAAAACCCCTACCAAATAAGAAAGAAACCTTTTGTTCAAACCAAGGGCAGAGTTTAAAAATTATTTATAAAGTGAAAGGAGTTAATCCAGTCAGATAAGAACTCTGATAAAGAGTTAGGAAATATAAGACTTTTGTAATCACCTGTTTTTCAAAAAATCTAAGGGATCCAACTCTGTATGAGATATATCCAAGCTTAGAGTAAAGGAAGCTTGGTTTTTTGGTTGCAGTAGTGATTTTTGTAAAAAAAACGGCAACTGTGGTAAGTTCAACTCCCTGGTACTCGACGAAGTGTCGAGTACCAGGGAGTCAAGTGCCGCATATGTGAATTTATTAGTATTTTCGGCTTGACTGATTTTAAGCTGATTTTTACTAGTAATTTAGGGGTTCCAAACCAAAAACCAAGGTTAAATTTACTTGAACTTGACTCTGTTTAATAAATTGAGTTAGCTAAAATACCAATTTAAGGGGCAATTTATAAGTAAATTTACTAATAGAAATGAAAAAACCTGTGTTTGACACTCTAAAACAAAAAGTGACCAGTTTGACACTTTTTAAGCCAAATTTTAATTTTATTAATAAAATACATATGCGCTTGTATTTAAATTTGTTATTTACTATTATATTTTTTATTATTAGTGTCCATAGTTGTTGATTAGGCTCCCAAGCACCACTATACTGGATTTAGTGGCATGGACATTAATCAAATACTCCACTTGTTTTACATTATGTCATTCCTTGGTTTGTGGATTAAGTGGTGCCACATAAATTAAGCCCAATTTATTAAGAGATTTCATATGTAATTTATAAAAAACTGAAACTTGACACCTTCTTTGTTCGACTCTATCCACTTGCCACCCAATCAGTTTCGGATTTAACTAATCAAAGGCTCAGAATTAAGGCTAAATTAATATGTGACGCACTATGAGCGCCACTCGACACTCATCCACTTGTGTCAGGGATTCTTCCTGACTACCTGTCTTTTTTACAGCCTTGTAAAAATACATTTCCAATCAACACCAAACAAAGGTGGAAACAACCATTAAAAAACCACACAACTTACAGTTTTGATTAACCCTCTGGGACCCAGATTTGAACCCAGGACCTAAAAATGTATTTTTTAACACCAACACTACAAAATTTGTTTACCTTTTTATTATTGTTGTCACTAGTTTTTGTTTTCAAAAGCCTTTCAAATTTGAAACGTTATAAGAATATGGAACACGTCACTTACCGCTCAGCGTATGTTGGCTGTATCTAGCCTCCCGGACAACTCTGGACCCGCTGTCTCTGCTATTAGGCATGGCTCCGTGCTTAAGAATATTGGATCTTCAATATCTACACCGCTTAATTATCTTTACTATGCTAAAGGCTTTCTGGATCCTCTGTCTCAATCAAATTAGCTTGATAACTATTAAGCTCATATTTAAATTGCACTTAGACAGGATTATCAAATGATTGATTTCAGGTAAATCATATTCATTCTCCAAACACCTCTCAAAGGTTCAGCCTGGTATTTTGAAGCTATACAAGTTCTAAACTTTCCCTTTTCTCAAATGTTCCAACAATAAAGACTTTTACTCTTCTAGCTACTCATCCACTTTTGATAACACTCCTTTTCTGAAGCCATGAGAGGAATTCTCTTCCTATCTTGGTTCCTAGCCTACTTCTTGTCCAAGGTGTTCACCTTGGAAAACCCAACTCCAACAACCGACTGGTATAATTCCTCCCCAGATGACTCTCACCAGAAGGATCCCTTGCCAATGGATGGTTCAAATATCCTTCTGGACACTGGGGACGTAAATTTCACTATGGCCATTCCTCTGCTCCCCCACCCTCTGAACCTACTCTGGTTAGACCTTACGCCTCCTTTTACCTCTTGACGTATTTGGTGGGCTACTATCTACTAGGACAATTCAGTTCTATGTTTGGAAGGTTTGCCTATCTAGGACAGCTTGGGCATCTTGCAATGGTCACGGTTCCTAGCGGTTTGGTCATAGCAGGATTGATGTGGGGCCTTGGCCCATCAGCTGGGAAGTTTTTCCCTGCAAAGTGGGTCCCTGACAACTTGACACTTTAACTTTGGGATTAGTACAGAGAGCTTCTTAACGTTTTAACCAACACTATGGTAAATAAGTCACTCCCAGCTCCTCACAGCATAAATTAAACACTAATGAACACCTTCCTACTAATTTTCTTTTTTAACTTATGTTGTATTTTTTGTTTTTGAGCATATGAAACTGCCTTGCTTTTGGGTTAACTTTTGAACCTGTTTTAAATTTAAGCAAGTTTTATATGTAAAAAACATAGTAAATTTTATTTTTTGCTCAACTCAAGCATACTTGACAGTGAGAATTCAGCTTTTCCCAGCTGATTGACAGTGCCAAACTTGACACTTCACTATGTTTTGATTTTTCAACCCCCAATAAAAAAATTCCACATAATTTTTTTTGCAATTATAATCAACTACTCTTGCTGCTACTCCCCATATAGATTTATATATTTTATTTTTAATTATACTTTTACATTGATTTAGCACTAAGATGTTATGCTGAACCTAACATCTTTGATGCTTCATCATAAATTTGCTTATTTTCTATGTTTTAACCTTTATATCTATACTTTGAGTTTCTATTTTGCTTCTATTTACTTTGTTATGTTTTTTCTTGATAAAAATAAAACTTTAATTGACATGCTTTTCATTTAACTTTTACTTTGCTTTACCTCTGTGTTTCATATCTTTCATATTGTTTTATTTAACAACTAAACTTTTCTTTAGACAAGATCAAACAAGAGCAGCCAAAAGCCCAAGTGCCAAGCCCCCAAGGGCTCCAAAGAAACTTCCTCCGCTCCAAAGCGTGCCAAGAAGCCTGCAAAGGCAAAGTCTCCAACCCCATCTCCTCTCACTCCATCTCCCTCCTCCTACTCCCCCTCTCCACCCTCATCTTCCACATCCCCTTCACCTTCCCCAAAAAATTCTTCCCCCTAATAAATCTGATGGTGATCTTACTGACCACTTCTTTTATCACTCAGAGGCTGACTCCAAGCCCACCAAGGAGCAACATATCAAGAAGTCAAAGGCTGCCAAGGAGCCCACCTCTTCTTCTGATAAGAAAAAGAAGGCATCCAAGCAGGCCTCAAAGAACACTTCCCCTCCCCCTCCTGATGGCTCTTTCCCCCCTCCCTCATCTGATCCCCAAGATGAGCCTGAGGAGTACTCCAAGAATTTCAAAGCTTCTGGTCATGTGGCTTGGGATCCACTGGCCATCCACAATATCTGCAATGTGGATGAATAGTTCAAAGTCCCCAAGCGCTTCCTCCGTTTTTTCTCATTCTGTCAGTAAAGGGTGGCCCTGGCTATGTTGCTGAAAATTACATTTTTAACTGTAATAATCAAAAGTGTATCACCAAGAGCAAGCACTTTGTATGTGAGGATAAGACTTGCGGGCACAGCTAAACACCAAGAGCTGGGAGCAAGTAACTGCCAAGAAGGGGGAGCACTCTTGTGAGCCCCCAATCATCTTATAACCTGGATGTTAAAATGGTACCTTGTCCAGGTGATCCCAACATCCTCTCACTTCTGGGCATCTGATCTGGCTATAAAGGCCCTGCAGCATTTAAAACCCAACAATCTCAAGTTAGTGCCAACTCAAGAGCAGTTGGTTAAGTCCATAAGTAATAAGCTTATTACCGCCAATCCCCCTCCCCCCAAGGCTTCTGACGTCCTCTCTGAGCTCACGCTCACCCACGAGCTCAAGCAGCTTCTGAGTGGGGAGTGCTTCCTCCTCCATGACAATGGGCCCGGCAGCAATGACCACATAATCTACTGTGCCACCCAGCAGAACCTGCTGAAGTTAAAGAGGGCTTCAATCTTGCTAATTGATGGTACCTTTGCCACTTGCTCCCAGATATTCAAACAGCTCTGGATGATCCATGCCAAGATTGACATCCAGGTGATTCCAATTGCTTTCTTCCTTCTCCCTGGGGCACTGAGGCCATCTACACCTGTGCTTTTATCATCCTCTTCCAAGCACTTTCCCTCCTTCCTGACGGCAATAATGCCAAGAAGACCCCCCTACACCTGTGCCAACCCTCCTGCCGCTGACAAGGACCAGGCCACCCTGGACTTTGAGGAAAATGTAAGGCTGAGAGCTCTGGGGCCTCACATTTGCATCATGGACTTTGAGCCTGCTCAGTTCAATAAATTCAAGCAGCTGTTCAGTGGGGAGGTTCAGGGGTGCCACTTCCACTTCCGCCAAGCAGTTACTTGGAATGTGCAGGCTCATGCTGAGCTAAGTAGGTTGAGTCGGAGAGACACTTTGGACACCTGCAAATTTGTGCTTGCACAATTTAGTGCCTTGGCTTTTTTAAAGCCAGAGCACACTGCGCAGGGGTTTGAGGTTCTCTCAAAGGATCCTTACATAGTAAAGCACTTGGAGTTCAAGCCTTTCCTCAAGTACTTTGAGCCCCAGTGGATTGGGAAGGTGGTCACTCAGAGGCAAGGCGGCCACGCCAAGGCCAGTTGGAACGTTTACTGGGCGGCCAGCAATGGGGAGCTCAAGACCACCTCAGCGCTAGAGGCTTATCACAAACACCTCAAGGACAACTTTGGGCCTCACCCAAAATTCAATAAGTTTTTCTCCCTCCTGCAGCACAAGCAGGAGAAAACCATCTCCAAGCTGCGTGACTTAGCAAACCACGTCCCCCCACCAAGCCCACAACCCGCTCCACCCTATTCACCAAGGCCATTCAAAATGCAGCCAAGCATAAATACAAGGCCTCAGAGATCAAGCAGCAGCTTGAGCTCATTGCAACTGCCCTCATGGAAGGGGCTAAAATGAAGAAGGGGAAGAAGGGTGAAGAATAAACTTGCTTGCTTGCTCGCTTATATGATTTTTACTTTTAACTTTTAACTTTTTAGCTTTAATTTTTACTTTTTAGTTTCGATCAATTAGTTTTTAGTTTTAATTTTTCTATTTTTTGATTTAATTAGATAGCACTGATTATTTTATGTATATATGGTAAGTTTGAAATGAATAGTTATAGTTGAAAGTGAATGAAATATCTTAATTTTTGTTATTTTCCTAATAAAACAAAAGATATTCACATTTATACTTATATGAACTATATCAAATAAATATTAATATATCTTCATATTTTGCATAAATTTATTTGTTGTGTTTTCGTTTATTTTTGTCTCATTGGAATTTTAATTTTTACAGTATTCAAAAATATTTTTATAATGAAGAGTGTAAATTACATAATAGAATGAGAAATAGTTGCTTATTTCTCCTTATTCTCATTAGTTAAGGTGCACTTTTTATTGCATTTTTGCTCTCTGGGGTCACTTTAGTATACCATAGCTGTATAGCTTAATTTTATATATTAAAAGTTTTCAGTACATCAAGATCTGTTAATTAAAAAAGTGTCAATTTCCAGTTGTCAATCAGGGAAAAAGCTGAATTCTCACTTTACTATAGTGTCAAGCACCAGGGAGTGGATCACCAGGGAGTTGAACTTACCACAGTTGCCAAAAAAACTAATACACTTTTTGATTTGATTAAGGTTGTGCTCTTGATAGGAAGGCTGGGATAATAGAATCTAATCTAATTAAAAATTGAATAATAGTTGGGAGTGAATGTAAGTTAAACTGGCATTTAAAAGTTTGTCAGTTTAATTCTTCAATCCCAATTTTAAATCAGTAGTTTTAAAATCTATGGCAACAAGCAAAAATACTTCATAATTAAAAAAATGAACTCAGATTTAAGAAAATTCCAACTATAAGTGTAAAATATGGTGGGATACACTATCAGAAAAACACCATCTAGAAAATGCTATCTAGAAAACACTATCTATAAAGACGTCATCCAGAAAATGAGCCCTAAAATACCATCTAGAAATACTATCTTGAATTTCTGGCTAAATCACGCCAGATAACTTGAAATATTAATAAAAGCCCAAAAATATTTCAGAAACAATAAAAAACATATGTCTAGACTTAAAACCATCCAAGGATTTTAAATCTGAAATAAAAATGTGGGGCCAGCTAGTACTAATTATAGTGTGCAAAGCTCCAAAGCCAATACACCCCAAAACTGTGATATTTTTATATTAAATTTTGACTCTATTTAAACATGTATATATACATATCAAAATAATAAGAAAAATTACAAATAAACTCAAAATAATCCAGTAATTTTAAATCTGCAATAAAATGTGGGGTCAGTTAGTATCAACTACAGTGCACAAAGCTCCAAAGCCAACATGCCCCAAAACAGTGATATTTATGTATTGCAATTTGTTCCTATGTTTGCATCTATATACTAGAAATAAAGTAAAAATTAAATAGTTGGAAGTAAAGTCTTTGATGAAAGATTAAATTGATCAGGCTTTAGCCCCAAAGCCTTTAAATTCCTTTGGGATGGGTAAGACAGCCTTCTCTGGTGTAATAGGTCAAAACCTCCTTAGTAACACTTGCAAAATTGACCTGCTGGTCTGCATGCTTGGATACAACAGCTTTGCTTTTGATGGCCTGATGATAAAGCTAATCCCCATGGATATACTAGATCTTCAGCTTGCTGATAATCAAAATGAATCTGGGCTTCTTTACCTTAAACAGGTGTGAAAATTGGTTATACCAAGCTTCAAGTGATGGGGCAGTCTTATTTACACTGTCCTTAACCTGATGTATAGCAGTTCCAGTTAATGGAGTCACTACCCTTGTATATATAAAATCATTACAAAACATTTTAAAGTTGAAACCCAAATATTACAGATCCCCCTATGATAAAGAATAAAACCAGTATATTAAACAGTGATTTTTAATGGCTGTGTTACAGGGAGATAGTACTATCAAAGTGGCTTTAATTTGAGTTGATTTTTTATATGTGGCCAAAAATTAATATCACACTTTATTCCCAGTAAATAAGGGAAAGGCTTATATTTATCACATAAAAGTATAACTATTATTTGATTCCAGATGCTGTCTTTATAGATGGTGTACTTTAGGGTATTTATGAAGTGTTTTAATAATCAAAAAATCATATTTGATTAACACACTTTTTATTTTAATTTGTGATAGTGTTTTATATGCTGTTTTTCTAGAAGCTGTACAGGAAATCATTATGCAAAAAATAACTAATTAATAATTCTTGTCAACTTTTTTAATTTTGCTGGTGTAAATTTGGAATCTATTGCAAAATCTTTTCTAGATGGTGTCTTTCTAGATAACTTTTTCTAGATGGTGTATTGCACCTAAAATATACACTATGTTAACAGGGATTTTTGGCGTTAATGGACAAAATGGGTCAATACAGCAACAAAGTATTTATACTTCAAACAAGAATATTCAGAATTCAAACCAAAATACATGGATCCACAAAAAAATGGTGTTAGTTGACCTTTGGTGTACACATGTTTACTATGTAAATCAGTGGCAAAATACACTCACACATGGTGAGTAAAACTCAAACCAAAAACAAAGCACAATAGCAACTCAACATGTAAACAAAACCACTTGACTCTTCTGTGCAATGAATTTTAGACAAGAATTATACCATGGTATCTAAAAAGCCACACAATCTGAAACATAGGTTTTAAAAATATTGTGTTGGGTGTTTAAATTTGGCACAAAAATTGGGAAAATGGGAGGAAATTATTTTGGTGATTCTAAAATGGGCGTTTCAAAACTAAGAACAACTAATTAAAAATAAAATCTTTAATTAGGTTATTGTGTGGGGTAAATTATAATTAAATAACTATATTAAGATATAAAGCAAAAATCAAAACCAGGGTGTAACTGAATTGCATTTTATTTAGTATTTTATTAAATCTTAAAATAAAAAAAACATAACAACAGAGTAATAGTGCAGCTGTTGTGTGCTGTGGTTGTGGTTGCCCCCGCAAGTCAAAAAATTGAGTCAGTGCACACAAGTGCCTACTCAGGAAAAAGACAGAAGATGGAGAAAATATTGATGAGGTTGCACTTACACAACCAGTTCAAGGAGAACAATGTGCAAGGGTGAGGTGCATTAACCCTAGGGTTCCTAAGCGGATCCTTTCAGAAATTGTGTCATTCATGGTATTTTGATATAGCCTTCAAATATTGATATTTGCAAAGACTTGGTTGGATTTGCTTTTGGTTTCAGAGTTTGTTCACCTTCCTCAAATGGGTCAACTTCAATGTCATATCCATTCCAGATTACCCTACATGCACCTGACTGATCCTGGTATGAGATCAGTTTGAGAATGACCTCATCAGCCACACTGTCTACCTAGTGAATGATCAATGCCCTCTGTCTACTATTTAAGTAAAATCATTTTCCCTAATAAAGATAAGTTTATCCATATTTTTGTTGGCTTTTATAATATTCAAGCCTCTTCCTTTCTTCCTGCCAAAAGAAACTCCTCTTTTTTTATTCTGGGAAATTAAGGTGTGTGTCCTTAATTTTGCCATAAAGGCTGACCCAAGGCTAGCTTTGAACCTCAAATCTTTTGTTATAAATATTTCCTGCCATATCCTTCTAGATGTTGTCCCCAAGAGTCAAACACAGCAAAATGGTGCTCACTACAGGGGCTGCCAGCCCTTGGTTACTTCATTCCCCAGCACATTCTCTGGTCCTTCTCCTATTTTTACAAAAGTACCCAAATCTCCTAAAGTTTCAAGTACCCCTCTTGAGGAGGATATTACTGACTCCCCAAGAACACCTATGGTAATGATGTGTCACCTGGGCCCATGTGGGCCCCCTTCCTGCTTTTTCTCTTGGCTATGAGCAAGCTTGTGCCATCACATGCTTCCTCCTCCATAATGGTACAGTAGGTCATGCATACAATTCCTGGTCTCTGCCCTGGTTACACCTCCAAAGACCTGTACTTCTTCCTGTTAGATTTTGGTCTTTGCCTGCTTTGATGGAATCTATGGAAACCATTGGTGTGATGGTGAACCTGTTCATCCAGCCCGCTTGGTCTTCCATCAACTAGTGTTGGGATCTAAGAATCAACTTCTGTCTGATGTGGCATCTGCAGTAACCAACAATCACACTCAGAACATGGCCTACCAAGAATGGACACACAGTCTCTTTGCTTGAATTTCAGATAAAGAACATGATTCATTGGCCTCCTAAGAATACCTGGCCTCATTGCTGAACACGCTTTGATATTTTCCTCCTGGGTATATTAGAGAGCATTTGTGTGAGCTAGATTATTTTCATGCTGTTTGGAAAGGACAAATTCAATCCACCCTTCTAAGATACCAACAAGACTTTGAGAACTTAGTAGAAAAGATCAACCATTTTAAAAAGCATACCAATGCTTAGCTAGAATTGGTGAGGTCCAGTGTAGATTGTTGGGTCCATAAATTACAAAAGCAATATAACATAACAAGGCTACTTTGAGCAATACATTACACCAAGTTCAAACTTACGTTGAATAAAAAGTGGCTGCTGTGGCTGTAGTATCTTCTATGCCTCCCCCTAAAGGCCTTACTCAATCTGAGGCTAAGATTTGGGAGGCAATCACAGAGATCAAGGCAACCACTTGCTGTAAGGCTTCTGCTTCCAATCTACCTACTCCTGAACCTGTACTAGACCCTTGTATCACCATCCTGATGGATCAGGTGGCTACCCTACAAGGCAAGATTACTTACTTACTCCAACACCTCTCAGATTAAGACAACTCCTTCTCTGAAGCCAGTGGTAATAGCAAAGAAGAAACTGATGAAGTATCTGCCCCCAACAATCATGGGTGCTGCCCAGGTTTAGAAGGACAACCATGTGTATGTTGTGTCCTTGCTCTAGATAACCTGGCGGTTGTGACCAGCAACGTTGTCAATAGGCAAGATGCTTTAGAAAAAGAGGTGCAGAATCTCTCCTGCTTATCTGATACCATAAAAGAGAAGTTTTTCCTTTTAATACCCCAGGTCACTACCATGGTCACTTTAGTCAATGGGGTTGCGGGTACATTAGAAGTCCAACAGATCCAAATTAATGAGATTAAAGCTGTTGCATCCACAGCCAGAGATGTTGGAGGCCAGAACAGCTCTACCCTAGATACTTAAAAGGAGAGCCTTCATCTTCTGTGGGCTAGATGTGAAATTAGGCTGATTGAACACAAAAGATAAGGATAATTATCACATGAAAATCTTATCTGTTACCCACTGTATTATCACTAGATTATTATTCCTATATGTCTAGTGATTATACTCTGTATAATCACTAGTTTATTATAATTGATATGATATTATACGGTGTATAATTAGAAGCAGCTATAGTAATGATCAGCAATTAAACGACATTTAATCACTAGATCATCAATTGTACATCACTCATTTCATCTTACTGGACGTTGTATCAACTCAGCCCTACCCAGCTTGAAAGGTATATATGCGTACATCAAACAAGTGATGTGCAAATGGCTATGAAATACCAAGTTTGGATCAGCATTACATGGTGTATAATCAGTTCCTTATCAGTTTGGGTCAGTATTACACAGCAGATAATCCAAAAGTTGATATTGGATCAAGTCAGCTGATATAAAGTGTATAATCCCTAATTTGGACAGGCATATTAATAAGCTAAAGGCTCGCCAGCCGTAAAAGGATCACTGATTAAACCCAAAAGGAATACCAACATTTCTGTTCTTGTAGACAGAGAGATAGGGTTTGGAATATACCTAAGAATCAACTGACAAGAAGAATGATATCCTAGTGCCATCAGAGGCGCAGGTAGGCACAGCTAATTAATAATCATCAGCAGGCTAGCTCTAGAAGAGCGTAGGCTGGAGCTGAACTGCCATGTACACCTAGTAAAGGCCAGTAGCAGCACAAATGCCAAGGACAGCTAATCAGGATAGGCTGCAGCCAGTAAAAATGGGCCTATTGAAAAGGTAGCTACTGAGAACTGTCTGAAAGGACATTGGAAAAGGTTGTTGCAGTATATATAGATACAGAAGCCTAAAAGAATGAGAACAAGTTATTAGTCACACCTGGATAGATTGCAGTTGCTGGCTAGATTGTACTCCAGTCCCAATAAATGTAATTATCTTCAAAGTTCTATTCTATTGTAGTCTGTAGTGCTCTTTCATAGGATTGGGTAGAGTAAATTGGAAAGGCTAACATCTATCTGTAGCTTTAACAACCAGAAATAACCCAAGTTACTCAACACTAGACAATCTGCTGCCAAATTTGAAATTGAAGTAAATCCTCATATTAATGCTCTCAATCAGGGCAATAATAGTTAATCTTCATCCTCATCCAGTAATCCCAATTATAAGCCTACCTTCAGGAAAATTGTTGACCCCAAGACCTGCACCATTACCACTTTCTTGACCATCTATGAAACAGCCATACAAAGGGCTACTGAAAACCTCAAAAAGGAGCATATCCTTACTTGTCTGCATCCCACCTGTCAAGAGGTTGTTTTCCATGAACTCTCATCCATTGTCACTTGGGAGGACATGAAACGTCTCCTTATCAGAAGAGTTCTGGAGGAAATCTCAGTCTAGAGGTTAAGAAGGATGCCTTTATGCATATTTCCTTCAAACCTAAGGAAACATTGGCTGAGTTTGCTGACTGCTTCTACATTGAAGGTCAAAAACTCATCACTAGATGCCAACTAGCTCCCTAGGAGCGTACGTTGTACTGCATATTATAACACCCTTAAAGTAAACCAGCCCTTATGTTTACAATTCAAGGCACATAATTTGTCTCTCAACTTCTATAAAGAGTATAAAAATCCTCTACTGCAAGATATGCATTTGACAGATGGTGGGACCGTGGTCTGCTAAGAATAAGGCTAATAACCCTGGCACTATCTCTTATACCCCTTGCAAATCATTACTCTTGGCTCTCAATGAACAACCCAAGTAACAAGTTTTTTCACAACTGTGGCCAGATAGGGAACCACTTGTGGAACTGTACTAACCTGTGTGCAGAAGGATGAGATCCTAAGGAACAGGCAGGAAAAGAGAGGTTATCCTAGAGGCAGAGGCACTCTCTGATGACCAAACTCTCCTGTCTCCTTCTGATCCCCCCTCTTATGAAGAGTTACCTCCCTCTTCTAGCCCAATAATCCTCAATCTATTCCACTACTCTTGAGTGATTCTGAAGCCAAAGATTATGACTTGATGACTCTGATAGTTATGGCTACTCTGTGCTGGTAGTTCCTGAAACTGTGTCTGCTTTGTACAAGAGTTGTTTTGTGATAATCTCCACCACTATTTGCCCCTCTTCTTACCAAGGCCAAAGCCATAATGCTCGTCCTTATCTAGCTCAAGCTCACCCTGCACTTTAGTGGACTCTTTGGAGGAAGCCAAAGAGCTTGCTGAGGCCCTCTTCCAGAATGTCTCTGTATCCCTGCCTTTGTAAACTGTTTACAAGGAAATTCCTGCCTTGAAATGCATGTTTGAAAAATGAAAAAAGGAACTGGAAGCTGCCCAAGATGTCCTGGTAGTATTATCCCCTTTTAGACAAGATACTACACATGTAGAAGAATCCATCCAGAAAGTAAAGATTAAAGCTATCTTGGATAATGGCTCCCCTGTTAATGTTGTGTAGTATAAGTTGATGAAGAAGCTCAAATTGGCTCATGATCTCAACTACACTCATTTGTATGGTACTACTGGTATGGCTAAGACTCAAGCTATTGGTGCATACTCTGCCTTGCCAATGAGGTTTAGAAAGATCCTCATTGCATCTCAGGCTGTGGTTTTGGAGAACAAGAGTTACAATCTCTTGGTGGGGGCCCAATTTCTTTGAGATTACAATGGGATTGTTAATCTCTAAGATGGGTATCTATCCCTATTGAGTTATGAAGTCCTGTTAATCTTTTAAGGCACTTGCCAGGGATGCGTGGCAAGGTCCTTAAGACTTGTGTCCTTGAATATCCCACAGGCATCTTATTGCTGAAGTATTAAACTCACTCTTCTAATATGAGCTCACCACCTCCCTATTGTCCTGAAGAAAAAGGTGTCCCTTTTCTTGCTCCTGAGTCAGTCATTATTCCTCCTGGCTCTGAGTGATCATTGATTATCAGATATCCTATGAGCTGCCTGAGAAATCTTTCCTATAGCTCTACTCTCCTAAATCCTTAAGTTGAAAGAAGCCTTAGCTGTTCCCTGGGATTTTAGACCAAAATCATAAGGAGCCTGTTCAACTACTGCTAGCCAACTTGACTGCCTCTTCCATGCAGGTTTTCAAGGGCAAGTGGTAGGACATGGGCACATCCTAGGAGCAGATCAAGTGGCGTCTCTCTACCCCTTTGGGAAGTTTAGCAACTTTAACTTGTCAGAATGAGACCCTCAAGTGCTCTCTTTGTTTCAGCCTCTGACTTCCCACAGCTATTTTCTATCCAGAAGAAAGATGTACTAGACCTGCTGTGGGGTCTTGTCCACCAGTCCCAAGTGCTGGATTGTAGCCAGGGACCAGCTGGAAGGGTTTATCATTCTCTAGTAAGGGGAAATGTATCTCAGAAAGATGTATAGGGGTTGAAATGGGCTTTTATTCACTCTCAGAAGGAAGATCCCTTAGAAACCTTCTGGTATATGGCCTGGGGGGTCAAGGAAACAATATGGATTTGCCAATACTTGGAGTCCTTCAACAATATCTTGGACTCCTTGTACTTGGTCTTGGACTTCTGCACCTCATTCTTGGACGTCTGCACCTTAGACTTGGACTCTGGCACCTTAAACTTGGACTCCAGCGCCACACTTAGGATCCAGCTTCTTGTTCTTGGGCTCCTGCTCCATTATCTTGGGTTGTATCAGTCCAACCAAGCTCCTGCTAGTGATCAAAACTTCTAAAACCTCTTGGTAGAAACTCAGAAGACCTGGGAAAGACCTACAAAAGACCCTCCAAAGACCTTGAAAATATATCAAAAAAATCTGGTAACTTTCAGTCACCACCTTCTTATAGTGTTCTTTTCCCAATGGTTCCGCCTTTAAAATGGCTTTCTCCATAATCTTAAATCATTCTCTCACTTTTTCCTAAAATAACTTCTTACATACTTACTTTCTCAAAACTTAAGTGTTTTCACTATTTCCTTCTTATACTTTCTTTTGCTTCCAACCAATCATTTTCTCAGAAACCTCCAGAACTCAATCAATTAATTCAGGCGTATAAATAGACCATTTCTCAAGTTTCACTGGAATCCAACTATGAAAATAATTTCCATAGCTCAAATTGCACAAATCAACAACTCTTTCACACCAAAGTGTTGACCAGTCCATTATTCCACACCATTTCTTCCTCATTCAACCTAAACCCATTTAAATAGTGAATAATATTTAAATTGTTCTTTCTGGACCTCTTCAATGGTTTCCCCATATATTTAAAAATATTGTAAAATCCAAGGAACACGTCCCACCAAAACAAATTTGTACCCAGCTCTCATAGCAACATACCTTCATCTATCCTAGACTTAATAATAAATTCTTCCCACACTTCTTCCCCATTCCTTCTTGATTTTAGTACTAAACCAAGGCAAAACATTCCCTCTTCCCACTTTGGCAATCAATTTGGAAAAATATTGGCTCATTTCTCCAGACCACCAGTTCTTCCCCATCATCTTTGGCTCTTTCAGTCAGCTCATATTCCAGCTCTTCAGCTTAACCAGCAATCAGTCCATTAACTTCATCAGTCCTCTGGCTACTCCTGCAACACAATCTTCTGGTCCTTTGGCCACCTGCATCATGATCAGCTAGTCCTGCATCATGATCTTCTGGTCCTTTGACCAACCTGCATCATAATCAGCTAGTCCTGCATCATATCTCTGAGCCCTCAGCTTATCCTCAATCAGTCCATCAACAAATACTCACTAGGAACCTTCTTTTTTCCTTCTACACACTGAACCATATTGGTTCATTCAATTCAATATGAATTAACAGTCCATCAAATAGCCTTCACTGTGACCAAACAGTCCCTCTTGCTAGTTTTCTCTGTTAATTCCAAAACCACCTCAGTTCTTTATCTCAGCCCCCATTACCAGAACTTGTAGACCCAGGCATGAGTCTACATTGAGCTGGCGTTTGACTGGGCCCTTGCAAGTGGTAATCCACTTAGGCCATTAAACCATAGATCAATGTCTATGTGTTGTCTTTACTCACCCAGGTAATTAAGTCTGGGCTTTCAGTTGCAGAGTAATCAGCTCTATTTCACAGAGGCCTGATCACACCAGTTCTGCAGCTTGCTTCCCAAGCAAGCCACCTTGGTGACATCTCTGAGCAAGTCTATCCCTCCAATGCTCACCTTGGGTTTCCATAAAGCTCCTGTAGGGCATAAACAAGGACACCCTACCAGTCTGTTAGGTAGGGTGCTTGCTCACAGACCTCCTGTAAGCGTATTGGGGGTACATAGAGCCTTAGAGCTCTTCCCTCCCTGGCAGCCCGCGTTACCGGCCAGGGGTCCAAACATCTCCCCCAGACAGACAAAGTTCATGCTTGCTATTTCAGTCTTCACCCTTCCGCAGCCACAGTTCCCTGCAAGGTGAAGCACTATAGCCAAAGCAGCTAATATTTCTGCTGGGTGGAGGCAACATCTGTCCTGGTAGTCCTTTGTTACCTACCAGCCGGCCTTCTTCCCTAGTAGACCATGTTACCTACTAGGCTCACCTCACTTACCCTAGTAGTCCTATGTTACCTACTAGGTCATCTTACTTCCCCTAGTAGTCCTATGTTACCTACTAGGCTCACCTTCAATGAATAGCCAAACTTTTGCTTGGCCAACATTAGCCCTGCCTGCAAACCACCAAACATGTGGATCATCACACCTTCTTGACTAGTTCAAAGACATTTTTGCTTCTAGGCCCAATGCTTATGGTCTAAAAAGGGGTTATTTACCAAATCAATACTGGTGATACTCCTTCCTTCCATGGCAAACCTTATAGACAAAGTTAAGTAGAAGATGCTCAAGTTTCCAAAGAATTAAAGCAGCTCTTGGATGCTGGATTGCTGGCCCTGTCTCAGATTCCATGGGCTTCTCCTTTGCTGATACTCAAAGAGAAAGATTGAGGACACCAGATTGTCATGGAATATTGATGCCTTAACTCCCTTGCTAAAAAGGGCTTGTACCCTTTGCCTTGAATTGAAAATGCCCTTAGATGCTTGGGAGGATCTAAGTTCTTCTCTGCAATGAACTTAGCTTCTGGATACCAGAAAGCAGAATTATCCTCTGAAGATCACAGAAGGCCACCCTTATCACGTCTGAAAGGCTTTTTGAACCATCTTGGATGCCTTAGGGACTTTGTAATGCGCCTGTTACTCTCCAGAAAGCTATGGATTTCATCTTTTTATATTTGAAGCTTTCCTGTGCAATTGTATATCTAGATAACATAACAGTGTTCAGATCCATCTTTACTGATAATTTTGACCATCTCAGGCTGATTTACTCAAAATTTGAGAGGCAGGCCTGAAGCTAAAGCCTTTTAAATGTTCCTTCTTTAAAGAGCAACTCAAGTTCTTGGGCCACAAAGTCACCCAGACTGGAATACACCCCATGGATAACAAGGTAGAGGCCATTGATAAGATGCTGCCCCCCAAAAGTCTATGTGAGGTCCAAGTATTCCTTGGCATGATGTGCTACTACTGACAATTTATCCCTGACTTTGCGGAATTAAGTGAACCCCTTGTCAAAATTCTCAGAAATTTCCCCTTTGAATGGAATGATAGTCAGCAACAATCCTACAAGGCTCTAAAGATAGAAGTTGAGCAACTTGTGATATTGCTGGTATGTTCAAAGCTACAGATAGATTTTAGTCTTGTCAATTTACTCTACCTAATCCTATTCAAGAGCACTACAGACTGCATTAGAATAAAACTTTAAGATAATTACGTTTATTGCAACTGGAGTACAATCTAGCCAGCAGCTGCAATCTATCCAGGTGTAACTAAGAACTTGTTTTCCTTTCAGGTGTCTATATCAAAATATACTTCAACAACCCTTTTTCTATGTCCTTTCAGACAGTTCTCAGTGGCTACCTTTGCAATAGGTCCATTTTTACTGGCTGCGCCTATCCTGATTGGCTGTCCTTGGCATGTGTGCTGCTACTGGCCTTTAAAAGGTGTACATGGCACTTCATATACAGCCTGCACTCTCCTTGAGCTAGCCTACTGGCAGTTATCAATTGGCTGCATCCTTACGCGCCTATTATTGCACTATAAAACTACACTGTCTTTGGTTTAAGCTTAGAAATGGTCCCTGTTCTGTCCTCTTACATTGGAAGTTAGAATTCCAGTATTCCTGTTTTCCATTTCTAGGGCTTAATCAGTAATTCTTTTCTGTCTGTAGAGCCTTCTGCTTATTAATATGATGGCTCAAATTGAAGATTATACACAGTATAATAGCTGACTTGATCCAATATTGACTTGTAGATTATCCGCCGTGTAATGCTGACCCAAACCAATAAGGAACCAATTATACACCATGTAATGCTGATCCAAACTTGGTATTTCCTAGCCATTCACACATCAATTATTTGATATGCATCATATGCGTCCTTCATTCTGGGTGGGACCAAGTTGATACAACATCCAGTATGATGGAACAAGAGAAATACAAAGGATGATCTAGTGATTACACGCCGCGTAATCAATGATAATTACTATAACAGCTAACAATTACACAGCGTATAATAGCCATATCAATTATAATAAGCTAGTGATTATACAGCGTATAATCACTAGACATATAGGAATGATAATTGAGTTATAATACATAGTATAATTGCTGCATTTATTATAATAAGCTAACTTTTTAATGGTGTATAACTATCATATCAATTCTAATAACTGGTGATTATATGGTGTATAATTACTACACTTAATAGAGTATTGGCCTAGTGATAATACAGTGTGTAACTGATAAAATTATGCGCGCAATAATTAGCATGATTATTTGTGGTCAATTAGCCTAATCTTACAACCACTCTCAACAAGGCCCCCATTTTAGTCTATCCTGATTATGATAAGAAGTTTATCCTGTACACTGATGCAAGTGGAGTAGCTGCAGGTGCTATTTTAGCACAGCTAGACAATGGAGGTGTAGATTAACCTGTGACATAATTTTCACATGTCCTCAACAAACATGATAAGGACTATAGTGTCACAAAGGAAGGATTACTTGGCAGTACTATGCACTGTAAAGCAGTTTCAATACTACATCTACAGGACTCACTTTACCGTAGTCACTGACCACTTCTATATTAAGTGGTTATAACAGATAAAGGAACCTGAAGGCCAACTGGCTCAGTGGGCCCTACCTTTACAAGGATATGATTTCTCTGTGGTGCACAGACCTAGGGCTCAACATCAGAACACCAATGGATTATCTAGAATGCCTATACTGGCCATCCATCCTGCTAATGCTGATTGCCTGTAAAAGTTAAAGGAATACTCTGACACTTGGGCAACTGAACCAGAAGAGATATGCCTGGCCATGCAAACCCTATCAAAGGACACTATTATTCTAGACAGGAAAGTGTTCAAAAATATCAACAATGACTACCTGTCCTAGTTTGACCTAGTATGAGAATAGCTATCATCCTTCAAGCCCACATTTACACTGGACACATGGGTATTACAAATACTCATGACTGGTTATGCAAGAACTTCTATTGGGAAAATATGTGCCTACTAATCCCTGATGTCCTTTTCTTCTGTAAATCCTGTCAACTTAAGCGCCTGCAACCATCTCAGCACAAGTTTAGACTCATTTCACCTAAGCATGCCTTCTATACCATGAGCATTGATGCTCTTGGTCCCCTCCCACATTCTTATTCTGGATGTTGTTTAATCTTGATAGCTGTAGACCATTTTAGCAAATAGGTTGGATCAAGGGCTAAAAGAGATATAAATACCATGACAACATCAAATTTCTTGTTGAAAGACATCTTCTAATAACATGAATATCCTCAAATTATTCTCTCTGAAAATGGCACCAGCTTTAATGTCCTTCTCATCATGTCTATTGTAGAAGCTATTGTCAAGGGTCTGGATGTACAAGTATTCCGGCTATTGCCATCACACCTAATATCCAGTCATTGCCCAATTTGGTGCCTTTCCAATATACCATTTGACATACAAGAAATGGCAACAAACCAATATAACATGACTGTCCAGGTATCTAGCAACTTGAACACATCCAGCACATGACAGCCCCCGGGTTTGATCCAACTAAAATCCCTGCCACAGTTAAAGCTATTTAAGTCTAAAGTATTATCCAATAAAATATACTTCTTCTCTTCCTAATTCTATATTTGAAGCTTCCCCAAAAGGCGCTCCTTATCACTATGTGTTGTGTTAAATTCAATAATGTTGGGGATTATTTGGCTGAGTAGGAAAGCGCAGAAAGCCCAAAAACCTTTAACAAAACGATTAATTAAACAGATTTTAATCAAACAGCTAATCAAAAATGGGTTACAGCAGCTTCAGTTTGCCAGTCAAACCCAATTCCCCTGTAAGTTGACGTTGATAAATTGACGTAATTTAAGGTTCACCAGATATGAACTTGTTAATCAGCATGGTCATCAGAAGTTGATCACTTGAAGGTTTTTTGCAACCTGGACTAGATACTCACTTGAAAAATATGGAAGGAATAGGAGCCAAGGATCCAGGCGGTATTGCTTAGCAGAATTTTGATATATATTGAATGATTTTCACTGTTTTAACTCTTAAGAGTTGAGTCCTCCCAAAATTTACTCAATAAAAATCACATATTACCTGGTCCAACTTTAATAATGAAATGCATCTGGTAGTTGGATTGTTGTGCTATATTCCCTACAATTTAATCCTTATCCAGATTATTACATGAAGATGGGGACCTGCTGTTGGTACTTTATTGTTGTTGCTGCCAAATGTTAATTTAATGCCTGTCAATCTTGGAGCTGTTCCTACTCCTGTTGAAGCTGAAACTCATGTGTTATCCCAATGTCATGAATTTTATGCTAAATACACTATGATTCTCTTACAGGCCATTTATCCAGGGCTTACCTGGTTGGGGTTAATTATTTTACTTAACCCTAGTATCTCATTTGGAAATTTCACAAAATGGTATTTGAAGTTGCGTTGGTGGCTAATCCTTAACTCTATGTGGATTTGGGTGGTAATTCCCCACCAAATGGAGACAGCTTCTTATTATCCCATGATTTCTGTCACATTACTCAACTCTTGCATGTCTGAGTTTTTGGAAGCAGTTTGTCAATAGTTTGTGTTTCTTTTCTCCTGTTCTGTTGAGATATCTGTGTTTACCATGTTTATTTGCATCAGTTCTTTTCTGAGTTTTCAATTGGACTTTTCTTTAATTTGTGGTTTCTATCTCTGGTTGTAGTTGTTGAGACTGGACCATCTGTTTCCTATTTCTGCTGCGCCATGTTATTTTAGCGTCCAGATTATTTTCCTGCTCCACCCACTAATGAAATTTTACTTGAAGTTTTTTCAGCCTTGTCAATTTATTCTGGCTCTAGCCTTAGTCACAAATTGCAAGTTTACCATGTGATGACAAAGGTTTCAGAGGATGCTTGTGAATGATTGTTATCTGTGGTGGAGTGCAATCCACGTATTTTAACTGAAAGTGGATCTCTGTACCCTTTGTTAAAAAAATTGTGTGTATCTATTGAGGAGCTCAAAGTATATTGTAAGTTGTACGCCTTTCAGCAGGGTACTACTCTGCTTTTGGTATTCCTTCCTCATTTCCTTGCCTAATACTGTACAGTTAATGTTCTCAAGGTGAATAAACTCTCACTGTTGTGGTTAGCAGTTGACCAGAATTCCCAGGATCTTTCAGTTTGGGATTCCCTGTTAACCACTACTGAGGCCCTGGTAAGCCAAATTATTTCTCTGGTCTAAAATCTGTTGATTCCAAACAAGGTGTTATAGAAATTGAAACCATACCCGCTGCTTGCTCCTGGTTTTCTGGTAATTGTTCTGCCGTGGCTATGTCTAGTCAGGTTTTTGATTGCTCCCTTTGTGTTTTTTCTAAGAAAAAATTGGCTATCTTAAAAACCTGCCAAGGTAGAAAAAGCGCCAGTAGTGGCCATCCCCAAGAGTTTGTTGGCTATGCTTCAGCATGTTGTACCTGCCAAGTCTTTGGTAGTCAAGTCCCAGGAGTTACCTCTTGTTCCCATCAATTGTGATTGTTCTGTCCTCCCTAAAGCTGTCCAAGAAATGATTGAGCGTTATTTTCAAGAGCACCCTGCTTCCTTAGCCGCTGTCTGTACCACTGAAGAGAAGCAAGATCCTGAGGAGGCTGCAACATTTGCGGTAAATAAATCTACTTCTGGTTACTTTTTGTTTTATGGTAGCATTGATAAGGGCCAAAATATTCATCAGCCAGCCATTTTTTTGGATGCCAGTGCATCCAAGAACTTCATGAGTGTTGAGACCGCAGACTTGTTGTAACTCAAGTATCATCCTGGAATGCTGGTTAGGGGTGGCAACTGTCAAAGGTTTCCATCTTTCCAGCTTAAAAGGCCAGTGAAATTTGTAGTTGCGGGTCAATCTTTTACCACAAGGTTCTCCATATGCTCTACTCTTATGCATCCAATTATCTTAGGAGTGGGCTGGTGACAGGACCATAACATATTAACCCTGCTGAAAATAAAAAGAGCTTCAAGTGGACCACTCTTTGGGCATATCCATCTGTATTCTGTTATTGGGTATATCAGAATTAGAGCAGTCTTCTCAGACAATTCAGTTAGTTCCTGTTTCTACACCTGTAAGTTTGGATTTACCAGCATGCCTTCAACCCTGGTCCACGGCATTTAATGCCACTAGGGGTGAGGTCCTTCCCAAGCACACTCAGTTTGACTTTGAATTTAAGGTTACTGTTAATCTGATTTGTATTGCTTCTCTCATTTACCCTTTGACCTTAAAGAATGATGCATGCTTAGAGGAGTGAACTTGGGACATGTTAGCAAAAGGATATATTTTTAAGAAGGCCTCATCAATATTTTCTCCATTGTTGTGTGTATAAAAATCTGATGGGTCTCTTTGTCCTTGTGTTGATTACAGTAATTTGAACAACATAACAATTCCTGATCCCTATTTTTTACCTCTTGAGGCACAAATTTCTTGGTGTGTTGAGAAGGCAGAGTTATTCTCCAAACTTGATCTGTCAAATGTGTTCAACCAAATCAGGATCACATAAGGAATGGAATGGTTGACAGCATTCAGAACTAAGAAGAAATCTTTTAATTCTGTGTTATGCCTTTTGGATTGAAGAATGCCCTGCTTGCTTTCAGCGGTTAATTGATTTAGTCTTGGGGGACCTCCTGGGTGTAAGTGCCATTGTGTATATGGATGACATCTTGGTGTTCTTTTGGGATGAGGAGTCATATAAGGCCCATCTACAAGCAGTTGTAGAGCGCATCCTAAAGGCCAACTTGACCATCAAACAAAGTAAGTGTGAATTCTTTAAATGTAAGGTTACCTTCCTGGGTAATATTATATTTGAGGATGGTCACACAATTTCTCCCAACAAGAAAGCAGCAGTCCAAGAGTATACTACGCCTGTGACAATATCCCAACTTTTTAGTTTCTTGGGTACTTGTACGTTCTTGAAGAAATTTACCCCTCACTTGTCAGAGGTGGATGCCCCCTTGTATTTGGCTAGCGGGAAGACACTTTTGGTCTGTACACCTGAGTGTGCAAACACGTTTGCAGCAGTCAAAGCTCTTTTGTTGTCTTCACCTGTGTTGTGACATGTGAATCCTGAGCTTCCTTTTGTGGTTTCCACAGATGCCTCTAAATATGCTGTGGCTGGTGTGTTGCTACAAACCGCTGACAATGGTGTTGAGAGACCTGTAGGGTATTTCTCCCAAAAGATGGAGGCTCAGGAAAGCAATTACATGATTTACTACAAGGAACTTTTGGCAGTTGTGGAAGCTTTAAAGCATTGGCATCACTATCTCATGTTGGCGCATCATCTGTTTGTAGTAAGGACCAATCATAAAGCTCTCCTTTACTATTACTAACCCATGGTTTTTTCAGGTTGCTAATCCAGATGACACAGTGATCTGACAAGGTACAAGTTCCACTACAAGTTTATCAAGGGGCCAATAATCATTTGGCAGATGCGTGGAGCAGAAATCCTTCCCATCTTCCAGATGTTGATAGGAACTTCAAGTTCAATACACACACTATGATACCTGATGAAGCTGTGGTTTCTTCTGTGCTACCTCTGGCTGATATGCTCGACACCATGTCCTTAACTAAGGGTGCAGACTTAGACTTATATTCCAAAGTGAAGTTTTTTCAGCCTCTGTTCAAAAGTTACTAATGGTTATTAGAACTAGCATGTGCACATCCTGTTGGCCAGCTGCAGGGTTATCACAAGATATGACCAGTTCTATATCATCAAGGTTGCTTGTGGGTCCCATACAGCACCATTTGGGATGAAATCATGGAGGCCTATCACACCTGTCCCATGGCAGGTCACCCAGGAAAAAAAAACGGCGGTGCTAATCTGCCAACAATTTTCTTAGAAAGGTTTGACAGTGCAGGTGGCAGCTTACGTTTGAGACTGCCTAGCATGTGTTTGGTCTAAAGAAAGCAGGGTCATTACTAATGGTTTGTTAGTTCCTCTATAGCCTGCTGCAGGGCCCCGGAAATTGGTGTTGGTGGGTTTTATTGGAGAACTTCCAAATTCTGACGGGTTTAATGCAATCATGGTGGTGGTTGATTACTTCACAAAAATGGCACACTTTTTACATTGATCAACTGCAATTACTTTGGTAGAGATGGCTAGGTTGTTTGTGAATAGAATCTTCTCCTTGCATGGCATTCCAATGGAGATTGTGAGTGACTGTGGGCCCCAATTTATTGCTCAGTTCTGGGAAGCTTTCACTGGAATTCTGGGTATCAAATTGTGTTGTTCCATAGCTTTCCACCCCCAATCTAATGGACAAACAGAGAGGGTAAACCAAAGTTTGGAGGTTTATTTCCATTGCTATACCAATGTGCAACAAGACAACTGATTTTCTAACCTACCCATGGCAGAGTTCACATATAACAACGCCCTGCACACGTCAAATCAGGTTTGTCATTCTATGCCAATGTAGGTTACAATCCCTCATCTAACATGGGTCCTTGTTTGATTAGCAATGCGGAAGCTGCAACCAATCAGGCTTCTGCATTGAAGCAGGTTCATCAGGAGCTTCAGGTTACTCTAGCTGCTGCTGTGACAACTTACAAGGAATAAGCAGATTACAAGCGCCAAGAAGGTCCTACCCACAGACCAGGTGATCTAGTTATGATGGATGCCCACAAAATAAAATGAAAGATTCCTGCCGCAATTTAGGTCTCAAGCAAGTGTGTCCCTTCAAAGTTGAATGTCAAATTGATCCCTCTGCATACCAATTAGATTTATCTGTGGCTTTTAAGATTTTCCATACCTTCTATGAATGCTTACTTACTCCTTTTAAGGGGACTGAGATCCCTTCTTCCTAACCCATTCTTGTGGAAGGAGAACCTGATTATGAGTTAAATTGAATTTTGGCTTCTTGTAAGAATTGACTCTGTCTAGAGTATTTGGTGCTGTGGAAGGGTTATCTGGATTCTGAAAACTCATGGGTTCCCTACTATGATTGCTCTAACTCTCCAAATCTTATCCAAGAGTTTTATGATCACAACCTAACCTTCATTGGCCACCCTGAGCTAACCTTAGCTGCAATGAAACTCCCCCCTGCCCACAAAAAATTCTCCTTGTCTCATCTTCTGGATGGTGGTATTGTGCCCCAGGCTAAAGCAGAGGTTAATGTCACAGTAAGTTCCATAATGCTGGGAATTATTTGGCTGAGTAGGAAAGCGCAGAAAGCCCAAAAACCTTTAACAAAACTGACTGATTTAACAGATTTGAATCAAACGGTTGATCAAAAATGGGCTACAGTGGCTTCAGTTTGCCAGTCAAACCCAATTCCCCCGTAAGTTGACGTTGATAAATTGACGTAATTTAAGGTTCACCAGATATGAACTTGTTAATCAGCATGGTCATCAGAAGTTGATCACTTGAAGGTTTTTTGCAACCTGGACTAGATACTCACTTGAAAAATATGGAAGGAATAGGAGCCAAGGATCCAGGCGGTATTGCTTAGCAGAATTTTGATATATATTGAATGATTTTCACTGTTTTAACTCTTAAGAGTTGAGTCCTCCCAAAATTTACTCAATAAAAATCACATATTACCTGGTCCAACTTTAATAATGAAATGATCTGGTAGTTGGATTGTTGTGCTATATTACCTACAATTTAATCCTTATCCAGATTATTACATGAAGATGGGGACCTGCTGTTGGTACTTTATTGTTGTTGCTGCCAAATGTTAATTTAATGCCTGTCAATCTTGGAGCTGTTCCTACTCCTGTTGAAGCTGAAACTCATGTGTTAACCCAATGCCCTGAATTTTATGCTAAATACACTATGATTCTCTTACAGGCCATTTATCCAGGGCTTACCTGGTTGGGGTTAATTATTTTACTTAACCCTAGTATCTCATTTGGAAATTTCACAAAATGATATTTGAAGTTGCGTTGGTGGCTAATCCTTAACTCTATGTGGATTTGGGTGGTAATTCCCCACCACATGGAGACAGCTTCTTATTATCCTGTTATTTCTGTCACACTATGGGCATTCACAAGTCTTTCTCTGCACTGTATAATTTGTCCACCAATGGGACTGTTGAACAAGCAAATTCCTCCCTTGTATTCATCATGAGGAAGATCACTCTCTCAGATGCCGCCAATTGGGATGTGTTCCTTCCTGCTACCCTCTTTTCTTATTGGCTCAGTAGACATCAAGTGACTAGAAAATCCCCTTTTTCATGCTGTATGGATGTGAAGCCAAAATCACCTCAATCTTGGGATCCCCTTTGATCAAATTTGATGTGTCTGCCAATCCTGAAGCTTATTTCAAAGACTTGACTAACTGTATCATTAACATTCAGGCTACGGCATGTTGACCTACCTATAAAGTTAAGGCCTTAGAGCTCTCGCCTTCCAATGCTTTCAGAGCCCTCCTCCCTGGGTACCAAGTAGGTGACCTAGTCCTCTACTATCAGAATTGTACCAGAGGCAGAGCCCACAAGCTAGAATCCCTCTGGGTTGGACCTTGTGAAGTCCCCTTTAATAAGGGAATCAAGTACATTGTGAAGCTGCTATCATCTGGACGTCCTTTTGCCTGAGTTCACTCTAAATTTATCTGCAAGTATCAACTCTCTGTGTTCAATATTGAGGGGGGAGATTTCAAAAATTGTGCCATAAATGCTATTTTGTTATGGCCTTCAAATAATGATATGTGCAAAGATTTGGTTGGTTTTGCCTTTGACTTTGTAAATTCCTTGCCTTCCATAAATGGGTTCTCATCAATACCTCCCATTCCAGAGTACCACACCTGCCTTTGACTGATCCTGGTATGACTTCAACCCAACATGACCCCATCAACTACTCTGTCTACCTATTGAGTGATCATTGACCCTTGTCTACTATTTAAGTAGAATTACTTCACCTAATAATGATAAAATTATCCACATTTGTGTTGGCTTTTTTATTCTTCAAGCTTTTCCTTTTCTTTTTGACAAAAGGAAACCATCTTCTTGCATTTCAGGAAATTAAGGTATGTGTTCTTAATTTTGCCCTGAAGGCTAACCTAAGGCTAGTTTTGAACCTCAAATCTTATGTTATAAAGATTTCCTGTTGTGTCCTCCTGGATGTTGTCCCCAGGAGCCAAACAAGACATTAATCATTCATTAGTTAGACAGTGTGGCTGATGAAGTAATTTCAAGCCAAATTTGTACCAGAATCAGAAAGGTGCAGGTAGCGTAATCTAGAATGGGTGGACATTGTTGCCAACCCATTTAAGGTAGGTAAGCAAACTCCAAAATCAAAAGTGATTTCAATCAAGTCTTCAAAGTATCAAAATTTGAAAACCATATTGAAATAACACAAATGGCACAATTAATGACATCTCAACCATCAAGATTGATCACAGGGAGTTGATATTTGCGGAGGAACTTGGCATGGATGTGAGCAAAGAGACAACCTGACAGCAGCAGCTTGATAGTGTACTTGAAAGCTTTTTTGTAAGTAAATTCAAAGGGCCCAACCCAAAGAGTATACAGCTTGTTGCTCTGCCACTAACATGGCTCTGATAAAAGAGGACCAGGTAATCCACTTGAAATAGGAAGGGGGCCCTAGAGAATTGGAGGACAACAAAACTAACTTCTTGACCTTATAGGCAGTTGAGTAAGCAGCTGCTTGGATATCAATGATGAGGTTATTAAACTTTTTTCCATGGATTTTGGGGTTAGATGCAGTATCAAATTCAATCAATGGGGGCCCAAATTTGAGGGGGTAGTAGCCTCATGTTCATAGAGCATGGCAAAGGGAGATTTTCTTGTTATCAATGTTTGCTCAGAGGGTAAGCAAAGAGGGCAGCAGGGAGAACATATCCCATTTTGCCACATCCTTAAGGATAAGCTTCCTCATAATTGACACAAGGGAAAAATTTGCACACTCAACCAATCCATTAGTAGAAGGATTAAATAAGGAGCAGAGAAGGATTGTTGGGTGAAGATATCCTGAACAATGAGTGTGATGAGCCTGGCGTTGAAGTTGGTCCCATTTTTGGAGAGTAGCGTTTGAGGACACTCATGTCAATAGAAGATATCTTGCAGCAAGAAATCAGTGGTGGTCTTGGAAGTAATATCTTTGGTAGCCCTTGCCTCAACCCACTTACTAAATGATCACTGCTACAAGGATAAATTGGCATCTAGAGAAGGAACAAAGGAGGGGGCCAACAGCAACAATGTTTATAGTTTGGAAGGCATATTTTTGGAGGAATGAGTTTAAACTCATGTTGAGAAGGTTGTGGGCGTTGGAGCTGACAGGTATGGCAAGACAAGAGAACATCATGGATAATAAGTCAAATGTTTTCCAAGTAAAAGTTTTTAATTATCAATTCATGGGTCTTAGCAAGGTCTCCATGCCCAGAATCAATGTGGATCTGAAGGACAATGGCAATTCTCATGCTAGGGCAGACGTAAGGCAGTAACACATTTTTAAACTTTTTTAGAGCTGTCTACCTTAGATGGTAGTGTCCTTTGACACAGAATGTAGGTGTGGGGTTCCTGGTCACCAGTCCCCAAAGTGTGTCCTGGGTTGTAGCCAGGGACCAGCTTGGAGGAGTTGTCATTCTCCAACAGTGGTGAATGGTTAGTGAGGAGCTTATAATTGGCTTGCATAAGGGCAAACTCCTCCAGTACCTTCCCAATTACTAAGCAAGCGTCTCCACCGTACACTTGTACTTCAGCAGGCGCCAGCCCTTCTGTAGGCCAATACCAATCCTGTAATAGTCTTACAAAATCTCCCCCAATGACTCTCTTCCTCTATTTGTCATTTCCAAATGCCCTGTCACCTTCTCCCACTCCTCCTGGGCAGATTTACTAGAGGCAAACTTTCTGCACCCTAGGCAATAGGATTCCTCATCCCCTGGGCTAAGATAGAAAATATGGGGTAATTGACTCATAGGACTTATATTCTCTCTTTACACTGGAAATTTGGATATGGGTTGTAATAGGCGCTTTATTCACAGTCAGAAGGAAGATCCCCTTAGAAACCTTCTGATATATGGCCTTGGAATGGGGAGTAATAAAGGGTTTGTGCCAATACTTGGAGTCCTTCAACAATCTCTTGGACTCCTTGTACTTGGTCTTTGGTTCCTGATCCTCAGTCTTGGGCTCCTGCGCTTTGGTCTTGGGCTCCTGCACCTTAGTTGCGGGCTTCTGTGTTCTAATCTTATACTCCTGCGGTCTGTCCTGGCTCTGGCTTCCTATCCTTGGTCTTCTGCTCCTTCTGTAGCTTTTGTGGCCTTTGTAATCCACTTGATCCAGTACCTGAAGAGTCTCAGATAGCTCTCCCTTTTATAGCCCCTTGTTTCATACCAAAATCCTCTCTTAGAACTCTGGTTCTTCAAAGCTTATACTATTCTGTTTTTCTTTTTCTCTAATATATTAAACCTTTAAAATTACTTCAACCAATGAAAGCCCTGAATTTTCTGCTTCTGCTCCTCATTTTTTAGGCTTTAACTCTTAAGTTAAAGCCCTTAAAACACTGATTAAATAAACTTTGGCTTGCAGCCAATCAAACGCCTCAATTCAACAGTTTTGCCAAAAATATTCCCCAAATGACCCGTCCTTGACCCTGGTTCAAACCCAAGGCTGTCTTGCTCCGCGTAAACAACTGCCTGCGTTTTGAACGGTTTCATTGTAATTCCTGTCATGTTTCCCTGGCAAATCTTGAGCGCTCCCACATATGTTTTACTTAGGCGAATTTTGACCCTTTGATTTTTCAACGTTTCTCTGTGTTTTCCTTAACATTTTGCACCTTAGAACCTGCCTGCTGCCCGTCCTTTTGCCTTTCTTAGTTGTTCTTGGAGAAATTTTCTCTTTTGCCTTTACAATTTCTCCGTTCTTCTTCCAGCTTCTTTCTGGCCTGTTTCCTCTTTAATCCCTTTTTTAAAAATAACATATAGTTTTAACAAACTATAGGTTATTTTTCCTTCTCTTTCTTTTTATTTATAAGATTTTCAATCCTTTTTTAATCATAATCAGGCAATATTGTATTATTCTTTAACTTCTTCTTTTTTATCTAAATTTCCTCTCAAAAGTCACTAAAACCAGCTCTTCCAGCTTCTGCATCCAGTCCAGCTAGTTCATCCTCTCAGCTCTTTAGTTCTTCAGCACCGACTTCTGGTCCTCTGGCCATCCTTCATTATGATCAGCTAGTCCTGCATCATAATCTTTTTGTCTTTCAGCTTATCCTTAACCAGTTCTTCACCAAATCCTCACTAGGAACCTCCTTTGTTCCTTCTACACACTGAACCATATTGGTTCATTCCATTCAATATGAATTAACAGTCCATCAACCAGCCTTCACTGTGACCAAACAGTCCCTCTTTCTAGTTTTCTCTGTTAATTTCATGAACCACCTTGGTTCTTTATCTCAGTCCCCATTACCAGAACTTGTAGACCCAGGCATGAGTCTACATTGAACTGGCGTTTGACTGGGCCCTTGCAAGTGGCACTCCACTTAGGCCATTCAACCATAGATCAATGTCTATGTGTTGTCTTTAATCACCCAGGTGATTAAGTCTGAGCTTTCAGTTGCAGAGTAATCAGCTCTACTTCCCAGAGGCCTGATCACACCAAGTTCTGCAGCTTACTTCCCCAAGAAAGCCACCTTGGTGACACCTCTGAGAAAATCTACACCCTCCAATGCTCACCTTGGGTTTCCCCAAAGCTCCCATAGGGGCATAAACAAGGACACCCTACCAGTCTGTTAGATAGGATGCTTGCTCACAGACCTCCTGTAAGCGTATCAGGGTACGTAGAGCCCTCAGAGCTCTTCCCCTCCCTGGCAGCCCACGTTATCCACCAGGGGTCCAAAACCTACTCCCCCCAGACAGACAAAGTTCCCTGCTTGCTATTTCAGTCTTCACCCTCCTGGAGCCACGGTTCTCTGCTAGGTGAAGCACTATAGCCCAAAGCAGCTAATATTTCTGCTGGGTGGAGGCAACATCTGCCCCTGGTAGTCCTTTGTTACTACTAGCCAGGCCTTACTTATCCTAGTAGACCATGTTACCTACTAGGCTCCCCCTACTTACCCCTAGCAGCCCTATGTTACCTACTAGTTGACAGCGTTACCAGCTAACCACACATTGTCACTCCTCAGTATATTGTCTTTATTTGAAGCCAAATCAACCCTTACCTGCAAAACAGCACACATGTGGATCACCACAGTAGGTATAGTATATTTCTTCAGGATCAGTAGCCTAAGCTTCAGGGTAGCCTATTAGTTCATACAGGCAATCAGCATGTACAGAGTGAATGGCAAGTATAGGCATCCTGGACAGCCTATCAGCATTCTGATGTTGAGCGCCAGGTTGGTACCACTGTAGGTCATTTGCATATAAGCGTAAGGCCCAGCATGCCAACCAACCTTCAGGCTCCATCAATTAATGTATCCACTTGAGAGAAGAGTGGTCAGTGACAACAGTAAAAGGGTACCATAGATATAGTATCAGAACTGTTTAAGAGTGTGTACAACTGCCAAAAATTTCTTCTTGGTAACACTATAATTCCTTTCACGCTTATTAAGCACACAGAATGAGTAGTTCACACGTCTATCTACGTCTTCATCTTCAATCTGGGCTAGGATTGTGCCCACAGCAACTCTACTAGTATTGGCATACAAGATAAACTCCTTGTTGTAGTCTGGGTAGACCAGAATAGGAGCTCTTTAAGCTTGTTCTTTAAAGCCACAAATGACTGTTTTTTACAATTTGTCTATTTGAAGGGAACATGACTGAGCAGTTGTACCAGAGGCTCACTTAGTTCTGTAAAAGCAGGAATGAACTGGCAGTAATACCTGTAGTGTACTTGCACGTGGCCAAGGGACACAACAGGAAACTCTGACAGTAGGATTTTTTTGTGCTAAGACAATTTTTTGTCTTCATGGATGAGTAAGAATTTACATTAGGGACCTGGTAATGATAATTATCATAAATCTCCTCAAAACTAGACTAGGGAGAAAGCGCAAAGTATAAATAATGACACAAAAATAGTGTAAACATAACTTAATATCTTTTGGATGAATTATTTATATTCTATATAGGGCAATGGTCTATCAAAAAAATGGTAGAATGTCAGTTAGATCACTGGCCACTCTCATAAGTGTGTTGAGGATCACTCAGTTTACCAGTTTGAACATAATGAGCTCTTAACCCAATTTGGATTGAAACCCATTCCAGAGGGAGAAAGGGAACTGAATAAGTTTGCACTCAAAATGTGATGCCATCAAAGCAAAATCAATAATGCTTGAATAGCAGGCTTCAGAAAAATACCTCATTATAATGAGAAATACTTGGATTTCATGCAGATTGATAGGGCCAGCATCTTTTTAATGGCCTCAACCTTATTAAACATGGATCAAATTCCGGTCTTAGTGACATCATAGCCCAATAATAGCCACTCATTGAAGAAAGTGCATTTAGGGCTTGAGTTTTAAGCCAAAATTGCAATTTTTGAGGAAATCAGCATTGAGACGGTCCAAATTATCAGTAAAGGTAATTCTGAACACTGTTATGTTATCTAGATATACAATTATGCAGGAAAGCTTAAAATATCAAAAGATGAAATCCATAGCTTGCTGGAGAGTAACAGGGGCATTATAAAGTCCCTGAGGCATCCAAGATGGTCCAAAAAGCCTTTCAGACGTAATAAGGGTGGCTTTCTGTGATCTTCAGAGGATAATTCTGCTTGCTGGTATCCAGAAGCTAAGTCCATTGCAGAGAAGAACTTAGATCCTACCAAGCATCTAAGGGCATTTTCAATTCAAGGCAAAGGGTACAAGCCCTTTTTAGTAAGGGAGTTAAGGCATCAATATTCCATGACAATCTGGTGTCCTCAATATTTCCCTTTGAGTATCAGCAAAGGAGAAGCCCATGGACTCTGAGACAGGGCCAGCAATCCAGCATCCAAGAGCTTCTTTAATTCTTTGGAAACTTGAGCATCTTCTACTTGACTATGTCTATAAGGTTTGGCACAGAAAGAGGCTGCATCTCTTGTATCAATTTTATAGATAACACCTTTGGCAAACTCATAGCTGTTAGGTCCAGTGGCAAATTTTTTTATATTGATCTAAGAGGTCAATTACATCTTTCTTCTAGATAGGCAAAAGTTGAGGAAAATCAGCAACTGTAAACAAGGAGAACATTTGGGGATCTTTTTTAGGTAGATTAGAGTCACCAAACGTCCCAAACAATAGAAAGAGGCCATGTGTTCTGCTCCTAAGATGCAACCATGCCCCACAACTTTTTCTTTTGATATCTTCATGGATGAAGCATTAAAATTGGCCAGCAGTTTTTTTAAAGGTTCCTTATGAGTTTGATCTAAAATCCCAGGAAATAAACAGGGTTCTTTATAACTTAGGGACTCAGGAGAGTATAACTCTAAGAAAGATTTCTCAGGCAACATATAGGATATCTGGGAGTCAATGATCACCTGGGAGCCAGGAAAAATAGTGATGGCAGCTGGGGCAAGTAGTGTGACACCTTTATTAGCAGGGAAAGATGGTGGAGGGAAGTGCATATTAGAGGAATAGGTCCAGTATTTTGGAGAAAAGATGCTAATGGGGTATTTAAGGAACATGTTTAAGCCTTTTGCCAGAGATGCATGGAGGTTTTTCAAAGATCAATGGGAGCTCATATCCTAGGAGGGACAGATAGCCATCTTAAAGGTTGACAGCCCCATTTTACTCTTGGAGTAAATGGGTTCCTACCAAAAAATGGTTTTTGTTCTCTAGAACAACAGCAGGGGAGGCAATGAGGTATTTTCCAAACCTCAATGGCAGAGCAGAGCAGAGTAAGCGCTAATAGCCCTGGTTTGGGCCATACCAACAGCTCTGTAAGATTGAGTGTAGTAGAGATCATGAGCTAATCTGAGCTTCTTTATTAACTTGGAAACACAATATTAACGGGAGAGCCAGTATCCAAGATAGCTTTAATCTTTACTGTTGTAACTATGCTGTTTTAGCTGAGTTACAAGGGTAAAAATATTTAAAAACTAGATACTAATATTTAGTGAGAGATAATGATTATATAGTCATTGTGAATCAAGGATAACAAAAAAATGATTGTGTTGCTCACACAGTTGGATGATGAAGGGGGTGGCTTGATCCTGGTAATGAGTCAAGTGCCAAAACAAGACATCCACTGTGAAGGATCATCATTTTTTCATGTTATTGGATTTAGTAATTTGAGTTGAGTTCCTAGTTTGGCTACAGGTCACTGGAACATCAAGTTGTGGGTCACAAACCTGCTTAGTTGGAACCTTGTTGGCGGGTTGAGTCTGATGTTTTGACAACTCCCCTGTCTGAAGGTCAGCTTCCTCAGGAGGTAGGTTGTCAGGGAGGTTTTCAGGAGCCTGGGCGCTGTACTGGACTAACTGTTGTTTGGTTGCTGGTAAGATGGTTTCTTGTTGTCTTTGTCATGCCTTGCAGGGTCTTAATTGGTTGTAATTTAGAACTTCATCTTGTTTGTATTATCCAAGTCTTTGAACTAGTTAAGTTTTATTTTTGTTTACCTTTAGGATTATGGAAGGTCCTAATTTTTTGGGTTGTAGCTTGGTTTTGTCTGTGTTTAGTACCCAGAATTTTTTACCCTTTTTGTTTTGTTTATTAGGGACAAACATGTTATGTAATTGCTTTCCTTCTCTTTCCAGATGGTCACTGTTTGCTTGCATCACTTGAGGTGCTGTACAATGGGGACCTTGCTAGATATTTCTAACTTTGGTCCTGAAAGGACTTGGATAGTATTGGGTTGCATACCGTAGACAAGCTCAAAAGAGCTCTTCCTGGTGGATCTGTTCACACAAGTTTGGTACACAAGGAGCACAGTTGATAGCTGCTTATGCCAGTCCTCAGATCTCCTGGCAGTGAGCTTGGCAAGGTCTTATACTAGTCTAAAGTTTAGATGCTCAACCTGTCCATTGGCCTGAGGGTGGTAGGGTGTTGTCACTGTGTGCTGGACCCTGTTCTTTGCAAGGTACTTTTTGGTGCTTTTGGAGGTTAATTCTTTGCCTCCATTGGTGATTACAGTTCTGGCTTTCTGAATTTGCTAATGATTTCTTTGCCTATGAAGCACTGCACGTTGTTGCCAGTGTGTGCCCTGACTGCCTGTGCCACTGGCCAGCAAGTGGCAAAGTTAATGATTATGATGATGTATTTCTTATCATTATGTTTCCTGGACATGTGACCCACAATGTCTAGGGCCCATAACTTGAAGAGTAACTGGGAGCAGATGGGCAATACTGGCTTAGGTGGGGTGTCACTTCTTTCAAACCTTTCACACACCTCATATTGATCAAGGACTTCCTGAACGTCCCAATATAGGGTCTGCCACCACGCTTTGTGTCTGAGGATTTTTTAAAGGTTGTGGCTCTTGGTATGACCTAGGTCTCTGTGATAGTGTAGATTGTGTCAACTCTTTGGTGTGTAGGAATATATGGGGTAGTACTTCCATCCTTCATTTTGTGGTCAAATGTCCCTTCATGTCTGCAAATAGATTTTCATTCTTGAGAGCTGTTTCTTTTGTAATGTATGTAGTTCCTGAAGGTAACCCTCTGTCCTTAGTGCAGAGAACTAGAAGGGGCCAATCTGGGTCCAACCCATTTTTTCCTCTTGTAGCTCTAACATATAGGCAGGATAGTGCATCTACCATGGCAAGTTTGGGCCCTGGTTTGTATTTTATGATCATGTTGAATTGCTTGAGAAGTTCCATCCAACATGCTTGGTGCCTGGACAGGTTGACTTGTGTTTTAAAGTATATGAAGGACTTATGATTGGTTAGAGAGATGTCTCCTCTTGATGTTCCAAGTAACAGTGCCATTTAATGAGACGTGTACAATTGCCAGCAGTTCTTTATTGTATATGGGGTAGCAGCACTTGCTGTCTGTTAACTTGTGCAACTTGTAGGCTGCAGGCAGGAAGTTGCCATTCGTTTTATTGATGCATGGTACGCTTCCAATGGAGGCATTGGAGGTATCTGTCTCTATTTGATACTCTACATTCTGCTTGGGATACTGGAGGGTGGGGGAAGAAGTCAACTTTTCTTTTAGGTGCCAGAAACAGAGGTCTTTTTGTGGGATCCATACAAACTTGGTTTTGGCGCCAGTTATGGCCAATAAAGGTGCTGTAAGGACGCCATAGTTGGGGATAAAGCGTCAGACATAGGCAACTATCCCCAAGAATATGCAAAGTTGGGACTTGCCTTTTGGCGGTGGCATTTTACAGATGGCCTGGATTTTCTGGTTATAAGGCTTGATACTGTCTTTTGAGACTACATGTCCTAAGAAGGGTAACTGTTCATAGAAAAATTTACACTTAGAGGGCTTGGCCAATAACTTGTGTTGCACTAAGGTAGCAAATACTGCTTTTAAATTCTCATGATGCTGCTCAACTGAAAGGCTGTATATAATGTTGTTGTCTAAGTATACTAGCGCCTGTTTGCCAATGTGCAGGGCAAACCTCATTCATGAAGGTGACAAAGGTTAATGGAGCGTTTTTCATCCCAAAGTTAAGAACATCACACTTTTATGACCTGTATTTAGTGCAAAAGGCTGTCTTGGGTATGTCTTCTTCCTTAATACAGATTTGATTGTATCCTGCTGTCAGGTCAATCTTGGAGAAGACAGTTGATCTGTCCAGGGTATAAAGAGGTCATCAATAAGTGGAAGTGGATAACAATTCTTGATGGTAACCTTGTTTAGGGTGAAACAGACAGTTACAAGACAGAGGGTGCCATCTTTCTTTTCCACAAAGAATACAGCAGCACTAAAGGGAAACTGTGAGGGGCTGATAAGTCTTTTTTCCAGCGCTTCCTTGAGATAAACCCAGAGGGCAATGTGAGTATTGGCTGATTTACCACAAATGATCAGGCTAAGCATTGCACGCAGATCTCTATCAGATACACGCATTATTATTACTAGGCCAATATTATATAAGGATAGTAATAATACATCATATAATCAATAGTCTATTATAATTGATATGGCAGATATACGCCGTGTAAATGTTAAATATTATGATAGATGCAACAATTACACACTGTATTGTCACAGGTATTCATTCTAATGTGCAGTGATTATATGCTGTATATTACTAGTTCATTATAATTGATGTAGCAATTATACGCTGTACAAACATTAGCCAATATAGTGATTACCAGTGATTACACGGCGTGTAATCACTAAATCATCAACTGTATATTGCCCATACCATCCTGCTGGACGTTGTATCAACTCAGTCCCACCCAGAATGAAGGGCGTATATGATCATATCAAATAATTGATGTGTGAATGGCTAGGAAATACCAAATTTGGATCAGCGTTACATGATGTATAATTGGGTTCCTTATCAGTTTGGATCAGCATTATTTGCGGAAAATCCACAAGTTGATATTGGATTGAGTCTGCTATTATACAGCGTATAATCACTAATTTGTACCATTGCATTAATAAGCAGAAGGCTTTTCAGCCAGAAAAGGATCACTGATTAAGCCCTGAAAATGGAATACTGGAACTCTACCTTCCAATGTGGGAGGACTGAACAGGGATCATTTCTAAGTGTCAAACAAATACAGTGTAGTTTCCTAGCGCAATAATAGGCGTATAAAGATATAGCCAATTATAACTGCTAGTAGGCTAGCTCAAGAAGGGCGTAGGCTGTAGTTGAAGTACCATGTACAACTTGTAAAAGCCAGTAGCAGCACACATGCCAAGGACAGCCAATCAGGATAGGCGTAGCCAGTAAAAATGGACCTATTGCAAAGGTAGTCACTGAGAACTTTATGAAAGGACAAGAACAAGGTTTGTTGTAGTATATATTAATACAGACACCTGAAAGGAAAATAAGTTCTTAATTACACCTGGATAGATTGCAGCTGCTGGCTAGATTGTACTCCAGCTTCAATACCATAATTATCTTCAAAGTTCTATTCTATTTTAGTCTTTAGTGCTCTTGCATAAGATTAGGTAGCGTACATTGGCAAGGATAACATCTATCTGTAGCTTGAAAATACCAGCAATAACCCAAGTTGCTCAAAAGGTGGCGTCCTCATTTGCTATGAGGCAGTAAATAGGGCACACCTGGGTACTGCTCTTTTGAGTTGGATGGAGTGCTGTATGTGTTTCTCTGGTGGCAAACCTGGTAGAGCCTCCTTGGATATTTCTGGATGGCAATCTACAATTTCTTTATCTTGAGGTGTGGAGGTATACTGATGGTATTCAAAGTGTATGAACTTATACTGGATGGAGTCCCAGTCAATTGCCTTGAGGTTATCCTTTTCTTTGAGAGTTTCCTTGATAATTAAAAAGACATGGTCCCACAGAAGTTGGTCTACAGAGTTGGGGAAGATCTGATTGTTGACCCCTTCACACTTGATGGTCAATACAGAGGTAACCCAGTCAATGTGAGGGTTATTCTTTTGTAGCCAGTCCAGTCCAATTACAATGTCAAATCTAGGGAAGTCAATGACAAATCCCTAGATGGTGGAGTGCAGGTTCTCTAGTGTAATAGATAAAGGAGTGTCTCTTGTGTCACTGAAATGTGGTGTTTGTCAGCAAAAAAATGTTTTTAATCCGCAAAGGATTAGTGATTAACTTGAACTTGTCCACAAAATTGCTGTTGGTGAGTGTTCAATCTGTGCCTTAGTCTAGGAGTGCTGAATCTGTGTAACTGCAAAAGCAGAAAGGATAGGGCATCAGTATATTGGATGTATGACAATGCTGTAGATGACTGGATCTCCCAAGGGTACCTGGATCATTGGGCATTAGTCCACGTCCTTGGGACAATATTTGATACTGGTCAAGTCAGGGGGAAGTTTGGGGAGAGCTTGAATTTCTTAATTCTCTCCCCAGTATTTTCCCTCATCCTGATTATCTTGGGTAGTGGTGACTCTGAAGTGTGTGCAATTTGAAGTCCATTGTTCCCATTACTATGGACATTCAAACTTGTGGGTTTATGGTTGGAGTTATTATTATTGCCAGGAAGAGGTCAGTTGGAACAACAGCTAGGTGAATATCCTTGGGTCTATCTCTCTTCCCAGTTTGCGCCTTATGAGGGTGTTGGACGTTTGCTATGCTTTCTCTGCCTCAAAATACAGGCTCTGTAGATTGGGTGCTTGGTCCAGGTTGAGTGTCTCATTACATGCAACTTGAGAGTGTTGTAGTACATGATGTGAGTGGCTGGGTTTTCAAAAGCCATATCTGAGGGAGTGCATAGTCAAAGCTCCTTGTATGTGCGGGTGATTTCATTCACAGTGCCTGTCTGGGCTAGATTCTTTACTTGGCGTATGATCATGAGGGAGGTGCCCTTTAGTACAAACCGTGCCAAAAAGTCTTGTTTGCATATATACCAGACTTGCACAGTATGATCTTTGTGCCACTTATTGCAACAAGTGCCTGCATCATATGTAATTTGGATGGATATCTCTGCAATCCAGAAACATTGTGGTCATTCCATCTGCGCCAGTTTGCTTTGGGAAAATTGGATCCAAGCCACAGTGTTACCGTTGTTGAATCAAGAAAATGGTTCCAAGGCAGAGCTTTGAAGTTTCTGGGTTATGTAGGCTGGCATTTTTCCCACATCTGTAGTTCAAGAAGTGGTGATAGGTGTTTGGAAGAACCCTTGTTCTAACAGGGCGTTGAAGGCAAAGACTGGTATAACCAGGTTCTGGTATAGTAAAAACCTGTTGGGTATTTTGGCACCTGGCTTGTATGATGTCCAGTCTACTGGGAGGCCAGACATGATTCTATTGTATATTTATTGACTGCAGCAAATACAGGCAATAGACAGAATTTTGAGGGATAAAGTAGGATGAAAAATCTACTTCTGCTACCAATGTTGTAACTGTGCTGTTTTAGCAGAGTTACAAGGGGGAAACTATTTAGAAGCTAGATAATAATCTTTGTTGAAAGATAGTGATTATATAGTCATTGTGAATCAAGGATAACAGGAACATGCTTGTGTTGATCACACGGTTGGATAATGAAGGGGGTGGCTTGATCCTGATAATTAGTCAAGCGCCAAAACGAGGTATCCACTGTGAAGGATCATCATTTGTTCATCTTGATGGATTTGATAATTTGAGTTGACGTCCTAGTTTGGCTATGGGTTTCTGGAAGATTGAGTTGCAGGTCCTAAATCCGCTTAATTGTGCTGCAACTGAACCAATGAGGATCCAGCATTTCAATTGGGGAAGATAACAGTCCAATAGAAAGGACAGGAATAATAAAATTGAGGTATTGTTTATTATGGAATACTGTGATTGATATACCATATGCAAAAACCACTGGGCCACAAGGGGATAGCATGGTGGCTTTTCCATGTAGGGTTGGGAGCCAAAGAATAAATTGTGCAGGATCAGCAGGTTGAATTGGCAGCGCTCCCAATTAGGTAAGGTGCTTGCAGTTTGATAGTGCCACCAGATTGGTTCATGATATTAGACACGTCAAGGGGCGGCTCACCAAGTGCCCCTGTGTATTGTAAGATATGTTGGCAGGCAAGGCTGTAAACTTGGTTGCAACAGTTGAAACCTTGTTGGCAGGTTGATCCTGCTGTTTTGACATTACTTTCTGGATGAATTTTTCTAGGTGGGTAGTATCTTGTCAAAAATGTAGTAAGACTACCAGGACATCTTGAGAAGCTTACAGTTCCTTTTCCCATTAATTCCAACGTTTATTTCACAACAGGAATTTCCTTGTAAATAGTTTGCAACAGCAGGGACACAGAGACATTCTAGAAGAGGCCCTCAGAAATCTCAGCAGCTTTCGTCAAAGAGTCCACTGAAGTGAGGGGGTGAGTTTGAGCTCAATAAGGACAAGCCATCATGGCTTTGGCCTTGGTAAGAGAGATGATCAGAAGGAGATGAGGAGATGGGTCAGCAGAGAGCGTCTCTGCCTCTAGGATAACCTCTCTTTTCCCACCTTCTCACTAGGATCATATCCTTCTATACACGGGTTAGTACAGGTCCAAAAATGGTATCCTATCTGGCCACAGTTGTTAAAATCATGTTACTTGGGTGTTATTGAAGCCAAGAGTCATGATGCAAGGGGTATAAGAGGTAGTGCCAGAGTTTTTGGCCTTATTATAGCAAACCATGGTCCCACTATGCGTCAAATGCACATCCAGTAGAAGATTTTTATAATCTTTATAGAGTTGAGAGACAATTTGTGTGCCTTAAAATGTAAACATAGGGGTTGGTTTACTTTAAGGGTGTTAGAGCAGACAATGTACGCTCTCAGAAGTTAATTGGCATGTGGTGATGAGTTTTTGACCTTCAATGTAGAAACAGTCAGTAAACTCAGCCAATGTTTCCTTAGGTTTGAAAGAAATGTGCATGAAGGTATCATTCTTAACCTCTAGACTGAGATTGCCTCCAAACTCTTTGATGAGGAGACGTTTCATGTCCTCCCAAGTGACAATGGATGAGAGTTCATGGAACACAACCTCTTGACAGGTGGGATGCTGACAAGTAAGGATATGCTCCTTTTTGAGGTTGTGTGTAGCCCTCTGCATGGCTGTTTCATAGATGGTGTCATATCTCATACCAGAGTCCAACTGGACTCCCACAAGGGAGGCAGGCCAGGCCTGGAAGGCCATATACACAATAGGTACAATTCTGACCAGATAGTTAACTGCAGTAGCTAGGGGGCGCCAACCATCAGTATGGGGCACAACTTGGTTGTACATCCCCAATACTGTGATGTAGACAAACCCCAACTTACAGAAGTCCTGGACAGTAGGTGTACTGGGTAGAGGGAGAGCAGCAGGAATTTCCTTCATAGCAGGTAGGAGATCCAGATGATGGGGGTGGAAATACTCCAAGTCAAGAGTGTGGGGTAGATCAACTGAGGTAGCAGAAGTATAACCAGGAGGATATGGATAGGCAAGTTTACATTGTATTGTGGATTCCTAAATAGATGCAAAGAGAATAATTAAATTTTAGCAAAAATAGGCAATTCCTGCAATAAGATAATGATTTCTGGGCATGAACTTGTTTCATTAAGATGTCAACAGTGGGGAGGGCTTCTCCTCCCCACTACATATACTTACTGATAATTTAGTGGCATTTTGTGCCACCAATGAACTGATGGCATCAATTTCAGTTGAACTACAATTTTCACTGGAGTTTGTGTACATGGTTCAGGAGGTGAGTGCTCATTGGTGGTATAAAATGAAACTTTATTGAACTGCAGCATTCCAAGGTGCCACATTTATTTATAGATCCTGCATGCAATCAAGTGCCCAATTGCACAATCAAACAATTGCGCTCTCAGTGTACCATTTCCTGATAGTTGAAAGACCCAAATTTGATAATAGAATTGAAGCCAGGGATTTGAGGCTTGTGTGCCTCTCAAATCCTGGGCCATAATTAGTTGAAAGGGGGGTTTCCTGCTCTGAGAGATACTTGGTAATTGTTCCCAAGTTGTGGGAGTTTTTGCCTCTAGGAAGGCCAGATGATTGTCCAGAGCATTTTGGGCTCTGACAGATGGTCAGGAAAGCGGCAATGGTGGAGGTCTTAGGGTCAAAATTTCTTGAAAGTAGGCTTATAATTGGGATCAATGAATGAGGATGTAGACTAACTATTATTTTCCTGATTGAGAACATTAATATGTGGGTTCCCTACAATTTCAAATTTGGAAGCAGATTGTCTAGACCACAGAAGACAAAGGCTTTCCTATAGTGTATCTAGGATAGAGCTATTATGGCCTCTAATATCTATGGATGTAGAAGTAACAGTTTTAATCTCATCAATTCAAATCTTTTGGACTCTAAACGTACAAAGCTCAACTGACTTGATTGACTATGGCAGTGTCTTAAGGTATCAAAGGGAAAACTTCTCAATTTAGCCTCTTATAAGCAGGAGAGATTTGCACCTCTTGTTTAGAAGTATCCTGTCTATCTACAATGTTGTTGGTCACTGCTGCAAATTTATCCAGAGTAAGGGCACAATTTAAGGGTGGCTGTCTTTCCAAACCTGGGCAATACCCATTATTGTTGAGGGCAGGTACTTCATCAGTTTATTTTTTACTATTAAAACTGGCTTCAGAGAAGGAGTTGTCTTGATCTGAGAGGTGTTGGTATGGGTAAGCAATCTTGCTTTGTGAGGTAACCACCTGATCCATCAGAATAGTGAACAAAGGTCCAGTAAAGGCTCATCAGAAGATAAATTTGAAGCAGAAGCCTGGAAGCAAGTAGTTGTCATGATCTCCTTAATGACCTCTCAAATCTTAGCCTCAGGTTGGGTAAGGCCTTCAGGGGGGATAAGTGGCACTACAGCCACAGCAGCCACCTTTTTGACATATTCTGAACTTAGATTAGAGTATTTCTCAACAAAGCCTTTTCCATGTTATATTGTTGTTGCAATCCATGGCCCCAAAAAGTCCTAACTGGACCCCACTAACTCAAGTTTGCATTGATGCCGTAAATTACACTGTTAATTCTATTTTGATATGGCCTTCAAATAGTGATATGTGCAAAGATTTGGTAAATTTTGCCTTTGACTTTGGAAATTCCTTACCTTCCATAAATGGGTCTGTTCAATTTCCATCTATTCCGGAATACTTTACCTGCCCTTATCTGATCCTGGTATGCCCTCACCCCAACATGAACCTGCAACCACTCTGTCTACCTAACAAGTATCATTGACCCTTGTCTACTATTTAAGTAGAATCATTTCTCCTAATAAAGACAAGTTTATCCACATTTGTGTTGTTTTTAATATTCTTCAGACTTTTTCCTTCCTTTTTGCCAAAAGGACTTCTTTATCTTGTATTCCAGGAAATTAAGGTACATGTCCTTAATTTTGCCCTGAAGGCTAACCCAAGGATAGCTTTGAACCTCAAATCTTTTGTTATAAAGATTTCCCGCTGTGTCTTCCTGGATGTTGTCCCCAGGAGCCTAACCTGACAAAATGGTGCTCACTACAGGGCTGCAAGCTCCTCAGTTACTCTGTTTTCATAAAAATTCTCTGGACATACCTCCTTTTTTTCTGAAGTACCCAAACAACCTAAAGTTCCAAGTCTTCCTCTAGAAGAAGATATCACCAATACCCCTCAACTCCTATGGTAATGATGTTGTCTCACAGGCCTGCTTGGGCCCCCTTTCAGCTTTCTCTCTCAATTATGAGCAAACTTGTGCTACTGCACGCTCCCTCCTTCACACAGGCACTGTGGCAATGCACACTATCCCTGGTCTCCGCCATGAGTATGCTTCCAAAGATATGTATTTCTTCCTCTTGGACTTTGGTCTTCAACCCGTGTTGATGGAGTCTATGGAACCATAGCGTTTTAGTTAACAAGTTTATCCAACCTACTTTGGTTTATCATAAATTTGTGCTAGGATCCCAGAAACAGCTTCTGACTTCTGTAGCCACTGATGTATCAAACAACCAAGTGCAAGATATGGCCTATCAATAATATCCTATAGCTTCTATGCTTGTATTTCAGATAACCAGCGCAACTTGCTGGCTTCTAAGAAATACTTAACCTTGTCCTTGAACTCTATTTGCTCCTTTCTCCTGGATATATCAAGGATCAATTATGCAAACTGGATGATCACCAAGCTACGTGATGTGAGCAGATAGAAGCAACTCTTCTAAAGTATTGTCAGGATTTTGAGACCTTAGTAACAAGCTCAACCAGTTTTAAGAGCATGTGAATTCCCAACTTGAGTTGGTTGGGACCCACGTCAATAATTGGGGCCAACATCTGCACCAAAAATATGGTATGAATAAGCTGTGTTAGGAGACACTCTGTATCAGGTTCAAAACTATGTTAATGATAGAATAGCTCCCATTGAAGTGACTCCTCCTGCTCCTTCTGTGGAGGTTTATCTGCCTTTGAAGCTAAGGTATGGGAAGCCATATCTAAACTCAAAGCCACTACTTGACATCAAGCCTCTGTTATAAACCATCCACCAATAGAGCCTACGTGTTAGGGATCCAGCCTGTGGGGGGCTCCTGGGAACTTGTGGGCAGACGGCCTGTGGGCCCGGCAGGGAGGGCCCACCACAAGATTGGGGCCAACTTTACAATATAAGATAATAATTTGCCCAGGAGGGCCCAAGGTCTGCTTGCAGTTACCATTGAATCTATCAAGTCGGTAAGAGTGATGTATGTCACTCCAAATATTGGAGTGGAAGTGGATTAATTGGCTGCAACAGATTCTTGCGGGCAGTCAGGCCGCGGGTGAGAGGCAGAGTCATTGGGACCAAATATGCGGGCAGGTAGTTGTACTTGTTGCAGAATAACAGGGGAGATATAGTGATCTTATTACCTTCCCTGTAGATAGTTTTGGTTTCTCTAGTTCTGGCCTCAGGGTTGTAGATTAGGATTTCCTCTAGGGTGAACTCTTAGTACGCAGGGCTGGGGGGGGGGTACTCAGTGAAATGTACTGGGCTGTAGAGAACTCCTGGTGGTTGGTAAGGCTTGGGCGGCAGGTCTGCGGTTTCTTGTGGTTGTTGGGGGTGAGGTGCAGAACTGCAGGAGGTAGACTGTAGATGAAATAGAACTAATATCAAATATGGAATAGCCTGGTTGAACCAAAAGTTCATGTCACTTTATTTCAAGAATGGCAATGGGCATCTTCCTGGCAGTCCAGGGTATAAGTATGCTCATCTGTTATGAGAAAACTTTTACAAATTTCTCTGGCCTGGGTGTTACCACTTACCAGGTTTTCCCAGTCCTTGGTGGCAGCATTGCGGGAGTTAATTCATTGGCTGGTTTGAACTGAGAATAATTGAATTCAATTTTTGGGTTGTGGGGTTGATCATCTCTGGGCGGTCCACATTCTATAGGAAGTTTCTTTGTTTCCCCTTCCATGGTGGCCCAAGTTATTTTGGGTTCTATGGCTAGACCCGCCCACTGATTGGCTGAGTTAACAGGAACCTTTTATTTGGGGAGTGTCAATGTAGGTGATTTTGACTCATCAAGCTTTAAAAGATTTTCTGATGTCAGATCCTGTTCTGGTTCCTGCCCAAAAATCTGCAGGCGGCTGGTCCTGCAGGTGTCAGGGTTTGAATCCTGTAGTTGAGGTTTTCCAGTAAGCATAATCAACAAGAGTTTGTCACTTGTGACATTATCCCCTTTCTCCTGTTGCCTTCCTTCTTCCTATCCCTCTTGTCCAAGTATTGCTGTATGGATCCATGTGCGTTAGGTAGGTTGGAGACAGGTTCCCAGGTGCTCTCTTTGGGGGGGAGGTAACCTAACCATTTGACGTAGTACTGTGGGGTTTTGTAGTAGAGGCAGTGTCCATGGATGTACTCTACTTTTTATTTGGTTGTGTGTCCCTCCTGGATACAGAGGGGGTTGGTCTTGATTTTCTGGTGAGGAAGGGAGGTTTCTTCTTTCTTTAATAGCAGTGATTGGTGGAAGATATTGTGGATTTTCCAAGTAAGAGGCAGTTCTAGTTTCTACACCCATTTTTTATTTGCTTTATAATATTGTAAGGGCCACAGCAGCGGTGATCTAGCTTCCTACTGGGTATGTGTAGGGGAATGTTCCATGAGTTGAGGTAAACTTCATTGCCTATCTCCAGGGGTTTCCTGGGGACTCTTTTCTTGTTGGCAAACGCCTTGAAGGTCTTAACAACACAGATTTGAGGTTCCTTAGGCAGGTTTCTTGGGTGGTGTGAGTTTTTACAATCAAGGTTTGTCCTGCTGTATTCTGTTCCTTGCTGCCAATACTAGGGTCCCATGATGGATCAAACCCGTAGTTGGCCTTGAAGGGGGACATGCCCGTGGATACGTGATCTTTGCAGTTATAGGCGTATTGAGCCATGGGTAACATCTCTGCCCAGTTGTCTTTGTCTGTGTTAATGTTGCAACAGAGGTATTGTTCCAAGATTTAGTTGACCCATTCAGTTTGTCTGTGCGTCTTTGGGTAATGGGAGGTTGACAAGCAATGTTTTATTCCAAGGTCTTTCATCACTTAGGTCCAGTAGTGGGAAGTAAACTGGGGTCCTTGGTCAGTGATGATTTCTTATGGAGTGCCGTGTTGTGTCAAGATGCAGTTGTGGGAGTGTCTGGCATTCACAGCTTCTGTGCAGTGGGTAGTGGTCAGGAGGAAGTAAGCCATTTTTGTGAAGTGGTTGACCATTATTAGGATTGCATCAAAGGATTTCAAAGGGGGGAGCTCTACTATGTAGTCCATTTCACTGACTTCCAGGGTCCAGCAGGGATGTCCAGAGGTCTCAGTAGTCCTTCTGGCTTTGAGCAACGCGTCTTGGTTCTTTTGCAAGTTTTGCAACCATTGATGTAAGCAGCTACTTCCTTGTTCATGACTGGCCATGTGTAGTTCTGCTTGATACTTGAGAGGAATTAGTGTCTACCGGGGTGGCTGGCAATTTCTGAATTGCGGTGGACAATTAATGTGTTTGTTTGGGTTGGGCCTTTGGGTACATAGGTTCTGTTGTGGAGCAGCAGGGTAGCGCCTTTCAGGGAGTATCTTCTCTTTGAGTGTTGGCAATCTGGGTCCTTTGCCAGAGCTTCAACTTATTTGGTTGAATAGGTGTCTTGTTTCTGAGCTCCTATCACGTTGGGTTTGCTGGTGGCAATCTTCAAGTACTTCAGTTGTATCCCTAGGATGGTGGGGTCTAGTAGTGTATGGGTGTGGCAGTCCTTGATTTCTGCAGAGGAGGGAATCAGGTTGGCTCTCCTGCTCAAGGCGTCTGATACCATGTTAACATTTCCTGGCTTGTAGTCTATGGTCAAGATGTAGTCAGCCAGTTCTAAGGCCCATCTTGCTTGTTGTTGGTTCAGCTGGCGTGGTTTGAAGAAGTAGAATAAGTTATTATGGTCTTTCAGAACCTTTAATGGGTGTTCAGCACGGCACAAGTACCTGCACCAATGCTTCAATGTCATCATTATAGCTAGCATCTCCTTGTTGTATATTGGGTAGTTCCCTTCATCAGGAAGCATCTTCTTGGAGTAATATGCTACAGGATGTAGCATACCATTCCCTCCTTCCTGAAGAAGTATTTTGCCCACTGCAAAGTTGGATACATCCATCTCCAGCACAAAAGGTTTAGATGGGTCAGGCATGGAAAGGACTGGGGCAGACGTGAATGCTTCCCTCAGGGTCACAAACGCGGAGGTACACTCCTCAGTCCAGACAAACTGGACCTTGTCAGAGCAAAGACGGGTCAGGGACAATGTAATCTGAGAAAAATTTTGGATTAATTCCCTGTAATAATTTGCCAGGCCCAAAATATTTCTCATGTCTTTTCTGCATTTGGGCACTGGCCAGGCTGTCACTACTTCTACTTTGTCCTGCGCCATAGCAAACCTGCCAGTCTTTACCACATATCCCAGGAATTTGACCTTGGACTGGAAGAATTTGCATTTCTTTAGCTTGGCGTATAGGTTGGCCTGTGAGAGTTTTCCAGTATTTGGTAAAGGTATTGGAGGTGTTCTTCATGTGAATTTCTGTATATGAAAATGTTGTCCAGATATGCCACACATATTTGGTCAAGGTACTCACCTAGTACAGAGTTGATCATCCTTTAAAAAGTACTGGGGTGTTGCACAAGCTGAATGACATAACTAGGTTTTTGTAAAACCCATATCTTGTTTTGAAAGCTGTCTTGTATTTATCTCCTTCTTTGATTCTGATCTGGTTAAAGGCGTCTCTTAGGTCAATTTTTGAGTACACCTGGGCTCCAATCAGTACGTCACAAAGTTCATCAGCATTGGGGATGGGGTAGCAGTTATTCACTGTAATGTTGTTGAGCTTCTGGTAGTTCACGCAGGAACGCATTCCGCCATCTTTCTTCCCTACAAACAGCATGGGTGACAAGCAAGGGGCCTTTGACACCCAGATGAAACATTTTTTTGCCATGTCCTCTAGGTATGTCTTCAGGGCTACTTGTTCATAATGATTGCAGCTGTAGATGGGGCCGTGGTGTGGTTGGGTTCCTGGTAACAGATCTATGGCGTGATTGTAGATTGAGTGGCTGGGGAGATGGGTTGCTGCTTCCTTGATGAAGATGTAGTTCCACTTCTCTAAGGAGGCAGGTAGGATCACCACACTGGGTTCCATTTTCAGGGTCAGTAGTGTGTTGGGTCTTTTGCTGGTTAGACCCAGCTGGAATGGTACCACATCACACAAATTGTCTCCCTTCAAAGCAACTGGTTGATTACAGAAATTTAGAATAGTGCTGTGCCTTTGGGACCAGGAGTTCCCTAGGATCAAGGGATGAGGAAGTCCCTTCAGGATGATGGGGAGCACTGGATAGGTGTTCCGACCAATTTTCAACGGCAACTTGGTTGCACAACTGAATTCCAAGTTGTGAGAGCTGTTTCACATTATTAATTTGACACCTTCAGTGGTGGCCTTTATTCCTAGATTCTTTGCAAGGGTGGCGTCAATAAAACTCTCTTCAGCTAAGGTATCAATGAAAGCTTCCACAGTCTGAGATATTGTGAGTGTTTTTACTTCAATCTGGATAAATTTTTAAGACTGGGGGGAGGTGTTTATTTGTGCTAAAGAAACCGTAGGACCACTCTTCTTGGGGCAAGCCTTAGTGAGGTGCCTGGGTTTGTGGCAGTAGAAACACAACCCTTCACAGTAGTGGCGCTGTAGTTCATCAGGAGACATTCCTGGTCTATTGGGTGTCAGGGCTCAGTTTGTGCACTGAGTGGGAGATGGGGTGCCTTCCTGGTTGAGGCTCAACCCTCTACACAAAAGGAGTAATTCATCTAGGCCAAGTATAGGGTGGTGGTGCTTAAGGAGCTCCTTCAAGGAAGGTCAGGCTCCTTGGCGGTACAAGATGGCTGATAACTTGTCCTCAAGTTGGGTTCTGGCTTTCAATTTCAGGAACTTGTTGGTGTAAGCTTGCAGAGAGCGTGGTCCTTGTTGGATGTCCAGTAAGCTGATTAGGGTGTGGTGGTGGGTGTCTTGGTTATTGCCTGTGGCCATCAATTCACTCTTGAATTGGGAGTAGTCCAGGCAGAAATTGACATCCTTGGCAGTAACCTTCCCAAACCAGTCTAAAGCATTGTTGGAGAGCATGGAGGCCACTCCAAGGACTTTCTCAGTGTTGTTGGAATATGAGTTTGTGTTAGCCTTGTTATGTTCTGAGGCACGTCACAGACACACAACAGGAATCCTAACCTTAGGATTGGATTTGTACTAAGTCTTGGTTAGATGAAAGGGAAGGCTATGCGTTTACCTTGCGGCCCTAGAAGAATTATCTCTACTAGTTATGGCTAGAGAGAGGCGCAGAAGTACAGAAGACACAAAGACAAAAATGTGAATATAACTTAGATTTTATTGGTAAGTACAAAATGAAATATATATTGGTTAGGAATACAACAAAAAACTACCAGGACGGTAGGATCACTTGCCACAAGCATGAGTGGGGCAAGTGAGATGCGCAGAGTCAAGAGACTAAACAATTTTATTTCCTGATTAAGTCATCAACTCATTCTGAGAGGCAAAGGTGAAGGCAAGAGATATGTCTTTGAAATGGCGCACCAAAGACAAAATCAACACATGGTGAATAGCAGTATTTACAACATTGCCCTCCCCTAGATTGGCCTTAGGGGGGTGGTACTTGCAGAGGAACTTGGCATGCACTTGAGCAAAGGGATAACCACTGGAGAGGAGCTTTACAGTGTATTCAGACCCTTGTTTAAAGGTCACTTCCAATGGGCCAATCTACAGAGTGTCTTAATTATGTGCACGCTCACCCACTCTGTGTTGGTAGTAAAGAACACGGTCACCAACATCAAATTCAGGCAAAAAGGAGAGTCCAGCATTATCAGGGGAAAGCTCAAGCATCTTAGTTTTGTATGCAGAAGTGTAGGCAGTGGCCTGTATATCAATTATACAGTTGACTAGATCTTTGATGTGATTGTCAGTATTCATGGCCTTATTGGAGGAAAGCAGGGGCCCCCCAAGAGCAATGGGGTAGTATCCTCTTGCCCATACAGCATAGCAAAAGGGGAGTATCCAGTGAAACATTGTTTGCTAAGGCAATACGCAAAGAGAGCAGCAGGTAAGTATAAATCCCAGTTGGCAGCGTCAGAGTAGGTGAGCTTCCTCATTACGGAGACCAGTGTTGAATTTGCACGCTTGAATGCCCCATTGATAGAAGGGTTGTAGGGTTCAGAGAAAGACTGGTGAGACCCCAAAGATTCAACAACAGAGGTTACTAGCTTGGAGTTGAAGTTAGTCCCATTATCTAAGAGCAACACTTGAGGACAGCCATGGCGGTAGAAAACATCTTATAACAGGAAGGCAGCAGTTGTCTTAGCCATGATGTACTTTGTAGGGCAAGCCTCTATCCACTTGCTGAAGTGATCAACAGCAATCAGGATAAAGCGACACTCAAAACGTGAGAAGGAGAGAGGACCTACTGAGTCAATGCTGACAGTATAAAAAGCATGTTGAGGGGGAACTAATTTAAACTTGTGGGCAACAGCTTGAGGCCTCTGCAGCTGGCATTCATGGCAACTAGCTATGACATCTGGGATTATCAGGCAAAGGTTTTCTCAGAAGTAATTCTTCTGAAGCCAGTCAAAAGTCTTAGCAATGCCTCCATGCCCAGTCTCTTTATAAGCTTGTGACACCTTCAAGAGGCAAAGACTGGGTTGTACATAGGGCAGATACTGATCTTGTACCTTTTTGAAAAGTTTATTGTCAAGTATGAGGGTATCTTTGGATATCTTGGACAAAGCCAGTTGGACCTCTTCTGTCTCACTTCCCCAAGAAGAAGGGTATCCAATTAGTTTGTACAACTGGTCAGCCTCTACAGGATGTAAAGCAAGAATGGGCATTCTGGATAGCCTATCAGCGTTCTGATGTTAAATCCCAGGGCAGTGGAGCACAGTGAAGTTATAACCTTGAAGATGTAGGGCCCATCTAGCTAAGCGCCCTTCTGGCTCCTTAAGTTTTTGTAACCATTTAAGTAAAGCATGTTCAGTGACAACTGTAAAATGGGTATCATACTGTAAATTCACTGCCACCTCTGGCTTTGGACCGCTCAATCTTTCCCCGTTGTACCAAGAATGGTCCCAAAACGCCCGCCAAACCCCTCCATTTGTTGACTGATTTAGCTCACACAGTTGATGAGAGGTTTGTGCTGGCTTATCCTGTGGAATCCCTGCCTTTGGTTGCTCCTTCCTGGGAAGAAACCCTGGTTAATTTGGACTAACTATTAGCCTGGTGCCGTCCATTTTTAAAAACTATCAGAGCCACTCAATCAGGTATTGCCACATCAACGCTTGATAACCCAGCTGACCCCCAAATGTCTGGCATCTCTTCCAGCCAATCAGATTTGATTTCGGAATTGGAGTAAAACTCTCCAGTCCCCCTGAGTCTATCCAGCAAAGTTTTGTACCTAGCCAATCAGGCTCACCCCCAACTGTCATATGACCAGTTTTTTTGCAATCCATTCCTTTTAACCAAGCAAGGGGACTTTCAGTCCCCTGCTTGTCTATTTTCCACTTACATTAAAGTTTGGAGTCACCTGCACCTTAATTTTCTTAATTTTGAGTTGCCTGGAACCAGTTGTGTCCCTAAAGCTCAAAATATTAGAGTGTAGCCCCTGCCCTAAGCTTACCTTTAGCCAGCCAGTTTTGAACCCGGCTTCTCTTCTGGCTCCTTGTACAAGTGTTCTTTCACTTAGTTGTTGTCTCTTTTGCTCTTGCTTTCAAAATTAAAGTTCAAACAAAAATTTTCAATTGAATTTTCCTATTTATTCTATTATTATCTTGAATTTTCCTTTAAAAATCATTGTTTTTGAACCCGCTTTTGCTTGCAGTTATACTCCAAGGAACCTAAGACAACAGCAAGGCTACCCAAACCCGTTCTGCTGTTTTCCCAAGGATTTGCCAAAGACTACCCTAGTCTTGCCATTTTCTCTCCTTTTTCTCCAGAAACTATACCATCCTACCCCAAATTTTGTGCTGGTTCTTTCTATGATACTGCCGGCTCTTAAATTTGTTGTCTTTTCCCTGGCTCTGTTTCTCTTACTTCTGTGGTCCACCTCCCCTGACCTGTGGGGGAAAATCTCCTCATTGGCCCGTCTGGTATGTAGCAACCCTGCAAGTCTCTGGGACCTCCCCAGCAGTCTTCTCTTTTCTGGAGAGGCTGTGGTTAAGAGCCTGACATGTGACAATCTTGACCTGGATGTCGTGGAGCTTGCTTTGCCTAGTTCTGAAGAGGTAGTGCCCCCCACACCTCCTCTCCCCTCCATGGTTCAGAAGAATGTGGTAACCCCCGGGTCCTCCAAGGTGGCCTCTCCTGCTCCTACTTGCACTCCCTGGTTGCTCACTGGCCTGATTCTAATGGGTTTGAACGCCTACTTCCCCCAGTTGTCCTCAGTGTCCTCCCTGTGGTCCCCTCTCTGAGCGGCCATCCCAGTTGCGCACTGGATGGCATCCTGGTGGTTTATTGCACCAGGATGGGAGCCAAACTTAGTTAGTTTAGCCCCTCTCTCTCACACATAATGTAGTGGCAGAACTGTTTGACTGCATGCAACACGGCAAAACACTCCTTCTCTGTGACACTATAATTCTTCTTATACTTGTTTAGCATGCTAGAAGTCTAAGCCACAGGATAGTCTATGCTCTCATTGTCTAGTTGGGCCAGAATAGCCCTAATAGCAAGATTGCTAGCGTCAGCTTATAGGATGAACTCCTTATCATAGTCAGGATACACTAGGATTGGCGCCTCTTTGAGTTTTCCTTAATGGTTTCAAAGGCTTGCTGCTGACTGACAATACATATTTAAGGGAAATTACGTAACAGCTGGACTAGAGGTTTGCTAGTATTGGCAAAGTCAGGGATAAACTGTCTATAGTAGCCCATCATCCTTAGAAAGACTTGTACCTCTTGTAGGTTGGTGGGCGGAAGCATTTTGTCAATGGCCTCAACCTTATTGGTTATTGTGAAAATTCCTGTCTGGGTTACTTCATGGCCCAAGAATTCAAGATGCTATTTGAAGAAAGTGCACTTGGAAGATTTTAGCTTGAGGCCAGCTTCCCAAATATTTATGAACACCTCTTTGAGATGAGCCAAGTGATTGGTGAAGGTAGCACTGAAAACTGTGATATCATCTAAATATACTAGGATGCATGACAGCTTCAAGTTGCGGAGGATGGAGTCCATGGCCCTTTGGAAGGTAGCCAGGGCATTGCAGAGTCCCTGTAGCATGCATGTAGGCTCAAAAAGCCCTTCAGATGTAATGAGCCTGGCTTTTTGGCAATCCTTGGTTGACAGATCAACTTACCAGTATCCAGATGCCAGATCCATTGCCGAGAAAAACTTAGAGCCTCCAAGATGTTGGAGAGCATCATCAATATGCAGCAAGGGGTACAAGTCCTTCTTGGTCAAAGAATTAAATTAGCAGTAGTCCATAACAATGCAATGACCTCCATCTTTGCTCTTTAAGATGAGTAGCGGGGATGCCCAAGGACTTTTGGAAGGTGCCAGCAGCCCAGCGTCCAACAGTTGCTTGAGCTCTTTAGATACCTGGGCGTCCTCCACGCGGCTGCGGTGATATGGTTTAGCATGGAAGGGGGGAGCGTTGCAAGTGTCAATCTGATGGATATTGCCTTTGGGTAACCCATAGTCAGTACTGTCTTTAGCAATGATGTTGGAAAATTGATCTAGCAGGTCTAACACCTCTTTCTGTTGAACCAGGAAGCTGTGGAAAGTCTTGCACAGTGAACAAGAATAGGACTTGGGGCTCATCCTCAGGTAGGTTAAAATCTTGGAATGTGCCAAAGGGATGAAGAGACAGGACATCAGTAGCGCTCAACAACTTACCATATACAATGACCTGCCCCCTAGACATGGTCATGGGGAGTGCAGTCAGGTTGGCTACCAACAATTGAACAGGGTCCTTATGGGAGACATCTAGGATTCCAGGATAGAGATAAGGTGTGTTGTGCCCTAATGAGAGGGGAGAGTACAACTCCAATAAGGTTTGTTCAGGTAGTTCATATGATATCTGGGAGTCTAGGATGGCCTGGGAGCCAGGGGTATAGTGAAAGCAGACGTGGCTAGGAGAGATCCCCTCAGATGCAGGACAAGCCATGGGTGGACATTTCATGTTTGAAGACTGGGTGCAATATTTGAGGGTGAAAGCCCCAGTGGGATATTCCAAAGCGCAGGTCTTCAGGCGCTTTTCAGAGACTTTAACCAGTTCTTCAAAGATCAGAGGGACTTCATATCCCAGAATAGAGAGGTAACCATCTTTCAAGTTGATTATCCCATTATATTCCCTAGGAATTGAGTGCTAAAAAAGATATTGTAACTCTTGTTTTCCAACACAACTGCTGATGCAGCTAGGAGAAGCTTGCCAAACCATATGGGTAGAGCGGAGTACACCCCTAGGGCGCAGGTTGTAGACAATCCAGCCATGCCATAAAACTGATGATAATTGAGGTCAGGGGCAAGTTTGAGTTTCTTCACAAGTTTGGAGGAGACAATGTTGACTGGCAAGCCAGTGTCTAAAACGGCCTTGATCTTCACTTTTTGAATAGATATCTCTACTTGAGTGGTAGTGCAACCAAAGGGGAGAAGATAGCCAGGATATCTTGAGCCTCTTCTAGTTCCTTATCCCACTTTTCAATAATGCATCTTAATCCAGGGAACTATTTATAACCAGTTTGGAGAGGGAGCAAAACAGATATATTCTTGAAGGCAGCATCAGCAACCTTGGAAGCTTCTTCTGACAACTTCACTAGCACAGGGGACCTCTTAGCTTGAGTGAGGTAAGGGCAAGAGCCAACTTCTTTGGCTTCAGACAAAGGTTTAGCGGTAGTTGTAGTCTTTCCTGATCACAATTTATAGGGGACTGTAATGGTTTCAGAAATAGCCAGAACAGAGTACCCATATGCATTGGCGTTGTCTGTATCAGAGTCATCCAGGTCAGAGTTGTCAGAGATATTGTGGAAAGTAGGAGGATAGGAGGAGCCTAATTATCAGCAGGCTCAGAGTCAGATATAGAGGGAGGGATTGAAAGAGACTGGGAAGAATTGGTAACCAAGAGCGTCTCTGCCTCTAGGTTGACTGCTCATTTCCTGCCTGCTCTTTTGGATCAGCCCCTTCAACCCGTGGGTTGGTGCATATTTGAGAATGGTGACCTATCTTACCACAGTTGTGGCAACCTTTGCATTGAAGGGGATTTTGCAAGTTCATGGTAAGAATGCAAGGGCCACAGGAAGACAAACCAGAGGTAGAAGCAGCTCAATTTTCTATAATAACTGCTCCAGAATGGGTAAGGTGCATGTCCTGCAACAGCGTCTTTATGCTCTTCATAGAGGAAAGCATAGCTTTATGGGCTTTGCCATGAAGAAATAGAAACTGGTTCACTTTAAGAGCTTTAGCGCAAGCCATGTACACTTCATGTGGAGTCAAACAGGCACCTTGATATAAGCTGCTGTCCTTCCATGTAAAATCTGTCTGCAAGCTTGGCTAGCGTCTCTTTAGGCTTGAAAGCAATATGCATAAAAGCGTACTTCTTTACTTCCAGGCTAAGGTCACCACCAAACTTGTCAATCAGAAGCTGCTTCATATCCTCCCACGCCTCAATGGTGGGTAGTTCAGGCACCACCACCTCCTGGTAAGTCAGGTGTAGACAGGTCAGAATATGTTCCTTCTGAACCTAATCTGATGCTTGTCTCATGGCAGTTTTGTAGATAGTTAGGAAAGCTGCAACAGTTGAGGTTCTGGGGTCAATTACTTGCTTAAAGGTAGGCTTAAAATGTGCTTTGGGAGTTGGACCACCATTGTTGGAATCAAGTACATTTATACGCAGGGAAAACTCTGCTTTGGATTCAGAGGGGGCTGTCTAGCCCACAGCTGACAAACACTCTCTTCAAGGGTATTCAGGGTCTCAACAGCACATGCAGCCTTATTAAAAGCTTAAGTGGTCTGTTGTGCAGTAGCATCTAGGTGTTGACCTTGGTTGGTCACTACTGTGGAGAGATCAGCCAGTCAAGAGGTAAGGGATGGCCCCACAGAGAGGCAAGGGGCAAACCTGTTGTTCACAGAGTCAATCAGTTCACTCATCTCTTTTATGTCTCTATCCAGCTCAGTATAGTCCTGCTTCAAATGATCCACCTTGTTAGCTAGGACAATTAGTTCCCTAGTGGATTGGATTCAAGGGGCTCCTGGTAATCCAGGACAGCAACCATCTTTGTCAACAACCCCAACTGGACTAGCAGCAGTTGCCATCATCTCACGTAGGACACAAGTTCTTGCTGTAGCTCTGTAACTTGAGCAGTCAACTCAAGCACCTGGGGGTCAGGTTGAGGCGCCTCAGCAGGACATCCTTGACTGTAAGCAGTTGTATGTAGCTCTCAAATAGTGTACCATATCTCTGCTCTCAATCCACCAAGTCATCAGAAGGGGGAGACGGTGGAACATCTGGCTTGGGCATAGCTAATTCATTCACTTGACTCTGGAGTTTGGCTATGTCAGCAGCGGTGGCAGCTCACTCTTGACCAAATGCTGTACTGAGTTCATTAAGGGCATAAGCAGCAAAGTCTGCTACCTGAATTATTGCTTGAATGAATACAAGTTGAATGCATTGAGCTGCTGCACAAGTTGTTTGAAGTTGGAGAGATAAGCGTTCAAGGTGGAATCTGCTTGAGTTTGCCAGCGTTGTTCTAGCTGGTGAAACTTGTGTAGACGCTCCCTGATGTATTCAGAGATGGACTGGTGCATTCATTAAATAGAATTAACCAAACAGGTCTGGGAGGTAACAGAGTTGCGCTGATTGTCAGATACCAAGGAAAGCAGGGAATGGATCCACTATTGGTAGGCAGCAAACTGGTCCCAGTGATGAGTAACTGCTGCTTGTAGAGACAAGATTTCTTGGACGTGGAGCCCCAACACCATTTGATAGTGGGCCAAGGAAGGCTGCACAAAGGACAATATTAAGTGCTCAGTGGAGCCAGCCGCTGAGAGGAGATGCTGTGGAATTTGAGAAGCCACAATTAATTCATAGTATTCCACTTGACTGAACTGCAGCTGAAGGCAAGGGATGGCTCCTTCATGGGCTATCTCAAGGGCCACCACCATGACTTGTTCTAAGTCAGGGGTACCCATGGGGTAAGCAACTAGGCAGGGATCATTCCCAAGGTTCAGTACAGTAGGGGTAATAGGCGGGTTGGCAATATCTTCCTCAATAGGAGGGCTAGTAATTTCAGGTGAAGTTGGCTCTTGTATAGGCAGAGACAAAGGACCTGAAAACGTGGATGCAAAAGGGATAACCAAGGGGCTTACAGCCCCTATAGTGAGCACCCTTTTTGTTGTGTTCTGAAGCACAGCACAGATACACAACAGGAAATCCTAACCTTAAGATTGGATTTGTACTAAGTCTTGGTTAGATGACAGGGAAGCTATGCAATTACCTTGCGGCCCTGGAAGAATATTCTCTGCTAGTTGTGCTAGAGAGAGGCATGGAATTACTAAAGACACAAATGTGAATAGAACTTGTCACAACATCTTCAATTACTCCCTCTTGGGGAATTAACACCCCGAGTAAATCATCAAACGGCTCACTGAGTGGTTCACCGCCCAGTCAATAAACCGGTGGCACCATTATCAGTTAACCATCTATGGCAGGGATCTCTTGGTCTAGGTCCTAAATGGAACACAACTTGCTTAAGCCTTGTGACTCAAGAGGAACAATACTCAGATAAGCCCCATGACCTCCATGACGTACATGGACAACATGTGGCTTATCATGATACTATATATTAACCTATATTCATATTCAATAAAGTATCATTTTCTTCTTAATTTCCCCCTTTATTTTGTTTATTATACTTTTCAGAAGTATAAACTCAACAGTGGTAGAACAGGTAGGTTATCCATACCTACCCAACTCAAAGGAAAAATTCCTCCCAAGAAAAGAACCCAAGCAATGTCACTCCCTAACGGTTAGAGAGATTACAAAGTAGGACAAGACATCCCCCAGGCCTTGTCATCTACATTGATCTCCTTGTACCCATCAACCAGTACAACACTTTTAAAACCTGCAAACTGTTTGCTATCACGTCAGCCACAACAGCACCTATGCAACCTGAGATACCCAATATAGTATTTCAGTGTTTACGTACCACTGAGATTAGCGCCTTTGCAGGACTACGCCGTGAGAACTCCTTGCTTTAGATCAACAGCACTGAGAGAAAGTTTGAACAACTGGAGTATTACCAAAGACTTTGGTTTATCAAAATTGCCCTCCACGTCATAGGGACTGCCTTGCTTTTTGTTACCAAATGACTGGCTCAACATCCTGACCATAAGAAAAACTGGGAAATGTTCAAAGCTGCATTCCTCCAGAAATCTTCATGAAGGATTCAGACGTGGTAATTATGACCAAGCTCCAAACCTTCAAAATGACATGAACCATCAAAGAATACATTGTAGCGTATGAAGAACTATCTGATTGTGTGCCCAACATCATCAACTTTGATGAACCTGGACCACGCCTGGACTTCTTTAATGGCTTTCATACACACATTAGACGCCAGTTTGACATGACCTGCTGCAAGAACCTCAAGGATGTATTCTTAGAGGGAAAACGCGCAGCTTAGAAGTCTGAATATCTACACACCTCCAACAATTGCAAGGAAAACCCCGCAGTTAAGAGAGAGCCTCGTCCCAATAAACAAAACAACTGAGCCACCAGTACCTAACCTTGACACGGGAATCACACTGCATAAGCCAACCAGGCTAGCACCAAAGATAACAACAAGAGGGAAAAGCTCAGGGGAGTGGCTAGGCAAGCCGCCCTCCCCCTCTTCACAAGACTTGTACAGAGAACAGGACGTGGACTCAATCACCATGATCCAGGTTCCCTCCAGCAACCCTCTACTGTTTGCCACCCAATCTGGAAATAAACTCCTTACCTATCCTTTCCGTTTTTGCAGATGCTAGTGCACAGCACTATTTGACACTGGAGCCAACCAATCACTCATTAAAAAGAGTTTTAAAGACCTCATGAAGTTACCTACCATTCAAAGTAACATCAAGAAAGTCATCATAGTAGACAACCTCAGCAGACCAGTTACCCATGAGACCAGACCTTTCTGGGCCCGAATTGGAGACGTACAAACAAAAATTAGTGGTCCCATCATTCCAATTCCCAAATACAATGTCATAATTGGATTAGATTGAATGCAAAAGACAAATCCTCACATAGACTGGGACAGTGCCACCCTCACCATGCAGCGAGGAGAAGTCCACCATCATGTGTTCCCAACACATCTTGACACCCTCATGAGGGATTGCATATTTGTAAAGATCATGGAAACAGAGAAAGAAACTGACATCAGCAAAATCAGCTTGAGCACATGTACATATGAAGCCATTCACTTTGAAAACACAGAAATCCAACACAAACAGAACCCAACTAGGGACCAGCTAGTCAGTGAATTTCACTCTGTATTCCAAGAATCACTACCCGGGCTGCCCCCTGACCAGGGTATACAACATGAGATCAACCTGAAAGGTAGCGTGCCTAAAGCACAACCCATCTACTGCCTCACACCACAAGAAGACAATTCCCTGAAAGCTTACCTTGACAAAGCACTTGAGAAAGGCCTCATCAGACCTTCAAAGTCACCCTTTGGTGCCACTGTCTTCTTTGTAGCAAAGAAAGAAGGAGGCCTCCGCTTGGTCACAGACTACAGTGCCCTCAACAAGGTCAAAATAAAGAACAGGTATCCCCTGCCCCTAATTGACGACCTTTTTGATGCCATGGGGGGTCCCAAATCTTCACAAAAATTGTTTTGACAGCAGGATATCACCAAATTTGCGTGAAACCTGAAGACATTCCAAAGACCACATTTCAAACTAAATACAGGTCCTTTGAATGTTTTGTCCTCAATTTTGGCATGACTAACGCTCCCAGCACCTTTGTAACCTTTATGAACAAAGTATTCAAGGAACACATTGGGAAAAGAGCAATCATCTACCTGGACAACATCATCATTTACAGTCCCAACCTACAGCAACACTGGGAAGACGACTGTGCAGTCCTCTGTGTCCTGCAGGAAAACCAACTAATTGCCAAACCGTCCAAATGTGAGTTCTTCTCAACTAAACTCCCCTCTCTTGGTAATATCATTAGCAAAGACAGCATCAAGCCCAATCCAGACAAAATACACTCCATAACAGAAACGCCAGCCCCAAGAAACAAGAGTGAACTCCGCACTTTCCTTGGAATGGTAGCCTATGTACGCAGTTTCATCCCTGACTGGGGCGCCCTAACAGCTCCCCTATCAGCCATTACTGGGAAAACAACCAAGTTTGTCTGGAAACCTTTTGAGATCAACATTTCCTCCAACTAAAAGAACGCATGGTCACTGCCCCCATCTTACAATACCCAAACTGCAAGGGCATCTGTGAGCTGGAAACCAACACCTCTTATTATGCCATAGGAGGAGTCCTCTTTATCTAAACGGCCCAGAAAGACTTCCTCCCCATGGCATATGAATCCAGGAAGCTATCAGATGGCAAACAAAGATACTCTATACACAACAAGGAGCTGGTTACCATAATACACTTCCTCATGAAATAGCAAAGCTATCTAGAAGGATCCCAGACATTCAAGATACTCACCAACCACAAGTTGTTAGTATTCTTTAAAACACAGCAACACCTGTCAAGAAGACAAGCTGAATGAATGAGTCTCATACAGATATATCCCATGCAAATTGAATACAAGCCAGGCAGAGATGCTTACTGCAGACCCCTATCAAGGCTATACAATAAACACATCCTCTGCATCAATGGCAACCCCAACTGGCCCATGTTAATCATGGGGAATCTCTAGGAAGGGTTCCCACCTGGCACACCAATGGACATCCAAGATAAAGTCCTCAAGAACAAACATCTGTTCAAAAACATATATGGTACCCTTCATCAAATCCTTCAAATGGTGACACTGTACTTTTGCAACTGAACCAATGAGAATTCAGTGTTTGGAATTGGGGAAGACAACAGTCCAATAGGAAAGGACAGAATAATAAGAATAAGGTATTGTTTATTATAGAGCATTTTGATTAATATAATATATGGGGAAAGCCACAAGGCCACAAGGGGGTGGCACAGTGGGAAGTTCCATGTAAGGTTGGAGCCAAGGAATAACTTGTGCGGAGATCAGGAGATTGAATTGGTAGCGCTCCTAATTAGGGCAAAGTACTCGCCATTCAATATTGCCACCAGACTAACTCATAACATTAGACACGTCAAGGGGCGGCTCATTGATCACCCCCTGTGTACCGTAAGATACAGTCACAGGCAAGGCTGGAAACTCAGTTGCAACAGTACCCTACGTCCCGTCAAAACAAAAGATTGACACAATCCTCTGTTATCACAGAGACTTGGGACACACCTGTAGCAGAAACTTGCATGAATATCTCAAGACCCGCTACTGGCGGCCCAATGTGCCTGATGATATCTGAGAAGTACTGGAACAATGCAAGGTCTGTGAAAAGTACGCCCAAACCAAAGCTCCACCCAAGTCAGTAGTAACCATATTCATCACACAGCCCTTCAAAGTATGGTTGTTAGATAGCATGGTACCTATGCCTGGTGAAAACAAAGGCAAGAAGTACATTATCATAGCCATTGACTATGCAACTAGATGGCCCGTAGCACAAGCCACAAAAGAGTACAAATGCAAGGACGTGAGACAATTCATTGGCAAAGAAATCATAGCTAAGTTTGGAAAGCCTGACCTCTTAATCACAGATGGAGGCACTGAACTTAAAGCTATTGACACCAATATCTATCTTGCCAAAAATGGAATAAAGCACATCACAGCCAGCCCATATCACCCACAAGCAGATGGATGTGTAGAACAACTAAACGGCTCTCTTGTGGAAGCCCTCAGTAAGTTGTCTGCCAACAATCCAAAAGCCTGGGTTGATATGCTATCAACCGTCCTTATGGTCTGCAGAACACAAGTCAACCGCAATACAGGAAAAAGCCCTTATGAACTTGTCTATGGTCAAAAACCTTCACTTGTCAGTACAACCACAGGGCCACAGCTGCCACTTCCAAAGAAGATACCAGACAACAGTGACCCAAAAGTACTACAAGCCAGAAAGGACCAAGAGACAATGAAACAACAAAGGGTTCAGCAGAAAGGAATCCCATTAAAACAAGAAAGGTTTCAAGTTGGAGACAAGATCTGGGTTGTCAACCACAACCAACACAAATTAGACCCAGGGTTACTTGGACCATGCATTATCATGAAAGTGAAGCCCAATAACACCTACCTCATCAAAGGGATTGGAGCTCGAACCAAACTAAAACATATGCATCATGATTTACTTTGTTTATGTAAAGCAAGAGCAGCCCAACAAAATTCAAGACTCCCTGTGCCTAACACCAAACTGGATCAGTACCAAGCCCGTATACCAGATACCCTCAAAAAGATTCCCAAGGCTTTGCCTTCCAGCACCCCAGGGGGAGATGTCGCAACATCTTTGATTACATTCTCTTGGTGAATTAACGCCCCAAGTAAATCACCAAGCAGCTCACCGAGTGGTTCACTGCCCAGTCAATAAACCGGTGGCACCATTATCAGTTAACCATCTATGACAGGGATGTCTCAATCCAGGTCCTAAATGGAACACAACTTGATTAAGCCTCGTGAATCACAAGGAACACTACTCAGATAAGCCCCATGACCTCCATGATGTACATGGACAACATGTGGCTTATCATGATACTATATTCATATTCAATAAAGTATCATTCTCTTCTTAATTTTCCCCTTTATTTTGTATATTATACTTCCCAGAAGTATAAACTTGACAAACTTAATTTTTATTGGTGAATAAAAATGGAATATATAGTGGTTAGGAATACCAAAAACACTACCAGGACAGTAGGATCACTTGCCACCAGCATGAGTGGGGCAAGTAAGTTGTGCAGGATCAAGAAACCAAAAAAATTTATTTACTGATTCAGCCATCAACTCATTTTGAGAGGCAAAAGTGAAAGCAAGATATTTGTCTTTTAAATGGCCCACTGAAGGCAAAATTGACACATGGTGAATAGTGGTATTCACAACAAGCCTGAAAATGGAGACAGAGGACTGGCATGGCTCTTCTGGCTTCTTCTAGGGTGAGCTTCCCCATCTGAGGCATGTCCATCTTGGTTGTGGTCTGATTTAATATAAAGTTCTGAACCTGCAAGTTTGGGGTCCTGGTCTTCTCAACGCCAATCAGGGTGTCTTTCTGTTCTGTACTGGTTCAGTGTTGGGTTGCTGATGCAATTAGGTTGGTAGCTAGCTTGTATGCATAGTAAGCTGAAATCAATAAAAGTAGCATACAAGATGCCCCAAGTGTTATTAACATCTTGGGGCCCAGGTTACTGTTTTTTGAGGTAGATTACCATAATTTCAGGCATCCAGCGTGTGGAGGGTTCCTGGGAACTTGCAGGCAGATAGCCCTTGGGCCTGAAAGGGAGGGCCCACCACAAGAATGGGGACAACTTTACAATATAAGATAACAATTTGCCCAGGAGATCCCAAGGTCTGCTGGAAGGTACTATATTATCTATCAAGCCGGTAAGAGTGATGTACATCACTCTAAACATCTGAGTGGAAGTGGATTTATTGGCAGCAATGGTTTCTTGCAGGTGGTTGGGCCGCAGGGCAAGAGGCAGAGTCATTGGGACCAAATATGCGGGCAGGTAGTTGTATTTGTTGCGGAATATCAGGGGAGGTCAGTGATTTTGTGGCCTTCCCTGTAAACAGTCTCAGTCTCTCTAGTTCTTTCCTCATGGTTGTAAATTATGATTTCCTCTAGGGTGAACTCTGAATACGCTGGGTTGGAGGGGGTACTTGGTGAAATATACTGGGGTTTAGGGAGCTCCTGGTGGACTATAAAGGTCAGGCAGCTGGTCCGTAGTTTCTTGGGATTGATGGGCGTGAGGTGTGTAACTGCAGGAGGTAGACTGTAGATGAAATAGAACTAATATCAAATATTGAATAACCTGGTTGAACCAAAGGTTCATGTCACTTTATTGCAAGAATGGCAATGGGCAACTTCCTGGAGGTCCAGGGTATAAGTACACCCATCTGTCATGGGTAAACTTTTACAAATTTCTTTGGCCCGGGTGTTACTGTCTACTAGGTTTTTCCAGTCCTTGATGGCAGCATTGCAGGAGTTAATTTATTGGCTGGTTTGAACTGAGAATAATTGAATTTACTTGTTGGGTTGTGGGGTTGATCATCTCTGGGCGGCCCACATTCTATAGGAAGTTTCTTTGTTTCCTTTCCATGGTGGCCTGAGTTATTTTGGGTTCTATGGCTAGACCGCCTGCTGATTGGCTGAGTTAACAGGAACCTTTAATGTGGGGAGTGTCAATGTAGGTGATTTTGACTCATCAAGATTTAAAGGATTTTTCAAATTCAGATCCTGTTCTGGGTTCTGCCCAAAAATCTGCGGGCGGCTGGTCCTTCAGGCAGGCGGCCCGCAGCGTGTCAGGGTTTGAATCCTGTAGTTGAGGTTTTCCAGTAAGTATGGTCAATAAGAGTTTGTCACTTGTGACACTACGCCCAAACCTCACATTGCCTTGCTAACCAATCAAGTAGCCACCTTGTAAGGTGAGATTATGTATTTGAGACAAAGCCTCTCTGACTGATGGGTTTCCCTCTGACTCTGATGGTTAAGGGGAGCCTGAGGTCACTGGTATTACCCCTGGCAATCATGAGTGTCGCCCTGGCTTGGAAGGTCAATCCATGCCAACTGTGCTCTCTCCTTGAATCAGCTAGTGTAAATAACAAATGGCGTTGCAGATAGGCAAGATGCACTAGAAAAGGAGGCAAAAAAATTCTCTTGCTTGACAGAGACAATAAATAGACAGGTTACCCCTCTGGCTGATCAAGAAACTTCCCTGTCCACTTGTGTAAATGGGATTACTGGTACACTAGTAGTGCAACAGATCAAAATTGATGAATTCATAGCTGCTGCTGCTACCACCAGAGATATACAAAACAGCTCTACACTGGACACCCTGGAAGAGAGCCTTTGACTTCTATGGGCTAGACAACTCACTTCCAAATCTGAGTTTGAGGGCAATCCCCACATTAATGTTATCAACCCAGGTGACAACAGTTAATCCACTTGATTTTCCATTGACCCCAACTCTAAGCCTTCCTTCAAGCAAAATTTGATCCCAAAACCTCTACCATTGCTGTCTTCCTGACAATTTACAAACCTTCAATGTGTAGGGCTACTGACAAGATTAAAAAGAATCATATTCTTACCTGCCTGCACCCTATGTGCAAGAAAAAATTGTCCCTAAACTCACTTCCATTGTTACTTGGGAGGATATGAAACGCCTTTTGATTGAGGAATTTGAAGGAGACCTCAGCTTGGAGGTCAAAAAGATGAATTTATGCACATTGTCTTTAAGCCCAAGGAAACCCTGGCTGAGTTTGCTGACTGCTTCTATATTTAAGGACAACAGTTGATTACCAGTTGTCAGTTAACACCCCCGGGAAGCTTACACAGCATGTTCAAACGCTTTGAAGGTGAATAAGTCCTGTGCCTACACTTTAAGGAGCACAAAGCCTCTCTCACTTATATGAAGAGTATTAAGACCCTATTGCAAGACATGTATTTGACCCACAGGGGTACCATGGTCCGTGAAAATAGAGCCAACAACACTGGAATCACCTCCTGTACTCTGCGCATTATGACTCTTGGTTCAAGTGGACAGTCTAAAAGATAGGGATGTCATAACTGTGGTCAAATAGGGCACCATGTGCGTACCTGCACCAACCCTTGGGTAGAAGGTTGTGACCCAAAAGAGCAGGCGGGAAAAGAGAGGTCAGCTTAGAGGCAGAGACAATTTCTGCTTACCCATCTCCCCCGTCTCTTCTTGATCCCTTCCTCTGACAAGAAATCTCCCCTTCAGCTGGCCCAACTATCCTTCACCTGTTCCACAATCTTTCTAGTGAATTTGAACCTGAAGATTCTGAATGCAATGAATTGGGTAGTTATGGCTACTATATGTTGGCTGTCCTGGAAACAGTTTCTGTCTCTTACAAGCTTTTCTCAGGGAAAACCACAACCACAACTTGCCCATCTCCAACTGAAGCCAAGGATATGGTGGCTTACCCTTACCAGGTATAAGCTCATTGACCCCCCTGGCTTGGTAGACTCTTCTGAAGAAGCTGCTGAGCTAACAGAAGCTCTCTTCCAGAATTTGACTGTATGCCTCCTTTTACAGACTTTGTATAAGTAAATTTCTGCCTTACAATGCATGTTATCCAAATGGGAGAAAGATTTGGAAGCTGCACAGGACGTGCTGGCTGTCTTGCCCCCTTTTGGGAAAGATGCTACCCATATGAAAGTGTTGATCTAAAAGGTTAAGATTAAGGCAATTCTGGACATGGATTCTCTAGTCAACATGGTATCATTTAGGCTAATAAAGAAGCTTAATCTGGCTCCTGAAATCAATTACACTCATCAATTGATACTGCTGGCATGTCCCAAACTTGAGTCATTGGTGCCTACTCCACCCTTCCCATGAGATTTGGAAAGCTTCTCATTGCTTCCCCTGCTGTCATCCTAGAGAACAAAAGCTATGATCTCCTGGTTGTTATGACTTTCCTCTAAGGATATAATGGAATTGTAAACCTTTAAGATGGATACCTATTGCTCTTAGGATACAAGGTCCCTTTAATTTTTGAAGAACCTCCATATCTCCTGGCAAACACCTTAAGACTTGTGTGCTCAAGTATCCCACAGGTATCTTCTTGCTCAAGTACAAAACTCATTCCTCCAGTATGTGTTCCCCTCCTCCTTTCTGCCCTGCAGAGGAGGGTGTGCCTCTTCTTTCCCCTGCAGCTGTCACCATCCTTTAGGATCTCAAGTGATTATAGACTCTCAAATATCTTACAAACTGCCTGAAAAGTTAATCATGGAGCTATATTCTCCTGAAATTCTAAGCCATAAAGAGCCATAATAATGCCCAGGGATCTTAGAACAGAATCATAAGGAGCCTGTACGGCTGTTACTAGCTAACCTGACCTCTTTGCCAATGCAATTATCTTGGGGTCAAGTTGTAGGGCATGGTTGCATATTAGGAGCAGAACAGGTGGCTTCCCTCTACCCTTTTAAAACTTTTAGCAACTTTAATTTACCTGAAGAAGACCCTCAGGTCTTCACTTTGTTCACCGCTGCCAACTTCCCACAATTGTCACCTATCCAACAAAAAAATGTACTTGAACTGCTTGACCAATTCAGCAATCTCTTTGCCTCTGGACCTACAGACTATGGTCTAGCCAAGGGGATCATCCATCAAATAGATCCTGTTGATGTTCTGCCTTTTTTGCCAAGCCTTACCGCTGCAGTAGGGTGGAGGATGCCCAGGTTTCAAAGGAGCTTAAACAACTCATGGATGCTGAGCTCTTGGCTCCCTCTCAGAGCCCTTGGGCTTCCTGCTTATTGATCCTTAAGAGGAAGGACAGAGGCCACCACATTATGATGAATTCCTGCCGCCTAAACTTGCTCACAAAAAAGGACTCATACCCTTTGCTTAGGATTGATGATGTTCTCAGACAACTGGGTGGTTCTAAGTTTTTTTCTGCTATGGATCTAGCTTCTGGATACTGGAAGTATGACAGTCCACATGTTTGTTGGTTTGCAGGTGGGGCTACTGTTGGCTGAGTAAGAGTTTGGTTGATTGTTGAAGGTAGAGGCCTAGTAGGGAATGATGGCTACTAGGGAAGATAAGGCCTAGCTAGTAGGTTAAAGACTACTAGAGGCAGATATTATCTCCACACATCAGAAGATATTGGCTGCTGTGGGCTAAGGTCTTCCCCCAGCAAGTACTGTGGCTGCTTGGGGTGAAGAATGAGATAGCTCATAAAGGAACTTTGTCTGTTTGAGGTGAGGAGTGATCCAGCCTGATGGGTAGTGCTTGCTTCTCAGGCTGAAGGATGTTTAGACCCTGGCAGGTATTGCGGGATGCCAGGGTAGAAGTTTGTGCCAGCATGGTAGGGAACGCCTACCAGGGCTGTATGTTTTGGACCCCTGACAGGTAGCACGGGCTTCCAAGGAGAAGAAGAGCTTTGTGGGCTCTATGTACCCTGATACTCTTACAGGAGGTCTGTGAGAAAGCATCCTACCTATAGACTGGTAGGGTGTCCTTTTTTATGCCCCTATGGGATCTTTTGGTGGAACCCAAAGTGAGCATTGGAGGTCATAGATTTGCTTGGAGATTTCATCAAAGCAGTTTGCTTGGGGAGGCAGCTGCAGAGCTTGGTGTGATGAGGCCTCTGAAAAGTAAAGCTGATTACTTTGAAACTTAAAGCCCAGATTTAATCACCTGGGTGAGTAAAAACAACACATGGACATTAATCTATGGATGAATGGCCTAAGTGGAGTGCCACTTACAAGGGTTCAGTCAAATGACAGTAACAATGTAGACTCATGCCTGGGTCTACAGGTTCAGATAACAGGGACTAAAATTTTGAACCAATATGGTTCATGGTGTGGGATCAAAAGTGAAAACTAGTAAGACAGACTAAAGAATCACAGTTAAAACTGGTAAGAAGAACTGTATATTCACAGTGAAAGACTATCTGAAGGACTAGAGGATAATAGTGAAGACTAGTTGAGGGACTGGATAATCATAGTAAGGACTAGAACCAAGATGGTTCATGGTGCAGATGGAATCTAGGTGGTTCATAGGAAGAACTAGCTGAAGGGCTAGAAGATTATGGAGAAGGACTAGCTGAAGGACTTGAAGCATGACTTTCTGGAGAACTAGAAGTTGGTTGAGAAGGGCTAGAAAAGGCAGATACAGGAGCCAAGATACTTTATTTGGACTCTGAAAAGTGGAATTGTCAATAGGAAGGAAGCAGTAAAAGAATTAATTCAAGATGCCAGAAAATATGATATAAAATATAGAAAAATTATCATATAAAGAAAAGAAAAGAAAAAAGAAAAAAAGGAAAGGGAAAAAATTAAAAGGTTTAAACTATGGATTTATTAAAGGTTTGATTGAGCAGGATGTACTGGAAAGGAACTGGAAACAGAACAGAGAAGCTTTGAGAACAAAGGCTGGAGTTTTGCCAAGTTGATTGGAAAGAACAAGAAGCAAGCAACAGGCAAGTTCAAAGTCATGAAATGCTGAAGAAAACGAAGGAAAACTTGGAGAAATGTTGAAGAATTAAAGGTTTGAAAACCCCTTAAGTAAAATATATGTGAAAGCGCTTGAGTTTTGCTAGGGAAATGTGACAGGAATTACGGCAAACCCGTTCAAAACGCAGAGTAGTTGTTATCCAAAGCAAGACAGTGTTGGGTTCAAACCAAGGTCAAGAGCAATCATTTAGGTGAATTGTTTGGAAAACCCATTGAATCCAGACATCTGATTGGTTGAACATCAAAGCTTGTTTGATCAGTGTTTTGAAGGCTTTAACTTAAGAGTTTAAGCCTAAAAATGAGGGAATAAAGCAGAAAGTTATTAGCTTTCATTGGCTGAGGTAATAAGATAGGTTTAATTATTTGTAGAGAGAAAGAAACTGGATATTTTAAGCCTTTAATAACAAGAATTCTGAGAGGAAAACAGGTACTGAAACAAGGAGCTATAAAAGGGGAAGCTATTTGAGGCTTTTTAGGGACTCACACAGTGGATTTTAAAGGCCACAAGTGCTAAACAGAGAGCTGAAGACCAAGTTAAAGGTGTAGGAGACTAAGAAAAAGGTTCAGAAGGCAAAGATAAAGGTGCTGAAGCCCAGAATAAAGGAGCTTGAGCTGGAGTCTAGGATGAGAACAATTAAGCTCAGGAAAAGAAGCTAGAACCTAAGGCTAGGGAGCAGGAGTCTGGTGCTTATGAGCAGAAATATAAGGACAAGTACAAGGAGTCTAAGATATGGTTGAAGGACTCTAGTTATTGGCACATATCAATGGTTTCCTGGACTCCTGGACAATATACCAGAATATTTCTAAGGGAATTTTCCTTCTGAGAGTAAATAAAAGCCCATTTTGACCTATATACATACTTTTGAGATGCATTTCCCCTTACAAGAGAATGATATCTCCTTCCAGCTGGTCCTTGTCTATGACCCAGGACACACTTTGGGGACTGGTGGACAGGAACCCCACAGCTTCCTTGACTATGTTGGCAATTTCATCACCCTATAATATATAAGTATATCACTATCAAATAGAATACCAGTTTTGTCTTTATACCCTTATATTATTATGTCCTACCAAAGGCCATCTTATACTAGCCAAAGGTATAATATTAAGATTTAGTATTACTGACCAACTAATTTTAGAATTATTGAAATCTATAGCCATATTTTACAACGTTGGCGCTCATGTCTTTCAACACCAACAGCAACCACCCCCACAGTTATTTCTATGAGGAGAGAGGACAGCATCTGGCTGAATATGCTACTCCAGGTCTCCCCTTCTATCATAGCCAGTATTTACTGCCACTAACACCCACACTGGAGAGAATCAGGTGTTTTTTTATGGCTTTCACATTCTCAGCTAGTTCATGCCTGTTCATCAACGGTCCCAGGCCATGGTGTTCCAATAGCCCCTGATGTTACAAGACTTGGCACCCACAGAGATGAATAAAAACTCCTCTTCTTCTAAGGATGCCATCTGTAATACCATTCACTCCATGGATTCTGGCTCTGCTAGCAATGGTGCTTTCTCTGAACACCTGACTATCCAGTCATCTCTGCTAAAACTTCTTTGGTCTGCTTTCATAATCATACTAAGTCAACCCTGACCAACTCTGTCAAGACCTTGCACTGTTGAGCATATCAAGGACTACTTGCAACAATTTACCCATCTTGTTGTATGTCATAACCAAATAAATATGGGATGCATTCAAAGCCTGGTGCACAGCCAGGGTATACTGGTGTCTAACCATCAAAATTTCCTCCAGGTCATCTTCTCTGAGTTTAGCAACACCTTTACCACCTTAAATTAGTACCTTGCCAAAGCTCCCAGCGCCCAAAATAACCTGCTTCACTGGGTAGACTCTATTTAGAGAGGAACAGCCAAGCTGGTTCCATTGAATGTGGTCTAGACCCTTACCCACCAGGATGTAGATGCCAACTGGCTCAGTGCTGTGAAAAACCACATGCTTGAGACTGGCCCAATGGTTCAACACCTGGTTCATGAGGTGGAAGTCATGGGCTGTTGCTTTGCCACCATTCCCTCCTTCAACCGCCCCACCTACCATTATGTACAATTCCTCTTCCAGTCACCTTTTTGGTCATGAAGTTCTTGAGTTCTTTGAACACTACAAGAAAATGCAAGCAGAACTGTTCCAACAAAGTTCAAACCTTACCTTCATGTTCAATGGTTACCACACCATGTCAGAACTCCAGGATTGCCTCAAACTTTTATAATTCTATTATAGAGCCAATTCCCAGAACCAAGTCAGGAAGTACAAGGAGGTGATAGCCTTATTAAAAGACAAGTTTGCCACACAGGAGAAGAACATTACCTCCCTGGAAGATAGCTGGATATCACCAGCTAAGAGAAGGTTTACTAGGATGAACTGGATGAGCAACAACTTCTCTTGAATGCCTTCCAAAGCCAATTTGATGAAATAGATATCAAGATAAAGATTGATAACTTGCAGTCTATGACCCTCAACACCAGGATTAATTAAAGTCCTAGAAGATTCCCCAGCCCTGAGCTTTATCACAGCTACAAAAGTGATGATGGTTACACTTGGTTGGCCCCCAAAGCTGTATACATATTGGAACCAGTGCTATAATCAAAGAATGATGTCTTGGCCACTCCTGAAGCTTCTGGGGCTGCCTAAGACAGGGGGGTAAACATGAAACACAACAGGAGTAAAAATGATAAGACGTCTCTAAGGCTAGTTCTCTTCCTTTACCCTCAGCTGCTCCTGCCTCACCTGCTCTCCTGTAAGGATCACGCCTGTCCCCTTAAAGCAAGGCTTCAGCGACTTAAAGCCTGTCAATTACCCAAGTTTGACGGTAAGAGCAAAATTGCCATGTTTCTCTGCCTCTACCATAACTCCAGGTATGGTGCCAACAATTCTATGAAAGACTCCACCATCATCAATTTCCTGGACGCCAACACCCAGACCATCATCTAGCTGCACTTGACAGAGAATGGCTGGACCTTTGCCAAAGTTTCTGCAGCTTTGACTGTAGAATTTGGTAGCCAAGAAACCTACTCATCAGCAAGATGGACTTTGCAGAAACCAAGTTAAAGGTGGGAGAAACTTTAAAAGACTTAAATCTAAGTTCTACCTTGAGGCTCATACCCTGTCTTCTATGAATGCTGTACAGTTTTTTGACATCTAGTCTTCCCTCTGAATGCTGTGAGAGTTAATCACAAGTTATATCTGGCTCTTAAGTCTGGTATCTAAAAAGCTTGCTCAGTAATAGATCTGATAAATCTCTTTTTTACATACAAGAAGGAATTCAAGGTCCCCCTTCCTGTGAGCGTTGCCCTTGCTAACAAGCATATTAATAGCCAAGATTTTTTATAGAGATGGCTAAGCCTTCTGAAAAGGTTGGGACTTCTCCAGCCAAAACTCATCCAGTACTTGCTTTAAATGTGGCATGTCTGGCCACTTCTCTGGGGAATGCAAGAGCCCCCATCAGAAGGTCCATCATATAGGCATTGAAGATGAAGAGGAAGGTTAACCTGCTTGAATAGAGTATGAGGAATACCACAAGGAAGGGGAAAAATTGCTAATCATCCAGGAAAAGGAGAAATCCTTGGCTTATCTGTTGGTTTCACCAAAATCTTCTTCCCCCATTCCTCTACCACTTGATAAGCCTATCCCTGATCCTAGCACTTACCTTGCTCCTACACCAGAGCTCACTGATGATCCCCCTTGGGTGACTCACTCTTCCAACCACAATTGGGAGACTCTGAAAAAGGGCAAGTACAAGAGGATTCCCTCCACTGGGTACTCACTCTCAAAACCCAAACTTGCCATATGACCCTTCACCCTGAATTAGTCATACCTCACATTGTCTGCTAGAAGGTATCCTTCCTTATGCTGAACAACTAGTACAGCCTGGGTTTTAAGTCTTGAATGAGGACAATACCACTGAACTCTTGATCAAATTGTTGTGTACTGTGAATTTATTTGCCCCCTAGAATCACTTCAAGAGGCTAGCCCAGCTGTAGGAGAGATCATGGCTACCTTCTTAGAGAATTTTAAAAGCTTAAGTGTACACCAAGCTTCTAAGATTATGTAAATCAGGGAGGGCCACCAGAATTGCACCTACATCAACCTAATGGTGAATAAAACTCATGTACAAGCTATCCTTGACTCTAAGGCCCTTGGTAACATCATCTCTTCTTGGCTGGTCAAAAAGCTGATGTTAGTCCCTGACTTAGCTTACCATGAAGAATTTGGCACATCTGGGCCACAGACTACTAGATCCAAGGGTGCATAATCTTCTTTTCCCCTTTGCTTTGGCAAGCTGATGATGATTGACCCATCTATTATCCTGGAAAGTTATAGCTACTACATCCTTTTTAGGAACTATATTTATGATCCATACTAGAAAGTGATCAATCATTTCAACCACACATTTGGGATCTTGGGTCACTTTATCCCCATGTTCTATCACGGTGCTTGGCCTTCTGACTTACCCCTACACTGCCTGAGTTACATTAACTTGGAGTACACATATGGAGAGATGCCTGTAGCTTACACTCCATGAAGTAAGAAGGCTAAGGTGTTACCTCTATTGGTCAGGGAAGCAAAGGGAATCCCAGTCTACATTTTCTGTATTGTGCTATCTTGCCTGGTTCTCAGGTGATTCATAATACAGGACTCTTGTTGGCTCTGCCAGCCGGCACTCATGGAGAAATCATTGGCATTACTAATGCCTCCAGACTAGAACCCAGGGTTGCTCTGGAATCCTCATGCCAGGTGAAAAGGAAGTTCTCATACTCTTGGACAACATAAGCCAAAAAGCAATGGTTGTCTCTAAACACCAACTTCTGGCTTATATACAGCTAGATGAGCATGACAATCTGAAGAAGACTGCCCCTTTGTAGACTTCTCTGAGTTGGGTCTAGATTTCAAGCAATTACTGGTGCTATTGGTCATAAGTTGCAGCTCTTTGTCTGGTATTTATGAAGAGAAAAAGATCAAGCCATTGACCTCCTTGCTCAGTATAAGGATGTATTTTTTTAGGGAAATTATGACTTGGGCAAGGCTGTAGATGTTGCTCATCCTATTGACACTCAAGACAGTCCACCCATCTGCTCCAGACCTATACAAAATATTCAAGCCAATCATGCTGTAGCCAACAAGTAAATTTATAAACTATTGGGGTCTGGCTTACTGGTCCCCAGTAAAAGCCTTTGGGCTTCCCCCTCCTTATTCTCAACAAGAAGAATGTCAGCAGCCAAGTGGTGATTGACTACCAACGCCTAAATGCTGTTATCAATAAGGATTACAATCCCCTTCCTCACATTAATGATACATGGACCCTTTGGGTGACACCAAGTTCTTCAGTGCAATGGATCTTATCAGTAGATAAGCCAGATTAATCTACCTCCTACTGACCAAGAGAAATGTACAATTATCACTAACCAAGGACCATTATAAACCACAAGGATGCCTCAAGGTCTGTCCAATGCCCCAGCTACCTTCCAGCGGGCTATGGATGCAGTGATGAGCGGCCTCAAACTCACCAGTGTCTTGGTCTATCTGGATGGCATTAATGTGTTCTCCAAAAACTTTAATGAATACTTGCAGCATTTAGAGGAAGTCTTCCAGAGGCTACTTGCAGCTAATCTTAAGCTCAAGCCACGCAAATGCAACTTCATCAGAGAACATCTAAGGATATTGGGGTTCATTATAAGTCAAGATGGACTCCAGCTTGTACCTCTGAAGGTGGAAGCCATTTAGAAAATTCACAGCCCAGCCAATAAGCGGTAAGTTAAGGTCTTCTTGGAATGATTGGGTATTATTGTTGATTCATCCCTAATTTTGCCTCCCTGGTTGACCCCCTCTTTCAGCTTCTCTGACCTGATAAGGAGTTCTCCTGGAGTCCAGTATGCCAATCTTACGTTCAATTCTCTCAAGGAAAAACTGACTGCTGCCCCAGTACTGGCTTACCCTGAGTTTGCCAAGCTGTTTGTGGTTCATACAGACGCTAGCCTGACTGATATTGGGGGTGTCCTCTTTCAACTGGACTCTGAAGGACTTGAACACCCTGTTAGATACTGCTTGCGCAAGCTCAATGTTCACAAGAGAAACTACACTGGCACTGTCACAGCCCATACTAGAGTCCAGCTGGACTCCCACAGGGGAGGCGTGCCAAGCCTGGAGGGCATGTATACAATAGGTACAATTCTGACCAGATAGTTAACTGCAGTATCTAGGAGGCGCCAACTCCCAGTATGGGGCACAAACTTGTTGTCCATCCCCAATACTGAAATATAGACAAACCCCAACTTACTGAAATCCGGAGCATGAGGCGTGCTGGGTGGAGGAGTGGTAGAAATCTCCTTCATGCTGGGCAGTATGGTCACTCTTGGGTGGCCTGAAGGGAGATCCAGGTGGTGGGGGTGGTAGAACTCTAAATCTAGAGCTCTAGACGGTTTGACCAAAGGGATGAGAGCTGAGCCAGGTGGTAATGAATAGGTATGTTTATAGATTGTAGTGGATTCACAAATAGATTCAAACAGAATAATTAAATTAGAGCAAAAATAGATAATTCCTGCAAAAAGATAATAATTATAGCATAAAATTGTTTATTTTAAGATGTTAACAGTGAGGAGGGCTTTCCACCCTTACTACTTATACTTACTGGTAAGATGCAACCTTTTGTGCCACCAGGGATTTGGCAGAAACATTTTCAGTCAACCTGAAAATTTTTCCTGGGCATTGCACACTAGAGCTTAGGGAGGGATTATTATTGGTCAGCATAACAGGAACCTTGCTTGATCTGCAGCATGACAAGGTGCCACAGCCATTTATAGAGCCCACAAGCAATTGAGCACCCAATTGCACAATCAAACAATTGAGCTCCTGATGTACCATTTCCCAATAATTAAGAGGCTCAAATTTAGTATTATAATCAAAGCCAGGGATTTGAGGCTTTTGTGCCTCTCAAATCTTGGGCCGTTTTTTAAGCAAAAGTGGGGGTTCTTGCTCTGGGAGACAATTAGTAAAGATTCTCAAGCTTTGGTTTGTTTGGCCTCTAGAAAGACCAGCTGATTGTCCAGGGCATTCTGGGCCCTGACATCATCCCCTGCCATAGTCAAGATTGCAGATCATAGCTCTTTATTCCAAGACTTGTATTTCTTCAGCAGAGTAGCAGCATTCTCCAAGTTGGATTCTGGTTCCCAAGTATTCTCTTATTGGGGTACTCTTTTTATTTGACCAGGAAATGAAGTTTTTGGTTTTGGATTTTGTGTCCCAGTATGGCTTTGACCTTGTGTTCTGTGAAGCTTCCTACTTTGATGGGTGGAGGAGGGCTCTAAATATCTGGTGCAGGAGAGAAGGTCCTTTCTTTTTTATAACAGGGAGCAGTGGAATACATCATGAATCTTCCATTCAGGAGCAGTCCTAGTTGGTATGATATGGTACCTATACGCTGTAAGACTTTGTAAGGACCTGTTTGTTGGGGGCTCAAGCTAGCGCAAGGGGCAGTGGCCTTGATGTTCTTTGCGCTGCAATATAAAAAGTCTTCTACTTTGATTGGGGGACCAGGGCTTTGTTTCTTGTTGAAAAAGTCATTATATACTTGTACTGTGCTTCTCAGGCTCTGGGCATATTCTTTTTGGCATGTGTGGATGTTGCTGACCCAATCTTGTCCTTCTGGGTTGTTGGCTACCTCTGTGGGAGGAGCATCCCATGTGGGGTTTAATAAATAGTTGGCTTTAAAGGATAACATACTGGTGGAGCTGTGGTCTTGGTTTATTTATTCAAACCAAGCCATTGGTAAGTGTGTTACCCATTTGTTCTGTTCTGAGATAATGTAGCATTGTAATTATTGTTTGAGGACCTGTTTTACTCTCTTGATCTGTTTTTCAATCTGATGGTGATATGCAGTAGACAACAATCTTTTTATTACCAAGTCCTTTAGGATTTGGGCCTAAAACTTGAAGGTGAATTGTGGGCCTCTGTCTGAGACCACTTCTTGTGGGAGTTTGTGGTTCATGAATACTTGGGGGTCTGTAATAGGGTGGCAGTTTCTTTTTCTGTTACTTTGGTTGTTTTTGGAATGAAGTGAGCCATTTCGGTGAAACAATTGACAATTGCAAGGATGTCATTGAATCCTTTTGAATTAGGTAGTTCCAAAATATAGTCCATGGATACTGACTTGCAAGGGCCTTCTGCAATTTGAAGGTGTTGTAGTTAAGCTTTTGGCTTTACTTGATTAGGCTTGGTACGTCCACATTTCTTGCAACCACCAAGGTAGACTTCAATTTCTGGCTTCATCCTGGGCCACATGTAGGTTTTCTGGATTCCTTTGAGAGTCTTTGTACACCCAGGGTGTCCTGACATGGTGGAGTTGTGGCATTCCTTCAGTATCTCTAAGTGCAGTGGACCTTCTGTTACGTAAGTGTGTCCATGTAGCTGTAGGATGTTTCCATGTAAGGAGTAGCCTGTTTGGTAGTATCAACTATTGATATCTTTCTTTAAGTCTTCCATGATGGAGATGCATTACTGGTCTACAGTCTGAGCTAGTTGGATTTCTTCCCTTCTACTAGCTAGTCCCAGGAATAGGAGCATTGGCTCAATCATGTTTGGGGACAGCAAGGATTTAGTGTTGAATTCTTCAATCTCTTTGGCACTAGGAAAAAGGTCTGCTCTTCAGCTTAGGGCATCAGGTACAATTTTGATCTTGCCAGGTTTTTATCTGATTGATAAGTCATCATCTGCTAGGAATAGGGCCCATCTAGCTTGACGCTGGTTCAGTTGTTGCAGTTTGAAGAAGTATGTCAGGTTCTTGTGATTGGTCATGATTCTCACTGGGTGGTTGGCGTCACACAAGTATCTTCTCCAACGTTTAAAGAAATGGATGATAGAAAGCATCTCTTTATTGTAGATGGGGTAGTTAAACTCTGGCAGAGTGAACTTCCTTGATCAGTAAGCTACAGGGTGTAGCTTACTATCATACCCCTCCTGAAGCAACACCCCCCAATGCAAAGTCGGAGGTGTCTGTCTCCACAATGAAGGGCTTAGTGTAAACTGGCATTTCCAAAACAGGGACAGAGACAAAAGTGTTGTTTAGCAACTCAAAGGTGGATTTGGCGGTGTCATCTCACAAAAGGGGGTGTTTCTCAGAGGTAAGATGAGTCAAGGGCAAGCAGATTGAAGAAAAATTTGGACAAATTCCCGGCAGAAATTGCCAGGCCCAGGAAACTTCTGACCTCCTTGTGGTTCTTAGGTTCAGGTCATGACATCACAGGCTCTATTTTGTTGGGTATCATTAAAAATCCTCCTTTCAGTACATTGTACCCCAAGAACTCTACTTCCTCTTGGAAGAACTCATATTTCTGGAGTTTAACAAAGAGTCTGTGTTCCTTGAAGCGTTTTAGGACAGCTTGAAGGTATTCAACATGTTCTATAGGGGTGCAACTGTAGATGAGAATTTCATCTAAGTAGGCTACACAATAATGATCCTTGAGTCCTCCCAAGACCACTTCTTCTATAGTTTGAAAGATTCTGGGTGTGTTGCACAACCCAAACGGCATAATCAAGTATTCTTAGAGACCTTGTCTAGTCTTGAAGGCGGCCTTCCATTTGTCACCAGGCCTGATCCAGATCTGGTTAAAGGAATCCCTCAAACCAACCTTTGAGAAGATATTGGCTCCTGAAAACTGTTCTGAGAGGTCTTTAGCATTGGGTACAGGATATCTGTTTTTCACAGTGATTCTGTTTAGGTCCTGATAATTAAAGCAAGGATATAGGTTGCTTCCCTGATTTTTAAAAAACAGTAAATGGGATGAACAAGGAGATTTGGAGACACATACATATCTCTTTTTCAGCATCCTGTCTAATTTCTCTCTTAAAGCGGCTTGTTCCTTCATATTACAACTGTAGACAGGTACATGTGTAGGTTGGGTTTTGAGGAGGAGTCAATGGCGTGGTTATATTGACTGTGTTTAGGCAAGGCAGTGGCTTCTTCTTCTGAGAAGACAGAATCCCAAGGCTTCAAACATTTTGGGATCTCAGATTTTCAGGATTTCATGGTGATGTTGTTTAGCTCAGGAGTCTGCTGAGGGTTCAAGCAGGGAACCTCTAAGGTTTGGCTCTCATGAGTGACGGTCACCTGATGGTTCTTATAGTCAAAGTTCAATTGGTGGTTAACCCACCATTCAAAACCTATCACTACAGGTTTTGGAAGCTTCTCTATGATGTGGAACGGATGAGCAGGAGTCTCTCATTTAACTTCAGGGAGACAAACTCTTTGCATTTGTGGGACAAGTCTTTTGTCTTGTTGTCTAAGGTTACCAGCCGGGAGTTTCCCTGGATTGGTACATCTAGTTTATCATCTAGGCTAAGTTTCATGTAGTTGAGGGTTGCCCCACTGTCTAGAGGGCTACAGTGTTCACCTCATGATCATGATAACATAGAGTAGTGACAATGATAGGATAAGACTGGGAAGCGTTGTTTATTGCTAAGATGGTGGCTCCTTGGGTTCTGTTGAAGTGACTAGTACAATCATTGGATAAGTGGCCACTCTGGTGGCAATAGAAGCATAGCCCACTTCTGACGTGGCATTGGTACTCTTCAGGGGTCATGTTCAAACAGGGCCTACTTGCACCAGGGGTTTGGTTGTTACGGGGTTAGCCAGTGTGGTATTGTTGTGGTTGGCTTAAGTCCATGCCTATGACAATAGCCAGGAGCTTGTCTTTGGAAAAGTTGCATTGGTGGTATCTTATTAGGCTGGCATGGTGCAGGTTCAACCCGTTTCTGAAATGCAGACCTGATATGTTGTCAGGAATCTTGGCTGCCTCTGCCAGGCAAAGGAATTGTTATATGTAGGTATCCAGGTTGTCCCTTTCTTATGTCAGGTGGATGAGCCCCATGTAAGCTTGGATCTTGGCCCCAGCAGGGGTAGTTGCAGTGTTCATTCTCTCCATGAATTGGTTGTAGGAGAGTATGAGGTCTAGGTCTTCCTAAAGGCTGGTCAAGAAGATTTCTCTGGCATCATCCTTCAGTTTGGCGGCCACCATCATAACCTTACAAGTGTTGTCTCTGAAGCTCTTGGGGTGGGCATGGAACAGGGAGTTTATCATGATCATTCCTTTTTTGAAACCATTCAAGTCCGTTTTTGGCAGGTCAGGAAAGGTTGTAGAGGAATCAGTATTTTGGTTTGTGGTGGAGATGGTCACAGTCTGGACCTGGGATGGCTTGGCAACAATTACTTCTTGGCTTTTGTTTGTTTCTTATTTCTTGGTCATATACTGTCTTAAGTAGTAAGCTGAGGTCAAAAATAAAAGCATTCAAGATGCCCCTATAATCAAAGAAGAATAAGGGCTCAGGGTTACTAATTTTGTTATGATTGACATACTGTCACAGCAAATAACAAAGTCCAGCTGGGCTCCCACAGGGGAGGTAAGCTGGGCCTGGAATACCATGTACACAATAGGCGCAATCCTGAACAGATAGTTGATTGCAGTAGCTAGGGGCGCCAACTCCCATTATGGGGCAAAAACTGGTTGGCCAGCCCCAATACTGTTATGTAGTTGAACCCCAACTTACTTAAATCCTGAGTAGAAGGCGCATTGGGTGGAGGAGGAGTGGTAGGAATCTCCACCATGCTGGTTGTTATGGTCACTCTTGGGTGGCCTGAAGGGAGATCCAGGTAGTGGGGGTGGTAGAACTCTAGATCTAGAGCTCTAGACGGTTTGACCAAAGGGATGAGAGCTGAGCCAGGTGGTAATGAATAGGTATGTTTATAGAGTGTAGTGGATTCATACATAGATGAAAACAGAATACTTTAATTTGAGCAAAAATAGATAATTCCTTCAAGAAGATAATGATTTCTAGCATAAAATTGTTTATTTTAAGATGTTAACAGTGAGGAGGGCTTTCCACCCTTACTACTTATACTTACTGGTAAAGATGCAACCTTTTGTGCCACCAGAGATTTGACAGCAAAGTTTTCAGTCAACCTGGAATTTTTTCCTAGGCATTGCACACTAGAGCTTAGGGAGGGATTATTATTGGTCAGCATAACAGAAACCTTGCTTGAGCTGCAGCATGCCAAAGTACCACAGCCATTTATAGAGCCCACAAGCAATTGAGCACCCAATTTCACAATCAAACAATTGAGCTCCTGATGTACCATTTCCCAATAATTAAGAGGCTCAAATTTAGTAATACAATCAAAGCCAGGGATTTGAGGCTTTTGTGCCTCTCAAATCTTGGGCCATTTTTTAATCAAAAGGGGGTTTTCTTGCTCTGGGAGACAATTGGTAAGGATTCCCAAGCTGTGGGTTTTTTGGCCTCTAGAAAGGCCAGCTGATTGTCCAGGGCATTCTGGGCCCTGACAGTGACCAAAGATGAGTGTCTGACTGTAATATACTCTTATCAATAGTTTGGAGTGTATCTTAATGGATTATATTACACAGTTGTAACAGGCCATGTCTTTTTGCAATAATAAAACCCCTCAAGGACCCTGAAGAGCAGCTGGTGTGTTGGGCCATTAAATTTCAGGCTTATGACTACAAAATCATTCATTGAGCCGGAGAAGCCCACCAGAATGCTGAATTTCTCTCCCATCTCTCTATTGTTGCCTTAGTATCCTCATGACTAACATTTTCTATGAAAAGCTTATTGAGGATCCTTCTTTGTGGGAGAGAATCTGGTAGATATATAGAGGGCTCTCAAGAAGTTAGCTGTTGAGATCAAGGTCTTCTAGGGATAACTAATAAAGCTTTGTGGAGACTCTTGGCTACCTTACATACGTCCATCCCTATTCATATACCCAGTGGTGGCTGCTCACAAGACTACTGATCATGGTGGTATACAGAAGATGTTAGCCCTGCTACAACAGCACTGTTTTTGGGAAGGAATGTACACTGATGTAGTAAATACGCTGGCCACCTGTCATGACTGCAACATCAAGAGACCTAAGGTTTTTCAAGTTCCAACACAAACTTGAATGCCCTGGTTTTGCCTTCCACACAGTGACCATTGAAGTAGTGGCCCCTTGTCAGTTACCAACAGTCACAACAAGTTAATCATTGTAGATGTTGTTCATCTGACTAAATGGCTAGAGGCCAAGGCAATCCCCAACCAATCTGCACCGGTGACAGCCACGTTCATCTTGGAGAATATCATATACAAACATGGTTGCTCCCAGATTCTGCTGACAGACAATAGTACCAACTTCACCAGTTATATCATTACCCGCCTCAACCAACAGATACATAATTTGTGGGACACTATCCACCCCTTATCACCCACAGACAAATGGCATGGTTGAGCGCACCAATGAGAGCCTGGTCCAGATACTCCAGAAGCTCAGTCACCAACATGAGAATTATTGGGATACCTTCCTGCCTGTGGCCACCTTTGAATACAACACTAGATACAATGTGCCACTGGCAATCCACCCTTCCCTCTCTATGGTCAAAAACAAGGACTTTCCCCTTTAGTATATTCCCTGGTAAAGCCCAGTCTGGCTGTGTCTCCAGAGGCATACCTTAACAAGCTTGTTCAAACCCTTATCTTCTTGTAATAAAAATCCTATACTGCAAAATTAAACCATAAGCTAAATTTTCTAGAGCAAGCCGCTTCCAAACGCCCTGCCTTACCCACTTATCTGATAGGAGACATAGTTGCTTTTTCAGCAATAGAAGATATAGCTGTGAATCCAAGCTTGCCTCCCTTTGACAAGGCCTAGTTCAAGTTATCCAGAAGACTTGTCCCAACTCTTAAATCCTGAAGGAGCCCCATTCTGGGCAATTAATTACTAGATTACATGATCAGTATATGTGTGATGCTCCTAGCGACCAAAAGTAAGCCCCAAAGAAGACAAAAACCTTAAAAAAAAGCCTAATTGAAAATTCCATGGGTTGTTGTCCTGATTGCAATAGTGATGCACCAAAGTATGAGGAATAAGAATTAAAAAACAAGGTGTCTATTGAATACTGACAATACTCTTCCAATACTGCATCAACTTTTCTATCACCTGAATGGAAGCCAGGAAACACGACTAGTTTCATACATATCTGCAAAGCTGATGACCAAGCATTGGGCAACAAACCTCCACCAAACAAGAGACACCAAACCTTTTTAACCCTTTTTTATAATCCAGTGGAGGGAAATGTTTCAGATCCTGAATAATTAGACAAAAGAACATCTACTTAGAATTCAGAACAATGGAACTCTTGGTCAATTATGCAATTGCCCTATTTTGACATAATTTTTCAAGGGTAAAATATGTTTCAACCACCTGAAAAATAGCGTTTGAAGTGTTAATCCTTTTCACATCAAGTGTGGGCTTCACCTCTAAGGCTAATAATAGAACAACACATTTAGTGATACTTGCCTCCATTAGGCAAGGCACGTGAAATTAGTTGTTTTCATGACAGCTCTTCTGGTGTACCTCTTCCCTCACCTCCTTTTGGAAATTCCATTAGCCAGTGCCTCTCCCTGTCAGGGATCCAGTCTTGGGCAGCTGGTCTGTTGTTTCAGGGGTAACCCAGGCCAGGTTTTTTGCAGGCAATGCCCATCACAAGAGGGGGGCTAACTTAAAAAAGGTAGGAGACAGACTTTACCACCCAGGACCATATACTGGAGGCCAGGATTATAGTGTCAATCACCCCTGCAAGGGTGATGTACACAATCCCAAACAGCTTGCCAGAATGGTTGGTTGGGAGGTCAGGTGAGGAAGCGGGCATAGGTTTTGGGGTCACAGGCGGTTCCATGGGCAGGTTGTAAGAAGGGAGATAGTTGAATTTCCCTCTGAACAACTTGGGTGTTGGAAATTATACAGGCCTTGTTGGTTGTATCTAACTGCAGATTGTATGCAGGCCAAAGGGTTGAGTTTGAGTATTTTTTCTGGGGTGTAGTCCTTTTATTCAGATTTCAGAGAGTAGTTGGTAAAATGGACGGCTCCAAAGGGTAAATAAGAAGGACAGAAAGCTGCAGGAAGAAGAGAAGAAAGACCAGGAGATCTTAAACTGAATTGGTAGATAGCAAATATAAAATAAGGCAATAGCTGTGCAAGCCAAAATAACACAACCTTTATTCAAAAATGGCAATAAGGTTTGAGCACAGAATCTATAGGTATATTTAGCATCCTGCCTCCAAACTTAGTATTTCCCATAAGGGCTTCATCAAAATATCAGTATAAATGCAGGCAGGTAGCCAGGAGGCCTGGGTGCAGGAGCAGCAAAATGACACCTCGGCTGGGTGTTCTCTCATTGGTCAGAACGTCCAAATTGGTCACTTGATTTTCTTGATTTTGGGCTGAGGTCACGGGGTTGGGCCCAAAGCCTGTGTTTTTCTTTGGTAGTTGAATTTGATTGGTTACCTGAGAGGACTTCAAGTTCATGAAGTTCACAGGGGCATCTTCTCTGCCTCCATTAGGCAATTCAAGAAACTCCTCCTCAAGAACCATCATAATTGAACCTGTACTGGTATTCTGACTTTGGGACTTAGCAGAGCCTTCAGCTTGGGGGCTCAATCTCAGAAAACGCAGGCAGGCAAGCTCTCAGTCCATGGGGCCAGCAGCCCACAGGAATTTGGATTCAGGGTTTGAATCTTGCCCTTGGGCCCAGGTTTCAAGGGGTAGGAAATTTTCAATCCTGATATAATCTCCTTCTTCCCCCAAGGGCCCTTCCTTCTGGTCATTTTTGTTCAGATAGAGTTGGACAGCTTCTTGGGCATTAGCTAGGCTGCTCAGCAGTTCCCAAGTGCTTTCCTCTAGCAAGTATATTTTCCATTTGACGTAGTACTGGGGTTTTTGATAGTGGATTCTGTCACTATTTATGTATTTAACTTCATATTCTCTGGAGCGGCCTTTTTGGATGGGTGGGGGGATTGTCTTAATCTGTAGGTGGGGAAGCAAGTTCCTATCTTTTTTGAACAACAGGGAGTGTTGGAACACATCATTAATCTTCCAGGAGGGAGTAGGTCTAGCTTAAAGTCAATCACACCACCTAGTTTGGTGATCTTGTGGGGGCCACTTTGTGGGGTTCCTGGTCACCAGTCCCCATAGTGTGTCCTGGGTTGTAGCCAGGGACCGGCTTGGAGGAGTTGTCATTCTCCAACAGGGGTGAAGGGTTGGTGAGAAGCTTATAATTGGCTTGCATAAGAGCAAACTCCTCCAGTACCTTTCCAATCACCAAGAGAGCGTCTCCACCGTATACCTGGACTTCAGCAGGCGCCAGCCCTCCTGTAGGCCAATACCAATCCTGTAGTAGTCTTGTAAACTCTTCTCTGATGAACTCTCTTCCTCTATTTGACATCTCCAAATGCCTTGTCACCTTCCCCCACTCCTCCTGGGCAGATTTACTAGAGGCAAACTTCCTGCACCCCAGGCAATATTATTCCTCATCCCCTGGGCTAGGATAGAAAATATGGGGTAATTGACTCATGAGACTTAAATACTCTTTTCACACGGGAAATTCAGATAGGGGTTGTAATAGGCGCTTTATTTTCTGTCAGAAGGAAGATCCCCTTAGAAACCTTCTGAGATATTTCCTTGGGGTAGGGAATAAGAAAGGGTTTGTGCCAATACTTGGAGTCATTTAATAATATCTTGGACTCCTTGTACTTGGTCTTGGACTCCTGCTCCTTGGTCTTGGGCTCCTGCGCTTCAGTTCTGGGCTCCTGTACCTTAGTTATGGACTCCTGTGTTTCAATCTTAGGCTCCTGCGGTCTGTTCCAGCTCATGATTCCTATCCTTGGCTTTTTGCTCCTTCTGCAGCTTCTGTGGCCTTTATAATCCACTTGATCTAGTCCTTTAATAGTTTCAGATAGCTCTCCCTTTTATAGCCCCTTTTTTCAGAACAAAAACCTCTCTTAGAACTCTGGTTCTTTAAAGCTTAAACTATCCTGTTTTCTTCTTTTATAATATATTAAACTTTTAAACTTAATTTAGCCAATGAAAGCCCTGATTTTCCGCTTCTGCTCCCCATTTTTTAGGCTTTAACTCTCAAGTTAAAGCCCTTAAAAAACTGATTAAGTAGGCTCTGGGTTGCAGCCAATCAAACGCCTTGCTTCAATGGTTTTGCCAAAACAGTTTCCCCAGATGATCCGTCCCTGATCCTGGTTTGAACTCAAAGCTGTCTTGCTCCAGGTAAACAACTGCTCCGTGTTTCAAACAGTTTCACCGTAATTCCTGTTACGCTTCCCTGGTGAGTCTCAAGCGCTCTCACATATGTTTTACTTAGGCAATTTTTGATCCTTTGATTTTTCAACGTTTCTCTGCGTTTCTCTGTGTTTCTCTCAACGTTTTGCATCTTTGAACTTGCCTGTTGCTTTTCCTTTTGCTTTCCTAGTTGTTCTTGGCAAAATTTGCTCTTTTGCCCTCACAGTTTCTCTGTTCTTCTTCCAGCTTCTTTCTGATCCATTTTCTCTTTAATCTCTTTTCTAAAAATAACATATAGTTCTAACAAACCATAGATTAATTTTTCTTCTCTTTCTTTTTCCCTTATTTGATTTTCAATCCATTCTTAATCATAATCAGGCAGTATTTAATTATTCTTTAACTGCTTCTTTATATTCAAATTTCTTCTCAAAAGTCACTAAACCAGCTCTTCTAACCACTGTATTCAGTCCAGCTAGGTCATCCTCTCAGCTCTTCAGTTCTTCAGCACCAACTTCTGGTCCTTTGGCCATCTTACACCATGATCTGCTAGTCCTTCACCATGTCTTCTTGTCCTTCTGCTTATCCTTAACTAGCTTCACACCAAATCCTCACTAGGAACCTCATTTGTTCCTTTAACACACTGATCCATCTTGTTTCATTCCATTTAATATGAATTAACAGTTCATCAACTAGCCTTCACTGTGACCAAACAGTCCCTCCTGCTAGTTTTCTCTGCTAATTTCATGAACCACCTTGGTTCTTTATCTTGTCCCCCTTTATTAGAACTTGTAGACCCTGGCATGAGTCTACATTGAACTGACGTTTGACTGGGCCCTTGCAAGTGGCAATCCACTTAGGACATTCAACCATAAATCTATGTCTATGTGTTGTCTTTACTCACCCAGGTTATTAAGTCTGAGCTTTCAGTTGCAGAGTAATAAGCTCTACTTCCCAGAGGCCTGATCACACCAAGTTCTGCAGCTTGCTTCCCCAAGCAAGCCACCTTGGTGATACCTCTGAGCATGCCTATACCCTCCAACGCTCACTTTGGGTTTCCCCAAAGCTCCCATATGGGCACAAACAAGGACACCCTGCCAGTCCGTTAGGCAGGGTGCTTGCTCACAGACTTCCTGAAAGCGTATTAGGGTACGTTGAGCCCTCAGAGCTCTTCCCCTCCCTGGCAGCCCACGTTATCCGCCAGGGGTCCAAACTTACTCCCCCCAGACAGACAAAGTTCCCTGCTTGCTATTTCAGTCTTCACGCTCCCGCAGCCACAGTTCCCTGCTAGGTGAAGTGCTATAGTCCAAAGCAACCAACATCTTCTTCTGGGTGGAGGCAACAACTGCCTCTGATAGTCCTTTGTTACCTACCAGCCAGGTCTTGCTTACCCTAGTAGACTATGTTACCTACCAGGCTCCCCTTACTCACCCTAGTAGACTGTGTTACCTACTAGGATTACCTCACTTCTCCTAGTAGACCAAGTTACCTACTAGGCTTACCTCACTTACCCCTAGCAGCCCTATGTTACCTACTAGTCTACAATGTCACTAGCTAACCACCCATTTTCATTCTTTAGCATATTGTCTTTATTTGAAGCCAAATCAACCCTTGCCTGCAGAACCGCACACATGTGGATCATCACATACTTCTTCTGTGAGATAACTTTCTGAAGGGCATGTGCAGGGGTACATTCCAGGAGTCTCAGTATACTTTGTCTCCAACTTTTAAGGGTTGCCTGGGTTTTTTTTGCAGTCAGCAAAGGCTTTGTATGTTTGCACTGTGAGGTTCACGTTGGTCAAGCATGTTTTTTGTGTGTTGTAAATCTGTTCAATCCAGGAGCACCCAGTGGTGTTTGATTCCTTCTCGCCAATCTGGGGATCCCAGGTGGGGTAAAAACCATAATTGGCTTTGAATGGGGACATGTCTGTGGAGGCGTAGTCTTTACTGCTGTAAGCAAACTGGGCCATGGGGAGCATTTTGGCCCAATTGTTGTTATCAGCGTTGGCATAGCATCAAAGTTATGGTCAAGGATTTGGTTTACTTGTTCAGTTTGGCCGTCTGTCTGTGGATGGTAAGAGATAGATACACATTGCTTGATTCCAAAGTCTTTCATCACCTGTGTGCAGTAGTTTGATGTGAATTGGGGCTCTCTGTCTATGATGATTTTTCTCAGGTGTTTTGTGTTGCGTGAGGATGCGGTTGTGGAAGTGTTGGGCTGTCTCTGCTGCTGAGCTTGGTATTGGTTGGTACAAAGTATGCCATCTTGGTGAAGCGGTCTACCATGACCAGGATTGCATTGAACAAGAGATATGGAGGCAGTTCCACAATGTAGTCCATGGAAACAAATCTCCAAGGTCCATGGGGTATATTCAAGGGTCTTAGAAGTCCTTCAGGTTTGTTTCTGCAAGTTTTGGTCCACCCACAGGTCTTGCACCCCTTCAGGTATGCACTTACGTCTTGATTCATTTTTGGCCAAGCAAAGTTCCTTCTGATGCTCCAGAGGGTCTTGAGCCTACCTTGGTGTCCATTTATCTCAGAATTGTGGTAGTCTCTCAAGAAGTTGGTTCTGATGTCCCCTTCTGGTATAAAGATCCTGTTATGGAGCATTAGTGTTGTTCCCTTCAATGAGTAGCCTTTTTGGTAGTGGGCGCTATCCAAGAAATTATAGAGGTCAGAGATCATGATCTTTTTGAACTTATAAGGTTTTTGGGCCCTTAGTATTTCTGGTTTCTGGTTTTGATTTTCATCAATCCCAGGTGAATTCCTAGACTTTCTGTGTCCAAGAGGACTTGGGTGATGTTGTTGCAAGTTTCTAGGTGGGTAGGCACCAGGTCAGTTCTTCTACTTAGGGCATTGGGTAGCACGTTCACTTTCCCTGGCTTGTAGCCTATGTTCAGAGTGTAGTCAGCCATTCTAAGGCCCATTGTTCTTGTTGTTAGTTAAGCTGGTGTGGTTTGAAGAAGTAGATCAAGTTCTTGTGGTCTGTCAGGACCTTTACTGGATATTCAGCGCCACATAGGTATTGGCACCACTGTTTCAGGGTCCTCATTATGGCTAGCTTCTCCTTAATATATATTGGGTAGTTCCCTTCTGCGGGTAGCATCTTCTTGGAGTAATATACTACAGGATTTAGCATACTATCCCCTCCTTCCTGAAGAGGGACCCCACCCACCACAAATTCTGACGTGTTGATTTCCAGTAAAAATGGTTTGGTTGGATCAGGCATATCCAGGACAGGGGTGGAGGTGAAGGCAAGTTTCAAGGTTTTAAAGGTGGTGATACATTCCAGAGTCCAGGCAAAGATGACCTTTTCAGAGCAAAGGCAAGTCAGGGGGAGGGTAATGTGAGAAATTTTTTGGATGAAATCCCTCCAATAATTTGCCAGGCCCAAAAATCTTCTCATATCTTTCTGCTTTTGGGCATTGGCCAAGATGTTATTGCTTCTGCTTAATCCTGTTCCATAGCAAAGCTGCAGGTCTTCACTATGTATCTCAGGAATTCAACTTCAGACTGAAAGAATTTTTGTTTCTTAAGCTTAGTGTGTAATTTTGTTTGGGAGAGTTTTTCTAGTATAAGGTCCAGGTGGTGCAGGTGTTCCTTGTGGGTCTTGCTGTAGATGAAAATGTTGTCCAGATACGCCACTCAAAAACGGTCAAGGTATTCTCTTAAGACAGTGAGATCATTCTTTGGAAAGTGTTGGGGGCGTTGCAGAGACCAAAGGGCATCACAAGGTACTTGTACAGCCCATGTTGGGTTTTGAAGGTGTCTTGTACTTGTCTCTGTCCTTGATTTGGATTTGGTTGAACACATCTCTAAGGTCAATTTTTGATAACACCTGGTCTCCAGTCAGTAAATAACAGAGGTTGTTAGCATTGGGGATGGGATAGCTGTTCTTCACTGTAATATTATTCAGTTTTTGGTAATTCAAGCATGGACATATCCTGTCATCTTTTTTTCCTACAAACAGTATGGGCAATAAACAGGGGGCTTTTGACACTCAGATGAACCCTTTTTTTGGCATATCCAAAGTTATGCTTTCAAGGCTACTTGCTTGTGGTGGTTACAGCTGTAGATGGGCCGTGGTGCAGTTGGGTCCCTGGTACCAGGTCTATGACGTGGTTGTAGATTGAATGGCTGGGTAGTTTTTTGGCTGCTTCTTCACTAAACACATGGTTCTATCTCTGTAGGGGGGTAGGCAGTACCCCAAGGTTGGGTTCTATCTTTATGGTCAAGAGTTTGTTGGTAGGGGATCAGTCATGGCTCATGCAAAAAAGGAACAGTGTCACAGGATTCAGGCTGTCCTAACGTATCAGTTTGCTCATAATAGTTCATGATCAGGCCATATCTGCCGGACCAGGAGTCACCCAGTATAAGGGGGTGTGGTAGTCCTGGCAAGAGGATCAGGGACAACAGGTATACATTGTGTCCAATGATCAATAGAAGTTCATGTTCATACTCATAGCCGGTGTCCAAAGAGCTGTTTCCCATGATTACTTGTAGGTTACGCTCTGAGGCTGTCAAGCCTAATTCCTCTGTTAGGCTGGTGTCAATGAAACTTTCATCTGCTCCTGTATCAATAAAGGCTTCAATCTTGTACTTGTTCCCCGCTACTTCTATGGTCACTTAGATGAATTTTTTAGACTATGAAGAAGTGTTTATTTGCGCCAGTAAAATTGGGGCAGTGTTCTTCTTAGGGCAGGCTCTGATCAAGTGGCCTGCCTTGTGGCAGTGGAAACAGAATCCTTTGCAGTAATGTTGTTGGAGTTCTTCATGTGTCACCCCTGTTCTGTTGGGGTTGGTGTTTGGGGTTGATGGGTCTGGAAGGGGCCAGCGTTCTCTTGGTTCATACTAAGACTCTTGCACAGGGGAATTAGCTTGTCTAGGCTGAGGGAAAGTGGGTGATGCTTCAACAGGTCCTTTATTGCTAGGTTGACTCCCTTTTGGAAGATAATGGCTGCCAGATTTTCTTCAAGTTGGTTGCAAGTTTTCAGTTTGAGGAATTCATTAATATATGCTTGGATGGGTTGGAGGCCTTGTCAAATTTCTAACAGGGAGTTCAGGGCGTAGTATCTAGTGTTGCAATCTTCCCCAGTGGCCATTAACTCAGCCTCAAACTTGGTGTAGTCTAAGCAGAATTCTATGTCTTCAGCTGAGGCCTTGCTGAATCAGTCTAGGGCGTCCCCCAATAGCATTGAAGCAGCCCCAAGGATCTTCTTGGTGTCACTGGCGTAAGAGAGGGTGTTGGTATGGAAATGCAGGTGGAGGACCAGCATGGCGTGTTGAGCTTCCTCAAGCGTGAGCTTCCCCATCTGAGGCATCTCTACCTTTGTGAGGGACTGATTCACAATCATATTTTGCACTTGGGAGGAGGGATCTTTGTTGGCGTCAGAGGTAGTGACATTGGTTTTCTTTGGGTCATTTGGGTTTTCATTCATCCACATGGAAGAAATCAGGTTTGTGGTCATCTTATAGGTGTAATAAATGATTATCAATATCAAAAGCATACAAGATGCCCCAAGAAATAACAACATCTTGGGGCTCAGGATACCAGGTTTAATAAAATTGCCATAATGTCAGGGATCCAGTCTTGGGCAGCTGGACTGATGTTTCCAGGGATGGCCTGGGCCGGGTTTTTTGCAGGCAATGCCCACCACAAGAAGTGAACTAACTTAAACAGGTAGGAGGAAGACTTTCCCACCCAGGACCACAGGCTGGCAGCCAATATTATAGTGTCAATCACACCTGCAAGGGTGATGTACACAATCCCAAATAGCTTGCCAAAATGGTTGGTTGGGAGGTTGGGTGAGAAGCAGACATAGATTTTGGGGTCACAGGCGGTTCCATGGGCAGGTTGTAAGAAGGGAGATAGTTGAATTTCCCTCTTAACAACTTGGGTGTAAGAATTTATACAGGCCTTGTTGGTTGTATCTAACTGCAGATTGTATGTAGGCCAAAGGGTTGAGTTTGAGTATTTTTTCTGGGGTGTAGTCCTTTTATTCAGATTTCAGAGGGTAGTTGGTAAAATGGACGGCTCCAAAGGGTACATCAGAAGGACAGAAAGCTGCAGGCAGTAGAGAAGGAGGACCAGGAGATCTTAAACTGAATTGGTAGATAGAAAATACAAAATAAGGCATTACCTGTGTGAGCCAAAATAGCATAACCTTTATTCAAAAAGGTAATAAGGTTTGAGCACAGAATCTTTAGGCATATATAGCATCCTGCCTCTAAACTTAGTATTTTTCATAAGGACCTATCAAAATATTGGGGAAAATGTGGGCAGGTGACCAAAAGGCCCAGGTGTAGGAGCAGAAAAATGGCACCTTGGCTGGATGTTCTCTCATTGGTCATAGTCCAAATTGGTCACTTGATTTCCTTGATTTTTGGCTATGGTCACAGGGTTGGGCCCAAAGCTCAGGTTTCTCCTTGGCAGTTGAGTTTGATTGATTACTTGAGAGGACTTCAAGCTCATGAAGTTCACAGGGCTACCTTGTCTTCCTCCATTAGGCAATTCAAGAAACTCCTCCTGAGGAACCATCATAATTGAACCTGTACTGGTATTCTGACTTTGGGACTTAGCAGAGCCTTCAGCTTCCGGGGGCTCAATCTCAGAAAAATGCAGGTGGGCAGGCTCTTGGTCCATGGGGCCAGCGGCCCACAGGAATTTGGGTTCAGAGTTTGAATCTTGCTCTTGGGCCTAGGTTTTGAGGGGTAACAAATTGTCAATCCTGACAACACCCTGAGCCTTGCCTCCATTAAAGCTGGCTTGGCTGCTGGTGCCATTGAAAATGTTATTGCTGTTGAAAACCATCTTAAAATAAAACCTAGGATAAAATCACTAAAAGTAGAAGTTTATAATTTTATGATTTATTTTTATTGTAATCACCATTCTCTATTTGGAAGGTTCTCAAAATCATTTTACACAAATCAGGAGCCATAAAAATGAATAAAAAAGCCTCTTTTCCTAAATTGAATAGCTGTTGATTGGCTGTTAAACTGTTATTTTTCTATTTTAGGCTGCTCATACTACACATGTTGTATTTGTGGTAGAAAGGAGTGCTAATTTCTACAAATAGTTAGTCAGGATCCTAACTCTTAATACTATACCTGCTATGGTATAGTGACAGCCTTTGGTAGGACAGAAGATATGAGGTATTATTACAAAAACTAGTGCTTTATTTGATATTATGACACTTATATAGTATAAGGCAGGGGAATGTACACCAGGGGGAAGGAGGCACAGACAGAAGGACTTTCCTAATGGAGGAGAGTGGAAAGGCACATTAGAAAGTCCCATGTAATGGAACAACTGATTTCACGTGGCTTTCCTTATGGAGGCAGGTGGCTTTATTTACGTTGTGTCTAAAGTTAACCTTGGAAGTAAAGCCCGTGTCTAATGCACATTTAAAAAAACCTTTCAAACACCCGTTTTATGGGCGTTTTAAATGTGATTAACCTTATTAAACCCGTCTTGAGAGGAAGCAATTGCGCAATTGTTTTGTTGCTCAATCCCTAAGTGGACAATTTAATGTCTAATCCAGTCAGGATCTGCAACATTTCCCTCCACTGGATTTGACAACAGGTTTAAAATGGCAGGCGTCTCAAGATGGCGGCTATGGTGAACAGTAGCTCTAGAGGAATTCCAAGAAGAGTCTTGAAAAAGGTGCAAGTGGTAATCCCAAAGAGGCGCAAGCCTATCAGGCCATTAGAAGTGGTGAGGTCAACAGAAAAGCAGGTTGTACTGCATGATGTGGACAACAGCTATCTGAACTTGGGGGTTCAGCTAGATCAGCAACTGGTGCCTCAGTTGGTCTTAGTGGAGACAGACCCATTATTTGCTGTGCTGTTCCTAGCATTGAGAGAGCCCAGGGAGGCGACAGGAACTGGGTTGCAAAAGGTAACAGTATACATTGGCGGTTTTCCATGTGGGCAGCAGAAGAATACTTGAAAGCTCAGTTGAATTAATTCCAATTTGAGGGTCAAGTGCTCTCAGTTGTGCAACAAGGGATAGTATCCAACATAGTGAATTCAGTCCTTTGCACTTGGGCAACACCTGGGATTACAGAGCTCAACCAGTCAGTTGGTAGACCTCTGACAACTTTGAGCAACGCCTTTGGTGGGCCTTCCATGAAGTGTTGAAGTTGTACTCAGTGGGGGGTACTGCTCATCTGGTACCAATGGTGTCAGGATTCACATTTTGTTACCCCTTGAAACCTGGGCCCAAGGGCGAGATTCAAACCCTGAACCAAAATTCCTGCAGGCTGCTGGCCCCATGGACCAAGAGCCCACCCACCCATGTTTTTCTGAGATTGAGCCCCCGCAATCTGAAGGCCCTGCTAAGTCCCAAAGTCAGAATACCAGTACAGGTTCAATTATGATGGTTCCTGAGGAGAGTTTCTTGAATTGCCTAATGGAGGCAGAGAAGGTGCCCCTGTGAACTTCATGAGCTTAAAGTCCTCTTGAGTAATCAATCAAACTCAACTGCCAAGGAGAAACCTGGGCTGTGGGCCTGACCCCGTGACCACAGCCCAAAATCAAGAAAATCAAGTGACTAATTTGGACGTTCTGACCAATGAGAGAACATCCAGCTGAGGTGTCATTTTGCTGCACCTACACCCTGGCCATCTGCCCACATTTTTCCCAATATTTTGATGAAGTCCTTATAGAAAATTCTAAGTTTGGAGGCAGGATGTTAAATATACCTATAGATTCTGTGCTCAAACCTTATTGCCATTTTTGAATAAAGGTTGTGTTATTTTGGCTTGCACAGCTATTGCCTTATTTTATATTTGCTATCTACCAATTCAGTTTAAGATCTCCTGGTCTTTCTTCTCTACTTCCTGCAGCTTTCTGTCCTTCTTATTTACCCTTTGGAGCCGTCCATTTTACCAACTACTCTCTGAAATCTGAATAAAAGGACTACACCCCAGAAAAAATACTCAAACTCAACCCTTTGGCCTGCATACAATCTGCAGTTAGATACAACCAACAAGGCCTGTATAATTTCCAACACCCAAGTTGTTCAGAGGGAAATTCAACTATCTCCCTTCTTACAACCTGCCCATGGAACCGCCTGTGACCCCAAAACCTATGCCCGCTTCCTCACCTGACCTCCCAACCAACCATTCTGGCAAGCTGTTTGGGATTGTGTACATCACCCTTGCAGGGGTGATTGACACTATAATCCTGGCCTCCAGTATATGGTCCTGGGTGGTAAAGTCTGTCTCCTATTTTTTTAAGTTAGCTCCCCTCTTAGGTGGGCATTGCCCGCAAAAAACCTGGCCCAGGTCATCCCTGGAAACAACGGGCCAGCTGCCCAAGACTGGATCTCTGACAAATGGTGATAGCTGGCAACCTTGCTCTTGAGGGGCCAACCACTGTGATACCTAGTGGGAGGAGAACATGGGAGTCTTCCTTGAGTGGAACTTGTCTGTTTTCTAAAGGGTAGGTAGTCAGGTCCCAGTAGAGTATGCCCTTTCTGAGAGTCTTCTATGAGACTATATCATCCTGGGGGTCGCCTTTCCTGTGGACATTGGGGTCAATTGTGTGCCTTGTTTGGTGGGGTTTCATTGCTCAATCCTTGGTCATCAGCTTTGTGGATCAGTAGGTAACCAGTTGTGTTTCCTGGCTGCCATTTAGGTGGTAGAACAGTTGGTGAGATATTAGAAGAGATTTTTCAGTCTCCAATAGACACTTTGTTCCTTCATTCTTATTCCTCATACTTTGGTACATCACTATTGTGAAAAGGACAACAACCCGTGGAATTTTTCAATTAGGCTTTTGTTTTTTGGGTTGTTGTCTTCATTGGGGCTTACTCTTGATTTCCAGGAGCAGCACTCATATATTGAGTGTGTATTCTAGTGATCAATTGCCCAGAACTGGGCTTCTTAAGGGTGTAGGAGTTGGGGCCAGTCTTCTGGATAGCTTGAACTGGGCCCTGCCAAAGAGAGGCCAGTTTGGATTCACAACAGTACCCTCTATTGCTGAAAAAAGTAGACTGAGTCTCCTATCAGGTAAGTGGGTAAGGCAGGGCGTTTGGATGCAGCTCATTTTAGGTCCTGCAGCTTATGGTTTAAGTTTGCGGTGTAGGCCTCCAATTGCAAGTGAATAAGGGTTTAAACAAGCTTGTTGATGTATGCCTCTGAGGACACAGTCTATCTGGGATTTACTAAGGAATATAGTAAAGGGGGGAGTCCTGGTTGCCGGCCGTAGAGCAGTTGGAAGGGCGGCTTGCCAGTGGCCCAATGGTACCCAATGTTATATGCAAAGGTGGTCGCAGGCAGGAGGTTTCCCATTCAGTCTCATGTTGATGACTGAACTTCCAGAGTATCTGGACCAGGCTCCTATCAGTGCGCTCTACCATGCCACTTGTCTGTGGGTGATAAGGAGTGGATAGTGTCCCACAAATTCCCATCAGTTGGTTGTGGCGGGGAATGATAAAACTGGTGAAGTTGGTACTATTGTCTGTCAGCAGAATCTTGGGGCAACCATGTTTGTATATGATATTCTCCAAGATGAACGTGGCTGTCACCAGTGCAGATTGGTTGGGGATTGCCTTGGCCTCTACCCATTTAGTCAGATGGTCAACTGCCACAATGATGAACTTGTTGTGACTGTTGGTAACTGGTAGGGGACTCACTACGTCAATGGCTACAGTATGAAAGGAAAACCTAGGGCGTACAAGTCTGTGTTGGAACTTGGCAACCTTAGGTCTCTCAATGTTCCAGTCATGAAAGGTGGCCAGCGTATCAACTACATCAGTGTATTCCTTCCCAGAAGCAGTGCGGTTGTAGCAGGGCTAACGTCTTCTGTATACCACCATGATCAGTAGTCTTGTGAGCAGCCACCACTGAGTATATGCATAGGGATGGACGTATGTAAGGTAGCCAAGAGTCTTGAAAAAGCTTCAGGAGTTGTCTCTTAGAGACCTTGGTATCAACAGCTAGCTTCTTGAGAGCTCTATTTATCTCTATTGGCTCCTCCCCCCACAAAAAAGGATCCTCCATAAGCTTATCATAGAGAATGTCAGCCATGGGGATACTGAGGCAACAGTGGGAAGGTGAGAGAGACAGTTAGCATTCTGGTGGGCTACCCCAGCTCAATGAATAATTTTCTATTCATAAGCCTGAATTTTAATGGCCCAACGCGCCAGATGTCCCTTGGGATCTTTTAGGGTCTTCAGCCATTGCAGGGAGGCATGGTCTCTTACAACTGTAGAATTTATACCATGGAGATATACTCTAAATTTTTGATAGATATATTACAACCAGGCACTCTCATCTGGTGATAGTTTATTTTCTCTCATGGACATTAAGCGTACTCAAGCAGTATCCAACAGGGTGTTCAAGTCCTTCAGAGTCCAGTTGGGAGAGGACACCCCCAATTGCAGTCAGGCTAGCATCCGTATGAACCACAAACGGCTTGGCAAAGTCAGGGTAAGGTAGTACAGGGGCAGCAGTAAGTGTTCCCTTGAGTGTGTTGAATGAAGATTGGCACGCTGGGCTCCAGAAGAATTCCTTATCAGCTTGGAGAAGCTAAAAAAGGGGGTTGCCAAGGGATACAAAGCTGGGGATGAAGCGGCAATAGTGCCCAATCATCCCCAGGAAGACCTGCATGTCTTGCTTATTAGCCAGGATCTGCATCTTCTCAATAGCTTCCACTTTCAGAGGTACAGGCCGGAGTCCATCTTGACTAATGATGAATCCCAAGAACTCAAGATGCTCCTTGAAGAAGTTGCACTTGTGTGGCTTGAGATTAGCTGCAAGTAGCCTCTGGAAGACTTCTTCCAAGTGCTTCAGATGATCATTAAAAGTTTGGAAGAACACATTAATGTTATACAGATAGACCAGGACACTGGTGAGTTTGATGTCACCCCTCACCACATCCATAGCCTGTTGGAAGGTAGCCGGGGCATTGGACAGACCTTGGGGCATCCTTGTGGGTTGGTTAGCCATTGGTCAGTGATGATTGCACATTTCTCTTGGTCAGCAGGGGGTAGATCAATCTGCCAGTACCCACTGATAAGGTCCATGGCACTGAAGAGCTTGGCGCCACCCAGTTGTTCCAAGGTATTGTCAATGCAAAAGAGAGGGTATGAATCCTTTTTGGTAACAGCATTCATCTGGTGATAGTTGATCACCACACAGTTGCTACCATCCTTCTTTTTGACAATCAGGAGAGGGGAAGCCCAAGGGGTTTTACTGAGGACAGTAAGCCAGATCCCAATAGTTTCTGGAGCTCCTTGTTGGCTACAGCATTATTGGCTTGACTACACTGTATGGGTCTGGAGCTGATAGGTGGGCTGCCTTGGGTATCAATATGATGGGAAACATCTGCAGCCTTGCCCAGGTCATAATCATCCTTGGCAAACACATCCTTATACTGAGCAAAGAGATCCATGGCTTGTTTCTTTTGCTCTTCAGAGAGGCCAGATAGGGAGTGGCGGCTTATGACTGCTAGCACCAGTGATTGTTCACAGGGTAGGCCCAGCTCAGAGAAGTCCGCAAAGGGGGTGGTCCCCTGCAGGTTGTCATGCTCTTCCAGTCGTATATAAACCTGGAGTTGGTGCTTGGAGACAACCATGGCTTCCAAACTCATGTTTGCCAAGAGTATGAAGATTTCTTTCTCACTTGGCATGAGGATTCCTGGTGCAACCTATGGTTCTAGTCTGGAGGCGTTATGGATGCCAAAGATTTCTCCATGAGTACCAGCAGGTAGAGCCAGAAAGAGGCCTGTATTGTGGATCACCTGAGAGCCAGGTGGGATAGTCACATTACAGGAGGCGTAGACTAGGATTCCTTTGGCTTCCCCAACCAAGAGAGGTAGCACCTTGACCTTCTTATTACACAGTGTATAGGCCACTGGCAGTTCTCCATCTGTGTACTCCAGGTTGTTGTAGTGCAGACAGCGTAAGGGCAGGTCATAAGAGCGGTCTCCATGATAGAACATGGGGATAGAGTGGCCCAATATCCCAAATGTATGGTCTCTATGGTTGGTCACAGTGCTATACTAGACCATAAAGCTAGTCCCAATAAGAATGTTGTAGCTGTTGTTTTCCAGAACTATAGCAGGAGTAGTGTGTTGAGAAACTTGTGTTATTGCTGGTATGTTCAAAGCTACAGATGGATGTTAGTCTTGCCAATGTACTCTACCTAATCCTATGCAAGAGCACTACAGACTACAATAGAGTAGAACTTTGAAGATAATTACGTTTATTGAAGCTGGAGTACAATCTAGCCAGCGGCTGCATTCTATCCAGGTGTAACTAAGAACTTTTCCTTATCCTTTCGGGTGTCTATATCAATATATACTGCAACAACCCTTGTTCTTGTCCTTTCAGACAGTTCTCAGTGGCTAATTTTGCAATAGGTCCATCTTTGCTAGCTACGCCTATCCTGATTGGCTGTCCTTGGCACGTGTGTTGCTACTGGCCTTTGAAGGCGTACATGGCACTTCAGCTACAGCCTATGTTCTTCTTGAGCTAGTTTACTGCCATTTATTGATTGTCTGTATCTTAAACGCCTATTATTGCGCTGGGAAACTACACTGTATTTTTTTGACACTTATAAATGGTCCTTAATCTGTCTTCCAGCATTGGAAGGTGGAATTTTGGTATTCCATTTGTAGGGCTTAATCAGTGATCCTTTTCTGGCTGGCAAGTCTTCTGCTTATTAATGCAACAGGTCAAATTAAGGATTATACGCTGTATAATAGTAGACTCAATCCATTATTGACCTGTGAATTATCTGCCGTGTAATGCTGACCCAAACCAATAAGAAAATTGATTATACGCTGTGTAGCTCTGACCCAAACTTGGTATTTCCTGATGTTTGCCTATCACTTGTTTGATATGCTCATATAAACCCATCAGGCAGTGTGGGTTTGGGTTGATACAACGTCCAGTAGGGTGGATTGGGGTGAGTGATAGATGATCTATAGGTTATACGGCATAGAATCAATGATAATCACTATGTTGGCTAACGTTTATACAGTGTATAATTGTTACATCAATTATAATAAAGCAAGTAATATACAGCGCATAATCAGTACACATTGGAATGATGATCAGTGATAATACAGCGTATAATTACAACATCTAATATAATAAACTAACAATTACACAGCATGTAACTGCCATATCTATTATAATAAACTAATGATTATACGGTGTATAATTATTACATTTGATTAAATGATAACCAAGTGATAATATGGCGTATAACTGGTTAAGATCTGTGTGCAATGATTAGCCTGATCATTTGTGGTCAATCAGCCTAATATCACATTTCCCCCTTCTTGACCATAAATAGGGAGGGTAAGAAGAGAATAGGCATATGGCTTTCTCAACAGCATCTTCCTTTCTTAGCACCAAGGAGGAGTACCAGGAGTTCCTGGCAACCATGTTGGAGGAGCGTTGTCAGGAGTTCAATTGCCAGAGTAAGGAGGCATGCTGTCTCCAGTTCTACGGTTGGCATTTGTTATGGGCACACAAGAATGACACTTGCTCAGAGTTGTCCTTGGCCACCACCGTGGTGACCAATCCTTTTCAGCGTCCCCACAGCCCCATCCTGGAGCAGGAAGTTGTTCAAGAGGGTCATCCTCCTTTGGTGGTGGGGGCTTCTTCAGTGGACCCAGCTGTTTTGGCAGGCCCAGGCTGTGGTACCTCAGTTACCTGTTGTGCCATATACTCCCAACCCTACTCTTTTAGGTAGTGTTATCCTCTTGTACAACCCTGACCACGCGGACTTCAAGGTCAACAGCCTCTTCCAAGGGTACAAGTTCCTGAGTGAGTTCCTCTTTGTCCTCATGTCCCGTGAGAAAGGAGTGGATGTTAACTCCTGTCTTTTCCATGCAGAGCAGTATCACCCTCCTGCCATTTGTTCTATTGCCCTCTGGGAGCTGGCTTGGCCTCTAGAGGGGGTCTTGGTAGAGCCATTGCGCTCTAATGTGGCTTTGTATGCCAAATACGTACAGGTAATTGACTTTAACCGTGCAGTGGTGCAGGTCTGGTCTTGTGTGTGGGGGCCTAGTCCCAATTCCACCCGGCAGTGGGGACTTTGCCAAGATGACAATCAGCATAACTGGCTAGCTAACGTTATTAACATTACCTTGGAGAGATTAGAGGCTGGGGATCATTTTCAGTATCTCCCTCACATGGCTTTGTTAGGTAACCTATTCCTGGTATCAAAGCCTTTGCTTCCTTGTGGCTCCTTGGTTCAAATGCAGGCCATCTTGGAGTAATACTGTTGTGAAGTGTTGTGCCAACAGCAGGGTCTTCTGGCTTATTATCCCTGGAGGAGTTCATTGTAGAGTGCTTGGTGTTGGGGGTGTGCTTCTGGATCAAGTGTGGGCCGGGTTGCCTTGCAGATGGGGAGCTGGCCTTGAGTCCACCCATCATGCACTGGGAACAGCTGTCCCCTGAAGCACAACATATGTGGCTACAAAATGTTGTTGTTCTCTACCAGATGGTGGCCACCCACCTTTTGGGGACTATGTGGAGGCTACCACCCACAATGTCCCTGAGGAGCCTGAGGAGGACACTCACCAATAAAGATTTTTAGGACTAAGTCCTCTTTCTTTACAATGCACTTTTTATATTTTATTTTTAAATTTTTTTATCTTTTATATCTTTTTACATATTTATATCTCTTTATATTTTCCCTGTCATGAATAATATGATGTGCCTATATTACTTATGTTATTTTCTTTTATGAAAAGTTCATATAGTGTTTAATTATGCCCTTCCTTTGGGGTGCAGAATGGGCAAAGGAACTTTGCGTGTACGCGGTTAAATATGCATCCACTATCCTTATCCTTGATAATGTAGGTGTCAGGTGAGGTGAGGTCTTCTCTATGATCTCAAAGGGACCTACCCATAGTTTGTCTAGTTTGTGGGATCTAACTGCTCCTCTGGTGTTGCAGTATACAACCCCCTCCCCTACCTCAAAAGAGGGCAATGGGGCCCTATTAGCGGAGTCCCTTTCAAATCTGGCTTGGATCTTGATAGCTGTGTTGCTAAAAGCAGATGCCTGCAATTTGATGAGGATGTTGGTCAGTTGTCCTAGATACTGATCATAGGAAAGTTGCCCAGGATTGCCTGTGGCCAAGTATAGGACAGGTGGAATGACAGGGTGTTGTCCATACATCAGTTGAAAAGGGGATGCACCAGTGGTGGAATGCAACAAAATGTTGTACGTGAACACTGATGCTCCTAAGTATGTTTTCCAAGAGGATGTACACAATGAAGCTATTTTCCAGAGGATCTGGATTATGGGATCATTGACATGTTCCACCATCTCATTGGTTTCAGGGTGGTATGTAGTGAAGAGTACTCTGCGGACTCCCATGAGGTCGTTCACTCTCAATATTACGGAGGCCGTAAAATTAGTCCCGTTATCTGAAAGTAGGAACTGGGGGCAGCCATGGCAAAGTATAATGACATCCAAGAAAAATTTTGCAGTGGAAGGGGCATCTACTTTCCTTAGAGGCCAGGCTTCCACCCACTTAGTTAGGTGATCTATAGCCACTATCACATAACAAAAGCCAGGGCCACTACGTGAGAGTGGCCCCACTACGTCTATTGACACAGTATGCCAGGCGAAATGGGGTTGCACCATTTGGTAAGTTGTGCTTTTTTGTAGTGGCTTATTCCCTTGGCACTTGATACAGCAGTTAATTGTCTCCTGAATGTCAAAGTTCATTGCCTCTCAGAAATAGATGTGAGACAGGATCTCTTTGGTCTTCCAAAAGGCACCATGACCTGTTGCCTTATGAGCGGCTGTAACAATGCTAGTCCTTTTGGAGGGAGGAGGGAATATGTGTTCCTTACCATCCACTAGATTGTACAGCACACCATTTTGTAGTGCTGTATCTTTCTGAAGGTCCTGTAGGATATGCTGTACTTTCTCAGGCTCATTGCTAAACTTCCCAGTCATCATTTTATGGTACAGCTGATCTGCTAATGGGCTCACCAGGGCCACAGTGGGTGAGCAGGAAAGGCAGTCTGTATTCTGGTGCTTGCTTCCAGGGCAGTGAAGGATCTTGTAGTCCAAGGCCTTTGGATTCAACGCCCATCAAGCAAGGTGGCCTTCTGGTTCCTTGAAGCTCTGGAGCCAAGCTAGGGACGCGTGGTCTGTGACCATTGTGAACTGTACGCCATGAATGTAGACCCAAAATTGTTTGCATGTGTAAATGACTGCCAGGCATTCACGCTCTATCACTGTATAGTTGCATTTGTGGACGCTTAGTGTTCTACTGGCATAGGCTACAGGTTGTTTGAGTCCCTTGTTATCAAGTTGGGATAGTACAGCCCCAACTGCAGTAAGTGAGGCGTTGGTATGGATCACAAATGGTCTGTCAAAGTCTGGGTACCTCAGAACAGGGCCTCTTGACAAGGCCAAGCATAACTTGTCAAAGGCTCCTTGGCATTGTTTACTCCACACAAAGTCAACTCACAATTTCAGCAAGTGGAAGAGAGGTTCTCCAATTTCTGCAAAGCGGGGGATGAAACGTCAATAATAACCAACCATTCCTAAGAATACTTGTATGTCACATTTTGATTAAGGTTGCTTCATATTAGATATGGCTTCAGTTTTTGCGGGTTGGGGATGCAGGCCATGGCTATCTATAACAAATCCCAGGTATTCCAGCTGGTTCTTAAAGAACTGGCATTTGTGCGGCTTTATCTTAAGATTGGGGGCTGCTAGCCTCTTGAAAACCTCCTCCAAGTGAGATAGATACTCTGTGAAGGTCTTGGAGAAAAAATTGATGTTATCCAAGTATACTAGGACACAGGAGAGTTTAAGGTCGCCAAGGATGGTGTCCATTGCACTCTGAAAGGTTGCAGGAGCATTGCATAACCCTTGCAGCATCCTTGTTGATTGGAATAGTCCTTGTGAGGTTATGATGGCGCATTTTTCTTGCTCTTTGGGGGGGTAGTTCAATCTGCCAGTAGCCTGATATGAGGTCCATGGCAGAGAAGTACTTGGCACCTCCAAGGTGGTCTAATGCGTCATCTATGCAAGGTAAGGGGTAGGAGCCCTTTTTGATGACCTTGTTGAAGCGTTGATAGTCAATGACAACTCGGTTAGAGCCATCTTTCTTCTTGACAATCAGGATAGGAGATGCCAAAGGACTTTTGGATGGGACCAACATGCCTTGTTTCAGCAGTTTTCTGACTTCTTCTGAGACAACTTCTTAATTTGCCTTCAATTGTTGTATAAGGTGCATGTGGATTGGAGGAGTGGTTCCTGTGTCAATGTGATAGGTTACTCCTTCAGCACAACCCAGATCATGGTTTCTTTCTGTGAAGATTGAGCGGTACTTTTTGAACAGCAAAGATGCCTGAGCTTGCTCCTCAGAACCAAGGGAGGAAAGGTCAGCTATGGGGTAGTCAGATGGACTGCTGGTCCAGGTTTGTCCAGTATACCCATTTCCTTGAATGTACCAAATTTCTTAACCTTGGATAGTTCCTCTGTAGGGTAGAAGTATAAGAAGCCTACCACTTGGTCTTTCTTAATAAAAAGTGTCTTCTTTGTGAGGTTGGCCAAGAAAACGTATATCTCCTGCTGACCTGGGGTGACAATGCACGGCGCAATGCACAGCTAGAAGTGAGAGCGGCCCCAGGGTTCAATGACCTCCGCATATAGTCCTTCAGGGATAACCACAGACAACCCAGTCTCTGCAATCTTCTGGTGTCCAGGCTCCATGGGAAATGCGGACCTTGTCCTCAGCAAAATACCCTTATGTTCCAGGATCTGTGTAGGAGGTTTAAACCTGTGTTTTCTGGCAAATTTGTATTCTACAGGAACAATTCCATTGGCGTAAGCCAGATTGACAAATTTGCATGGCCTGGGAGTGGTGTCTTGACCTTCCTTACTGAAGAACAAAGGTAAGATCTGACCAAGGATTTTGAAGGTGGCAAGACCCCAAAGTGTCATGGCACCATATTTCACCAGGAAGGAGGTGCCTATGAGGAAATTGTAGGTGTCATTTGGCAAAATAACTGTGGGGACAGACACCACAATGGAGCCAAATTGCATAGGTAGTGCGCTGTATGCTCCCACAGAGTATGTGGGTTCCTTGCCAGCTGTATCAAAGGGTGATCTATAGTCCACATCTGGGGCTATACCCAATTTCTTCACCACCTTAGTGGAGATGATATTAAATGGAGAGCCACTATCTAATATGGCTTGAATGTGATGTTTGCTAATTGATATTTCAATGTAAGTACAATCAATATAAGAGTCATTGAGGCTTTGTAATGTATGTATACCATTCTCCTCATTGCTCTCCAAGGTGTGGAGCAAACTTTTGCAGACATTGGGGTATGCGGACTTAAGCTCTTCCAGGGGGTAAGCTACTTGGATTGACTTTAAGTTTGGGGTGTTTTTGGAGAATGGTGAGCAACAATTTTCCCTGGCATCCTGTAACTTGGCTGCATATGGCTTTGAGACTTCAGCCAGGGCGGCCTCTTCTTGCTTGAATTTGCTTTGGGATCGGGTAGTCACTGCATACAGGCTGTTGGCTACAACCATATGGATTGCGTCTTTTTGTAGATCATTGGGACAGTGGTCTTTGGGGCCAGGTTCAATGGTAATGTTGAGGGATTTGGTGCAGGTAGAATATCCCTCATCTACTCCGCCTTGGCTTCTCCCTTGGTTGTGATAGCAGAATGCGGTTGCACCACATGCACCTCCTTGGAGTTGATTGGACACTTTGATTTCTAGTGTCCTGCTGTGTTGAAGGCAATGCATTAAGGACCCTTCACGTCAGGAGGGTGTGCAGAGGACTTAGAATAGTCCTCCTTCTGGAAGCGTGGTTTCTTGTAGGTTGGTTTAGGCTGCTTGGACTCAGGTTGGTTGGGAGGACCAAACGTTTTGGCATGACTACAGAGGCAGTCCAAAATTTCCGACATGTCCTTGCCTTTGGCATAGGCAGGGGCCATTGCTCTGTGGAGCTCTTTGTACAGATGAGTGGCCTGCTTCATTGCAGCACAGATATTGAATGTGGAGACTGTACTGGAGCCAAAGAGCACCAGCGCATCATGGTAGAATTGTTCCGCAAATTCCTGCAGAGTTTTGCCTGAAGCAAACTTTATTATGCCAAACTCAGGTTTCCTGGTGAATAGGATATCCTCTCCACCAAACTCCTCCAGCACTTCCTTTCTAGCCTCTTGATATTTCCAGTCAGTTGCAGGTAGGCGTGGCATTACTAAGTTGACGCTGATTGCGTATAATGTGGTAGTGAGTGTGGTTGCCTTTTGATGGTTGGTAGCGCCCCTCATTGCCATCTCAAAGAGTCTCAGGAAGGAATGTATGTTCCCTTGTTTGTCAAATTTTTGGAGGTTCAAAGGTTTGAATTGTTTGTTCATAGCTGTAGGCTCAGTGGGCTGGCAGGGGAAGTGGTTGACTGTCTATTTGCTGTATAGCTACGCCTAGCCCTAGGCATTGCCTTTGGCGTGAAAGGCTCTCTAGAAGGAAGGATTGTGAATACCTTGGGAATCCCCCTGTTTGGTAGTTCCCCTTCCTCCTCAGAGATGTTGGTGGCGTCTTCATAGTGGTCCATACACATTGAAGATGATGTTTGCCCGCTGCTGGAGATGCATTTGCAGCCTTTTGTTGCCATTAGCTGGATCTGGGCTTACATCCTAGCCAGGTGTTTAAGGACATTGTTGTTGTCCATATGCCGGCTTTTCTGGTGGAGCTCAGACTCTATGCTTGTGGTTGTTTTAGAAAGTCATGATACGGCGTCTCTCAGGGTCAGCTGCTCTTTTTGCAGAGCCATGATGGTCTCATGCGCTCTGGAAAATTCCTCTTTTTATCCATTAAAAGTGCTCTCCAACATCGTCATTCTGGTCTCTAGTGTTGAAATCTTTGCACTATACAGGCAAGGTAGCAGCTTTGGCGTAGATGAGTGGGATGCCTTTGCTTGGTTATTGAATTTTGCTTCTAGTCTCTGGAAGCTGTCCATAACGTATTTTTCAAATTGGTGAAGTTGTGAGCCAAGCTGCTCTACTTCTTTGTCCAGGGCAATAACATTTTGATTCAAGGTGGCTATGTTGTCTACCATTCTTACACTGAATTTATCTGACTCAGCACAGAACTTGTGGACGTCCTGCAGCCATGCCAGAGAGGCTCCACGTGCATCCATTGCTTCATGGACCATGGCTCTAAACTTTGTGCTTAATATGTTGATCATTTCATCAATACGTGCATCTGCATTCCCCCCCCCATGGACTGATTAGCCAGGACCACAACATGTATCTCCAAAAAGGAGGTGTTGGCCGTGGCCCATTGCTCAGCCCAGTTGCGGCAACAGGAGAGGAAGGCATCACCAAGGGACAAAAGTTTGAGGTTCTGGCAGGCAACAACTAGCTGGAGTTATTTCACAGAGGGCTGGACAAAGCCAGCAAGGTACTCTACGGTGTGATCTCTACTAGCAAGGCGTTCCTGAAGAGCTTGGAAGGATGCATTACAGTAGAGCCAGTAAAGTTGCCAGCAAGATTCCAGGTCCCAGTAGTGGAAGAATATGCTTAGATTCTGTTCAGGGAAATCAGAGGGACAGAGGCAAAATCCTCAAAGTAAAGCCTTGGCCAGCTCAACAATCTGCGTGAAATTGTATGAACCAAACAAGGCGGGACCCTCAGGGACAGAGGGCAATGGGGCCACAACCAAAGGGACAGTTGCAGGAGGATGAACAACCATGGGGTTGCTCACGGAAAAGACAGGAGCACACTCAATGTCTGATGATTCTATCTTGTACCCATGCTTTTCAACAAAGCTGGGCGGAGGTGGGGCCAAGGACAATCCTTGGCGGGTGGGGGAAGTTTCCTGTGGCATTGGCAGAGGCTCAATTTTGAGTAAGCACCAATGTTGAGAAACTTGTGTTATTGCTGGTATGTTCAAAGCTACAGATGGATGTTAGTCTTTCCAATGTACTCTACCTAATCCTATGCAAGAGCACTACAGACTACAATAGAGTAGAACTTTGAAGATAATTACATTTATTGAAGCTGGAGTACAATCTAGCCAGAAGCTGCAATCTATCAAAGTGTAACTAAGAACTTGTCCTTATCCTTTCAGGTGTCTATATCAATATATAGTGCAACAACCCTTGTTCTTGTCCTTTTGGACAGTTCTCAGTGGCTACCTTTGCAATAGGTCCATCTTTGCTAGCTACGCCTATCCTGATTGGCTGTCCTTGGCACGTGTGTTGCTACTTTCCTTTTCAGGCGTACATGGCACTTCAGCTACAGCCTACGCCCTTCTTGAGCTAGCCTACTGTCATTTATTGATTGGCTGTATCTTACACGCCTATTATTGCTCTGGGAAACTACACTGTATTTAGTTGACACTTATAAATGGTCCTTAATCTGTCTTCCAGAATTGGAAGGTGGAATTTTGGTATTCCATTTGTAGGGCTTAATCAGTGATCCTTTTCTGGCTGGCAAGTCTTCTGCTTATTAATCCAACAGGTCAAATTAAGGATTATACGCTGTATAATAGTAGACTCAATCCATTATTGACCTGTGAATTATCTGCCGTGTAATGCTGACCCAAACCAATAAGAAAATTGATTATACGCTGTGTAGCTCTGACCCAAACTTGGTATTTCCTGATGTTTGCCTATCACTTGTTTGATATGCTCATATAAACCCATCAGGCAGTGTGGGTTTGGGTTGATACAACGTCCAGTAGGGTGGATTGGGGTGAGTGATAGATGATCTATAGGTTATACGGCGTAGAATCAATGATAATCACTATGTTGGCTAACGTTGATATGGCGTATAATTGTTAAATCAATTATAATAAAGCAAGTAATATACAGCGTATAATCAGTACATATTGGAATAATGATCAGTGATAATACAGTGTATAATTGCAACATCTAATATAATAAACTAACAATTACACAGCGTGTAACTGCCATATCTATTATAATAAACTAATGATTATATGGCGTATAATTATTAAATTTGATTAAATGATAACCAAGTGATAATACGGCGTGTAACTGGTTAAGATCTGTGTGTGATGATTAGCCTGATCATTTGTGGTCAATCAGCCTAATCTCACATAGTGACCATTAGCTTCTCAAAGAAAAGAGGGAGGGAAGAGTAGGCTCCTTTTGCTCTGGTTTTCTGTGGCCCAGCAGTACCAAACTCTTCATGATAGGCTAGGTCCAGTGCCAGTTTAAGCTTCTTAACCAGCAGTGAGGATATGATGTTCCTAGGAGCACCAGTATCTAGTATGGCCCAAAAGTGGGTTTTGTTCACTACCAGGTTGATATAGATACAATCCTGGCAGTCCTCTCTGGTCTCCACAATCTTAGAGACCTGTTGTACGCTCAGTCCTTTGAACTTCTCCAGGAAGGTAGCCATGGCAGCTCTCACAGCTGGGCTTGCTTCCTTGAGGGACTCTAGCAGTGCTGAGACTTTTACTGTCCAAAGCAGCTAGACCAGTTGTTTAGCGCTGTCCTCCTCATGGATGAATTCAACACCTGGTTGAGCCAGTTGTTTGGCATAGGGTAAAGACACTGTTTTCTGAGCTATTTGAGGGGTCACCACCTCAGGTTGAAGTGTAGTCCAATGAGTTTGAGTATTAACAGTGAGGGCTCAATGTAAGAGGTCCTCTTGAACTCCTTCAGACTCTGCATCCTTGTGTATTGGTTGTGAGTCAAAATTAATAATAGAGGGTTTGTCCTTAGGGTTTGGCTCAGAGGAAAGTAAAGCGGCAGACCTCTGGGCAGGTTTGTTGGGGGCAGCAGTATGGGGGGAGAGGAGGGTGTCAAAATTACAAAGGCAGCCAAGGATTTCTCCTTGTCCTGGTTGCCTAGTAGTTTTTCAACTGGTCCTCATTGTCCTCCTCAATATCAGCGTCCCTGGCGTAGTCATCCTCAACGTCCTCCATGCCTACATGGTGGACCTTTTGGCAAGGGTTCTTACATTCCCAAGAGAAGTGGCCAGCCATACCGCATTTGAAGCAAGTACAGGGAGCGTTGCTGGCTGGGGCAGGTCCAACCTTGTCAGAAGGCTTGGGTATCTCCATAGCCACATGGGTTCTATACTCAGCTTGTTGGTGGGGGCGGCCTTCAGGGAGAGGGATCTCAAGCTCCTCCTTGTAGGTGCGTAGGAGGCAAATCAGATCTGGCACGGTGTGAGCATTGTAAATGCCCAACTTAAGAGCCAGGGATAGCTCTTGGTTGACACATACAGCATTGAGGAGTGCTGACTGCACATCAATCAACTGCACAACACTCATATACAATAGGGTTTGAGCTTCAAGGTAGAACCTAGAAGTGAAGTCTTCTAGGGTTTCTCCCATCTTTAGCTTGATGTCAGCAAAGTCCATCTTGCAACCAAGAAGGGCCTCCTGGCTACCAAATTCCTCTTTCAAGGCTCTGAAGACGTTGGTGTAGGTCCAGCCATTCTTAGGAAGGCGTGGCAAGATAATGGTTTGAGTTTTAGCATCCAGAAAGTTGATGATTATGGAATCCCTCATGGTGTTGTCAGTGTCATATATAGAGTTTTGGTATAGGCATAAAAACATGGCCACATTGCTCTCACAGTCAAACTTGGGTAGATTGACGGGCTTGAAGTTGTTGGAGCCATGTTGGAGGGGAGCAGGTGTTATCCTCACTGGAGAGCAGGTGAGACAGGAACAGCTGAGGGTAGAGGCAGCAAACCTAGCCTCAGAGGCATGTCAAAGGTTTTCCTCTCCCTGAGCTTTGTGTTCACCTTCTCTGTCTTGAGCAGCCCCAGAGGCTTCAGGAGTAGCCAGGACGTTGTCCTCAGACTCCAACACAGGCTCCAATACTTGTACAGTATTGGGAGCCAACCAAGTGTTGCCATCATTACTTCCATAGCTATGATAGAACTCAGGGCTGGATGACCTTAGTGGACTGTGGAGACTCTTGGAGTTGATGAACATAGCCTGTAAGTTAGCAGCAATAATATTACTGTCCATTCTATCTAATTGGCTCTGGAAGGCGTCCAGAAGAAGTTGCTGATTGTCCAGCTCATCCTGATATACCTTGTTCTCATGACGGGTGATATCCAAGTCATCTTCCAGAGAGGTAATGCATATTTCATGGGTGGCAAGCTCAGTTTGAAGCAAGGCTATCACTTTCTTATCCTTCCTGGCTTGGGTCTGGCTATCTGCTCTGTAATGCAATTATCAAAGTTTGAGACAATCCTGAAGCTCTGACACAGTGTGGTAGCCATCAAACAGGAAAGCAAGATAAGCACTCTGCTGGACCAGTTCCATATGCATCTTCTTGTAGTGATCAAAGAGCTCAAGGATTTCACAGTCAAGAAGGTGGCTAGAGGGGGAGTTGTCTGTAGTGGTAGACGTGGGAGTGAACAAGGGGATGATGGCAAGGCAACAGGCTAGGACTTCCACCTCATGAGTCAGGCTTCAAACCATGGGACCAGTCTCAAGCACATGGGTGGTAACCACACTAATCCAATTGGCGTCTACACCCTGATGGGTGAGGATCTGTACCACATGCACTAGAACTAGTTTAGCTATTCCCCTCTTGATAGCGTCAACCCATTGCAGCATGGTATTCTGGGTGTTGATAACTTTGGCCAGGTATTGATTCTGTTGCAGATCCTGAATGGATTAGAAAAAAATTTGTCCATCTAGGGATTAAGTGATGGAACAATTGCATGGTCGCGCTATTGCATCCTGATTCTACTAGTGATAAAGACGTTTAAAACGCCCCTAAAACAGGTGTTCAATTTGCCTTTCAAACACGCACAAGGCACAGGCTTTACTTCCGGGATTATAGATAGAACAACAAAGTTATTTATATCTACCTCCTTAAGGAAAGCTTCAAGAAAGCAGTTGTTCTCTTGTGCAGGACTTTTAGCTGTATCAACCCACTCTCCTCCGTTTGGAAAGTTCTTCTGTCTGTGCCTCCCTGCCTCTGGTGGCAATTCCTCCGCCTCACACTATATAAGTGTGATACTATATAAATAAATATCAGTTTTTTCTATACACCTTATTATTCTTATGTCCTTCATAGGCTGCCACTATACCATCAGCAGGTATAGTATTAAGAATTAGGTCACTGACTAAATGTTTGTAGAAACTAGCAACCCTTTGCTGCAACTTTTACAACAGATTCACAGTGGTGAAAGTATTGCCAAGCTCAGAGTAAAGGACCTGGAGGAAAGTTTGTTGATTGTATACCAGTATTCCTTGATTGTGCACTAGGCTTTCATGTGGCCCAGGTGCATTTGGTTGTGACATACAGCAGGGTGAGTGAACTGTTGTAAATATTCCTTGATATGCTTGACGGTGTGGAGGTCACAATGAAGTTGGTCAGGGTTGACCTGGGAGAGATTCTGAAAATAAACCAGGGAGTTATCAGCAGAAGGTTGCTGAATAGCCAGGTGTTCAGAGAAAGCACTATTTCCAGTAGCACCAGAGTCCATGGCTTGGATGGTACTATGGATGGCGTCCTCAGAAGTAGAGGAGTTGGCATTTATCTCCAAAGGGGCAGGGGCTTGCAGGATCAAGGGTTGACCAAAAATAATGGCTTGCGGACACTGATGTTCTGGCATGAAGTGGCTAAGGGGGGCAGGCCATAGGGAGCGCCTGCTCTTTCCCCAGCATGGGCATTGGCAGAAGTGAAGGCTGGTGCCTGGTGATAGGGGGAAGAACTGGCAGAAGGCTCAGCCAGGGGCATTCCTCCCTCCTCATTGAAAGGACTGCGGGGGTGGGGGCTGTTGGTGTGGAAAGACATGAGTGCCAATGTTGTATTTGTGGTAGCAAGGAGTGCTAATTTCTATGAACAGTTAGTAAGGAACCTATCTCTTAATACTATACATGTTGATGATATTGTGGCAGCTTTTAGATAGGACAGAAGAATATAAGGTATTATGACAAAAACTAGTGCTTTATTTGATAGTATGACGCTTATATAGTATAAGGCGGGGGAATTTACACCAGGGGAAAGGAAGCACAGATAGAAGGACTTTCCTAATGGAGGAGAGTGGACAGGCACATTAGAAAGTCCTGCACAATGGAACAACTGATTTCATGTGGCTTTCCTTATGGAGGCAGGTGGCTTTATTTACGTTGTGTCTATAAATAACCTTGGAAGTAAAGCCTGTGTCTAATGCACATTTAAAAGACCTTTCAAACACCTGTTTTATGGGCGTTGTAAATGTGATTAACCTTATTAAAAATTTCTTGACAGGAAGCAATCACATGATTGTTTTGTTGCTCAATCCCTAAGTGGACAGCTTAATGTCTAATCCATTCAGGATCTACAACAACACATCTTGTGTGACTTCATTTTGTTTTGTGTTTGTGGAATCTTGCTTCTAGATTGCTCAATTTTGTTTCATTTTAGTCCTTCTGTCAGTGCCCCATACAAATCCTGATTGGACTATAATATACTCTGAAACAGTATCCAGTCATCTCACTTGTTGTGTCAGTTCATTTTTTTGTGGTTTAAACTATACCGCTTAATATTTGATATAATTTTGTATAATGGGCTAGTTAAATTTTGTTTTTGGTTTGACAGTTCATTTATTAACCAAAAATATTTAAATTTAATGAATCCTAAATCTTGCGCCACTTGGATTTTGTTTATATCTTAAATCTGTTTGTTTAAATCTGAGGTATTTTTGGTTGCTGCCATAGCTTCTAAAACTACTGTACATTCAGGTTATGAATTTACAGTAGGAATAGGGCCTGATTTTCTTATTATCAATAATAGACATCAAACAATGTTAATACTTCCTTTGGTAACATCTAATATCACTAATAATACCTTCACAAATTTAGCCCAATTAGGATCAAAGCAGCCCAATAATCCTGCATAATTGCCATCTATTCAAATGATAAATACAGCAGTTTTCTTCAAGAGTATATCAAATCTTCATTTTCTTTTATCTTTTATAGAATTTCTCTTTTTCTGTGAGTTTTGCCTGTTATAAACTTAAAATATTCAAATAAAAAATTATTATTATACTCATTGACTGAAATATAAAAATTAAAATGTTTTAATTTAGAGATAATTGTATGTATAAATTATAACTCAGAACATTAACTAAAAAATTAATTTGGAACCTGCTGATATAATACTGAAATATATAGAATGATAATTTTTTGGCTTTTTGTATCTACATATACTTATAAAAAATAAATGTCATATTTTTATTGCCTATTAATATTCTATATTGCTTAGTTAGATTCCTTTCAACACTGGGTGATTCAGCTTCATAGTTCATGTCTTATATATACAGATATCAATTGATTTTTTAAATTCAACTTTATATCTGTCCTTGGACAGGACAAACACCTAGTAATCCAATAAATACTATTTATAATTTGAATCATTTATCTTTAAATTAACCAAACTCTTGTCAAAACAATGGGGTCAACCCCCCAGAAAGTTTCTGACCAAGTGGGTTCATGACCTGCAACCCAACCTTCCAGTGACCCAAAGCCAAACTAGGAAGTCAACTTGAATTACCAAATCCAACAACATGAACAGATGATGATCTTTACAGTGGATACCTTGTTTTGGCGCTTGACTCATTACCAGGATCAAGCCACCCCCTTTCACCATCCAACTGTGTGATCAACACAATCATGTTCCTGTTATCCATGATTCACAACAACTATATAATAATTCTCTCTCAATAAATAATATTATCTAGTTTTCAATTATTTTTCCCTTTGTAACTCTGCTAAAACAGCACAGTTACAACACTCTCTTTGTTGGACAATCCAATTCTCATCAGAGCTTTAACATCCAATCATTAAAAAGTACTGTAAACAATTGATTGTGCTGCTTCCAATTTTAATCCACACATTCTAAAGTTGTATAAGCTACATAGATAAGTGACTCTTCAATAGTTGAATCATGATTTAAAAATTAAGCAATTAAATGAATATTTATTATGGTCTGAGTGGCTTATATTCTCACTTTACATAATTCAGACCACACTCTACTGAATTCAACCTTCATAATTTCAGCAATCATGTAAGGGATTGAATATAATGATGAGCCAAATTAAGCTTTTGGCTTGATCATCAACTTTTAAAATTAAATTTACAGAAAAATCAATTCATTCAAATCCTATGCAGCTTGAGCCCACTCAAGGCGACATTACAGACAGATTTAAAAAGACATAGTCACTTTTATGTATATTAATATGCTAAGTAGAATTTCTTAAATTAATTGTTGTAAGATTTTCTAGTGTAATGTGTGAAAATAAAAATAAATTATTAGTCTTTTTGGAAAATACCACATTTATTAGGTTTTTAAAAGAGTGGAGAATGCTGTATGTGAAAAAGAAGAATTCGACTTCATTGATCGCTGGGCAAGAAAGTTGGCTCGGCCACGTCTAGTTAAACGACTGTGTCCTTTTACAAGGTAACGTCAATTAAACGCCTGTGTGCGATCAGAATTCTGAGGTGCGGACGTTGGCATGTACCTCACTTTGCGTTTATCTACCACACTTTGCTCTGAGTAAGTGGAGCCCTGTCCAATCAATAAGATTTCCTGATGCCAACGAAAGATCAAATGTAGCCACCGCTGGATACCTTTGGTGGACATTTACCACACCCCTGCACAGGGCACGTGACGCCGTACAGGGACCACTGTTATTTAAAGCCAGAGGTTTGATTGGATTCGATATCCAGTTTACTTAACCGCCTGGCTGTGCCATTGTGGAATCTGCGGCTCTAGGGAAAACGAAGTACTGAAAATACGGGAGCATCTGATTGAGATTCCCACTTAATTAATCAGTATATTCATTATGTAGTATTGATTGTGTAGTCTTTAGAAATAAAATCTTGATATCATAATGAACATTCAACTTAAAACATTGTTTCAAATCCAATAAATAAACCTGTTTGGTTGGCTAAAATAGTGCTGGAGAACTGATGATCGCTTTTAAGCCAATAGCTTGTTAAATTTTAAATCCACCTCCTCTTTTAATTCAACAAAAGGCTGATTGGTCGAATTAGTTCAGACATGAGCTTCAATTTGATTTAAGCATTTCAATTTCCACAACAATGCTTCTTTCTTAGCTAACTGTTAAATAGTAACGCATTTATTTCAGTATTGCAATTATTGAAGGATTAAATATTACAGTATATTGGTGATTATTAGTTTAGTTAAACTTAATTTATTTCCAGAGAAAAGTAATTGCTCCTTAACTCTCAATATACCCCTACTGATTTTTAATAATGCTTTAATTCCAATAGCATGTCCACTAATCACATGCAAAGTTTCATGTAAAGCCAATCATGATGTTTGATTTAGAGTTCAACAAGCCAACTTCAATTGCTTGGATTGAAAAATAATATCACTTTGTTAGCCAACCAAAATTTAAATATTAATTATTTTGTAAAAATTTAATTTCAATTATACTTTTGTATCTGAATTGAATATCCAGATACTTTCCCAATGAACATAGCAAATTTTACCTTATTCCCAACCAGATATTTCTATAAGCATCTCTTTATTATTGTCAAACTTCATTTAAAATATCAACTTTAGTTTAGTATTTAAGTCATCCAAGTTATGCAACAATAGCCATAATTGTGTAATAGCAAGATTAAAACTTTATTTTGATAAAGACTTATGTCATCAATTAACTTCAGTGATTGTAAATCCTACATTTGAATTAAAAAATTACTGGATAAAACTTTTGATGAATAACTTATTATATCAAGTTTTTAGGATGATACATATGCATGTTTTTTAGCTTATTTTGTGGGTATTACCTTGCTTTGAATTACTTTTTATTTTGAAGCACTGTATCAATCTTCTAACTAAATACATGCCATTATAAACATCACACAAGTCTTTGTATATATATCACATAAAATTCACACTTAAAACAATATGTATTCTTGCTTGATGTGCTAGTGATACAGCTCACCGTTCTTCTACCCATAAAAAAATACCACAAAACCAACAGTGCATATAAAGCTTGATTTTAGGGGTATTTTAACTTTAAATATTTCTGCTTAGAATTTATATCATTAAATAAGCAATCTCATATACAGTAGTCTTATAAGCTGTTGAGATAAACAAAACTATTTCTGTCTAAAAATAAAATCATTTCAGTCTAAAAGCAAAATCAAAGTGGGACTAAACTTATTGTAATTAATGTAAATTCCTTGATTCTCAATTTTATTTTTATACTGAGATAATTTTGTTTATCCAAAAAGGTTATAAAGATGCTGTAATATATCTTTCTAAAATTCCAATGAGTGTATATCAAAATATCTCAATTGCTAACCATTGTAAAGTTATTCTTTTAGTAAACTAGGTAAAAATGTCAGGGATCCATTCATGAGGAAGGAAGGAACCTAAGTAGTGTAGAAGAACAGAAGGATGGAAGCCTACCAGCAAAGAACCTACAGGAATGCCAACCACTAAAGTGTTCATCAGATATCCCCAGAGTTTATATGAACCCAAGAATGGAGCAAAATGGGCCAACCCATAGTATACTGCCACATAAGTTAATACATACCAAGGAGCTCCTGGGCGGATCACTGGGGAAGACAAAAGAGGAGGTAAAGAAGGCAGAGGTATGATTTTATCGCAAGTGGGAGTGAACTGGTGCTTAGTGTAAAAATAATCCCAAGCCAAATATTTTTTAGTGTCCCTGACTTGAAGATTAGAATTAAATTCACAAGTTTCAGCTGCAGGAGTCCATAGAACTAAACAGAACAGAAGCAGAAGAAGTTTCTGCTTCCAGATCATAGGAAGGTTAATTTCAAAACTAATAATTTAATGAGTAAAAATATAGAAACTAAATTTATTAATCTAGGAATTGAAGTTGTTAGAGCACTGGGTAAACTCCCAGTGCATCTGACTAAATACTGTGAAGTTTGGTATGGGAAAGTTTAATAATGTGTGGTGAATTTGGAGGTGTATTATTTACCATGGTGGGTTTGGCTTCTTGGTCATTTTGGTTTGACTGCTGCCAGCAAACTTTCAGGATGCATCTAGCAGCAGCCAAACCTGCAAGTTGATTAAGAACCATTAATTTGAAAGCTGTGGTTTGGAGATTATTCAAGGCTGTTGTTGTGATAGGCTTTGCTTCTTCAAATTGATTGGAGGGTCTTGCAGTTGCCTGTATGATGTGGGTGCTCTTCTTTATATTCATAGTCCTATTGGCTGGTTCAAATTTAAAATGGCTCTGATTGGTCCCTGGACTGCTTACACAGTTGGATTTTAAATCAAGTGGCTGTATATGCTTAAGCAGCTTTACAGAGCCTGCTTTTGCATTTGAACTTGGAGGTAAGTTTTTGCTCTTGATTTTAACTAATCCATCTTTAACTTTAGCTATTTTTGAGAGCACCAAAGATCCAGGGTTCAATTTCCTGAATGATGGTTGTATCAGCATGAAGTTGAAATTAAGAATCTGTTTCTCCAAACAATCAGTGAAATTAATATTATGATCAGAAGAATTCTTACAGCAACCAAGTGTCCAATTTAAAATTTGAGAGGGCAAATATAAAGAACTGGTCCTAATCTCATAAAGATGGTCTAAAAGGCAACAGTTCTGTTCCTTTCTCTCAATCTCCATCAATGTGCTCAAGTTGGAAGGATTTTCAATCCTTAAAAAAAAGGATCAATACAGTTGCTGTTGATTTAAAATCAGTTTGATTAAATGATTAAAAGGCTTGATAAAAACAATAGTAAAGTTTATAGTGCCTCCATTAAAAATTTAAAATAATAAATACATCAAAATTTGAGTCATTTTCCTCTTTATAACTTAAGGATAGCTCAACATCAAGTTTCACAATAGTGAAAGGTTTGGCCTCCAAAAACATGAAAAAGCTTGGTTAAGAGCAAGCCTTAGAAGCAAAATTATGGAATTAAGGACAATTTTATTAAAATGGCAGTTTTTTATTGTGGTGGTGTTTTAAACTTAGTCAAATGTTGAAATTTTAACAGAAATCATGTATAGGTTGTAAAATTAGCTTAGTATTTAAAACTGTGTTTGTATGTAGATGAAATGTGATAATCCATATTTAGAGCTGTTGGAAGGCAAAGACTATTATTGGCTAAATAAAGATAAGTTACTTTAGAGAGATAATGTTGGTTTTTTTTTTCCAGCTGTAGTGACTGGGGTTTTGCTCAACTGAGGTGATGGGTTTGATTTTTGCCTTGGGGTATTATTAAGGTGACCCCTTGCTAATGCTTTGGAAGGATAGAGAAGTTTTTTAGCCTGGAATAGATATACCAAGATGTATAGGTATCCTTAGACTAGCTTGGGTGAAAATACGGCTAAGTTTCCCCCCTGATATAAAAAAGCTGAGGTAGCATTAAAATCCTGATATCAACTGAGGTGATAATACAGTTGAATTTTTTACTTGAATAGGGGTAAATTTTCTCTTTATATTGCTAAAGAGTAGCTTTAAGGGGTCTTAAGTTTTCTTAGAAAAGCATAGATAGCTCAGAACTATCATTAAGGTGGCTATTAAGAGTTACATCTGCAAAACTTACTTATTTGGAGTTATCTGGGAATTGAAGTTAGTTACTTTGCACCTGAAAACCAAGTTAGCCACTTATGTGAGTAAAAACAGTGGTGTTACATGAGATATTCTAACTTCTAATGACCTAGGTGTAGGTCAATGATAGGTGTCAAGTCTGGGTTAATTGATTGTGGAGACTTATTTTCTGATTCTGATGTGTTAACTGATGGGGACTACCAAAAGAAAGCCAGGATGGAGGCCATCTATGGGGGCTAGATAAGTTGTTCAATAGCTATGCTAGGTGCTAGGCTATTGGGTTAAGGAGGGAAAATTTGGGAAATGTTCCAACATTTCTCCAAATTGATTTGCTGAGGTAGCAGAAGATGGATTATTTTGCCTTGATTTTGTTACAGGAGCAAAATTAAGGCGGAATTTTGAGGAAATTACAGGATACAAAGCTGTTATAGTGAAACATTTCCCCTGTATTTTACTATAATAGTAAAAATTTATAAAAATGTTGAAAAATATCAAGAACAATAATTTAAACAGTATTCTACTTTTAAATTGGTCAAGTTTAATGCAGGGAAAACTGGCACTGGAACAGGGAACCAGTTAACGCTTTGGTGCACAAAATTTTAACACTTCAAGTGGGTTGAGCAGCAGGATGAATTTCATAGTTGGATTGCAGCGGACCTACAGGAATGGTGTAGTTTTTAATGCTAAAATCATAAGTTGAGGCATGTTTCCTGGTGATTATGTTTTATTGGAAGCCAAAAGCTTAAATTATAAGCAAGGAAACAGTGAATCAATGCTTTATACTTTTGAGAAGGTAAGTGTGTAAGCTTATTTTATTATAGAAGAAAGTGGGTATCAATGGTTTAAGCGTTTAAAAAAAGCTGTTATGAAGGGTAAAAAGTTGGGAACAAGTCTATAAATAGTAGATTGACTGGAAAGTCAAAGGATCTTTCAGGAAATCTTTCAAATTGTGAGCCAAATCTTTGTTGAATATTTAATCATCATTGCAGTCTGAAGTTGGACAGAAGATTGAATACTTCTTAAACTTAAATTAAATAACCTGGAGCAAATTTAATTTGTAGCTGGTGGCTTTATAAGATATTTCAAAGGGAGTAGCTGGTCCAGAAGTCTTTTAAGGGATATTTCTTCTGTAAAAGAAGGCTTCTAAAATCCCTGATTATTTAAAATCTTTTTGATCCTGAGATAATTTCCACACATCTATTATCCTAGTGCTGGGAAATAATAGCAATAAAGACAAAATTGTAGCAAGTTTTCAATAAGTCAGACACCTGGTGACAAGTGGACAAGTTTAGCCAGGGGTTTACTACCATTTTCCATGAGCTGTGTACTCCCAAGGAAGAATGCACACAAAATGAAGTGAATATGCACAGTGTCGTATATTTGGGTATGATAGGATGATTTGCTATAGTACACTTAACTCAAACACAACCTAATTATTTATAAAGACTAAGCTAAGATAGTTCTTCAGCCTAATGCATAAAATAAATGTTTAATTTATGTAATTGTGATCCTTTATTCATAAATCAAGAAAAGAGTTATATAGTTATCTAGAGATTAATAGGAGCTGCAGAGCATCAGGATCCTCTGTTTTACCGCCAGGCTCTTCTATCAACTTAGCCCACTATTAACCTAATGATCAGATACTCATTAGTTAATATGAATCCAAAGTCCAACTTAGTTGATCAATAAGGCTACCTATCATCCAGTGCAAAAGTATCATTGCTTCCTTGCTCACTGAGCTTAATGAATCAATGTGTGATTACAGTGACGGTTAGTTTACAACCAATCACTTCACAACATTTCCCCCCACTAAACTAGACATTACTGTAAAAGTCTATTAACCTCTTTCAGTATGGTAAACCTCCCAAAAAGGAACAGGAATCCAGTTGTATGCTACACCAATGTTCCAAAACAGAGAATCAACAAATACCAAAGGGGAATATCCAGAATCCTGGTTGGGAATGTACATGTTCACTCACCCGTGTTAGCCTCAGAGGAGACTTATTTCACCAAAATTCTAGGCAACAAATTAGATGAAGTCCTTCATAGCTCCTCTAGTACAGTCTCATATAAACCAAGTACACCATTGAGTAACTCTTTAACGCAAGACTCTGACATGCCTACTTCTTCACAACTCTCCACTATTGCCAAGAAAAGGAACCATATTAGCAAGAGAAAAACTTCTACACCTGTGTCTACTAATAGATCTAATGAACCTGTACCCAGATTAACCAACCTTCTTCAAGAGTTGAGCAAGGACAAAGTGGGCCCTACTCCTTTGATAGTGCAAGAAGATAGTCAAGGTTCCTACATCAAAATAGTTGCCTTCCTTTGCTGGGAAAGAATCCCTACTTTGCATTTCTGTGGGCCAGTAGTTATGTGGTCAACCCTCATGCTAGCTATGGAGAATCCTTACACAATTTCCACAAAAAGACTCAAAGTAGGGAACAGCGTTCACTGGCATATACCTAGAGTGAAACTTTTAAGATATGCACAGTTGTGCCTTCAGGACTTCTCCTTTGATGAGGTATGCTTAACTGACAATCAGATCTCTCAAGCTCTTGAACTTCTTGAACTGGTTTTCACAGAATGGTCTGATCCTCAGTCTGCTATTGGCCCTGTGCCCTTGTGACATGGTTCAGATAGTCATGAATATTGGTTGTGATAGGCTATGGACACTGCCCTGGAGCTTCTCAGTTATAGCCGAGATGGAAGCCATCAGTCAATGATGCTAGTTGGAAACTTGGTACTTAGTGGCTCCAAAATTGTTTATCATCAGAGACTACACCATATGCTCAAGTATATTGAGTGGCTTCTTGGAGTCATGTACTCTGTAGGAGGTAAGACATCAGAGGAGTACGCATAGCAAGAGAGTTTTTTCTGGGAATGCATCTTACTCAGACTTACATTCCCTTATTCTATTGGCATAAATTGTGTCAACTTTCTTCCCATAAGCAAATCTCCTTTTCTTCCCTTTGCATTACGTTGGCTACCTAGTGTCTGGATAATTTATGCAGCAATTGCCAAAGTCCTCATCCAGCTGTGTCTGGGTTTAGAGGCAATTGCATCTTAATAAAGCACTCTTGCCTGACCCGTCCTATTATCTCTTTCTATAATCCTTATCTCTTTCTTGATGCAAACAGGATAACAACCCATGGATTATTTTCATTAAGTTTTTCTTTTTCCAAGTTTTTATCCATAATGGGGTTTATGATTGACCACTTGGAGCCTTGCACATGTACTGCACATGGACTTGAGTGATCAGTTGACTTGTTTCCAGATCTTTGAGAGTGTAGCTATCTACTCCCACTTTCTGGACTACTTTGACCAGGCCTTGCCATAGCAAGGTAAGTTTTCTTTCACAACTGTACCCCAGTTACTGTAGAAGTATACTAAACTACCTATCTTGTATGCAGGGAGAGCCAGCCAAGTCCTTTCTGCGCAATCCATGTCCTTTTTCTTAGTTGCCAGATTTTTAGAGTATGCTTCTGACTATAGTTTGATCAGTGTCTGTGCTAGTTTCTTTAAATAGGCATCAGGAGAAAGAAGGTCACCAGCTTTAACTAAACTGTAGAGATGGGGAGGAAGACTTGGTTGTCAACTGTAAAGAATCTGGAAAGGGCTTTTTCCGGTGGCCCTATGGAATCCTATATTGTAAGCAAAAGTAGCTGCCAGAAGATAAGTATCCCATTCTGTTTTGTGCTGATGACTCAGCTTTCTTAAGATCTGTAAAAGACTTCTTTTAGTTCTTTCTACCATTCCATTTGTTTGGGGATAATATGGTGTCAACAGGCACCACAAATACCCATGAGTTTGTTCACTCTAGGTATCATGTATCCTATAAAATTTGTCCCGTTATCTGTTAGCAATGTCTGTGGGCAGCTGTGTTTATAGAAGATATTCTCTAGAATGAACTCGGCTGTGGTCAATGCCAACTGATTTGGAATTGCCTTTGCTTCCACCCATTTGGTGAGCTGATCCACTGCTACAATTATAAACTTATTATTGCTAGCGGTGAGTGGAAGAGGCTCTACTACATCTATAGCGGTGTGGAATGCAAAGCCAGGTTGGATTAAACAGTATTGGTAGCGCAAGATTTTTGGTTGCTCTATAGTGCAGTCATGGAAAGCAGCCAAGGTTTCTGCTACGTCCAAGTGCATCCATTTACAATAGCAATGTTGCTATAGTAGGTTGAGGGTCTTCTGGATACCGCCATGGCCCACATTATAATGTGCAGATACTATTGCATCCATGCGTAGTTGTGGCTGAATATAGGGTAGCCACTTCCCTTTATACAACTTAAAATGTTAATTATCCTTGACACAGGTGTCCACCGCAAGAGCCTTCAGAATTTTCTGAATCTCAGGCGGCTCCTCCCCTCACATAGAAGACTTCAGCATCAACTTATTGTAAAGTTTGTCTGCTGAAGAGGAAACCAAAGCAATGTTAGGGAGACGTGAAAGGCAGTCTGTGTTCTGATGAATTGCGCCAGCGCAATGGATTATCTTGTAGTCATAAGCCTGTAGCTTAATAGCCTATTGTGCCAGTTGTCCTTCAGGATCCTTCAGGGGTTTTGATCATTTGAGTGAGGCATGATCAGTTACTACTGTAAAATGAACTATGTGTAGGTAAACTCTGAATTGTTGACAGGCATAGATGACTGCCAGGCATTCCCTCTCAGTGAATGTGTAATTCCGCTCATGGCTATTAAGTGTACGGGAACAGTACCCTACGGGATGGTCCTGGTCATTATTGTCTATCTGAGAAAGAACAGCCCCAAGTGCTGTCAAACTGGCGTACATGTGAACAATTAAGGGACAATTGAAGTTAGGATATGACAGTACTGGCTCTGACACCAGTGTAGCCTTCAGGTCCTCAAAGGATTTCTGGCACCCTGTTGTCCATGAAAATTTGACCTCATTCTTCAACAAGTGAAAAGGCAGGCTTCCTAGGCCTGCAAGTTTGATATAAACCTTCTATAGTAACCAATCATTCCTAGAAACACCTGAACATATGTCTTGTTGGAAGGTGTTTACATGTGTGTGATGGCTTTGACTTTAGCAGGAAAAGGTTGTAAGCCATCTTTGCTGATGATATAACCAAGGAATTCCAAGTGTTCCTTAAAGAAGTTACACTTCCTTTGTTTTATCTTGTGATTAGCTGCAATGAGGCATTAAAATACTGCCTCCAAATGGTCCAAATGCTGACTAAAGGTATGAGGAAAAACAATTATGTCATCTTGGTGACTATTACACAAGTCATCTTAAGGTCTCTCATTACAGTATTCATGGCTTTTTGGAAGGTTGCGGGGGTGTTTGCAAGTTCTTATGGCATTCTAGTTGGCTGGAAAAGGCCTTACTCTGTAATTGCGCATTTTTCCTGGTCTGCCACTGGAAGGTTAATCTGCCAGTATCCACTTATCAGATCTATTGCGCTGAAGTACTGGGAGCCTCCCAGCTTATCCAATGTATTGTCAATACGTGACAACAGGTACAAATCCTTCTTTGTGACTGAGTTCAGCTTGCAGTAATCTATTACCACGTGATTTTCCCCATCCTTCTTCTTTACAATCAACAAGGGTGAAGACCAGGGACTCTTGCTAGGAACCAGCAGCCCAGCAGAGAGCAGCTTTTGTAGCTCTTCATTTACAATGGCTTGGTTGGCCAGGCTTCAACGTATTGGTCTTAAGTGTATTGGAGCAGTACCTTGTGTATCTAGTACATGTTCAACTCCTAGGGCTTTTACTAAGTTGTGATCATATTCTGCAAAAACGTCCTTTTATTTCTCAAAAAGGCGCATGGCTTGGTCCTTCTGGTCTTCTGCCAGTCCATTGAGGGAGTCACACAGAATTAGCAATAAAACACTTGGCTGGTTGCATGGTAGCGCAAATTTTCTAAATTCACCAAAGGGAGTGACATCTGTAAGACTGGATTTTTCCTCTAGATTCATGTAGCCCAGAAGCTGATCTTCTTCACCTTCAGCACTTTATCAGAAATATTTCCAAAGAGTACCAGGATTTCTTCCAAAGATGGCATGACAATACCTGGTAGAATCCATGATTCCATTTGTGAACCATTATGGAGTCCTGATACTTCCCTATGCAATCTTTTTGGGAAGCTGAGACATATGCCTGTTTTATGTATCACTTAGGACCCACTTGGGATGGATAATTTTCTAGAGGAATATAAATGAATCCCTTTGTACTCTTTAGTGGCCAGAGGTAAAACCATAATTTTGCGCTGCCGTAAAGTGTATACTACCAGCATTTCTCTATTAGCATACTCCATATTGATATAATGAATCTTTTTGGTAGGCAGGTCCTTTGGCCTGTTGCCATGATAGAACATAGGCACATAGTGGCCCAAAATACTGAAAGTACTATCTTGATGGTTGATGATAGTTCCATAGGTAGCCATGAAACTAGTACCAATCAAAATATTGTAACTTTCATTCCGTAACACTATTGCAGGTGCTGTTACCACCACTTTACCAAAATTCAATGGTAAGGATGAGTAGGCTCCCAATGCCTTTGTTCTTTCAGGGTCTGCGGTACCAAATTCTTTGTTGTAATCCAAATCAGGTGTGATTTTCAGTTTTTTTACTAGCCTGGTTGACACAATGTTCCCAGAAGTTCCTGAGTCCAAAATTGCTCTTACTCTGAGTTTATGAACAACTAACTCAATTTAATTGAAATCATGTCTATTTTCATAATGAGGAGAGGTAATTTTGGTAGCCTTGCAAATGTCTAAACCCTTAAACTGAGCAAGAAACAACTCTAGCGCAGTTGTTAACTCGGGCTTCAGAGATTTTAAGGTATCCAAGTTTGTGGAGACTTGTACCAACCTCAATAGTTGAGACAGCTTTTTAACACTGTCACTCTTGTGGGTGACCTCCATGTATGGTGTGGAAAAAAGTTCAGCGTAAGGTATAGAGACAGTATCAACAGCTTCTTGGGATGGTAGGCTTTCTGTATGGATTGCCTACTTCCTTGTGACAACTTGACAGCTAAAACCCTGTGGAGCAAGTCTTCATTTATTTCTTTCTTATCAGGCAAGTATCTTTTGGGGCAGGATTCTTGGTCCAGTAGGCAGTTGTTGCAGTTGGAGATGTTGGGATCCAGATCAATAGGTGGAGAGGGTTGGTTACTACTAGCAGTCAGGGTTTTCTCCTCAACCTGACTGCTTAGCAGTTTTTTAACTCTTCATTATCTTCTTCTCTGTCCTTATCCTCTTCTTCTGGCTCGTCATCTTTGCTGTCTTCCTGGTTCAAGTGGTGGACATTGGCCTTGGGTTCCTTGCAATCTTGAGAGAGATACCCCAACTTTCCACACTAGTAACATCTGTGGTTATTTACTGTGTTGGTTTTTGGAGTTGTAGCAATGGTTGTTGAATTTTTTGAGGGATCCTTTTCCCAAGTCTTGCTTTTGAGTTCATTAGAAGAGAAGGAGGTGGATTTCTTATAATCTGGGAAGGGAATCTTAAACTGCTCCTTGAAAGACCCCAACTGATGCATCAGTTCAGGGACTGTTCTTGCACCATAGATTCCAGATTTGAGGGCAATAGAAAGCTCCCTATTAGGACGTACATAGTTAAGAAGTGCTCCTTTTAAATTGACAAAAGTAGCTGCACCCATGGAAAATAGAGTCTGTGCTTCCAGATAGAAGCACTCAGAGAATTCCAGTAGGGGTTCCCCCTTCTTAATATTTCCTTCTGTAAACTCCATTTTACAGAAAAATAGAGCTTCCTCACTACCAAACTCTGCAATAAGGGCCCTGGACACGTTCTTTTAGGTCCAGCCTTGCTATGGCAGTCTTGGCATTATTATTGTCTGAGTTTCCAAATCTAGACAGTTAAAAATGGCAGTGTTCTTCATGGCCTTGTCTGCCCCATACATTGAGTTATTGTACAGACAGAGAAATATGTGAACATTTGACCTTTTGTCAAACTTAGGCAGATTCATTGTATTAAAGTTCTGGATCACAGAAGAGGTGCTAAAGTTGTAGCTTCTTCTAGGCGAAGGCAAGGTAATTCTCTGGGTTGAAGTGCGGAATTTTGCTTCAGATGCCACATCCCTAGTGTTGCTGTTGGTTCTGGAAGTTGAAGCAACCACCCCAGGTAAAGGTGTCTTGCTACTATCCAATACTGGCTCAGCTACATAGAACTTCCAAATTGTCCAGCCTATGTTGTCCTTTTTGCTTTCATAACTATGAAAAAAACAACAGTCTTCTGACATTGCCTGGCTATTGGTGGATAATACACTTTGACTTCATCTATTAGTTGTCTGTGGCCCCGGCTCTAACACAGTCTGGAAAGAGTACGTTTGAAGTAGCTGCTCTACCTGGACTTGAAGTAGCACAAAATTGCTACATTGCAATTGTACCTTGAGAACCAGATCCTTAATTATACAATTGGCTACATGTAGTTCATTGTCCAGTTTCTCAATCCAAGATTCCTGTTTATTGAACCACACATTGTTCTTTTCCTGCGTAGCCCAATGGCTATTCACTAATCTTTCCATATTGTCATGGTTTTCTTCTGTGCAATCATGGTTATGGTCAATCATCTTTGCAAGCTTTGAGAATTTCATTTAGAAATGGCTACAAAAGAAAGGGATTGTTGAAGGCCCTTATCAATTTCACTAACATTTTTGGACAACTCTTTCATGTCCCATTGGACAATGGCAGTGGCTTCCTTGTTAGTTTCTCTAGAAGGCCCATCCTCAATCATTCTTACTGAACAACAGAGCAACTTGACCTCTCTGCATAGATGGGAAAAAGTGGCTTCTGCCCCTTTGACATGGTGGGTCACTGCACCAAGCCAATTGTTGTCCAGTCCTTTGTGTTAGCATAGTTCCAACCATTGTGGCCACGTAATTAGTAAGGGGTTCCTCTAGCTGTGCAGACCAATTTGAAGTGTAGTTCTGGTGATCAGCCAGACTATTTAACTGATGGCTTATGTTGGTCATTAAACTTACAAGCTTATTGTAAAGGCTTTGTAGGAATGCTTGCTGATTATTGATCAAGTTTCCCTGATGTGAAATGAGGGAAAGTTGATAGCCCAAGTGGATCCAATTCTGGCAAAAAGCAGTATGGAAAGCTATGGATGTACTCCTTTGCTTGCTCAATTATTTTCATCTGTAACCAAAGCTGGTTAGGAGTGATCCCTGTAAAGTTTTGGAATTTCTCTTTTGCCGTTGTGCCATATGATGGCAGAACCACCAGCTTCTCATGCACTTCCCCGTTTTGGTAAGTACTGTGGTCCATGCTGCCTATGGCCTGCTCCAGCTGCTGCTGGGTAGGCTCTGCATTCCCATTCACTTCAAGTGGGATGGGGACGTCCAGGTGTAAGGAGGAGTGGTCCTCAATCTGGAAGGGGTGCTGTACGTTGGTCATGAATTGACTAAAAACCACAAATTTGCTAGGTAGACCATCCCTTGTACCAGCAAGGCAATTGATATCTGTAAAAAGCCCATCAGGGTGGTCTTGAAGATGGTAGAGGAACACATGGAGAATTTTATCTCTATCTCCTCCCTGGTCAAAAGACAAGTTCCCGGTAGGGCAACAAGTAGCATTGAACTGTGGCATGCTGAGTGAGCACCAAATGTTGTATCTTTGGGTATGGTGGAATGATTTGCTATAGTGCAATTAACTCAAATACAACCTAATTATTTATAAAGACTAAGCTAAGATAGTTCTTCAGCCTAATGCATAAAATAAATGTTTAATTTATGTAATTGTGATCTTTTATTCATAAATCAAGAAAAGAGTTATATAGTTATTGAGAGATTAATAGGAGCTGCAGAGCATCAGGGTCCTCTGTTCTACTGCCAGGCTCTTCTATCAACTTAGCCCACTATTAACCTAATGATTGGATGATCATTAGTTAATATGGATCCAAAGTGCAACTTAGCTGATTAATAAGACTACCTATTATCCAGTGCAAAAGTACCATTGCTTCCTTGCTCACCAAGCTTAATGGATCAATGTGTGATTACAGTGACGGTTAGTTTACAACCAATCACTTCACAACACACAGTGTGATTCTAGAATTATAGTAGGAAATTTTATCTAGGAGTGTGAAGGATTAGAGGCTTAATACAATGTACTGGAATTAGAACTGGGTCACTTGAAGAATGATACTCAACCCAGCTGGTCACTGGATTTGGTCTAGGTTACCTTATTGTGACCTTCATGAGCAGAATACCACACACACTTACAGTATAACATATTTTTCATTTTTATGTAAGATTGTTAATGTTTTATTTTTTAACATAAATCAATTCATTTATTAACTGTTATTTATTAAGTGAAATGAACAGACACTTTTTATACTATTATTTGTCTATTTTCTGCTTACATTTTATAAAGTTAATACTTAATAAAAAGGGTCATTTATAAAAATCTCTATCTAAAAATGATTAAATTTATTATTATGCCTTTGAATGCTATAAACCAGGAGGATTAATCCAGGTAATTTGGTTTATCTAGCAAAGCACTTGAAAGAGTAGTTTTGAGGAAATGATTTATCAATAGTCAATTATTTGTTGAATCTCAACTTATAAACTAGAATGAGTGATTTAGGAAATATGCCATAATTGTAAGGCAGGGAAGGGGTGAAATTGGGAATTGTTTGGAACCGCTTATTTGCTTAAAGAGGTGTAATAAGTTTAAATCCAATGATATCATAACAATGCATCCAATTTCTAAAAACTATCTGAATCAAATATGTCTGTATGTCAAGAGAAGGCTTAATATAAGCAAGATTTCAAAAAGAAATATGTGCTTTACTAAAATATTATTCTGGTTTATATAGTAAAGGGGTGTTAATCAGGAATGTGGTATTAACCCTGGTAATGACAACTGTGGTAAGTTTGACTCCCTGGTACTTGACACTTTGTCAAGTACCAGGAAGTTGAGTGCTGCATATGTGAATCTATTAGCATTTTTGGCTTAACTGATTTTAAGCTAATTTTTACTAGTAGTTAAGGGGTTCAAAAACAAAAACCAAGGTTAAATTTACTTGAACTTGACTCCGTTTAATAATTCTGTTAGTTAAAATACCAATTTAAGGGGCAAGTCATAAGTAAATTTACTAATAGAAATGAAAAAACTTGTGTTTGACACTCTAAACCAAAAAGTGACCAGTCCAACACTTTTTAAGCCAAATTTTAATTTTATTACTAAAATACATATGCACTTATATAAAAATTGTTATTTCCTATTATATTTTTATTATTAGTGTCTGTAGTTGTCAATTGGGCTCCCAAGCACCACTATACTGGATTTAATGGTATAAACATTAATCAAATATACCACTTGTTTTACATTATGTCATTCCCAGGTTTGTGGATTAAGTGGTGCCACATAAATTAAGCCTGATTTATTAAGAGATTTCATATGTACGTTATAAAAAAAGAAACTTGACTCCCCCTTTGTTTGACTCTATCCACTTGCCACCCAATTGGTTTTGGATTTAACTAATCAGAGGCTTGGATTTAAGGCTAAATTAATATGTGACATACTATGAGCGCCACTTGACACCCACCCACTTGACACTTTAACTTGGGGATTAGTACAGAGAGCTTCTTAACGTTTTAACCAACACTATGGTAAATAAGTCACTCCCAAATTCTCACAGTGCAAATTAAACACTAATAAACACCTTCCTACTAATTTACTTTTTTAACTTATGTTGTATTTTTTATTTTTGACAATATGAAAATTCCTTGCTTTTGGGTTAAATTCCAAACCCATTTTAAATTTAAGCAAGTTTTATATGTAAAAAATATAGTAAATTTGATTTTTTTGCTCAACTCTGGCATACTCAACAGTGAGAATTCAGCTTTTACCAGCTGATCAAAAGTGCCAAATTTGACACTTTACTATGTTTTGAATTTTCAACTCCCAATAAAAAAATTCCATATAATATTTTTTTGCAATTATAATCTACCCTTTTCCTGCTACTCTCCATATAAATTATATATATTTTTTGATTTTTAATCATACTTTTACATTGATATAGCACTAAGATGTTATGCTGAACCTAACATCTTTGATGCTTCATCATAAATTCACTTATTTTCTATGTTTTAACCTTTATATCTATACTTTGAGTTTCTATTTTGCTTCTATTTACTTTGTTATGTTTTTTCTTGATAAATAAAAATTTATTTGCATACTTTTCATTTAACTTTTACTTTGCTTTACCTCTGTGTTTCATATCTTTCACACTGTTTTATTTACAAAACTAAACTTTTCTTTAGACAAGATCAAACAAGAACAGCCAACAGCTCAAGCGCTAAGCCTCCAAGGGCTCCAAAGAAACTGCCTCCACTCCCAAGCGTGCCAAGAAGCCTGCAAAGGCAAAGTCTCCAACCCCATCTCCTCCCACTTCATCTCCTCCTACTACTCCCCCCTCCACCCTCATCTCCCACATCCCCTTCCCCCAAAAATTCCTCCCCCAATAAATATGATAGTGATCTTACCAACCACTCCTTTTACCACTTAGAGGCTGACTCTGAGCCCACTAAGGAGCAACATACCAAGAAGTCAAAGGCTGTCAAGGAGCCCACCTCTTCTTCTGGTAAGAAAAAAGAGGCTTCCAAGCAGGCCTCAAAGAACCTTTCCCCTACTCCCCCTGATGGCTCTTCTCCCCCTTCCTCATCTGACCCCCAGGATGAGCTTGAGGAATATTCCAAGAAGTTCAAAGCTTCTGACCACGTGGCCTGGAATCCACGGTCATCCACAATATCTGCAATGTGGATAGAGAGTTCAAAGTCCCCAAGCGCTTCCCCTGTTTCCCCCCATCATATCAGTAAAGTGCAGCCCTGGCTACGTTGCTGACAATTACATCTTTAACTGTAGTAATCAAAAGCGCGCTACCAAGAGCAAGCACTTTGAATGTGAGGATAAGACTTGCAGAGCCTGGTTGAACACTGAGGGCTAGGAGAGAGTAACTGCCAAGAAGGGGGAGCACTCTTGTGAGCCCCCAATTATCTTATAACCCAGATGTGAAAATGGTACCTTGTCCAGGTGATCCCAACCTCTGCCAACCTCTGCGCATCAGATCTGGCTATAAAGGCCTGCAATATCTCAAACCCAACAATCTTAGCTGGTACCAACCCAGGAACATTTAGTTAAGTTCATAAGTGATAAGTGTATTGCTGCCAATCCCCTTCCCCCCAAAGGCTTCAGACGTCTTCTTAGAGCTAACACTCACCCTCAAGCTCAAGCATCTTCTTAGTGGGGAGTGCTTCCTCCTCCATGATGATGAGCCCGCCACCAAAGACCACATAATCTTCTATGCAACTCAGCAGAACCTGCTGGAGTTGAAAAGGGCTTCAACCTGGCTAGTTGACAGTACCTTTGCCACTTGCCCCCAGATGTTCAAGAAGCTCTGGATGATCCATGCCCAGATTGACATCCAGGTGATTCACTTGTGTTATTTCTTCTTCCTGGGGCCACAGAGGCCCTCTACACCCGTGCTTTTACCATCCTCTGACAAGAACTTTCCCTCCTTCCCAACAAAAAAAATGCCAAGAAGACCCTCCTACACCTGTGCCAACCGTCCTGCTTCTGACAAGGACCAGGCCACCCTGGACTTGGAGGAAAAGGTAAGGCTGAGAGCTCTGGGGCCTCACATTTGTATCATGGTCTTAGAGCCTGCTCAGTTCAATGCATTTGAGCAGCTGTTCAGCAGAAGATACAGGGGTGCCACTTCCACTACTGCCAAGTAGTTGCTTGGAATGTTCAGGCCCATGCCAAGCTAAGTAGGTTGAACCAGAGGGACACTTTGAGCACCTGCAAATTTGTGTTTGCACAATTTACTGTCTTGGCTTTTTTAAAGCCAGAGCACACTGTGCAAGGGTTCAAGGTTCTCTCAAAGGATCCTTATGTAGTAAAGCACTCAGAGTTCAAGCCTTTTTCTTGAGTACTTTGAGCCCCAGTGAATTGGGAAGGTTGTCATGCAGAGGCAAGGCAAGGCCTGCACCAAGGCCAGTTGGAACATTTACTGGGCAGCCATCAACAGGGAGCTCAAGACCACCTCAGCACTAGAGGCTTATCACAATCACCTTAAGGCCAACTTTGGGCTCCACCCAAAATTTAATAAGTTCTTTTCCCTCCTGCAGCACAAGCAGGAGAAAACCATCTCCAAGCTGTGTGACTTGGCAAACCATGTCCCCCCCACCAAGCCCACAACCCGCTCCACCCTATTCACCAAGGCCATTCAAAATGCTGCCAAGCATAAATAAAAGGCCTCAGAGATCAAACAACAGCTTGAGCTCATTGCAACTGCCCTCCTGGAAGGGGCTAAAATGAAGAAGGGGAAGAAGGGTGAAGAATAAACTTGCTTGCTTATATGATTTTTACTTTTAACTTTTTAGCTTTAATTTTTACTTTTTAGTTTTGATCAATTAGTTTTTACTTTTACTTTTTATATTTTTTGATTCAATTAGATAGCACCAATTATTTTATGTATATATGGTAAGTTTGGAATGAATAGTTATAGTTGAAAGTGAATGAAATATCTTAATTTTTGTTAATTTCCTAATAAAACAAAATAGATTCACATTTATACTTATATGAACTATATCAAATAAATATTAATATCTCTTCATATTTTGAATAACTTCTATTGTTGTTTTTGTGTTTATTTTTGTCTCATTGAAATTTTTTTATGGTAATCAAAAATATTTTTATAATGAAGAGTGTAAATTACATAGTAAAATGAGAAATAGTTGCTTGTTTCTCCTTATTTTCATTTATTAAGGTACTTTTTTTTATTGCATGTTGAGCTTTATGGGGTCACTTTAGTATACCATACCTGTAAAGCTTATTTTTTATATTAAAAGTTTTCAGTACATCAAGATCATTAATTAAAAAATGTCAATTTCCAGTTATCAATCAGGGAAAAAGCTGAATTCTCACTTTAATATAGTGTTGACTACCAGGGAGTTGAGCACCAGGGAGGTGACCTTACCACAGTTGCCTTTCAACACCCCCCAACTGAAGGTTGGCCTCCTCTGGGGGCAAGTTGTCAGGGAGGTTGTCAGGAGCTAGGCTCCATACTGGACTAACTGTTGTTCTGTGGTAGGTAGGACAGTCTCACGTTATTTCTGTCTTGCCTTGCATGGTCTCAGGCAATTGTGGTGGAGGACTTTGTCTTATTTGCATTTTCCAAGTCTTTACACGGGGTAAGTGTTGTTTTTGTTTAACTTTAAGATAATGGTGAGGCCCACTTTTTCTGGCTGTGGTTTAATTTTGTTTGTATTCATGACCCAGACTTCATTGCTGACCTAGTGTCTGTTTTGGATGGGGACAAAGTTCATTTTTAGATGCTCTTCTTCTCTTTCTAATTGATTGCTATTGGCCTGTATGATCTGGAGATCTGAGCAGTATGGAACCTTGCTTGGCATTTCCAGCTTAGGTCCTGATAGTGCTTGGATGATATTGGGTTGTGTGCCATAAACTAACTCAAAGAGTCTTCTCCCAGTGGATCTGTTTACACAAGTTTTGCATACAAACAATGCAGTTGTTAGCTGCTTGTACCAGTCCTCAGGTCTCCCAGCAATGATCTTGGCCAAGGCTTGCATGAGGCTGCAATTAAGCCTCTCTACACGTTCATTGACCTGAGGATGATAAGGTGTTGTCACCATGTGCTTGACCTCATTCTTGGTGAGGTATATGTTGGTATCTTCAGAGGTCAGTTCTTTGCCTCCGTCAGTTATCAGGAGCTCTGGATTTCCAAACTTGCTGATGATTTCCTTCCCTATGAACTGCTGTATGTCATTGCCTGTATGTGTTTTTACTGCTTGTGCCACTGGCCATTGTGTGGTAAAGTATATTGCAGTAATGATGTACTTCTTTTTATTAAGTTTCCCTGGCATGGGGCCCAAAATGTCTAGGGCCCACAACTTGAAGGATAGTTGAGTGCAGATAGGTAGTACTGACTTAGGTGGGGTTTTGCTCTTTGAAAATTTCTCACATACTTTGCATTGGGTTAAGACTTCCTGAACATCTCAGTACAGGGTTAGCCACCATGCTTTGTGCTTAAGGAATTCATAGAGGTTGCAGCTTTTTGTGTGCTCTAGGTCTCTGTAATAGTGTAGGATGGTGTCTACTTGCTAGTGTGTGGGGATATAGGGAATGGTAGTATCGCTGGACATTTTTCTGTACAGGGTCCTGTACACGTCCACAAATAGGTATTTGTTTTTGATAACTGTTTCCTTTGTTATGTCTGTGGTGCCAGGGGGGAAGCCCTTGTTCTTTGTTCAGAGTACCAGGAGGGACCAGTCTGGTTCAAGCCCATTCTTTTCCCTTGTGGCTCTGAAGTACAGGCGCAAAAGTGCATCCATCATGGCAAGTTCTGGACCAGGCTTGTACTGTATGAGCATATTGAATCTCTCCAGGAGTTCCATCCAGCAGGCTTGACAGCAGGATAGGTTTGCTTGGGTTTTGAAGTATATAAATGACTTGTGATTGGTCAATGCCAGGAACTCCTCCTGTTGTTCTAGGTAACAACACCATTTGACCAGGTAGTGTACAATTGCAAGAAACTCCTTGTTGTGTATAAGATATTGGCACTTGCTGTCTGTCAATTTTTGCAATTTGTAGGCTATGGGTAGGAAGTTGCAATTATTGTTTTTGATTTGTAGTACTTCCCCAATGGATGCATCTAAGGCATCCATTTCCATCTGGTATTCCCCATCTTGTTTGGGGTATTGGAGAATGGTTGCTGTTGTAAGCTTCTCCTTAAGACATCTGAAGCAAAGGTCATGTTGGGGGGTCCATACAAACTTAGATTTGGCGCCATTTATGGCAGATAGGGTGCTTTCAGGACGCCACAGTTGGGTATAAATTGTTGTAAATAGGCAATCATCCCCAAGAATGTGCAGAGCTCTGACTTGTCTTTGGGAGGGGGTGTTTTACAGATGTTTTGAATTTTTATGGTTATCAGGGTTAATGTCATCCTTTGATACTACATGTCCCAATAAGGGTAACTGCTTGCGGAAGAACTGGCATTTGGAGGGCTTGGCTAGCAGCCTGTGTTGCGCCAGGGTAGCAAAGACTGCCTCCAAATCCTTGTGATGTTGTTCTATCAAGGGGCCGTAGACAATAATATTGTCCAGGTATACCAAGGAGTACTTGCCAATGTGGGGGGCAAACACCTTGTTCATGAAGGTCACAAAGGTTGATGGGGCGTTTGTCATTCCAAAGTTGAGTAACACATACCTGTAGAGCTGTATTTAGTGCAGAAGGCTGTTTTGGGTATATCTTTCTCATTGATACATATCTGGTTGTAGCCTGCGGTTAGGTCAATATTGGAGAAGACTGTGACGTCACCCAAAGCATCAAAGAGGTTGTCAATGAGTGGTAGTGGGTAACAATTCTTGATAGTAGATTTGTTTAGGGCTTGATAGTCTGTGACCAGACGCAGGGTACCATTCTTCTTTGCTACAAAGAATACAGCAGCATCAAAAGGAGACTGTGATAGGCAGACAAGTCCTTTCTTTAATGCTTCCTTGAGGTAAGCACATAGAGCGTTGTCTTTGTTTGGGGTAAGACAGTAGATGGGTTGCACCCTAGGTACAGCTCCTTTGAGTTGGATGGATTGTTGGATGTGTTTTTCTGGTGGAAACTCAGGTAGAGCCTCTTTGAAGATTTCTGGATGGCAAGCCACAATTTTACAATCCTGAGGCGTAGTGGTGTCCCGGTGATCTTTGGAATGTATGATCTCTTACTGGCAGGAGTCCTAGTCAATTGCCTTGAGGCTCTACTTTTTTCCAGGGTCTCTGTGATGCGTATAAAGATGTGGTCACGCAGGAGCTGGTCTACTGATTCAGGATAAATCTGGTGATTGACACCTTCACGTTTGATGGTCAGTACTGAGGTCGCCCAGGCTACATAGGGGTTGTTCTTTTGCAACCAGTCCAGACTCAGTACAATGTCAAGCTTGGGGAAATCAATGACAGGTCCTTGGATGATGGAGTGTAGTTTTTCCAGTGCAATGGAGAAGGTGGCAGTTTCTCTTGTCACAGCAATGTGATGTTCATCAGCTAAAACCACGTTTTTAATCTGCAAATTATTATTGGTTAACTTGAACTTATCTAAAAAGCTGCTGTTGACTAGGGTTTGATCTGCGCCTGAGTTCAGGAGTGCTGAACCTGTGTAACTGCAAAAGCAAAATGGGTAAGACATCAGTTTATTGAGATACCTGGTAATGGTGTAGAGTACTGGATCCTCTGAGGGCACTTGGATCATTGGAGACTGGTATATGTCCTTGGGTTGGTATTCATTGTTGGTCAAGTCAGGAGTTGTGAAGGAAGAGCTTGGCTTGCTTAGTGCTCTCCCTGGGCTTATCCCTTGTCTTGGTTGTCTTGTGTGACAGTGATACAGAAATGGGTGAAGTTTGAATGGCTATTGTTCCCATTCCCGTGCCAATTTGCACCTGCAGGTTTGTGGTTTGCACTGTTGTTGTTGTTCCCAGGGGGTGGTTGGTTGGAACGCCAGGCTGAGTGAAAATCTTTAGATCTCTCTCTTTTTCCAGTTTGCGCCTTGTGAAGGGTGTTGGACGTTTATTTGGCTTTCTCTACCTTGCAATACAGACTTTGCAGGTTGGTTACCTGGTCCAGGTTTACATGTCTCATCATATGCAACTTGAGTGAGTTGTAGTACATGAGGTGGGTAGCTGGAGTGTCAGAAGCCATATCTGAGGGAGCACATAGTCAGAGTTCCTTGTAAGTGCAGGTGAGCTCCTTCATGTGCTTGTTTGGGTTAGATTCTTCACTTGACATATGATCATGAGTGTGGTGTCCTTCAGCACAAATCTTGCCAAGAAGTCTTATTTGAAAGTGTCCTAATCCTTTTTGGTGTGTTCTTCATGCCACTTGTTGCATCAGGTGCCAGCGTCATGAGTCAGTTGGATGGAGATCTCTAAAATTAAAAATTGTTGCAGGAATTGTATTTGGGCCAGCTTGCTTTAGGAAGATTGGATCCATGCTGTGGCATTATTGTTGTTGGCTCCAGCAAAAGGCTTCAATGCAGCGCTTTGAAGTCTCTGAGCTATGTAGGCTGGCATGGTGCCTTTGTCAGTTGCTTGAGGCATGGCAGCAGGTTCCTGGAAGAACCCTTGTGCTGACAGGACGTTGAAGGCGGGGAAAGGAATCACTGTGTTATGTTAAAGTACAAAGCCATCAGGCATCTCAGCACTTGGTGTGTACAGCGTCCAGTCTAGCAGGAGGCCAGAAATGATTCTATCAAGGATTTGTTGGCCGCAGCAAGTACAGGCAACTGGCAGAATTTTGGGGAATAAATTAGGATAGAAACCCTAATTCTGCTACCAATGTTGTAACTGTGCTGTTTTAGCAGAGTTACAAGGTGGAAATATTTGGAAACTAGATAATATTCTTTATTGAGAGATAGGTATTATATAGTCATTGTGAATTGTGGATAACAGGAACATAATGGCGTTGATCATATGGTGGGATGATAAAGGGGGTGGATTGATCCTTGTAATGAGTCAAGCGCCAAAACAAGGTATCCACCATGGGGGCTCAGCTTTTGTTCATGTTGTTGTTTTTTGAAATTTGAGTCAACTTCATAACCTGGCTTTGGGTGACTGGATAATTGGATTGCAGGTCAAGAATCCGCTTACTCAGAACCTTGCTGGCAGGTCAAGCCTGCTGTTTCAACAGTCAGAATCTTGGGGGGGTGTCCAAAAGATGAATTTGACTACAATTAAAGATTGTGCCAGCTCCTTGATAAAAAAATTCTAGAACTCCAAAGAAATAACATCTATTGTTGTTTATAAAAATCAAAGCAATGACTGAGACCTAGGAGTAGAATTTACTAACTGAGATTTGGCAACAGTATAAAACTTATAAACTGAGAATAAGTTCCTTACAGTTTTTGATAATCACACTCAAATTAATATATTGAGAGCAAAAAATGATAAGTTTATTGCTGAAGAGAGTGCTAGGTATTTAAAACTTTAGCAGGCTTTTGGAAATGGAAAGAATACCTAGGGGGAATGAGTTATTCTCCACAGTAAATCTGGGAAAGTTGCATTTGTTGTGTTTCTGGAATATTGACTACTTCTAGATTCAGATTTGGAATGAATAATGTCATCAAGATTTTGGGATTGCTGTGGCAAGGTTTGGACACTTTCTGTGAAATAGGATAGGCTCAAGTCTCCCAACAAGCCAAAAGGTTTACCATTAGACTTGGCTGGGACATAGGTGCTGACAATGCCCCTTTAAGATCTTGGTGCAGGGGAGTATATACTTACAATAATCTTCTATGAACTTGATTACCACTAGTCTGGTATTTTTGGCAACACTGGAATATTCATGGTATCTTTGATGAAAGACCTTGTAAGGGCCAGACCAATTTGTAGACAGTTTATGGCTTCTTCCCCTAGGTTGATGATGATAAAACAAGACTGTACTTCTAAAGGAATAGATAGGGAGATCTTAATGTGTCTTATTTGGCAACCGCCAGAATTAACTCTTTGCACAAGTTGACTTACTGAATGTCAAAAAATTGTCAACATTCAGTAAGTCAACATCATTTTAGTATTTATCCGCTGGAATTGGAATTTTCAAAGCTAACCTAATTTTTTATAGTGAATTATTAAGTCAGAACTGCAAAATTAAAAAGGAACAGTCATAATAACAACACCATTTAAACAAAGGCTTAATTTTAAGCCAAAAAACCTAATATTTTTTGCTATGAAAATGTAAGTTTCTTTGTACTTTTACATTAAGGTTGACTCCAGCAAGTAATATCTGGATGTCAACCCCATATAAGAATCCATAAATTTCTTATTAAAATACACAATATTCTAAAAAAACTACTTTTTATATTTTAGACTACTGTTTTATTAAATATATATTAATATAAGCATTGAAAAAAGTATATGCCATGTTCATAGTGTTTGTTGTACTATTAAGATTTTTACTGTTATTTTAAACTCACTGGATAAACTATAGCTTATTTCCGGAAGTCCACTTAAGCCAAAACTCATATGTTAAAACTAGAAATTATATATGTATTTATAATGTTGACTTTGTGTCAAATCAATGTGTCACCTAAATTTCAACAAAGGGGTTTGGCTAAGCAAACAAAGTGATGTAATTTAAGCAAGATTTAATAGGAGAGTTACTATAAAAGAACACTGACTGCCTCCATGTTGAAACCTTCACTGGTTTATTAGTAAAACACTGTTGCTTAACCAAAAGCACACATACAATGGTATGATATTTCAGGCCAAAGTATCCAGGGCTGTACTTTAGACTCACCTATACAATCCCTATTATTTAGTTTTCATAAGATGCATATGCAAAGCTTTAATTTTTTAAATTTAAAAATAATCAATTTTGGCCTTAAAAACCAACTCCAGAAAATATTAACTAAGCTTTATAAGTGATTTACATAGTGTTTTTCTAGTTTAATGCTGACTGTCAGTATGCTGACAGTCAAAATTAAAGTTTTATATGCTGAAAAACCACATTAAATATTTTTAACTATTGTGACTACCATAATGTCAACTTTTTAATTAAACTTGGTTTTTTCTATTATTTACTATTAAACTAGCTCTAAAATTAATTTCCATACTTCTATAAACTGTTTACTTAATTATAAAATTTAAAATAAGTTGTTTTTATTTAATTTTATTCATGTTTCAACTGATTATTCTTACTTTATGAATTCTACTCTAATTATTATAGGACAAATCTTCTAAGAAGCCACAAAAGAACCCCAAGTCAACTGTCAAAACAGCAGGCTCAACCCGCCAGCAAGGTTCCAAACAAGCAGGTTCATGACCCGCAATCTGATTACCTGGCCACTCAAAGCCAGACTAGGAAGTCAACTCAAATTACCAAATCCAAAAACATTAACAAATGATGATCTCTTATGTTGGATACCTCATTTTGGCGCTTAACCCATTACCAGGATCAGCCACCCCCTTCACCATCCAACTGTATAATCAACACAATCATGTTCCTGTTATCCTTGATTCACAATGACTATACAATCACTATCTCTCAATAAAGATTACTATCTAGTTTATAAATATTTTTCCCCTTGTAACTCTGCTAAAACAGCACATTTACAACACAATCAAGAAAGTACCCAAAGCCTCTGGAAAGACCCAAAGTCCCTACCCCAACAAAAAAATCAGCCAAAGACTCCTCAAAGAAACAGAAGATAAAGGATAAGACCCAAGAACCTGAAAGCAAAGAACCCTCCCATGACCCCTCCTCTTCTCCAAGCTGATACCAATCCAAAGGAGATGAGGTTCCACTAAACAAGAAAGGAAGAAAGAAAATACCAAAGAGTCAAGAACCTCAGTCAAGCCCATATGAATCAAGCTCAAAGGAATCAATTCCCAAGGAATCAAGCTCATCCCAGTCCAATAAGCGCAAGAATCCAACTCCAGATAATTTCCCTCCACTGCCTAAGGAATCTGCATATACATCTTTCTCATCAAGTATCAATAAATATGATCCTGATGATTATCTGTCTTTTTATCATCAAGCATTGATTGGCCCATGGGATCCCCTAAAGGTTTACAATATATGTAAAATCAAAGGAGACTTTAAGCTCCCAAAGAAGTTCCCTTGGTTTTCTCCTCTAATTTCTGTCAAAGGAAGTGCAAGTTTAGTCTGGGATGGCTATATTTTCAATTGCAACAATCAGAAGAGAGCAGGAAGAAGCAATCATTATGTGTGTGAAGATAGAAGCTGTGCTGCCAGGATCAACACAGAAGGATGTAATAAAGTCACTAGTGAGAAAGGAGAGCACTCATACAATGCTCTAATCAATCTTATTGAAAAGCTTCTAAAGTGGTACCTCTACCAAATGGTTCCAGTCTCCAAAGAAGTCAATGCTTCTGATCTGGCAGTTAAGGCCACCACACACCTAATTAATGAGAACCTGAAGCTCATCCCTGACAGCAACCAGTTAGTAAAGTACACATGTGACAAATGCCGTGATCTAGACCCCCATAAAAAATCTGCCATGGTCCAAGGAGAGTTAGTCTTGACAGAGGAGTGAAAGAAATTTAATGGTGATGAGGTATTCCTTTTACATGATATTGGGCCTACATCAGAGGCAAAAATTATATTCTATGCTATACAACAGAACCTGGAGCAGTTAAGAGATTCAGAGACCTGGTCATGTGAAGGTACCTTTGCAGTATGCCCCTGTCTTTTTTTACTAACTATGGATTGTAAATTACCATATTGAAGGCAAGTTGCTTCCTGAGGCAACAGAAGGTATCTACACAAGGGCATTTAAAATCCTTCAGGAGGGTATCAAAGCTCCATCCAGTAATCAAAATTTCCCCCTGTCTATAACACTAGAGCCAATTAAGATGATGATGAAAAGGATGAAGTCACCCTTTCTGCAGAACAAGAAGCTCATGATAGAGCACTTGGCCCCTCAACTATAATAATGGACTATGAAACTGCCCAGTATAACTCTTTTGTAAATACCTTTAATGGAGAGGTCCAGGGGTGTTTTTCCGTTATTAACAGGCTGTCAACAGGAAACTAAATGGTCTACATGAGCTCAGCAAGCTTCACTGTTTAGATACATCAAGAAAGTGAAAGTTTTTTATTAAGAAGTTTGTATCACTAACCTTTGTAAAGCCAGAGCATACAGGACAAGCCTTTGACCTCCTATGTCAGGATCTATATGTAAAGAAAAATGAATATCCCTTCTATCCTTTCATTGAATATTACAAACAACAGTGGATTGGAAGTAAGGTCACTAAGCCCAGAGCCAAAGCCAACTGGAACTGCTACCAAGAAGTTCTTAAGGATGAGATAAAAACTACTTTATCTTTGGAGGGCTGGCATAAGCATATCAAGTCCTCCTTTGGAATCAAGCCCAGATACAACACCTTCCATGAGCACCTAAAAGTTCAACAGGGTAAGACTGTTGCATCCACTAGAGATATCAAGAACTGCCCATTCAAGAAAAAGAGAATCACCAAAGAGAAACAATATCAAGAGAAAATCAAGGACATTTTCAAGGCCAAATATAAGCTTTCAAAGATTGGGAAATACATCAAGAAGATTGTCACAGTTCTTAATGACAACCAGGTGATCACAGTCTAGCTTTTAATTAAATTTATTGATTATTGCCTAATTTTGTATATAGCTCTTATATGTTCAGTATAATATTTTTAAATAAATAGTTGATCTAAATAACTCATTTATAATTCATGATACTTTTTTTTATAAAATTGGTTAATTTTCTATTGATACCTTGATACCTTGATACCTTAGGCTGTATTATATGGCCTATATTGGTATTTTACTAGTAAATTATATGTTTTTTGTAGTTTTTAATATAGAAAAAAGTTTTATATTACTTTTTCTGATTATTATATTTTTCTATAATATTAAATTTTTATGTAGTACCTTTTTGTATAATGTATTTTTATCTTTATAAGTGGGAAAATATTTTATAGTAAAGAAAGCTAATTTCATAGTGAATTATTTTTGAAGTGTATTTCTATGAATTTTTTTAATTGTCATATATAATTTTTTATGGACTTTTTAAATCTATGTTGTCACATTAACCTAAAAAGTATTTTGAAACTTAATTTTTTAGTAAAGTAAAATGTTCAGGAAATAGGTTTCTGCTTATTAAAAAAGTGACAATATTTAGTAGTCTGTATGAGTAAACACTTAAATCTGACTTTCCAATGCTATTGACATGAAAGTGCTTTTAATTCTGCCTGTCAAAATATAGTAAGTTGACTTTTAGAATGATTTAAATCTGGTGGTTGCCATTTTGACGGGGTAAATCTGGAAACCCACCCCATTTCTGTTGAGGGTGATTACAGATGTATCCCAGTCAATATATGGGAGGAGTGATGAAGCCAGTCAAGGCCAGCAATAACACTGTGACTGCGTTCTGCCATGATTGATCCAGAGAGCTTAACCTGGATGTTCCCCATTATCACAGAGAAGGGTACTGTCTCATGGGTGATTACCACTCTGTAAGAGTTGGCTACCTGTACTGTCATGGCCTGGGTGACTCCCAGGGGAACCTTTGGTCAAGGGGAAGGGTCAAGCCTGGAAGGCCCAGTGGATGAAGGGGGCCATCCACATCACATAATTGGCAGCAGTATCCCAAGGACGCCACACTCCCATGTGGGGTATCACTTGCTCAGTGAGCACCAGCATGGTCAAATAGGCAATCCAAGCTTACTGTAGTCATATGATGAAGCAGAAGGAACAAGAGGAAGTTCTCCTGTGGCAGTGCTCATGGTCAGGCTTGGCTGGGCAAGTTGTTGGAGAAGAGGAACACCATTAAAGGAGGAGCGCAGTGCAGGAGCAGGAATTTTTTCTTGGTCCAGCACTCTAGGAGATGGGGTAAAGGCTGGCAGTGATTGGTTGGAGGCAGCTAGAAGTTGCTCCATTCCCAGCGCTGGCATTGGTACTGGAGGTACTCTCTGTTTGAAAGCACCAGCAGTATAAAATTTGTAATAATGTAATAAACCCCTGCAAAGTATAAATGCTGAGTGTGCATTAACCAACAAAGTTTATTAGATGAAGATGTCAACAAAGAAAGGGGGTGCCAGTGTTCCCAGCTATATCCTGCTGGGAAACTGCAATTGGACTTACTGGCAACTTCTTATTGGTTGTCAATGAATTATTCTCAAGCCAGGTTCCATTAGTGACTCCTGATTTGTCAGTTAGATGACTCCTTTCATATTTTTTGCCCTGGGGAAGCTGGTAGGGTAATTTGGGCCATTTGGCAACCCAAGTCCCCAATTCTGGGTTTCAGAGGGCGTGAGCCAATTAAAATCTTTTTTGCTTGGCTTTAGGATGGTTTCTGATTGCCCCAGGCTTGGCCTTGACCAGGGTTTGATTCTCCACTTGGAATTAAAAATTCCTTTGGGTTAATCTGCGTAATTGACAACACAATTATTTGGTTGCGCAATTGCTCAATTGTAGGTGTTGAACCTATGTAACATAGGGTTTTGTCCGGCCCATTCTAGGCCCTGACACGTACTGCTTTGAATTGGCTAGGCACTTGATCTAGTTGTTGAGAATCTGCAAATTTCTGGTTGACCATGGTCTGATTGGCCCCAGTGTCTACCAAAAGTTTGTGTGTGTTCCCACAGAAACAGAAGGAGTAGGCCAAGCGGATGATTTTATTGGAAGAATGACTAGCTTAGAGAGTGGGGTTGTCACTATGGACCTGGAAGAGATATAAGGTTTTGACATCACTCATTTTATAGTCACTGGAGTTTTTGGCAAAGAGAGAATGGTCAGGAGGGGTTGCAGAACCTCTTTTATCTACAATCCCCAGGCTTTTCCCAAGTCTTCAATTTGCGCCAATTGGAACTCCCCCTTGTGGGGGTGCTTTGTATCATTCTCCAGTTGACGTGGTTGGCAGCAACCCACTTGGCCATGGGCACTGTCAGGTGTGGTACAAGATTGAGGAAGTGTATCATTGGACCTGCAGAACCCCATCAAATCTTGGTTATTGGCCTCCACAATGGCCTTGTAACAGTTGTTGATGGAAGTACAGTACTCCACAGGAACCTGCTTGCAGATATAAGGCTTGAGCCCATTGACTATGAGTGTAAGGAGCATGGCGTTCCAATCAGTCACAGCTTCTGGGGCGGCGTCAAGAGCTTGCTGCCAGGTAGTAAGATATTCAGGAACAGATTCAGTCTGTTTAATGGCCAGGAGGGGAGTTCCTACTATGATGGGTGAAAATTATTTCACTGTAGCAGGACATCACAGTGTCCCTGAAGGTTGCCCAGGTGACTTCTTGTTCCTGGCCTTCTCAGTTGATGAACCACATGGCAGCAGGCTCTGTGAGGCGCCCAGATGCGGTGGCAACCCACATGGGCTTGGGCACTTGGCAGATGTGATTGCAGGTTTTGGTAGAATAGAGCCAGCTTACAATGTTGGCCCCTTCTACACCACCCACAAAGGACTCAAGCTGGAGGTTTAACAGAATTGTGAAATATCCAATTGAGGCAGGGCAATGTTTACATTGTGCTGCCTCAGTCAGAGGCAATTGTACACACTGGTAAGCACTAGCTGGTCCTGATATATAACATATCCTTTTTTGATATCCCATTTAGGAATTGGAAGAAAGGTTTATTGGTGGGGGGTAGCCATACAGCCCATACTCTGTCCTTTCTTGGGGGAAATTATTATCTTAGGTAGGTCCTTAACTTACTGATGCTACCACTGTTGCAACTGAACCAATAGGGGTTAATTATTTGATTGGGGAAGACAATAGCCCAATAGAAAGGCTGAGAATAAATAGAATAAGATGTGATTTATTGAGGAATACTGAAATTAATATACCATATAGAGAAGCCACAGGGCCACAGGATGTGGCAAAGTGGTGGGTTTAATGTAAGATTTGGACTGTGGAATAACTTGTGCAGGGATCAATAATTCAAATTAGCAATGCTCCTAATTAGAAGATATTGCCTTCAATTTGAAATTCTCATTGGATTGGTCCATGCCATTAGATACGTCCTGGGGCAACTCATTGAGCACCCTCTGTGTATTGTAAGATATGTTGACAGGCAAGAAGGGAAACTCAGTTGCAACATTTTTAAGGGACAACAATGATTTCTGGAACTGCTATAACTGAATATCTATAGGCATCAGAATCATACATTTCTGAATCATCAGAGATATCATGGAAGAGCAGTAGAATGAGAGGAGCCTCAGAGTTAGTGTGACGGATCCAGGTCCAACCAGTCCATCCTACTATTATCCTGCCCTTGACTCTTATTTCCATTACCTTCATTTGACAAAGCTTTGAGGAGCTTTGTCTCCAGGGAGGCAATTTTATGAGACAATGCTTTGTTATCATCCCGCCAACAGGCCATGATCTCAATGCTCTTTTCCTCTCTTGCCCTTAAAGCCTCAATTTCACAATTCACCTTTGCTTTCATTTGATGTAAGATTTTGTCCCATCCTACTAACAGGTTCCAGGAATGCCACACATAGATTTGGTTTACTTGGGCAGGAGTCCCTTCTTTTGCAAAGTAATCAGAGTATAACTCTTTGAACACAGCCTTCAATTCCACCAAAGACTCCTCAGGCACAGTCTTGGTGACCTCCAAGCTTGTCCAAGCTTCCCCCAACAAACTTGTAGGAATCTCCTTTCTGGCAGCAGCGGTTTCCATGCAAAGTACTCCAAATTTGGCCCTTTCAAAATTTAACAAAGAAGACATAATAATTGAAAAGATAGTTGAGGGGAAAGCGTCAAAATTGACAATATATTTATTAAAGTTTAGCTGTTTTTGCTTTTTATACCATTTGGGGAATATTTGACTGAAAACCCCTCCAGTTCTTGAATCAACTTATGATTCATCTCACGTAGTCTATGACATTTGAGTCATCCAAACCTAGATCTTTACCTATGAGAATTAACCTACAATGGGAAGAAGCCACCTGACTCCATTCATCCCAATGTACCAATTCAGCATGGAGCTTCCTCAGCTCCTGGCGCCAAAACCCTGTGGATTACACATCCCAAAACTCAGCTATTAATGTTCCAACTGGGAGCTTTATTTAGTTATCTTTGCATTTAAGGGTTTTTTGCCTAAAAACCCATTAAAGCACTTTGAAACTCAAACCAGGCGCCACTTCAGCGCCCAGGAACTTTCCCAGGCGGTTCCCCAGCGCCTGAAAATATTTGATAGTGGCGCCTTGGCGCTTCTGAAATCAATTAGGCAGTGCAGCGGCGCTTTTAGCCCAATGAATTTGTCAACACAGCGCTTTTAACCCAAAATTTGGGGGGTTTAATTATGGTTGACCTTAACCAAACTTCTTGACACAGTCAAGGCAATTTAACCAACCTAATTAAATCCTCATTAATTATATTTCCGTGTATTTATTAATTAATTTTCCCAATTAATTAAACCGTTTTTGAGACATCCTGTCTCCCAGATTGACTTGGCCAATCTTGCTTTCTTTTCTTTTATTAAACCTAGATATCCAGTTTTCAGGAATCTTGACCTTAAGACTTCCAATCCAACCTATATACAAGCAATAATCAGAAAAACAGAGATAACTTTATATTTTGGAGCCTTTATTTGACTAAATACTCAATAGTGACTGTCATACGGTCACAGTTGGCAAGCTTGGAGTCTGCTATGAACAGGGGATTTGGAGAAACTGGGAAGGATTGTTAACCAAGAGTGTCTCTGCCTCTAAGTTGACTGCTCTTTTTCCGCCTGGTCCTTGGGATCAGCTGCTTCAACCCAAGGGTTGGTGCAGACACAATAGTGGTGATCTATCTGCCCACAACTATGGCAACCTTTGTGTCTAGGAGGATTTTGGGAGTGTGAAGGTCCACATTTTTGGTGGTTTTGAAGGTGGGGCTAATGTTGGCCAAGAGGAAGTCTAGTGGCTTTTATCAGTTAGAGGCCTAATAGGTAATAATGGCTACCAGGGAAGGTAAGGCCTGCCTAGTAGGTACCAGAGGACAACTAGAGGCAAATGATGTCCCCACCTGGCAGGGAATATTGGCTGCTGTGGACTAGAGATCCCTACCCAGCAGAGAACTGTGTCTGCTAGGGGTGAGGAATAAAATAGCTCAGCAAGGAACTTTAGGTGCTTGGGGTGGGGAGTGGTCCAGCCTGGTGGGTAGTGTGTGCTACTCAGGCTTGATGTTGTTGAGACCCTGGCGGGTAATGCAGAATTCCAGAATGAGTTGTTATTGGTCCATCCTGGTGGGTAGCATGTGCTACTCAGACTGGATGTTGTTTAGACCTTGACAGGTAACACAGGCTGTCAGGGTAAGAAAGTGTGCCAGCATGGTAGGCAACTTGGCTACCAGGGCTGAAGAATGTTGGACTCTGGGGGTAACACAGGCTGACAGGGAGGGGAGGAGCTTTGAGAGCTCTATGTACCCTAATACGCTTACAGGAGGTCTGTGAGAAAGTACTCTACATAAAAGACTGGTAGGGTGTCCTTGTTTTTGTTTCTCTGAAGACTTTGGGAAGATCCTGAAGTTGACCGTGGAGACATGGATATGCTTAAGGGTATTACCAGGGTTGTTGCTTGGGGAAGCAGCTGTAGAACTTGGTATGATCAGACCTCTGGGAAGTAAAGCTGATAACTTTGCAACTGAAAGCTCAGACTTAATCAACCTGGGTGAGTAAAGACAATTACATAGACTTTGTGATCTATGGTTGGATGGCCTAAGTGGATGACACTTGCAAGAGCCCAGTAAAATCACAGTAACAATGTAGACTTATGCCTGGGTCTACAGGTTCTGGCAACAGAGACCAATATTTAGAACTGAGATGGTTCATAGTGTGGGATCAGCAGTGAAGACTTATAAGACAGATTGTATGATCACATTGAAGACTAGTTGAGGAACTGGAAGATCATGATGAAATTTGGAACCAAGTTGGTTCATTGTGCAGTTAGAACCAAGGTAGTTTATAGTGATGACTAGCTGATGGCTTGTAATAGACTGGTTGATAGACTGGAATAGAATGATGAACTAGTTGATGGATAGAGTTAGATTGGCTTAATTACTAGAAGTTCATGGTGCAGGAATAGCTGAAGGGGCAGAAGATTATGATGCAGGACTATCTGAATGAATAGAGTGTCATGATGTAGGCCTAGGTGAAGGAGAAGAAGATTATGATTCAGGACTAGGTGAAAAGCTAAAAGTTGGCTAAAAAGGACAGGAAGAGGCAGATACAGGAGTCAAGATACTTAATTTGTACTCTAGAAAATGTAATTTTTATTAGGGGAGAAGCAGTAAAAGAGTTAATTAATACCTGCCATAAAATTATGATGAAGAAAATACTAGATAATTATCATATGAAGAAAAGAAGAGAAAAGTAAATAAATTGCAGTTTTTAACTTTGGATTTATTAAAGGTTTGATTGAACAGGATGGGCTGGAAAGAAACTGGAAACAGAATAGAGAAGCTTTGAGAACAAATGCTGGAGTTTTGCCAAGTTGATTGGAAAGAAGTAAGCAACAGACAAGTTCAAAGTCATGAAATGCTGAAGAAAACGCAGAAAAACTTGGATAAATGTTGAAGAATTAAGGGTTTTCAAATCTCTTAAGTAAAACATATGTGAAAGCGCTTGAGTTTTTCTGGGGAAATATGACAGGAATCATAGCAAAACTGTTCAAAATGCATAGAAGTTGTTTATCCAGAGAAAGAAAGCCCCAGGTTTGAATCAGGGTCAAGAGCAAGTCATTTGAGTGAACTTTTTGGCAAAACCATTGAATCCAGGCGTCTGATGAGCTGCACACCAAAGATTGTTTGATAAGTGTTTTGAGAGCTTTATTGAAGGGTTTAAGCCTAAAAAATGAGGGAATGAAGCAGAAAATCCAGGGCTTTCATTGGCTGAATTAAGATAGTAAGTCTAATATATTGTAGAGAAAAAAACTGGATAGTTTAAGCCTTGAAGACCAAGAATTCTGAGAAGAAAACCGGGACTAAAACAAGGTGCTATGAAAGGGGAAGCTATCTGAGGCCTTTAAGGGACTCACATAGTGGATTACAAAGACCACAAGGACTGAATCAAGTGGATTAAAATGTCCACAAGGACTACAGAAGGAGATGAAGACCAAGACAAAGGTGTAGAAGACCAAGATAAAATGTGCAGAAGCCCAGGATAAAGGAGCTGGAGCTGGAAATAAGGAGCTAGAGTCTAGGATGAAAACAATTAGGCTCAGGAAAAGAGGCTAGAACCTAAGGCTAGGGAGCAGGAACCTGAGACTGAGAAGAAGAAGTCTAAGATTAAGGACCAGGAGCCTAAGTCTAAGGAGCAGGAGTCTGGTACTGATGAGCAGAAATGTAAGGCCAAGGACAGGGAGTCTAAGATCTGGTTGGAGGACTCTGGATATTGGCACATATCAATGGTTATCTGGACCACTGGGCAATATTCCAAAATGTTTCTAAGGGGATCTTCCTTCTGAGAGTAAATAAAAGCCCATTTGACCCCTATATATACTTTTGAGATGCATTTTCTCTTACTAGAGAATGATATCTCCTTCCAGCCAGACCCTAGCTACAACCCAGGATACACTCTGGGAAATGATAGACAGGAATCCCACAGGGAGTTCATGGTAAGGATTTACAGTCCACAAGAAGAAGAACCAGAGTTAAAGGATGTTTGGTTCTCACACATAACATCTCCAGAGTGAGTGAGATGCAAGTCCTGCAAAAGCGTCTTTATGCTCTTCATGGATGAAAGCATGGCCTTGTGTGCTTTGAAATGGATGTACAGAATCTGATTGACTTTGAGGGCTTGAGCGCAAGCCATGTTGCTTCATGAGCTGTCAGTTGTCTTCTAGTGATCAACTGTTGTCCTTCCATATAGAATCTGTCAGAAAACTCAGCCAAAGTTTCTTTAGGTTTGAATGCAATATACATAAAAGCGTCCTTTTTCAATTTAAACTGAGGTTGTTGCCAACCTTGTTGATCAGGAGCTGCTTCATCTCCTCCCAAGTGTCAATGGAAGGCAGCTCAGGTACTACAACCTCCTGAAAAGTTGCATGCAAGAAGGTTAAAATGGGCTCCTTCTTAACCTTGTCAGAAGCCTGTTGCATGGCAGTCTTGTAGATGATCATGAAGGCCGCAATGGTGGACAAATTTAGGGTCAATTTCTGCTTGAAGGTAGGCTTGAATTGAGTTTTGAGGTAGGGCCACCATTGTTACTATCCAGCACATTGATACATGGGGAGAATTCAGACTCAGATTTGGAAGGGGTTAGTGTGCCTAAAGCTGACATACACTCTCTTCAAGAGTGGTCAAAGTTTTGGAAGCGCAGGCACTCAAGTTGTTGGCTTGATCAGTCTGGCACTCAGTAACATCTAGTTATTGTCCATGAGTATTCACTGCAGTTGAAAGCTCAGCCAAGCAAGAGGTCAAAGAAGGCCCCACCAAGAGACAAGGGGAGAACCTGTCATTTACAGAGTCACTTAACTCACTCATCTCCTGAAGATCCTTTTCAAGACTGAAGTGATCTTGCTTCAGGTGGTCTACTTCATTGGCTAGGGCAATCAAATCCCTAGCACACTGTATTTGAGAGTTCCTTAGTAACCCTGGGCAGCAGCCATCTTTGTCAGAGAGCCCAACTAAACTAGTGAGGCTAGTCATAGTATTGCAAAAAACAGCAACTTTCTGTTGCAGGATAGCAACTTGCGCAGTCAGGGCAATTACTTGAGGATCTGGCTGTGGAGGGTCTGAAGGGCGCCCTTGACTGCAAGTTAATGTAAGTAGTTCTCTGATAGTGTCCCATAATTTCTGTTCCCTATCCATCATGTCATCAGACAGGGGGAAGGGGGAACGTCCAGTCTAGGCGCAGCCAACATGTTTACTTGGGCTTGAAGCTTGGTAATGGAGGCAGCAGTGGCATCTGTCTCTATATCAATCTCCTCTTGTAGATTATGAAGACCTCTAGCGGCAAGCTCTGCTACCTGTTGGAGTTGATCAAAGTAGTAGGCACTAAATAAATTAAGCTGTTCTACAAGTTTTTGAAATCAGAGAAGTACACATTTAGGATGGAGTCTACTTGGGTTTACTAAGGTTGTTGTAACTGATGGAACTCATGCAGATGTTCCCTGACGTACTTGGGGATAGATAAGTGCATGTGTTCTATAGAGATGACCAATCAAGCCTGAGAGGTAATGGAGTCACATTGGTTATCAAATACCAGAGAGAACAAGGAATGAATCCACTGCTGATAGGCAGTAAACTGATCCCAAAGATTAATTACGGCGGCTTGGAGGGACAAAATCTCTTGGATGTGAAGCCTCAACATCATTTGGTGATGGGCTTAGTCATGCTTCACAAAGAATAGAAGCAGATACTCTTCAGAGACAGCTGCTGAGAGGAGGTGTTGCAGAAATTGCAGGGCAATAATTAACTCATACTGTAGATTTAGAACCTAAAGGTAAAAATGCGGGATTGCCAAATTGTTTATGCGTGAACTCACCAACTTACTGGAATACTTCTCATCCTTTTATATAAAAAATTAAGTTTTTTTGGGATGAAAATTACTCCATTAAGTTAGTGAGTTCACGCAATTTTTTTTGCTAATCTCAAATTTTTACCTTTAGGTTCTGAATTTACAGTAGTATTATGATCAATTAAACTGTAGTTGAAGGTGAGGGATGGTCCATCACGGGCTATCTCAAGGGCTACCATCATGACTTGCTCCATCTCAGGGGTACCCATGGGGTAAGCTAATAGATGGGAATCATTTTGTAGGCTCAAGACAGTGGGGACAATAGGTGGGTCCAAGATGTCCTCTTCAATAGAAGGACTGGTAATTTCAGGCAAATACAACTCCTGTATTGGAGTAGGAGACAGGCATTTAAACATAGTGGCAAAAGAGATAGCCAAGGAGCTTGAAGCCCCTGTAGTGAGCACCACTTTTGTTGTGTTCTGAGGCGCAGCACAGACACCCAACAGGGAATCCTAACCTTAGGATTGGATTCATACTAAGCCTTGGTTAGTTGGCAGGGAAGGTGAAGCAATTACCTTGTGGCTATGAATAATAAGTCTCTACTGGTTGTGGCTAGAGAGAGGTTCCAAAGTACTTGAAGACACAAAGACAAAAATGCAAATAGAACTTACATTTTATTGTAGATGGTGAAATGAAATATATACTGTTAATCTTTACCACAAAACAGTACATGGAAAGTAGGATCACTTGCCACCAGCATCAGTAGGGAAACCAAGTTGCAGAGAATTGGGAAACCAAAAATTTGAACTTCCCACTTTGAAAATAGACCCATTTAAAGGGGCAAACACAAAATCATTGGATTTTTCTTCAAAATAATCAATGAAGGCAAAATCAATAAAGTGTGAATATTGGCATTCACAACATTTGGTAACCAAAGTCTCAATGCCTTAGTCTCAGAGGGTTTGGGCCAATAAAAAAAATTTGGCGTTAGAACAGTTTCCAATTGTCCTCAGGCTTGGCTCTTGCCAGGGTTTGATTCCCCACTTAGTATGGAAGCTTTATTTAGGTCAGTCAATTCAGTTGGCAAAATAATGAATTGGTTGTGGGATTGCTCAATTGCAAGGAAAAGACCTATGTAGCTGTCATGAATGACATTTCAATACTTGTATTGAAAATCTGGGAATCAAACCCTGGTCCTCAGGAAAAGCCTTAAGTTGACCAGGGTAGCTGGGAGCCTGCCAGACTGTCATTTGGGCCAAACCCTGGTCTGCTAGAGATGCCTTGCCCCAACCAGGATAAACAGGAACCTGACAGTATGCCAAGTGTCAATACCAGAAGTTCAATATCAACATTAGAAACCTCATAATTAAACCTCAATCCTCCAAAGGCTAATCTAGTCACCCAGGATGGATGGAAACCCACCAACACACTGAGTTGCAAACCCACGTTGTTAAGTTTTTCTGAGATCTGCCAGTTTCCTACAGATAATTCCCCAAATGGTCACCAGATTGCTGCCAACCTTGTGCCACCAAAGATTAAGACCTATGCAGAGATTGTAGCTTGCCTAAAGAATGTTAAAACAAAGCCTACTGTCAGTCCTTCCAAGGACTACCAGCAGCTGCCAGTCCCCTGTCCAAAATAGTTAACAATTTGACTGCTCAAGTGATATGGTGAACAGTAGCAGCAGAAAAAAACAGCACCACTTCTGCTCATCTGAGCAAGAACAACCAGGATCTGCCGCCCGCAATATTCTAAGCCAAGATCCATGCCCTGCCGGTGCCTTGTCTGTGAACCTGAACCCTGCAAAAATAGAAGAAGCAAAATCACATGGTATAAATACCCCAGCGGTATGGGGATGACCATATTATCATTTTTGATAATTAAAATATTATGAAGCTTTGGATTGAACAACTCCTACCTTATAAAGATTTAGTGATCTTTCATCTCAACTCCGGCCAAGTAGACAATCAGGCAACTGTCCCCTCCAGAGACCAACCTGCCAACCCACATCAGGACTATACTGTTCTCCTGGAGTCCCCTTTAGACCTGTGCATTTTACCAAATAACCGCCCAACCCCACCTACTCAGATTACAACTTGGAGATCATCCTCATTGCCAAACCCTTGGCAAGGACTAAAGGAACCAAATACATAGAACACAAAGGAAAGTACCACAAGGTGCCACCCTTATTGTTAAAAAACAATTACATTTATCTGCCTTTGTTTGTCCCCATGACTCCACTCTTAACCCTGCAACCCAACCGCCTAATGGAACCCACCAACACTGCCAAGACCACATCTACTCAACTGCTTGGAGTACTCTATATTACTTTGACGGGAATGGTAGACACTATGGTGCCCAACTCAGAGTCCTGATCTTTTCTTGGGCAATTTTTATCATATACTATCAATTTAGCACCCATCCTATGGTGGGCATTACCCACTGGCCTGGCAGTATCCCGTCCATAGTCACCTAATGCCTCTAACTATGCCTAGCTTCCTGAAAGTAGCATAGGTATTTTTCTGGCTATTCTGGGCCCTGACATCATCTTCTATTATAGTTGAGCTCTTACAGCTAAACTCTGGATGCCTGGTCTTATAAGTTGTCAGGAGGGCACTAGCATTGGCAAGGTTATTTTCAGGCTCCCAGGTATTCTCTTTGGGCAGGTAGTCTTTTCATTTGATCAAGTAGTGTAGTTGTTGATATCTAATCTTATGGTCTAGGATATGTTAAACCCTGTGGTCTAGAAAGCTTCTTACTTTGAGCAGGGGAGAGGCAGTGTAAATGGCTTGATGTGGGTGTGAGGTAACTTTCTTCTTGGACAATAGTGATTGGTGAAAGACATCATGGATCCCTCAGTTAGACAGGAGCTCCAACCTGTAAGCTACCTCTTTTATTTGTTGCAAAACTATGTATGGTCCTGTTTTCCTAGGGCTGAGGCTTGAACACAGCACTGTATTCTTGATATTCCTGGCGCTGAGGTAAACTGTTTCCCCAATTTTTATGGGTGTTTCAGGCTTCTCTTCTTGTAATTAAAATTCTTGTAGGTCTTTATAGCTTGTTTCAGGTTTTGAGCATACTCTTATTGGGCGGTATGGATGATAGCCACCCAATCTTTTCCTTCAGGGTTGCTGGATTCTTCTGCAGGAAGGTGGTCCCAACTAAGGTAAATATGTAGTTGGCCTTGAAAGGAGACATTCCTGTAGAACTATGGTCTTGATTATTGTATGCTGATTGCACTATGGGTAAGTGTTTGGCCCAATTGTCTTGCTCCTTGTTAATGTAGCATTGTAGGTACTGTTCCAATACTTGGTTAACTCTTTAAGTTTTCCCATCACTTGGGGATGGTATTCCATGGATATTAATTTCTTGATTACCAGTTCTTGCAAGATTTGGGCCCAGAACTTGGACGTAAACTGGGGACCACAGTCAGATACAACTTCCTTGGGTAAGCTGTGATTCATGAAAATGTGTCCCTAAAGAGAGTGGCAGTCTCCTGTCAGTGCATTTTTCCCTGACTACATCAATTATATGGAGACCCTTTCACAAAACACCAAGGCAAAGGAAACCAGCAACCAAGTTTTTGACACCATTTTTAACTCTGGATTGGAGCCAGATGGGGATCAACCCCAGAGCCCTGAGGACATAGTCAATGTTAGTTTAAACTTCATTATTGTATATAGATTACCTATTTATGTTAAAAAAATTAACTATGTTCCCACTTTTGCTCTTAAATTCAACTGTGAAAAGGCTAATAGTTTACTATGCAATGTCACTTACCGCTGCACATCTGATTGGCTGCGCAAACTGGTCTTGATGCTCTTGGACCTGGTTTATCTACCTTTGGTCAAGACTCTGTACTTGTTTGAATTTCATTTCCACTATAGTCACTGCTTAATTATGGCAGTTATTGTGGCTGTCTCTTGTTACCTCTTGGTTCTAAATATTTTAGTCAATTTTATTAAGCTTCCAGTAGAAGATCAAATGGCAAAAGTGATCTTCCCAGCCATAACTTTCTGAAAATTCCTTTTTAAAAAACCTCTTATTTAACCTCTTAAATGTTTATAACTCCCCACTGGGGTATTTAAGTGGGCTCTTTATACTTTCTCTACTTATTCAAACAATAAGGATATTTCTTCTATACTAAGTGTGTCTACACTTATCTCTTGCAATCCTTTTTGAAGCCATGAAAGGAAGTCATTTCCTGTTCTGGTTTCTAGTTCCTTTCCTTTCTGTGGTATTGGCCCTTGAAATCCCAACTCCTCCACAGACTGGCATAATTCTTTTCCTGATTACTCCCATCAGAAGGAGTCCCTGGCTAAAGTTTGGCTTAAATATCCTTCAGGACACTGGGGAGGAAAGTTCTGGTATGGCTGTTCCACAACTCTAACTTCACCTGCTGAGCCTTCCTTGGTTAGACCAAATGCCTCCTTCTACCTATTGACATACCTGGTTGGATAATACTTACTAGGAAGATTCAGCTCATTGATGGGACAGTCTGCATTAATAGGGAACTTTGGTCACCTTTCTATGGTTACAGTTCATATTGGTTTGGTTATTGCAGGGCTTAACTTGGGGGCCTTGGCTCACAAGATTAAGGACTTTTTCTCTCTCAAGTGGGTCCCTGACATCTTCTTGGCGGTCATGTGGGTGGTAGTAGGCATGAAGTAACCTATCATGGGGAATCTATCAGCAATCATAAGTATGGTGTTGTAGCCTTTCAACTCCAGGAGCTCCACTATATAGTCCATGGATACTGATTTCCAAGGGCCTTCCACAATTTGGAGGGGTTGAAGCAGGCCTTTGAATTTCCCTGCTTGGGTTTGGAGCAGCCACATGTTTCAAAACCACTGATTTATGTCTCTATCTCTATCTACAGCTTTATTCTTGGACACATGTAGGCTCTTTGGATACCCTTCAAGGTCTTGGTGTGGCCTGGGTGTCCAGACATGAGAAAGTTGTACTTCTTAAGAATCTACTATCTCAGTGGATCTTCAGGTATGTAGGTTTGTCCATTTAGTTTTAGGAATCTTCTGTGTAAGGAGTAACCTTCTCTGTAGTACTAGATGTCAGTTTTCTCAGCTAAGTCTTTCATTTCAGTAATGCATTGCTTGTCTAGGGTCAGAGCATTTATATTTTCTTCTTTCTGCTTGCAATCTCTAATAATATGAACGTGAGTTCCAGCATATTGGTTAAAAGTAGGGACTTGGTGTTAAAATCTTTTATCTCTTTAGCGCTTGGGAAGAAGTTGACTCTTCTGATTAATGTATCTTGAACAATGTTTATCTTCCATGGTTTGAAGTTAATTTTTAGGTCATAGTTGGCTAGAAATAGTGGCCATCTGGCCTGGCATTAATCAAGTTGTTGAAGTTTGAAGAAGTAAGTTGGGTTCTTGTGATCTGTCATGAGTTTCACTGGGTGGGAGGCATTGCAGAGTTATCTTCTCCAATGTTTCAAGGACTGGATGATAGCAAGAATATCTTTATTTTAGATTAGGTAGTTTGATTCAGCTAGAGTGAACTTCCTTGAGTAGTAAGATACAGAGCGCAGCTTACTATCACACCCCTCCTAAAGCAGCACCCTCACAAGGCAAATTCTGAAGCATCAGTCTCAACTAAAAAAAAAGTTTGAAGTAGTTGAGCATGGCAAGGACAGATGTGGAGACAAAGGCTTTCTTGAGGGTTTCAAAGGCAACAAAAGCTGATTTTCCTCATATAAAGGCATTCTTCTCAGATGTGAGGCAGGTCAAGAAAAGGCAGATGGAAGAAAATTTTGGAAAAATTCCCTGCAAAGGTTTGCAAGGCCTAAGAAACTTCTTACATCTTTAAGGTTATTTAGTTCTGGCCATGAAGTGATGGCCTCTATCTTACTGAGTGACAGAAAATACTCACTTTAAACCGTTGTAACCCAGGAATTTAATCTCCTCTTGAAAGAACTCAAATTTAGGTAACTTTACGTACAGTCTGTGGTCCTGGAGCTTTGTAAGTACTAGTTGTAAGCTCTTTATGTTTTCCCATGTGACAGATCTAGGTCTAACCAGTCAAACTTACTTTTATCTTGCCCTTGACTCTTGTTACTGGTACCTTTCTGTGACAAAGATTTGAGGAGCTTTGCCTCCAGGGAGGCAATTTTTATGAGACAACACTTTATTGTCATCTCTCTAACAAGCCTTAGTTTTGACACTCTTTTCCTCTCTGTTTCTCAACGCCTCAGCTTCATGATTGGCTCTTTCCTTTACTTGTTGAAAAATTTCATTGAACCCTAACAGCAAGTTCCAGGAGTCTCATGCATAAACTTGATTTTCTTGTGCCAGGGTTCCTTCTCTGGTAAAATAGTTGGAGTATAGTTCTTCAAAAGCCAATTTTACTTCCATCAAAGATTCCTCAGGTGCAATCTTAGAGACCTCCAGACTCCCCCAAGCCTCCTCAAGCAAGCTGGTAGGAACTTCCTTTCTTGCAGCAGCGACCTCAATAAAAAGCACTCCAAATTTTTATCTTTTAAATAATAATAAAGAAGACATGATAAATAAAAAGAAGTTGAGGGGAAAGCGTCAAAATTGACAATATATCTTTATTTAAAATTAGCTGTTTTTGCTTATATATCATTTGGGGCATATTCAGCTGAAAACCCCTCCGGTTCCTGAATCAACCTATGATTCATCTCACGTGGTCTATGACATTTGAGTCATCCAAACCTAGATCTTTACCTAAAATATCACCAATATTTATCAACCTATGAGAATTAACCTACAATGGGAAGAAGTCACTTGACTCCATTTATCCCAATGTACCAATTCAGCATGGAGCTTCCCCAGCTCCCAGCGCCAAAAACCTGTGGATTACACATCCCAAAACTCAGCTATCAATGTTCTAACTGGGAACCAGCTGATCAAACCTGGATTCCTAGGCATCCTTGCCTTTATTTAGTTATCTTTGCATTTAATGGTTTTTGCCTTAAAATCCATTAAAATGCTTCAAAACTCAAACCAGGCGTCACCGCAGCGCCCAGCAATTTTCCCAGGCGGCGCCTTGGCGCTTCTCAAATCAATTAGGCAGTGTGACAGCACTTCTAACCCAATGAATTTGCCAAAGCGGTGCTTTTAACCCAAAATTTGGGGGTTTACTTTTTATTAACCTTAACCAAACTTCTTGACACAGTCAAGGCAATTGACCAATATAATCAAAACCTCATTAATTATACTCCCATGTATTTATTAATCAATCTTCCCAATTAATCAAATTGTTTTTGAGACGCCTAGTCTCCAAGATTGATTTGGCCAATCTTGCCTTCTGTTCCTTTATTGAATATAGATGCTAATTTCTTAGGAATCTTTATCTGAAGAATTCCAGCCAAACCTATCTACTTAGAACAAACAGCAAAAACAGAGCAACTTTATATCTTGGAGTATTTATTTGGCTAAATACTTAACAGTGACTGTCATACAGTCACACCCCAGGGGTTTTCTATAGATGAGGATGTCATCTAAGTATGATACACTACATGGATCCTTAAGGTCTCCCAAGACGGCATCCATCATAGTTTGAAAGGTACTGGGCGCGTTACAGAGTGCAAAAGATATGCCCATATATTTGAGCAATTCTTGTCTGGTTTGAAGCCAGTCTCCCACTAATCTCCAGGCTTAATACAGATCCAGTTAAAGGCATTTCTAAGTCCAACTTTTGGGAAGATGTTGGCCCCTGAAAACTGGTCATATAGGTCTTCAGGGTTTGGCAAAGGGTAGCAATTCTTTACAGTGATCTTGTTAAGGTTCTGGTAGTTGATACAGGGTCTCAATTTGCCGCCCTTCTCCTGGCAAACAGTAGGGGAGGAAAATGAAGACTTGGATACTTGTATGTATCCCTTTTTTAAAATGGTTTCTAGGTATTTTTTGGTTGCTGCTTGTTCCTTCATGTTACATCTATAGATGGGTTCATGCTTGGGCTAGGTTCCAGGGATCAAGTTGATGGTAGGTCAAATGTAGTGTATTGAGGCAGGGCATTTGCCATAGTTTTGGGGAAAGCCAGTACCCTGTCCTTCAGGCAGTAAGATATATATACTTTTCTGGAGGCAACACTCATGCTGTTCTGCAAAGGGGAAGTAAGGGTGGTTACATATGGCAACTTGTGGGTTGTTCTCTCTTGTACAAACTGGGGTTTAAAGTTGGTATAGTTGATGTTAAGCTCATGTTCCACTCACCACTTGAAACCTAGTACCACAAGTTGTGGTAGCTTCTCTATTATCAGGAACTTACTCACATCTGGTCAGGACTCAGGCCCACAGTGACACTACCCTTACCCTCAAAGAACATACCAGTTGTCTTGTTGCCTAAGGTCACAATAGTGGGTTCATGTTTCATAGGTAGGGTTAGCTTCTGAGCAAGGCATCTCTCAATGTATTTGTGGGTTGCTCCACTATTCAAGAGGGCAGGGATGTTGGCTTCCTAAGTCAAGTGTTTCATAGTAGCCTTAACAATAGGATAAACCTGAGAGAAGCAGTCTATTGCGGAAATAGAAGGCATCTGAACAGTGGTCCCAGGGGTGGGACAGTCTTTGGACAGGTGGCCATTCTGGTAGCAGTAGAAGCATAATCCCGCTCTGACATGGTGTTGGTATTTCTCAGAAGACATGTTCAGTCTAGGACAGAAGTTGGTAGCAGTCCCAGGTGGCTAAAAGCTTCTATATCCTCTCCCATACTGTTGGGGTTGGCTGAAGTTCATTCTGCAGGTGAGAGCAAGCAGCTCATCTTTAGAGAGGTCACAACAATGATGGCACATCAAGTTAGCATGGTGAGCATTCAACCTATTTCTGAAGGGTGGTCAAGAGATGCCATCAGGGATCTCTGCAGTAGCTGCTAGTTGTCGGAAGCGTTTTATGTAGGTTTCTAGACCATCTCTTCCTTGAGCCAGTCTGAGGAGCCTCATGTAGGCTTGTATCTTGGCTTTAGCAGGCGTGATAGCATTGTTCATCTGTTTTTATGAAGGCATCATAGGAAAGATAAGGCCAGGATCCTCCTCCAGTGTGGTGATAAATACTTCTCTGACATTATCTTTGAGTTAGGCAGCTACCATCATGACCTTCTGGGCCTTGTCTCTGTAGTGCTTGGGGTGGGCACAGCATAGGGTGTTGATCATGATCATGCCATTTTTGAAGCTAGCTAGGCCATCTTGAGAAGGTCTAGGTATGTTGCAAGCATAAATGCGTTCTAGTTAGAAGTAGATATGGTAGCATTCTGGACCCAGGAAGCACTGAGGGGGGACTTACAATCTTAGGTTTATTGGCAATTAGCTTGGTTCTGGTACAAAATTTGTCAACATTGTAAGATGCAATCATAAAAAATAGCATACAAGCAGCCCCTATCATTAACTGGAAATAGAGGCTCAGGCTTACTAGGTTGGATAAGGTTGATATGCTGTCATGGCCAGGCATGATATCCGGCTCATCTGCAAACCAGGACAAAGAATGAGACTGGAACACCTAGTACACAACTAAGACAACCCTCAACATACAGTTCACGGCAAAGACCCATGGTTTTCAAGCATCTATATGCTGAATCACTTGTTTAGTAAACCCCAATAAGATGACATTGGCGGACCCAAGCTTGCTGTAACCATATGCAGGATAGGAAAAATTCTCAATAGGCTTGCTCACTTAGGTGATGGACTGGCCGGCACTGAAGAAACTTTGGCGCAAGAGAGAAGCCAAAAGGGCCTATGATGTGATCAAAATCTCTGAAAGGAGGAGAAAATACTGGTTCTGTCTGATCAAGGGCAAGTGTGTCTTGCCTGACACTCCTAAAAACCATCCAGGTCTGAGGTTCTTTTCAGCGGAAGGAGAACAGCCAGGTTAAAGTGAAAAAAGTATAATGAAGTCTAACAATCTTTCAATGGTTAAATGACATAAACTGCAATTGCTCATTAGTTAAAGATGCCAACAAGGGAAGGGTTGTCAGTGTTTTCAGATTACCCTGTTAGAAACTGTAATTGTACTTACTGTTAACTCCTTATTGGCTGTTGAAGGGTTATTATTAAGCTAGGTCCCAATAACAGACTCTGACTTATAAGTTAAGAGGATCAATTCACTATTTTTGTCTTGGGAAAGCTGGCAGGGAATTTTGGGATCATTTAGAAGCCCAAGCCCCAATTTCTTAGTCTCAGAGGGAGTGAGCCAGTTAAAATCTTTTTGGTTGGTGTTGGAACGGTTTCCAATTATCCCCAGGTTTGGCTCCTGTCAGGTTTTGATTTTCCGCTTAGCATTGAAGTTTTCTTTAGGTCAGTCAATGCAGTTGGTAATGTAATTTATTGGTTGCATGATTGCTCAATTGTAAGCAACAGACCTATGCAACATAGGGATCTTTCTGGCCCATTCTGGGTCCAGAAAATAGGTACATTGCTCCAGAAATTAGAAAGATAAGAACCAAGGCCATATAAATATTTTTTCTGAGGAGCTGGGTAAAATCTGCTTGGTGTTGAGCTGCTAGGCAGAAGATGGCATGGAGTTGATTCCCAGCCTGATTGAAGCGCTCTAAGCTTTTTGAACAGCAGAGAAATCTTCCTGTTACCTGGAGTAACTAGGCACCAAGTAAACAGAGCCTTAGGAAAGTCTGGGGTGACAGGCTAGTTTTTCTTCAACAGAAGATAAGTCAAGCAGTGCTGGTAATAAGTGGCAAGAGCTATTCTGAGAAGTGGGAAAAGTTTATAGTGATATGCTTTCCTGCACATGAGCATAATTCAGGGAAGGGGAGGGATAAGTTTTTGCTGACCTAATTTACATCCAGACAAGTAGTTTTGAGAACCATCAGAAGGCATAAGGGTATGCTAACCCATGAGGAGTTGATGTGAAATATCTAAAGTCATCACAACAGGTATAAGTGAAAATAGTACCAAGTATAAACATCTTGAAAGTATATATTAAAAAATAGAGGTGAGATTTAGAAGTAAACAGTATCTTTATTGAAATATAAGAAGAGTTTTGTATAGTGTGTTGATAAGCCACCACTGTCCAGGTAGGGCATGGTGTCACATGGATTTAGAGAGCTGGTTTCTTTGGGAATTTGTAGAGGGGTAGTTCTAGTTTACTATTGTGATTTAGGGCCATTGTTTACTTACAGTTTAGTTGTTTTTTTGGGGAAATGGTTTCCCGAGATGGAGTCATCAAAGATGTTTTAGCAAGAGGATCAGATCTTTTTGGAGAGAAAGGGTTGGGATAGTTAGAGCATTATTACCAAGATTTGGAAACAAAGCAGGGTAAATCTATACCATCTGCATGTGCTCATTCACGGCAGAGAAGTAGTTGAAGTTGGCAGGGGCTATGGTGATAGTTCGCTTAATCTTGCATATGCGCACCAAAGAATTAAATGTTGGTTTATGGTCAAGGTTTTAGATGTAAACCGGGTGATTTATGATCCGACTGTAAAGGAGAGTGGAGATCCAACAAAGCATCCTGGCGGTTAAGTTCATTTGAAAGCAAGACCAGAATATGTTCAAGTAAGCCTATGGATAGAAAATCTGAACCATGACTGATCTTTCTTCTTGGATATACATGATTCCGCGCATCGTTAATGGATGATAGTTCCAACATTTAAAAATATCAAAAGTTGGAGGCTTTCTTTTAAGCCTTTAGGGTTCTCGGCCAAAGCAGACTACTAAGCTTTGTGGCTCGTGCACCACCGATAAAAAGCGGTTGAACTTGTCATTATCTACCGCAGCGAGTACAGCTTGAAAAAACTTTGGTTTCTATTGGGCCAGGATTATTGTTTCGAAACATGTTCGTTGGGTGCGGCGGCAAAGCTGTTTGGATGGCTGCGGGTTAAGATGGACAGCATTTAGCTGCAAGGTTCGAATCGAGTTCGAATCGAACGGGAGGGAAATGGTTGGGGAGATTAAAAATGAATTTTGATTGGTTGAAAACTATGCCATTTAAATGGATATTGATGGGTTCAAAAAGGGTGGTTGATTTAGATTTTATAAGAAATGGAGAGGACTAACCTTTGGCAAATTTCGATGGGACAAGGGTTCTGGAATTTTCTGACGATGGTCCTCTATGAAAACTGGGACTCCTGAATCCTCCCTGTATATTCACACGGCTTCAAGTGGGGTTCCTTAGGGAAACGTACTCGAGTGACAGCCCAAACATCGTGTTCGGTGTAATTGAACCCCGCCAATGGGAGGTGACCCATCACGCGCCCAAGGGGGGAGCTCCTATTGGCTCGTGACGCGCCAGAGGCGGGCAGAGTGAGATCACGTCATTACGATGAAGATTCAGAAAAGCCATGTGCAAGGAGCCGACGGTGAAGTTAAAGAATAAAAATGAGCTCCCCTTCAGCAAGAAGTTTAGAAGAGGAGCCCAGTCTACGGGATATAGTGGATTACATAAATATGGTTTATTTAGAAGGTACTTAAAAGGATGATAGAAGTACAATGATCTATTGCTGGCGGTTGGGGTATTCGTCAGCTACTCATCCTCGGAGTGAACCTCTTCCTTGGGCTTTTCCTCCTCGGCCTCGCCCTTGTTAACGCTCTTGGCCGATGCACTCTGAAGAGCCTGGATGCGGCTGAAGGCCATCATGGCAACACCGGCAGGCCAGGCAAAGGCTAGGATGCCACCGTACAAAGTGCTCTTGAGTGCAGAGAGGGCAGCAGCAATGCCCGAGGGTCCGTTATCAGGGCCTGAGCTGCTCTTTAGGCCAAAGGCGGTTGTGCTCTGGACCTTGTTGGCAACGGCAACAGGGATATCGAAGAAGGCGCCACCAACGGTAATGAAGGCTTGGTCCAAAGCCTTGATGGCCCCATCGTGGTCTTCGCTGTTCTTCTCGTTGGACTGGATCCCAGTCATCTCCACGTATGGCCGCATGTTGCAGAGGATCTCCTGCGCCAGTTGTTTGCCAGTATAGCCATTGCTCTGGGCCTGCTCGTTGACGCTAGTGTTGCTTTGGCTTCGGGTGCTCATTCTACGATGGCCCTTTCCCCCAGCGTGCTAGCCTTAAATATCTGACCCACCTACACCATTTCCTCCTGATTATAATGTAGACATGTATCATTTTGGGTTTATTTTTCATATCTTACGCCTTATCGGACGATCGCTAACGAAGCTAGCACCAACTCTGCATTGCATTACAATTTATTAAACATCAACATAGACTTTATTAATCCTTATTCCTTCCGAGTTAGTCTAGGAGAATCCTCTCCCCCGCGTTAAAATTATGATGTCGCCTAAAGCTGATTGAATCCTGATCTTTGCCTTTCTCCAGCCCCATAGTCGCCACTAACCAGGCAAGGGTTTGAAAATGTTCAATCTTGCTTATTAACCGATTGGCCGCTACTGTCGGCGAATTACAAGCCTTTGGATTTTAAACTAGCAAAAAATATTTAATATTCGTCTTGATAAAAAGAGCAACCTATAAATCATACCCCAGCCAATCATTCGCTTTTTACTACCTACTTGGTACTGCAAAGACCCAGGTTAGTATTGATCGCTCTTAATTATAAATGCCCTAGCATCAAGCGATCGTTGTTAAAAAATCCCCACATGGTCTTCTTAATGTATTAAACATAACACGCTTTGATGACGCGTCCTGCTTAATTCTTCATACGCGTCCTCTCGCTTAAATGAAGTAAGCCAAACCCAATACTTACAATTTCCTTATTTCAAAATTAAACTCGATTTTATATTTCCTGCCCATCTTCGATACAACGCGTCATCCACTTGACCGAAGCCCCCTTTATCACTTCGCGTACCTCGGATGGCTCCGCTCGCTCTTTCCAATCCCTACCACCAATTCAATTAGAGATGTTTCAGCCTAACATCGACATGCTTTGAAATATAAAACATCATCCTCTACCCCACCTTCAACTCGAAACATTAAATATTCGCATTGCCGATTGATACCCCCTGCCCCTACGAGTAAACAAGCTTATCTTCCTCTTCATAATAACCACTCCCATTTCTCCGACTCTAGCACACGGCTGGGCAAATATAAGGCCATCCATATAAATCCTATATTAAACAGAACAATGCTAAACTTCTGGCATGTGACTTGGTTGATTCAAAATCCCATGGGTTGGTTTAGAATTTAAATCCCTCTTATTGTCTAAATATGACGTCAACGCATCATCGTGAAACGTCATGTGAGACTGAAATTCTCTGCAAATCCCCATACCAATAGTGACGCCTTGTATTTACCCAGCCTTCAGAAAGACATCCCTTTGCCAAAGTTTCAACCAGAAGACCATATCCCAGCACCACCAATTTACAAACCAACTCCCACCAAATCCCTACCAAAACCCCCTTAATCTATAAACCATTATCCACCCTACCTTGTTAACCCAGCTTCTATCGCTTCCCTACAAACCATCAACCAAAATAAATCCCACTCTAAAGCGATCCCACCACCAATTAAAAAATACTCTTTAAAAATTTAATCAAGACAAATTGATTTAAACAGTTTATTACCCCAACCAATACTTAACCCTATAACCTTTAAAATCTCTTAGCTCAGCTGTACAGGGACCATGACAAAACTAACCCAATCTCTTAAAAGCTCTCCAAGTGGTCGTCAACCAAGAAGAGATAATAGCGCCGCTATTCGGCCGCATAGCCTGCCGAGCAAACCCTTCCTTTCCTGGGAACTTCCCGGGTTTATAAACTAGCCCTCCATCTACATCCATTGCCACCAGATAGACATATCGCTCAACCGCCGGGTCCAGAGGTTAGGTTGCTAGCGAAATCCCGGTTCCATAAGGTACAAGTTCGTCGGCACGGCTTCCGCCAAGGGATCCATCGAAGCGCGACATTTCAAAGGCTTACCCCGATTCTGGCGCTAAGCAGCCGGGGTTTAATGTGGGAAAATCTTCATAAATAATCTCCCCGGTTTCCAACCGCCAATCCGGAGGAATCATCGCCAGGTGGGGTTAAAAACATTTGATGGTTCGAACTTCAAACGAATACCTGGCCTATATATGCAGTCCAAGTAGGGCTGCATCGGCCAAGCCCCGGGCAGCCGCGGCCAGTTTCTAGCTCTGAGTCACTCATATCAAAGATCTATTTAAAAATATTTAAATATACAGTATTTCCGGTTTGATTGTACCTGCCCAGAGCCAAAATCTGGCCGGGGATGAGCCGAATCATCCCTAAGTCCAAGGACCCAACTTCTTGAAAAGATTCAACCCTTCCATAACCTCCATGGAAGAACCCCCATAAGAGCATACCAACACTTAATTATCCCATTGACCTACTTCAACTGCCCAAGAAACATACCCCTGCTAAAGAATCAACCCCTCCATACCCCTCCCAAGCTCTAGCTTGGGGGTAGATCAATACTCAAGCCAACCCTTAAAAACGCACCTCAGCCATAATAAACAACATCCATATCCTACATCAGATAATAGCCAGCATCACCACAACAATAACCTTGCAGGATTGGAAGTATATTAATATCTCCACCAGGTAAATCTTACCATCAGATACATATATATACCCTGGAGGGGTACCAGTAAAGGACCAGGAGATCAAGAGCGGCAACATATCAGGTAAAAGGATGGAATACCTATATTCTTTTCTGGCGAGGAGCCCTAATTAACCCCTTAAGCCTTCCAGGCAACTCTCTTCCATGCCGGCCAATATACCAGGGGTGATGAAGATATCCCCTAGTGCTGGACATTCCCCTCTGTCAAGGAATATGGGTCAACTCCCCTTGAACGGTATCCCACATGAACTATCCAGGGATAAGGTTGGGTGTCTGTTGCAACTGAATTGGGTATACCCAGCATCCAGGTTGGGAAAGACCGGAGGCCGGGAAAGGGGAAATGCTGGGATTGAGTATAGGGTGAGCTTAATATAACAGTGATAGGTCTTGTACTGCGTGAAGAGATTTTTGGGCTACTAAGAGGGTAACATACTTGGTAATGGTTGGAATAAGGATTGTCCATTTGTGGCATTAGGATCTCTGCTGGGATCCTTTTGGTGATTGTGCAACCTCTCTATACAGGGATACAACATCCCGCCATGTCAGGAGTTGGGAGATGGTACAGCATTAGATATAATACATTATAGCTACATAAGCCTTGGTTTATTACCAGATATGCTAGCAACCTGGATATCTGCTTAGGTTGCAGCACTCCTGCCCCCCCCTTTTCCCTGGTTGCCCTAGATAACTATAAACCCCATGAAGCCTAAAAGGGGTGCATAATAAGTGTCTCTGGTTAAAGATAGAACAAAATAGTCTCATTGGTCATGCTGGAGCTACTTGGTGCTAGCCTTGGCATTTTCTGGGTGCTAGATGTAGCCGTCCATAGCTCTAGATACCTCAAAATATCAGAGGGGTGAGATCTGATTCTTTCTATTGATAATTAACAGTGTACATGCGGCTTTCAGAAGTCTAACCAGCCTAGTCATCCAGCAATCTTCAGAACCTGCACAGACACTGCCTCTCTGGCCTTGAATCATCACCTGCAGGGAAAAAGTAGCTGTAAGAGAAGGGCTGGGAGAGGAATTCAAGGTTAGCTTGCCTCAAAGATGCCTGCTGTGTTGCCTTGGGGTCAAAATCCAGATCCCTGAGGCTAACCCTGGTATCACAGCTGATTCTGGACTGTGGATCCAAATTGCAGCAAAAGCATGTTTGGTTCATGTGGTGCTGGGGTGCCCTTGCAACATCTTTTAATTCTCAGGGCCAGAGATCTGGTGTGTTGTTTTGTCGGTGCATTAGCTTAAAAATATTAGAAATAAAACCCCCTTGGTTGAGAAGGCTCTTATTACAGCAGGTCTCATCGCTATGATGCTAAGCAAAGATGGCTCAGATTTAACCAAAACAGCCTTCAATTTATACAAAATCAAGGATCATTGTGTCAGATGTATACTTCTGAGAAGTATATAAAACAAAATAGAGGGGAAAATTAAGAAGAGAATTATATCTTATTGATATAGATTGAGTATTATATAGTGTCATGAAAAGCCACATGCTGTTAATTTACGTCTTGGCAGTCATGGGGCTTATTCAAGTAATTGTTCCTCTTAGATCATGAGGTTGTTCAAGTAGTGTTTCTCTTAGGGCTCAAAGGCTTGATTCCCATAATAGATGGGCAATTGATAGAGGTGCCACCAACTTAATTATTAGCTGGAAAATTATTTGGCAAGGTACTCAGAAAATTACTTTTCCGAGAGAGTAATCAAAAATGTTGCAACATCTCCCCCTGGGGTGCTAGAAGGTGGAACCTTGAAAATTTTCTTGAGATTTTCAGGAATTTAGGCTTGAGATTGATCCAGTTTTGCATTGGGTACAGGAAGTTGGGGATTGTTTTATGCTGTTCTTGCTTTTCACAGGTGGGGTTGGTCATGATTCATACGCTTGAGCTTTATACGTGCATCTATTTCTTTGATAAGGTAGATGTTTTTTGGTTTGACCTTCATGAAAATGCCTGATATTTATTATTCTGGGTCCAATTTGTGCATGTCGTAATTGACACCCAGATCTTGACCCTGACTTGAAAGCGCTTCTGTTGTAGTGGTATGACTTCTCTCTTAACCCTCTTCTTTTTCTTATCCTCTTGGTCCTTTCTGGTGTGCTGTATGTCAGAGTCATTGTTGTCTGGCACTTTCTTAGACAGAGGTAATCATGGTCCTGACACAGTGCTAACAATAGTGGGATTATGTCCATAGACAAGTTCATAGGGGCTTGTAATATCTTGCTCATAATGATGCAAGGTTATAAACTAAAGCGTGCAAAGCATTGGGATTCAAATTTAAAAGATATAAGAATATAGGTAATGTCTGTAAGATGATCTTACAAAAACCCACTAAAAATCTATATTGCGTCACAAATGAAGTAAAAGAGTTTAAAACTCCTAAGCAAAGAAGATAGAATAAAGTGTTCAATAGTGAACAATTTGTAACTAAAGGAATATCAATATTAGGATATTCTCCATCTGCAAATTGATACATATAACTATTAAAAGATTTCTTAAGGGGGAAAAATGGATACAACAATCCTAAGGATTGTTGTTTTACAAGTTTCATTTGGATTTAAGAAAAACGCTAAACTAAAAAAATGAATTTAAAAAAACAAAATTCTAAAAATTACAAATTTGAAGTTAAAATTGTAAAAGTTGAAGGGGAAGAAATCACTTAGAATTTTGGCTTAAAGCCTAATCTTCACAAGCTCTTTATTTATAGTTAAATTTTCTTCAGTTAGAAATGATTGGCATGGGGGAACAACAGCCAAGTACAGGAGAAACTGGAGAAGTTGGGAAGAGCCTGGAGGAAAAGTAGGAGAGAGAGACCCAGTAAGCTTGCAGATCAGCAACGTAAAAGCTGGAGGAGCGGCAACAACATAAGCAGGGAGGGTTTTGAAAGGTAAGTGAGTAAAAATATTCTGACTTTAAAGTAGATATATATATAAAGGTTAAGGCAAGCAACAGAGCAAACGACAACAACAACAATTCAAAAGTGAATGAAATTGAAAAACAAGGTAATTAAATTAAGAATACTTAATTATTAACTTCCAATTTAAATTTTCATTATTAAAATAATGAAAATCTAATCTGAACAAAAATAGTAAACATTAAAATTTCAAAGAGCCTGCCCTTTGGGGCAGGGCATGACAGGGCTTTTGTCTGTATTTCAATTAATTTGTGCTCTTCCCACCATAAGGGCTGTTGGTAACATATCAACCCAGGCTTTTAGATTGTTTGCAGATGGCTTGCTGAGGACCTCTACAAGGGAGCTGTTCAGACTTTCTAGTATTTTGTTTGCTTAAGGGTGATAGAGGCTGGCTATGGTGTGTTTTATTCTATTTTTGGCAAGATAGACATTGGCAGTAATAGCTTTAAGGCAGTTTCTCTGTCTGTGGTTAGAAGTTTAGGCTTTCTAAACTTGGCTATGATCTTTTTTCCAATAAAACATATTACATTGTTTCTTTTATGTTCTTTTGTAGCTTGTGCTACAGACCACCTAGCTGCATAGTCAATAGCTTTGATAAGGTACTGTTTGCCTTTGTTATTACCAGACATTGATCCCAAAATATCCAGTGACCACACTTTAAAAGGCTGTGTGATTGATACTGGTATTACTGACTCAAGAGATGCCTTGGAGCAGACATACTTTTCACAAACTTTGCATTGGTCTAGTACTTCCTTGATATTGTCCAGCATGTTAGTCCACCGGCAGCTGGTTTGAGATATTCATGCAAGTTCCTGCTACAGGTGTGTTTCAGATCTCTGTGGTATCAAAGGACTGTGTCAATCTTTTGTGTTGACAGGATGTAGGGTACAGTATTTCCATTTGATAATATGCAGTATAGAGTACTATTTAACGTTCTTGAACAGACTTTGATCTGGAAAACTTTCTCTTGGATTTACATTAATGTACCAGGTGGGAACCCCTCTTGAAGATTTCCCATTATTAACATGGGCCAATTGAGGTCCCCATCAGTACATAAAGATTTTTAAAGTATAGCCTCAATAGGGTGTCTACATTAAGAATTTCTTTGCCTGGCTTGTATTCAATTATCATGGGGTACCTCTGTATAAGGCTCATACATTCAGCTTGTCTTTTTGATAGGTGTTGTTGCATTTTGAATAATATCAATGTCTTGTGGTCAGTTAGCACTTTGAATATCTGTGCATCTTTCAGGTAACATTGCCATCTCATTTGATAGTGCATGATAGCTACCAGCTCTCTGTCATTTATTGGATATCTTTGTTCATCATCAGACAGTTTTCTTGATTTATATGCTACAAGGAGGAAGTTCTTTGCTGAAGTTTGAATTTGGAGTACTCCTCTAATTGCATAGTCAGAGGCGTTGGTTTCCAGCGCATATATTTTATCACAGTTAAGATACTGCAAGATGTGGGTGGTAACCATTTGCTCTTGTAACTGCTGGAAGTGTTGTTCTCTCAGCAGTGTCCATATAAATTTTGTTGTCTTGCCATTGATTTCAGATAAGGGAGCAGTCAAGGCACCCAGTCAGGGATGAACCTCCTAACATAAGCTACCATGCCTAAGAATGTACAAAGCTCACTCTTATTTTGTGGCACTGGCATGTCAGTTATGGCACAAATCTTTTCTGGGTCTGGCTTTACTCTGTCCTTGCTTAGTATGTGTCTTAAAAACAGGAGTTCTGATGAGAAGAAGTCACATTTTAATGGTTTAGCTATAAGTTGGTTATCCTTGAGGGTGCAAAGGACCAGGCAGATGTCTTTCCAGTGCTGCTCTACAGACAGGCTGTATATAATTATGCTGTCAAGGTAGATGATAGCCTTTTTTCCAATGTGTTCTTTAAAAACTTCATTCATAAAGGTCAAAAATGTGCTTGGGGGCATTTTTAATGCCAAATTCAAGAACCGCACATTCAAACAAGCCATACTTAGTTCTAAACACTGTTTTAGGTATGTCATTGGGTTTAACGCAGATTTGGTGGTAACCTGCTGTCAAATCAATTTTTGTGAAGACCTGGGACCCCCAGGGCATCAAAAAGGTCACCAATCAGGGCAAGTGCCTAAAGTCAAAGTGTGGAGATCAAATCTCCAAATTGATGGATTTTTTTATCTCTGCACTTTTTTTCAATAAAATATTTTGTCAAAAATTTAATATTTTTCTTAAATTTGACTTTTTTAAATGTTTTAACTAGTAGCTAAAATTGAAAAAGCAGGTTTGAAGTGCCCAAATTGATTCAATTTAAAACACACCTTAAATTAATTTGGCTTTTAAAATAGATATCATTCATCCTTTTGAATATAGGGGCAAAATCAAAAGTGCAGAAATTGAAGTCTGGAAGTCTCTTCAATTTAATATTTGAGGCCCCAAAATTAAAAAATTAAAATATCACTTAATGTTAATTCTATCACCATGTAAATGATCAAAAAAGCTTCAAAAACATATCATACTCAACCAAATAAGCTAAACTCTATCATACAGGTTCACAATCACCTGTAAATTATTTAATTATAATTTTAGTGATTTTTATTAATTAAAAGATAGAGTGCTGAATAAAAATATTTTATGATCACTTAGTAAGTTACTGGGTATAGTGATAGAGTGCACAAAAGGAAAATGCTTCAAATTGAAATTCATAATACACTGATTTATTGATCATCAATATATTTTAAATTATGATTGTAATTTAATATTTTATTAACTAAGCTCTAATAGATGTTTATAATCAAAAGAGCAGAAATCAAAAGTGCATTTAAACCAAACAAACACTCTACTTTAAAAACCATAATAGTTTAACCAATGTAAGTTTCAAGCTTAAAATTAGCATTTTAAAGGTTAAAGACTTGCTTTAAAACATAGTAGAGTTTCAGGAATTTTGGGTTAGTTTATAATAAATTTTTAAAAGGTTTAGTAAATACTGCTGATTTTGTCAGTTTTTAAAAAATATTAAATTAAATTTAATATGCTACTATGTTTCCTTATGTTTTTAGAGAGTGTCAAAAACAAAGTGCCAAAATCAAAACTCCCTAATTGTCTGATCAAATCCCCCTTTTTACTCCTCTTGAGAGTATCAACTAGTTAACTACTTCAATTAAAACAAATTATTAAAACTTAAAAAATATATCAAACAGTACTCTGGCTTTCAGATTCTGTTAAAAAATAATAGCTTTATTAATAGTGTATATTCTTTTTTATTAACCAAAAATACTAACTTTGAGTCATCTAGATGCCACCAAGTCAACTCTCATCAAACCAAAGAAGGCCACCCCTTCCAGAACTAATAATCCTGGCCCAAGACCAGCAAAAAGATCACCAAGAAGGCAGCCAAGAAGACCCCTGAGCCCTCTCCTTCTCCAGAAGAGGAGCCTTCCAAAGAGGAGCCTACCCCCAGCTCCTCTAAGAGCCAAACTGGGCACAAGTTTTTTCACATTCAAGAAGATGAAGAGGAGACACCCTCCACATTTCAGAAGAAGAAAATGAAAACCTGTACAACTCTGGGGATGTTATCCCCACTAAAGATGGACTTGAGACCTGGGATATCCTTAAAGTCCAAAATATTTGCAATCATGAAGAGGAGTTATGACTGCCAGATGTCCTGCCCATTTCCTTCCCATTAATGTCCTCTAAGGGAAATGCTGGGCTTCTATCATGATGGTTTCATGTACAAGTGTAATGATGAACAGAAGCACTTGGTGCTTCATCATTACAAGTGTGAGGGGCCTGTCCTGCCCACCTGACTATAACTGGGTTCACCCAGTTTAAGAAGCTGAATGGTCAGCACACCTGCCTGGAACCAACTGGGGTCTATCAGCGCCTAATAAAGTGGTACCTGCGCCAGATGCAGACTTTCAACAGGGGCCTTAACTCTCAGGAGATAGTCACTAGGGCTATTCACAACTTGATTATTTTTCAAAAGATAGCTGTTGGTACTTTTGGATCCCTTCAAAAGTATATGAGTGATAATTGCCATAAGTCTGAAAATGTGGGCAGAAGTGCCACCTCCCTCCTTGAACTAGATATACCCAATGAGCTCAGAGTCACCTCCAAGGATGCACAGTTTCTCCTTCATGACAATGGTCCTGATGAGCATAAAAGAACCATCTGCTATGCCACCCAGGAAAACCTTAGTAGACTGATGACAGCTAATATCTGGTTGGCTGGTGGGATCTTCTTATCATGCCCTAAGATTTCCCCCAGCTTTTGTGTATCCATGGGAAGTACAGTGATAAGTTTTTACCAATGGTTCACTTTCTAATACCAGGACAAAATTAGGATGACTATACTCATGCCTTGGAGATTCTAAAGGGGAAGTTGGATCCTTCACCCTACTGATGCCCCCACTTATACCCCCAAGAGGAAGAAGTATGAAACCCCAAGCCAACCTGATGATAAGGAAACATCAGAGCCTTATCATACCCACCTTCTTGTTGAATTTGAGCCTAATCAAGCCAACAGCTTCAAAAAGTTATTTAAGAGCAAGCCTCATGGCTGCTTCTTTCACTTCAGATAATGCCCCAGAAGAAAGCTGCAGAGCTTTACTGATCTCAACAGACTGGTTACCAGATCATCCTCTCAGGAGCACAAAGTTGCCTTCAACTCCTTTTCAGCTATTGACTTGGTGAGAAAAGAGGACTCCAGCAAGATATATGAGGCCTTTAAGAAGACAAAGTATATAGAGGACAATGCAGCTATCTTTTCTCAATTTGTTGATTACTTTGAACGCCAATGGATTGGAAAACTTGAGACCAGACGCCATGGTAGAAAGGAAAACAAGATTGAATGGAGACGGTTTAATTTTTTAAGAATAAGACCATTAAGACTATATTCTCCCTAGAAATCTGGCACAATAAGTTTGCCAACTGTGTTGGGGTGAAGAAACCCAAGTTTAATGTCCTGATCAACAAACTCAAAGTTGAACAGGCAACCAATGAAACTCTTTACCAGGAGTTTTTAAATGGGCGTCAAAGTGTTTCTCAGAGCAACAAGGATCTTAACAGCTTTGAGATAGTCACAAAAAACTCTCTTCTTCCTTAAAACTCCTCTAACTGGCTCACCTATCTTGAGAATATTGCAAAATTTCTCTAATATTCCAAATTGAATCTTGCATTGCTTTTACTTTCTTTTAGTTTTATGTTATGACAATAAAACATTTTACTATACAAGTACATTTTAAAGTAGTTTTTTGTGTAGTTTTATATTTTATATTCTTTCAAATACAGTTACATATAAATTCTAGTCTAACTTTTATTTTAAAAGTTAAAAAGACTTTCTTTAAAGAACAGTGAATTCAAGAATTATTTTATTATTTAACATATGGTTTTTATTGAAGAAATAGATTTCTTGGGGTCTCTTTAGTCTATTAAAATTTTTAAAATATATAATTTTATGTTAATAACTGTATTTTATTCAGCTTCAAAGTTAACTTCTGGAAAATCAATTTTTGCACTTTGATCTTTGATATTTTCAATTTCTGCACCCTACATAGTGCTTCAATTTTTGCACTTTTTGGGGGTCCCAATTTCGATTTTTGCACTTTTTCACTTTTGACCTTAAGAACTTTGACTTAAGGAACTTGCCCATCAATCATGGGCAGGGAATACCTGTTCTTAATTGTGACCTTGTTGAGCGCCCTGTAGTCTGATCAGGTGGAGTTCTCCGTACTTCTTTGTTATAAAAAACAGCCATACCAAAAGGAGATTTAGAAGGTTGTATTAGTCCTTTTTCAAGGGCTTTTTCCAGGTAGGCCTTTAGTGTGTTGTTCTATTGTGGTGTTAGACAGTAGATATGTTGTGCTTTTTTACACTTCATTTGAGGTCAATTTCATGTTGGATGCCCCAGTCAGGAAGTAGGCCTGATAATGGTTCTTGGAAAACTGAAGGGAATTCTAGGACTAGCTGTTGTTGGTTTGGGTTTTTTGTGTGAGGTCTCTGCATTTTTAAAGTGAATAATCTCATACATGCAGGTGTTTCAATTGATTTTGCTAGGATCCTTTTCCTCTTCTGGCTCCATAATCTTTACAAATACATGATCTCTCATGAGTGTGTCAAGGTGGGTTGGATACACATGGTAGTGCACCTTGCCTTGTTGTATGGTGAGGGTAGTGCTATCCCAGTCAATATGAGGTTTGGTCTTTCTCATCCAGTCCAGGCCAAGTACAACATTGTACTTGGGAATTGGTATGATTGGGTCACTAAGAGTAATTTGTACATCTTCTATTTGGACACAAAAGGGGTTTGCCTCATTGATGACTGGTGTGCTTCTATTATCTGCCATGATAACTCTCTTGATATTACTTTGAACTGTGGGTAGTTTCATGAGGTTGGCAAATTTTGTGTCAAAAAGGGACTGGTCTGCTCCAGCGTCAAATAATTATATGCCTTGATATCTTCAAAAACAAAAAAGGGTAAATGAGAAGTCTATTTCCAGTATGGGCAGTAAACAGTATATGTTTTCTGTAGGTGCTTAGATCATGGAGATTATATCTATGTCCTGTTCCCTGTAAGAGTCTTGAAAATTGGGGGCTTGTCTAAGTACTCCCTGAGCCTTTTCCCCATTGAGTTTATTATCAGTACTCATGTGGTTCACCTGAGTTGTACAATTTCCACCCCAAGGATGAGATTATTGGCTTGACTGGTTTGTTGAGATAATTATCCTTTCTTGCTGAGGGGCTCTTTTTTGTTTATTGGTTGCATGTAGATTTTCATATCTTTGTGCAGCTTATTTTTGTAAAGTTATGCCTCCCCCTTAGACCTCCACTTCAATTCCTGCCAAGTACTTGGGAATTTCTACCAAATTATGCTTGAATCTTTATCCAAAAGGTTACTGAAAAAGCCCAAGATAGACCATCAATTTAATATTTTGGATTTATTCTGAAGACCCCCCCCACCTAACCCACCCAAGAGACACCTCTGGTTAATTATCATATGCAAGAGCAGCCAAGAGCAGTGGTAATTGCATCCAAAGCATATTCCTGATTTTAGTTGGTTCAGTTTTCCATTTGATTATGTCCATTAAAAATTTGTTAAGATCTTCCTGCCTCAAGAAATTCATTCATATCTGCTCATATCATTGGTTGATTGGTTTGCAACATTCAATCTACCACCTCTATCCTTTCTCATCCCTTAAATGAATGTAAGAGTTGTAAAAGACCTTGCTTCATCATTCTCTAATCTAATAAAGCTCAAAATTTGTTAGTAATTTTGGTCATTTGGTTTATTCTGTTGCTTTGCAGTGTTCAGTTGACTCCTGCCCCCTTTGGCCTACCCAAGAATTATTGGCAACAACCTTTTTGATGTTGCTGAAACCGCAATTTTATTTTTCCTGAGAGTGTGGTTTTATTTCCTATTAACCTGCTTCCCATTTCTCACAATTTTCCTTCCAAAAATATGTCTTGGAGGTTCTTACAGTGGTTCATGTCAAACTGGCGCCTGATGTGTGTGAGAAGGCCATTGTTGTGTGAGAGGGGGGGCTAAACTAACTAAGTTTGGCTCCCATCCCGGTGAAAAAAACCACCAGGATGCCGCCCAGTGGAGGACTGGGACAGCTGCTTGAAGAGGGGACCACAAGGAGGACACCGGGGACATTTGAGGGAAATAAGCGTTCAAGCCCATCAACATCAATCCAGTGAGCAGCCAAGGGTGTTTGTGGGAGTGAGAGGGAACACCTCAGGGGCCACAAGTGGTACCAAGTTGCTCTGGACCAAACTGGGGAGGGGTGGCACGGAAGACACATCCCCCTCAGAGGCAGGTGAGGTGTGATTGACAATGCCCAGATCCAAGTCATCACATGTCAAGCTCTTAACCACTGCCTCTCCAGAAAAGAAAAGACCACCGGGGAGATTCCAGAGGCTAGAAGGATCTTCACCCACAAGCCAGACAGACAAGGAGATTTTTTCCCACAAGTCTGGAGAGGTGGACCACAGGAGCAAGAAAAATGGAGCCAAAGAAAACACAACAAACTTAATTACCAGGAGTATCATAGTTATGATCCCCTCAAAATTTGGGAGAGATTGGTGTATTTTTTTAAGTTGTTGACAATAATTTTTAGTCCAGGCAGGGTAATTGGAGCAGGAGGGCAGAAAGGAGCAACATATTGGGTTTGGATAGCTTTATAACAATCTTGGGTGTCTTGGCCAACACAAGAAGCAAAAGCGGGTTCAAAATGAGAAGTTTTAATAAAGAAAATCAAAATAATAACAGAAATTATAGAGAAATTAATTAAAATTTTCAAGTTTGAGAGCTGGTTTTGAAAGCAAAAACCAGAAGAACAACATCTATGCGTCAAGGCTTCTTCAGAAGGACCCAGAGGGGATACCAGGTTTGAAACAGGTTAATGCAAGGTAAGTGTCATGAATGACATTTCAATACTTGTATTGAAAACCTAAGAGTCAAACCCCAGTCCCTTGAAGGCGGATTGGACCCCCCAGGACAGTACAGGACCCGCCAATCCAATAAGTCACAGACTTGAATTGTTGAATTACTCCGTGGCCTGCCGGTCTAATACTGAAGATTCCCTGAATGGTTGCCAGATTGCCACCAAACCGGCGCCACTGAAGACCCATGCCTACACAGGTGATGTGGTCTGCCTAAAGGAGGCTATGGAAAGACTCATCACTAGCCCTGCCAACAAACCCCAGCTGTTGCCAGTTGCCAGTCCAAAAAAAGTATTGCAATTGGCCAGCTCAGGTGATGTGGTGAACAACAATGGCAAAACAAAACATTGCCACTTCTGTTCCCCAGAGCCAGTCCAGCCAAGACCCACCAAACTGGTGCCACTGAGGGCCCAGACCTACGCAGAAGCTGTGGTTTGGACAAGACCCACTATTAGCCCTATCAATAAGCACCCACTGCTGCCGGTCCCTAGTCCAGGAAGGGGAATGCAATTAAGCCGCTCAGGTGACATGGTGAACCAAAGCAGCAAAATTAAGCATTATTGTTTGCCAGAATGTGCCCAACCAGGACCCAATGCCCTCCAGACCCCAAGCCAAGATCCATGCCCTACCAACAAACCACCCATGGACCCAAAGCCTGCAAAAGGCAAAAAAGCAAATTCACATGGTATAAAAATGCTGTTGGTGTAGTGATGACCACATTATCATTTTTGATAATAAATTTTATGAACCTTTGGTTTGAAAAAATTCTACCCTATCTAATCTTAGTGATCTTCCATCTTAATTCCGGCTAAGTAGACAACCAGGCCGCTGCCCCCTCCAAAGACTAACCTTCCAAACCACCCCAGGCATTATATCATCCCCCTAAAGCCCCCTTTGGACCTGTGCACTTTACTGAATACCTGCCCAACCCGGCCTATTCAGAGTACAACTTGGAAACCATCCTCATTGCTGACCCATTAGCAAGGACTAGAAGTACCAAATACATAGGGTGTGAAGGAAAGAGGATTGAGATACCGCCCTTATTGTTCAAGGACAAGTACAACTACCTACTAGCGTACTTTGTTCCCATGACTCCGCCATTAACCCCAAGACCAGACCGCCCACTGGAACCTACTGCCGCAGCCAAGACCACCTCTACCCAACTGTTTAAAGTACTCTACATTACTTTGACAGGATTGGTGGATTCCATGGTCCCCAACTTTGGTCCCTGGTCCTTGCTCAGACAATCTGTATCTTACATTATCAAGTTAGCACCCATTCTATGGTGGGCCTTACCCGCCGGCTCAGCTGCACCTCAATCTGAGCCACCCACTGCCTCTACCTATGACTGGCTTCCTGACAGTAAGCCTCAGAAGAAACACTAACCCTTCAATCTTTAGACTGTAGGGACTTCAAGCAGGGGTATCAAACAAATTAAAATTTAAAATTAAGTGCAAAGAACTCCACACTTAATATTGTTGAAAAATAGACATACAGGGGACTGAAGGTCCCCTTGCTGTGTTAAAAGGAGGGGATTGCAAAGGGGGTGAATCACATGACTTTTGGGACTGAATCCAATTGGCTGGAGGAGAAATTTTGTTGGACAGGACCAGGGGGACTGGAAAGTTTCAACCTAATTTCTGCGGACCCATTTGATTGGCTAGAAGAAATCCTATGCATTTGAAGTTCACTTGAGTTTTTGATTGTTGGTGTGGCAACATTCAATTGGTTGGTTCTAATAGTTTTTAAATGTGGGCAACACCAAGCCAACAGGAAGTCCAAATTGACCAATGTTTCTTCCCAGGAGGGGGCAACCAAAGGCAATGAATCTGCGGGATAGGCTAGCACAAACCTCTCATCAACTGTGTGTGCCAAATCTTCTAAAGAATTAAGGGGTTTGGCTGGGGTTTTTGGACCTTTCTTGGTGCGGAAGAGGAAGATTGTGCAATCTAATGCCAGGGGTGGCAGTGAATTTACAATTGTAGAAGTCCAGTTGTGGACCAGCTTCATCAAAGTTGATGGTGTTGGGATCTTGATAGTGTATGTCTTCATAGGATGCAATGTATTCTTCAATAGTCCCTGTCATCTTGAAGGGTCTGAGTTCTGTCATGATCACAACACCAGAGATCTTTATTGCAAATTTATCCAGAAAGGATGCTTTGAACATGTCCCAGTCTTTGCTGTGATCAGGGTGTTGGTCAAACTACTTGCTTACAAAACAGAAAGCATCCCCAGTAATGTGTAAGGCAATTTCAATTGCCAGAGTTTGCAGGTGTAGCCTACTTGTGTGAATTTATTTTGGGTGCTTTGAATCCATAGGTTGGCATTTTCTCAGTGTAGTCCTGAGAACGTTCCAATTTCTGCTGAGTGTAGACATTAGAATACAATGTTGGGTATTTTGGTTGCATCAGAAACTGGTGGTGGATTCAGGACTCCTTGAGTAATGAGAAAATTGTACTGTTTGGTTTGTACAAAGATATTTTTGAAGACATTGAATCCTGTGGGGACGTCCTGACCTTCTTTATATTGTCTCCAGCCAGTGGGATGTGCCATCTGCTAGGTTCTTTTCTTTGGAGGAATTTTGCCTTTAAGTTGTGTAGGTGTGTGTCAGGAATGCCTTTGCTACCTTTCCTGACAACAACAAGGAAATCTTGATTAATCCAGGTTCAAAAACTCCTTCTCCTAATTTGGACCTTTTCCCAGGCCCTAAAAATGGTTTATTAGTATGTAATATCAGTTCTAAATTACCTTTGAATATCCTTGGATCAAGCCCAGATGCCATCTTCTTGGCCAACACGGGGATTGAACCCAGGTCCTCTTGTTTATTGTTTGATCACCTAATCAATGTTAATAATTTGAATTTGAACTTACCTTTGACATCTCTCAAAAATGCTTGCTGTAGCCAATCAGATGTTACAACCGCACTAGGAGCCTGTAAACTCAATTTTGCTTCAAACTCAAAAGTGGTTAAAGGACTACCAGGCTCCGTACTTGATTATAATCAAGTAAATAATTGTTTATCCTCTTCTGGTGTTGCAGTTGCACACCAGAAGCCCCCCAAGCTGTTGCTTCTCCAACAGCTGGGGTAAATGACACCTAGCTGTTTGGAGAAAGCTCAGCAGGGGCCAGTTATTATTTTTGAAATAATCTTTTGTTTAAATTTAAGTCAAAGCTCCCCCTGCCAAGTCCCCCCCAAATTTCCCCAATATTTCTCCAATTCCCCTTGAAAACTACAATTTAAACAGCTCTTGACAGTCTATAAAAGGCTCCATTTGTCAGGTTGTTTGATTGTTCAGTTAATAAAGTCAATTTCCTTACCTAGTTGATTTATCTTTTTGCCTGCTCTCCAATCCTGAAATCAAACACCATGATGCTACCCAAGTCTCCCCAATGGGGACCATTTGGGTATAAATGGTTGGTTTGGTTGTTCCTTGTCCAGTCCTTTACTGCAAGCATATCTTTTGGAACCAGAGAAAATTCTGATTCATCTCCTCCTAGCTACCTAGACAAGTCATGGCGCCAAGTGGTACCAGGTGTATGGTACACTGCCACTCCATTGTCACAGAATCCCCCCATCACAGAGGAACCACATGTCATGGGGGCCAGTACACCTGCTCCTTCCTTATTTCATCCCTTGGCTTCTGTTTTCCTTCTCAGTTATCTGGGAGCTTACTTCCTGTTGGGAAGGTTCAATCCCCTTTTGGGTCAATACCGTATGATTGGAGAATTGTTCCATTTGGGGATGGTCTCCGTTCCAATTGGTTCTCTAATTACAGGGTTGAATTCATCTGCGGCCATACACCTTTTAAGTGGTATGTTTCCAAGCGGATGGGTTCCTGACAGTGTGGATAGCATACCTGTGCTACCACTATCAAGTATATACTTCTGGAAAGTATACAGAATAAAATAAAGGGAAAAATTAAAAAGATAATAATACTTTATTGATATGAGTTTAGAGTATTATATAGTATAATGAGAAGCCACATGCTGTCCATGTACATTTTTGGCAGTCATGGAGCTTATCCAAGTAATTGTTGCTCTTAGGACTCAAAATATTTGAGCCCTATAATAGATGGGCAAATGATAACAGCGCCACTGACTTAATGATTAGCTGGGGAATTAATTCCCCAAGAGGGAGTAATCATAGATGTTGTGATACTAAGTGTAGCATAACTGTTCTCTTTTAGTACCCTGTCCACATCTCATAGCTTTATAATAACTAATTTCTGCTAAGCTTTTAACCATGACTAAAATCATTGTAAAAATATGATTACCTCTACCCTCAAACAAAGCTAATTACCAGCAATAAACAGGAAAATATACCAGTGGGCTGCTGTAAAAGAGTGAAGCTGAGCATAGTACAGCTTTGCTCTTTTGGCAGCCAGCCTGACACATCTTTCTTTTTACCAACTAGAGTATAAGATAAAGATTTTAGAAGGCCACTGATTTAAAAAAACAAAAAGGGTTTCAGCTAGGATACCTGGACATGTACCCAGCCAGGATACTGTAAAAGGGCAAAGCAGGCGTAGCTCAGCTTTGTTCTTTTGGTATCCTACCTGCCACACCATGCTTGTAGTAGTTATCTTCTCTAGTACACTAGCATTTCAGCTCTTTTGAAGAGCTAACTAAACAATTTGTTGTAGTCATCTGCTTCTTGTGACTAAACCCAAGAATCTGACACTATAAATATAAAGAAGTTGTACTATCAAATATCTTCTTAGATTTAAAGATTATTTTAAGGGTTTTCAAAAAGGGTGTTTTACTTAGATAAAAATTTATTTTATTAATTAAACTAAAATACGGGGCTATATAGCATTTTATGCCAACTGTATTTACAGTGTAATGAAATGAAATGGCTTCTTGATTTATAATTGATTAATCTTTTTAGCTTGATAATTTAAATCGGTTTTGGTTTTTAAATATAAATTTATAAATTTGGCTCTCTGATGGCTTTCAGGACGGTAAACCACCTTGCAGGTTAGGTGTCAGGCTTGGTGTGGTGGTTTCATTTTGAATCGCTTGGATTTGGTAGAAGCAGAACCCTTTAGCTTTCTGCGAACTTCGTGTTGGTTGCTTACGATTGAGGCAGATTCGCTGCTACGTGAACTTGAAGTGAGATGGCGCCTTGCTCCAAAACGAGTGTACATATTTCTATGCTTAAATTTAAAGTACCCTCGAGAAAAGCGAGTTTTACCTCTTGCACGACCTCGTCTGCTCAAAGGATAGCTTTGGTTTTTTGGGGAAGGACTGTTGAGGGCAAGGCCAGCTTTATTCGAAGCTACTGCACAACCAATGTTACCTTTGCGGATTGCTAAAGTGGCTGTGCTGATCTGAATCAGAAGCAGGAAGGATTTTGTAAAAAGCATGTTTTGTGGGTTGAGAAAAACAGAGCTTAAAGAATACTTAAATAGTTGATTTTCCTTAAAAATAAATTTACAGGGTATTCTATACTTGGCAGTCAAGATTTTCTAAACCAGGGCGCTGTTTTCCATTATCCTTTATAAAGCATTAAGATTATAAATCATGCCACTAAATGGCTTGACTTTATATTCCGTAAACCCTTGCACGCAAGATAAATTCCGTTGTAATGGTGATTTACAAATGTGAGATATTCAAGAATAATAAGGTATGGTTTATTTCGCTAGGCTTGGGTTTAAATACTGCCGTTGACGTAATCGTCAATAGTAGATATTCAATGAATATTCGAATTCACTATCACACCGTCATACTTCATAGTAAAAATGACGGAATTGATTTTGTGAGGAAGATAAGGTGCCGTAATAAAGGTCGGGGTTTGGTTTAGAAAATATTTTGATTAATTTATTCCTAAGAACAAGAACCAGAATGATTGACACATCTTTTGCAATGCCCTTTAATTTTTACAATTGATTTTGCCATTGTTACGGTGAAGTTTAATTGTTAAATATTCGAATCGTTAACGAATATTTACAGTTCCCTTAAATGCCAACCCGTCGTGAAAATAAACATCTCTCTCTTGCCTCTAATATTAACTATTTGTTGTTCACCACAACACCATCACAATTTACATCCTTTTGAAACAACAATAATTAAACATTAAACCTGTAGAGTGGCTCATTGCCATTTCAATCCATTTTAAATCTTCTGTCGAGGAGCTGGATGTATGGGTATTCAGGTCGCCGCCAACACATTTAACATCCTGTCATCGCCCAGTTTGGTGCCAATCCAATATCAGTTCAACATACCGAAATGCCAACAAACCAATATCACATGACTTGTCCAAGTATCCAGCGACTCAAACCCATTTTGCACATGACCATCCTTATCTTTGATCCAACTTAAATCCCCGCAACAACGCAAGCTATATAAGTCTAAAGTATTATCCAATAAAATATACTTCTCTTCTTTCTTAATTCCATATTTGAAGCTTCCCCAAAAGTTGCTCCTCATCACTGATAGCAGCTACAGTTTTTTGACCACACCCATGAAAGAGAAAATGACTGAACAGAACCCGCCCACCTTTGCTCACATACTAAACCAGACCACATCTCAGGATACCTGGAAGACATACTTCTGCGCCCACAATATTGACAAAGATATACCTAGTGGATGCACCATACTCAAAGGAGTGGTCATGCCCAAAGTATGTGCCAAGATAATTCAATACAGTCACTCTCTCTAACCACAAACAAACACACAACCACCTATCAGAGGCAAAGTTACCAACATCAAGTACATTGGTATCAACAAGTTCTTTGGTAAAAACAAGGAAAACATCATTAACTAGCTAGACCACTCAGCTGCCAAACTCCATGCCAGCCATATTACCCACAAAAAATGGGTCCAGGAAGCCAGCAAGCGCCTGTATGAGGCCGCAGCTAACTGGTTCATCACTTGGGTTGGCTCACAAACTGACAACCAGCTTGATAACTGGGAAGAGTTCAAAGCAGATATCACTGTCATGCCCTGCCCCAAAGGGCAGGCTCTTTAAACTTATTGTATTTTATCTGTTTTCAATTGATTTAATCTTTCTTTATTTTTAATTATTAAAATTTTGAATTAATAGTTAATATTTAAGTATTTTAAAGTAATTTACCTTGTTTTACGTCAATTAACATTTGAATTGACGTTGTCGTTGTTGTCTTTTGCTTTTCAGCTATTAAATTAGCTTTATATTCTCTACTTTAAAGTTAGAGAAATTTTAGTTTTCACTCACCTTTTCAAAACTCCTGTTTACATTGTTGCCGCTCCCCCAGCTTCATTGTTGCAGATCAAACTTCAAACTGGTCTTCTGCTTCCCCTTTCTGTACCTGGTTGTCTCCAACTTCTCCAGTTGCTCCTCTTCTTGGCTGCTTCCTTCTAGCTATCAGTCTTCAACTGAAAAGGCTTTTTCTCTATAAATAAAGAGCTTTTGAAGAGTAGGCTTTAAGCCAAAATTCTAAGTGATTTCTTCCCTTCAATCTTTTATCTAATTTAAACTTGAGATCTTAATTTTTAGAAATTTATACATTTTTATTAAATTCATTTTAAGTTTATCCTTTTCTTTCCTTAAACAAACGGAACTTGTAAAACAACAAGCCTTAGGCTTGTTGTATCCATTATTTTCCCTTAAAGAATCTTTCATTAGTTATATGTACTAATTTGCCGATGGAGAATATCCTAATATTGACATTCCCTTAGTTACAAATTTTTCACTATTAAACACTTTATTTTATCTTCTTTGATTAGGGTTCTTAAACTCAATCACTCCTTTTGTAACTCATTATAGGTTTTTAGCAGGGTTCTGTAAGATTATTTTTCAGAAAGTTCCCACCTTTTTATACCTTTTAAATCTGAATCCTAATGCCTTAAATGCGCTAATTTATAACATTGCACCAATATGGGTAAGACCTTACAATCACACACAATTTCTGTATCACCAAATCCCTGCAAGGCATTGCAATACAGATCAGCAATCTTCATCAAAAGACCACTGTCATAGCTTATGCCAATGAATTTGAAGAAATACATTGCAAGATACAAAAATCAGCACAAGCTGACAACATTCACACTAGAGCCTCATTCATCAAAAGAATGAAACCCTCTGTTGCTGCCCTCATCTGCCAGAGGCCAACACCTCCATGCCCGCGCTCATTGCAGAAACCAAGCGCACAGAAAAACGTGCAAATATGGAATATGCTGCATGTAATGGCAACTTCTCCTCCAACAGCAATGGCAGAGATAATTCTAATGGCAACAAACGCCAAAACACTAATCATAGAAACAACAAATCCAATTGAAACAATGGCAATTTCAGACAGAGCGCAAACTGCTCCCATCCCAAGAAAGAGAACACCGCTGAAGTTAACAATGCTGAAACAGCAACCCGCTATGAATCTGATCCCACATTCTCTGACCTTAGAGGTCTTAAAACAGATGAACAGGGAAAAGAGGAGGGGGAACAGGCTTAAGTGCCCCTGTCTCCCCCCAACCCAACAAGAAATTGTACCACAGCACAAACTTTGCTGCTTGCATCCCACATGTCCCATAATCTTCTATCTTTATGAATGTAGAAATTAAAGATCACTCCCAACTTTTTGTCTATCCATGCACTTATAAATCTCATACACATAAAATTTTATTTGACTCTGGTGCACAACACACCATGGTTAGCAAACCATTTTTAACCAAATACAAGATACAAGTTGCCAAATCTAACTTCAAATATGCCAGAATGGCCAATAAATCAAAGGTTCTACTCAAAGGTGAAACAACTCCCTTCAGAATTGACCTCAAAGGCATTAAACGTCCATCAAAAGACTTGTAATGAACAACATAAACTACAATATTGTAGCAGGCATGGACTGGTTTACCCAAGTGAACCCCAGCGTATGTTGGAAAACAAAAACCATTACCATCAAATGCAATGGAGTCAATTTCAACATTCTCAAAGAACCTAATAATCTCATCCTAAGAGACACAGTGTTGAGCAACTTAGTTTATTGCTAGTATGTTCAAAGCTACAGATAGATGTTAGCCTTACCAATGTGCTCTACCTAATCCTATGCAAGAGTAGTACAGACTATTATATAATAGGACTTTGAAGATAATTACGTTTATTGGAACTGGAATACAATCTAGCCAGCAGCTGCAATCTATCCAGGTGTAACTAAGAACCTGTTTTCCTCCTTTCAGGTGTCTGTATCAATATATACTGCAACAACCCTTGTTCTTGTCCTTTCAGACAGTTCTCAGTGGCTAACTTTGCAATAGGTTCATCTTTGCTAGCTGCGCCTATCCTGATTGGTTGTCCTTGGCATGTGTGCTGCTACTGGCCTTAGCAAGGCGTATATGGTACTTCAGCTACAGCCTACGCTCTTCTTGAGCTAGCCTACTGTCATGTATTGATTGGCTGTATCTTACACACCTATTATTGCACTGGGAGACTATGCTGTATTTAGTTGACGCTTATAAATGGTCCCTAATCTGTCCTCCTACAATGGAAGGTAGAATTCCAGTATTCTATTTGCAGGGCTTAATCAGTGATCCTTTTCTGGCTGGCAAGCCTTCTGCTTATTAATGCAACAGGTCAAATTGGGGATTATACGCCGTATAATAGCAAACTCAATCCAATATTGAATCATGGATTATCCACCGCGTAATGCTGACCCAAACCAATAAGGAACCCAATTATATGCCATATAATGCTGATCCAAACTTTGTATTCTCTAGCCATTTGTATATCACTTGTTTGATATGATCATATACGCCCATCAGGCTGTGTGGGAATGAGTTGATACAACGTCCAGTAGGATAAGATGAGCAATATACTATTGATGATTTCAAGATTACACACTGTGTAATCAATGATAATCACTATATTGGCTAACGTTTATATAGTGTATAATTTTTACATCAATTATAATAAACTAGGAATATACAGTGTATAATCATTACACATTGGAATGATGATATGTGATAATACGGTGTATATTGTTGCATCTATAATAATAAATTAATGATTGCACAGCGTATAACTGCTATATCAATTACAATAAACTAATGATTATACAGCATATAATTACCACACTTAATGAAGTGATAACCTAGTGATAATACAGCGTGTAACTAATAAAGATCTGTATGCAATGATTAGCCTGATCATTTGTGGTCAATCAGCCTAATCTCACATTTCCCCCCTCTTGACCATAAATAGGGAGGGTAAGAAGAGAATCAGGCATTATGCCTTTCTCAACCACGTCTTCCTGGATTAGCAGTAAAAAGGAGTACCAGGAGTTCTTGGCAACCATGTTGTAGGAGCGTCCTCAATAATTACCACCAGAGCAAAGAGGCACACTGTCTCCAATTTTACGGTTGGTGTTTGCTACAGGCTCACAAGAATGATACTCACTCAGAGTTGTCCTTGGCCACTACCGTGGTCACTAATCCCTTCCAGCGTCCCCACAGCCCTATCTTAGAGCAGGAGGTTGAGCAAGGAAGTTGCCCTTTGGTGATTGCAGGCATACCTTGGGCTTCCTTGGTGGACCCAGAGGCTTGGCAAGCTAGGGCTGTTGTTCCACGCCCTCCTACCATGCCCTATACACCTGATCTGGCCTTGTTGGGGTCTGTGGTCCTTACATATGACCCAGACCATGCAGACTTTGAGGTGAATAGCCTTTTTCAGGGCTATGAGCTTCTGAATGAGTTCCTCTTTGTCCTTCTGTCTTGTGGGCAGAGGGTAGATATTCACTCCTGCCTTCAGCATTCTGAACAGTACCACCCTCCTGCTGTTTGCTCTGTGGCCCTTTGTGAGCTGGCCTGGCTTCTGGAGGGGGTTTTGGTAGAGCTGTCTTGCTCTAATGTTGCTCTGTATGCTGAGTATGTGTGTTTAATCAATTTTAATTGCGCAGTAGTGCAAGTCTGGTCTTGTGCTTGGGAGCCCAGTCCAAACTCTACTTGTCAGTGGGGTCTTTAGCGTGCTGATAACCAGCATAATCAACTGGCTGCTGTCATCAACCTGACCTTGGAAAAGCTGGAGACTGGAGATCCCACCCAGTACCTTCTGTACATGGCTTTATTAGGTAACTTTTTTCTGGTCCCTAAGCCTTTGCTTTCTCATGGTTCCTTGGGCCAGATGCAGGCCATCCTGGAGTTTTATTGTTGTGAAGTGTTGCGCTGTCAGCGGGGTCTTCTGGTTGACTATCTCTCAGAGGGATTTATTGTGGAGTGCCTGGTGTTGGGGGCGTGCTTCCCTATTGAGTATGGTCTGGGTTGCCTGTTAGATGGGGAGCTGGCCTTGACTACGCCCATCATGCACTGGGAGCGGCTCTCCCCCGAGGCTTGGCGCATGTGGCTTTGGAACGTTGTTGTCCTGTATCAGGTGATGGCCACCCACGCTTTTGGTGACTATGTGAAGTCTACCACACAACATGTCCCTGAGGAGGGCACTCAGTAATAAAGTTTCATAGGACTATGTTCTTTTTCAATATAATGCACTTTTTATATCTTTTTATTTTTTTATTCTTTTTATATTATTTATGTCTTTTTATAATTGTTATCCTTTTTATATCTTTTATACTTTTCTTATTATGAATTATATGATGTGCTTACATTACTTATTATTATTTTCTTTTATGAAAAGGTCAGATGTGTTTAATCAGGCCCTTCCTTTGGGGTGCAGAATGGGCGTAGAAACTTTGCATGTATATGGTTGAATATGCATCTACTATCCTTATCCTTGATGGTGTAGGCGTCAGGTGAGGTTTTCTCTATGATCTCAAAGGGGCCTACCCATAGCTTGTCTAGTTTGTGGGATCTAACTTCCCCTTGAGTGTCTCAGAATGTGACCCCCTCCCCACCTCAAAAGAAGGCAATGGGGCTCTATTAGCAGAATCCCTCTCAAATCTGGCTTGGGTCTTGATAGCGGTGTTACTAAAAGCAGATGCCTGCAATTTGATGAGGGTGTTGGCCAGTTTTCCTAGGTACTGATCGTAGGAAAGTTGCCCAGGGTCACCTATGGCCAAGTATAGGATAGGCAGAATGGCAGGGTGGCGGCCATACATCAGTTAAAATGGAGATGCTCCTGTGGTAGAGTGAAGCAAATTATTGTACGCAAACACTGCTGCTCCTAAGTACGTTTCCCAGGAAAATGTACATGATGAAGCTAATTTCCGGAGGATCTGGGTTAGGGTACCATTGGCGCGTTCCGCCATCCTGTTGGTTTCAGGGTGGTAAGGAGTGAAGAGTATCCCACAAACTCCCATGAGGCCGTTCACTCTTGATATTACTGAGGCCGTAAAGTTAGTCCCATTATCTGAGAGTAGGAACTGTGGGCAGCCATGGCAAAGTATGATGGCGTTCAAGACAAATTGTGCAGTAGAAGGAGCATCTACCTTCCTTAGAGGCTGGGCTTCCACCCACTTAGTGAGGTGATCTATAGCCACTATCACATAACAAAAGCCAGGGCTGCTACATGGGAGTGGTTCCACTACGTCCATTGATGCAGTATGCCAGGCAAAATGGGGTTGAACCATTCAGTAAGTTGTGCTTTTCTGCAGTGGCTTATTCCCTTGGCACTCAATGCAGCAGCTGATTGTCTCTTGAATTTCAAAATTCTTTGCTTCCCAGAAGTAGGTGCAAGACAGGATCTCCTCGGCTTTCCAAAAGGCACCATGGCCTGTTGCCTTATGAGCAGCTGTAACAATGCTAGTCCTCTAAGAGGGAGGAGAAAATATGTGTTCCTTGCCATCCACCAGCTTGTATAGTACACCATTGCGTAGTACTGTATCCTTTTGAAGGTCTTATAGGATATTCTGCACTTTCTTGGGCTTGTTGCTAAACTTCCCAGTTATCATTTTGTGGTACAGCTGATCTACTAACGAGCTCACTAAGGCCACAGTGGGTAAGTTGGATAGGTAGTCTGTATTCTGGTGCTTGCTGCCAGGGCAATGGAGGATTTTGTAGTCCAAGGCCTATAGTTTCAGCACCCACCGGGAAAGTTGGCCTTCTGGTTCCTTGAGGCTCTGGAGCCAAGCTAGGGACGTGTGGTCTGTGACCACTGTGAACTGTATGCCATGGATGTAGACCCAAAATTGCTTGCATGCATAGATGACTGCCAGGCATTCATGCTCTGTTGCCGTATAGTTGCGTTCATAAATGTTTAGAATTCTACTAGTGTATGCTACAGGGTGTTTTAGACTCTTGTTGTTGAGTTGGGATAGTACAGCCCCAACTGCTGTAAGTGAGGTGTTAGTATGGATCACAAAGGGTCTGTCAAAGTCTGGGTACATCAGAACAGGGTCACTTGCTCTGTTTGCAGGGCCATTATGGTCTCATGAGATCTAATAAACTCCTCCTTGTATCCACCAATTACGCTTTCTAGGGTTGCTACCTTTGTCTCCAGTGCTGCAATCTTGGCACTGTTTGGGCAAGGCAGCAGTTTGGGTGTGGACAAGCAAGATACCTTCTATGGCTATCAACCTTTGCTTCCAGTCTCTGAAAGTCATCCAGAACATATTTCTCAAGCTGATGGAGTTGCAAACCAAGCTGCTCTCCCTCCTTGTCTAGGGCAATTACGTTCTGGTCCATGGTGGCCAAGTCATCTGCCACTTGCATGCTGAACTTATCTGATTTGGCACAGAACTTGTGTACGTCCTGAAGCCATGCCAGAGAGGCTCCACGAGCGTCCATTGCCTTGTATACCATAGACATGAACTTTGTGTTTTGATGTCAATCAGTTCATCTATACGGGTATGAGCATTCCCCCATGGACTGATTAGACAGGAAACCGGCACACATCTCCAAAAAAGGAGGCGTTGGCTGCGGCCCACTGCTAAGCCCAATCACAACAGCAGGAGAGGAGGGCATCATCCAGGGAAGACAACTCAATATTCTGGCGGGCAGCAACAAGCTGGAGCTGCTTTACAGAGGGCTATAAGAAGCTAACAAGGTATTCCACAGTGTGTTCTCCTCCAGAAAGGCGCTCCTGGAGGGCTTGGAATGAAGTGTTTTGATAAAGCCAGTAGAGCTGCCAATGAGTCTCTTGGTCACAATAGTGAAATAAGATGCTGATGTTCTGGTCAGGTTGGTCGGAAGGACAGAGGCAGAACCCGCGGAGTAGAGTCTCAGCCAGCTCTAAAATCTGTGTGCAATTGTAGGAACCAACCAAGGCAGGGCCCTCAGGAACAGAGGGCAGAGGAGCCACAATCAAAGGTACGGTTGTGGGAGGGTGAACAACCACAGGATTGCTCACAGAAAAGACAGGAGCACTCTCACTGTCAGATGATTCAATCTTGTACCCATGCTTATCAGCAAAGCTGGGCGGAGGCGGAGCCAAGTACAATCCTTTACGGGCAGGGACAGTTTCTATAGGCATTGGCAGAGGCTCAATTTTGAGTGAGCACCAATGTTGAGCAACTTGGGTTATTGCTGGTATATTCAAAGCTCCAGATAGATGTTATCCTTGCCAATTTACTCTACCTAATCCTATGAAAGAGCACTACAGACTACAATAGAGTAGAACTTTGAAGATAATTATGTTTATTGAAGCTGGAGTACAATCTAGCCAGAGGCTGCAATCTATCCAGGTGTAACTAAGAACTTGTTTCCTTTCAAGTGTCTATATCAATATATACTGCAACAACCCTTTTTCTTGTCCTTTCAGACAGTTCTCAGTGGCTACCTTTGCAATAGGTCCATCTTTGCTGGCTGCGCCTATCCTGATTGGTTGTCCTTGGCACGTGTGCTGCTACTGACCTTAGCAAGGCGTATATGGTACTTCAGCTACAGCCTACACTCTTCTTGAGCTAGCCTACTGTCATTTATTGATTGGCTGTATCTTAAACGCCTATTATTGCACTGGGAGACTATGCTGTATTTAGTTGACGCTTATAAATGGTCCCTAATCTGTCCCCCTACAATGGAAGGTAGAACTCCAGTATTCTATTTGCAGGGCTTAATCAGTGATCCTTTTCTGGCTGGCAAGCCTTCTGCTTATTAATGCAACAGGTCAAATTGGGGATTATACGCCGTATAATAGCAGACTCAATCCAATATTGAATCATGGATTATCTGCCATGTAATTCTGACCCAAACCAATAAGGAACCCAATTATATGCCATATAATGCTGATCCAAACTTGGTATTCTCTAGCCATTTGTATATCACTTGTTTGATATGATCATATACGCCCATCAGGCTGTGTGGAAATGAGTTGATACAATGTCCAGTAGGATAAGATGAGCAATATACTATTGATGATTTCAAGATTACACACTGTGTAATCAATGATAATCACTATATTGGCTAATGTTTATACAGTGTATAATTTTTACATCAATTATAATAAACTAGGAATATACAGTGTATAATCATTACACATTGGAATGATGATCTGTGATAATATGGTGTATATTGTTGCATCTATCATAATAAATTAATGATTGCACAGCATATAACTGCTATATCAATTACAATAAACTAATGGTTATACAGCATATAATTACCACACTTAATGAAGTGATAACCTAGTGATAATACAGTGTGTAACTAATAAAGATCTACGTGCAATGATTAATCTGATCATTTGTGATCAATCAGCCCAATCTCACACACAGTGTTTTTCCAAGTCATAAATCAGGACATCTTGGAACTTCTAATCAAAGACAGCACCCTACACATAATGAGATACACCAAATTCAATAACATACAAACAACCAAAATCTAATGCCCAAAACTCACAGCACTCTTAAATGAATACGCTCACGTATTTAATGAAGAGCTCACAGAGCTACCCCCTGAATGGGAGGTCAAACACAGCATTGACCTATGCAAGGCCATGCCCAAACTTGCACCCCTCTACAGACTCTCCCCCATGGAGACACAAACCCTCAAACCCATATTGAGGATAACCTTGCTATAGGATTCATTTGCCCGTCTGAATCCCTGTGGTGGCAGCAGTGTTTTTTGTAAAGAAAAGGAAGGCTCACTCCATCTAGTAACTGACTACAGAGCTCTAAATGCAAGCACAGTGAAGAATAAATATCCTCTCCCACTTATAGAGGATCTATTTGCAAGGCTCTCTGATGCCAATTTTCACCCCAAAATTGACCTCACCTCAGGTTACAACCAAGTTGAAGTAAAAGAAAAAAACATACAAGAAACTATGTTCTGTACACAATTCAGATCTTTTGTATGTAGGGTAATGCACTTTTGGATGACCAACGCTCCCACAATGCTTGTCATTATGATAAACCAAGCACTAAATGGTCTCTCAAATACATTATACTACCTTGACAATATCATCTTATTTTAAAAATAAAAAAGAGGAACACCTCACGCATGTCTGCAAGACACTTGATTGACTTGCAAAGCACAAACTCTATGCAAAGTCTAGCAAGTGCCAATTTATGGAAAAGAAACTCTTTTTCTTGGTCCACATTATCTCTGAAGTGGCATTAAAGCAGAACCAGAAAAATAAAAGCCCCTAAATAACATGCAATGCCCCACCACTGTTAAACAAGTTAGATGCTTTCTTGGAATAGTAGCTTGCCTAAGGAAATACATCAAAGACTGCAGAAAGCTCACCACACCAATCAATGACCTAACCAAAGTTAATGCCAAAAAGAAATTCATCTGGACACCAGAATGTGACAAGAATTTCCAACTACTTAAAAAAGCTCTGATTGAAGCACAAATCTTGCAATACCCTAATAACAACGGGTGATACAAGCTTGAGAAGGATGCCAGTGACACTGCCATTGGCGCAGTCCTACGCATCCACCAGCCAGGGCAGCAAGACTTCCTGCCAGTATGTTACAAAAGTAGAAAACTAACCAAAACTGAGAGGAGGTCCCCAATACAGGACAAGGAATTGCTAGCAATATACCACACATGCAAGAAATGGAGATGTTATCTAGAAGGACATTTAAACATCTGAGTGCTAACTGACCATAAATCCTTAATATATTTCAAAACTCAGAACGCAATCACACAGCAACAAGCCAAATGGATGTCCTTGATTGAGCAGCTTAACCTGGACACCCAGTACAAAAAAGGGGCAGAGCTGGTCACAGCTGATGCTCTTTCTAGGCTATGTCAGCCAAGAGAGGATCATTCTGACCACCTGAATCCTGAATGGCCCAACCTATATAACACTGAGTACAAAATAAAAAGGAAATATTCCTCCACATACCAACTAACCCATGATACATTAATAAGAAATGAAAAATATTTCCATGTATCAAATAGCTCTGTATACCAAATCATTAAAGACAAACAGGTTCCCTACATCTCACTTGCACAAAGAGTTGACACCATTATAAGACATCACCATCTACTAGGACACACAAAGGCTAACAATCTATACCTCACATTAAGGAGATAGCATGGTGGCCCAATCTTAAACAAGACATAATTGATGTTCTGAAAAAGTGCACAGTGTATGAGAAATATGCCACCACCAAGACTCCTCAGCCAACAGTTAAACCAGTACCTGACCCCAAACTATTCAAGGTTTGGGGACTGGACGTAGTGGGACCCTTCCCAGAAACCAAGACAAAACAATGTTTCCTAATTGTAGCCATTGACTTTGCCACATGCTGGCTCATCTGCTGGGCAACAAAGAATCACAAGGCAGAAACAATAAATTGATTCATTAATAAAGCAATCATAGCTGACTACGGTACTTCAGACTACATTATAACTGATGGAGCAACCAAGTTATCAGGTCACATAGTAAACAACAACCTAAAAGCAAAGAACATCAAACATTCCACAACCTCGCCCTACAGGCTACAGGCCAACGGCAGAGTTGAACGCCTAAACAGCAGCCTCATAAGAACCCTCAAGAAAATAATGGATGGTAAAGCCAAAAACACATGGCCACATATGTGAAATATGCATGATTAGTATTGTGGGTACACACCAACCAAGGGACAGACTACTCACCGTTTGAACTAACAATCAGATACAAACCATAAATAATTACCCGCAACAAGCAGCCATACGTAAAGATTCCCCTGGGGAAACCCCCCACAGTAGAACAAGTACCAAATCTGCAACACATACACCTCAAAGCTAAAATAGCAGAAATAAAAAGGCTCAAAGCACAAAAGGTAACCTCTGCAGAGGAACCACTTCCAATCAACTCCCCCATCTGGGTCCTAGCAGGGAACATAAAGAAGTTGGATTCAGTACACAGAGGACCAGGAAGAGTCATCAGATACTGACCAGACAGAAATACCTATCTAGTTAAGTTCCAAGGTGCCAAAACCCTATTTATCAAGAAATACCACAGATCCTGCCTTTACCTCAGCAAAGGGGAACACTTAACGCAGCTAGTACCCACTAGCAAACAACTCCAGGAACATCAGGCGGTAGCCGTCAAGACAAAGCCCCCTCCTGATGTATCAGAGTAACCCTGTTGTGTTCTGAGGCGTGGCACAGACACACAACAGGAAATCCTAACCTTAGGATTGGATTCATACTAAGTCTCAGTTAGATGACAGGGAAGGCTATGTGATTACCTTGCGGCCCTGGAAGAATAATCTCTACTAGATGTGGCTAGAGAGAGGCGCAGAAGTACTGAAGACACAAAGACAAAAATGTGAATAGAACTTAATTTTTATTAGTGAATATGAAATGGAATATATAGTGGTTAGGAATACCACAAAACACTACCAGGATGGTAGGATCACTTGCCATCAGCATGATTGGGGCAATAGAGTTGCGCAGGATCAAGAAACCAAACAATTTTATTTCCTGATTCAGTCATCAACTTGTTTTGAGAGACAAAAGCAAAAGCAAGAGATTTGTCTTTGAAATGGCCCACCAAAGGCAAAATTGACACATGGTGAATAGCGGTATTCACAACATTGCCCTTACCTAGATTGGCCTTAGGGGGTGGTATTTGCAAAGGAACTTAGCATGCACTTGAGCAAAGGGACGGCCACTAGAGAGGAGCTTTACAGTGTATTTGGACCCTTGTTTGAAGGTCACTTCCAAAGGGCCAATCCACAGAGTGTCCAGCTTATGCGCGTGGCCACCTACTCTATGCTGTTAGTAGAGAACATGGTCCCCAATATTGAACTCAGGCAAGGGAGAGCGTCCAGCATTGTCAGGAGAGAGCTCAAGCATCTTAGTCTTGTATGCAGAAGTGTAGGCAGTGGCCTGTATATCAATTATGCAGTTGACTAGATCCTTGATGTGTTTGTCAGGATTCATGGCCTTATCAGAGGAAATCAGGGGGGGCCCAAGAGCAATGGGGTAGTAGCCTCTTGCCCATAAAGCATAGCAAAAGGGGAGAATCCAGTGACACAATGTTTGCTAAGGCAATACGCAAAGAGAGCATCAGGTAGGTATTGGTCCCAATTGGCAGCTTCAGAGTAGGTGAGCTTTCTCATGATGGAGACCAGTGTTGAATTTGCACTCTTGACAGCCCCATTGGTAGAAGGGTTGTAGGGGGCAGAGAAGGACTGGTGGGACCCCAAAGCTTTGACAACAGAGGTTACCAGCTTGGCATTGAAGTTAGTCCCATTATCTGAGAGCAACACTTGAGGACAGCCATGACGGTAGAAAATATCTTATAACAGGAAGGCAGCAGTTGTCTTAGCCGTGATGTCCTTTGTAGCGCAAGCCTCTACCCACTTGTTGAAGTGATCAACAGCAATCAGGATAAAGCAACACCCAGAACGTGAGCGGGGGAGAGGACCTATTGTGTCAATGCTGACAGTATGAAAAGCATTTTGAGGGGGAACTAATTTGAACTTGTGGGCAACAGCTCAAGGCCTCTGCAGCTGGCAGTTGTGGCAACTAGCTATGACGTCTGGGATTAGCAGGCAAAGGTTTTCCCAGAAGTAATTCTTCTGAAGCCAGTCAAAAGTCTTAGTGATGCCTCCATGCCCAGTCTCTTTATGAGCTTGCAACACCAACAAGAGGCAAAGACTGGGTCATACATATGGCAGATACTGATCTCTTACCTTTTTGAAGATTTGATTGTCGTGTATGAGGGTATCTTTGGATAGCTTGGACAAGGCCAGTAGGACCTCTTCTGTCTCGCTTTCCCAAGAAGAAGGGTATCCAATTAGTTTGTACAATTGGTCAGCCTCTGCAGGATGTAAACCAAGAATGGGCATTCTGGATAGCCCATCAGTGTTCTGATGTTGAATCCCAGGGCAATGGAGCAAAGTGAAGTTTTAGCCTTGCAGACGTAGGGCCCATCTAGCTAGGCGCCCTTCTGGCTCCTTAAGTTGTTGTAACCATTTAAGCAAAGCGTGGTCAGTGACAACTGTGAAATGGGTACCATACACATAGTGGCAGAACTGTTTGACTGCATGCAACACGGCAAGACACTCCTTCTCTGTGACACTATAATTCTTTTTGTGTTTGTTTAGCACGCGGGAAGTGTAAGCCACAGGATGGTATACACCCTTGTCATCTAGTTGGGCCAGAATAGCTCCAATAGCAAGATTGCTAGCATCAGTGTATAGGATGAACTCCTTATCATAGTTGGGATACACTAGGATTGGCGCCTCTTTGAGTTTTTTCTTAAGGGTTTCAAAGGCTTGCTGCTGACTGGCAGTCCATTCAAAAGGTACATTACGTAATAGCTGTACTAGAGGTTCACTAATATTGGCAAAGTCAGGGATAAACTGTCTGTAGTAGCCCATCATCCCTAGAAAGACTTGTACCTCTCACAGATTGGTGGGAGGAAGCATTTTGTTGATGGCTTCAACCTTCTTAGTCATTTGGCAAATCCTGGTCTGGGTTACTTCATGGCCTAAGAATTCAAGATACTCTTTGAAGAAGGCACACTTGGAAGGCTTTAGTTTGAGGCCCGCTTCTCAAATCTTTATGAAAACCTCTTTGAGATGAGCCAGGTGGTTGGTGAAGGTAGCGCTGAAAACCATTATATCATCCAAGTATACTAGGACACACAACAACTTCAAGTCACAGAGGATGGAGTCCATGGCCCTTTGGAAGGTGGCTGGGGCGTTGCAGAGTCCCTGCGGCATGCAAGTAGGCTCAAAAAGCCCTTCAGATGTAATGAGCGCGGCTTTTTGGCAATCCTTGGGCAACAGATCAACTTGTCAGTATCCAGATGCCATATTCATTGTGGAGAAAAACTTAGAGCCTCCAAGACGTCAGAGAGCATCATCAATACGCGGCAAGGGGTACAAGTCCTTCTTGGTCAAAGAGTTCAATTGGCGGTAGTCCATCACAATACAATGACCTCCATCTTTCTTCTTTAAGATGAGTAGCAGGGATGCCCAAGGACTTTGGGAAGGTGCCAGCAGCCCATCATCCAACAGTTGTTTGAGCTCTTTAGATACCTGGGCGTCCTCCACGCAGCTGCGGCAATATGGTTTAGCACGGAAGGGGGGAGTGTTGCCAGTATCAATCTGATGGATAAAGCCTTTGGCTAGCCCATAGTCAGTACTGTCTTTATCAAAGATGTCAGAAAATTGGTCTAGAAGGTCTAGCACCTCTTTCTGTTGAACTAGGGACAGCTGTGAAAAGTCTTGCACAGTGAACAAGGATAGGACTTTGGGCTCATCCTCAGGTAGGTTAAAATCTTGGAACATGCCAAAGGGATGAAGAGACAGGACATCAGGAGCGCCCAACAACTTGCCATATCCAACAGTCTGCCCCCTAGACACAGTCATGGGGAGTGCAGTCAGGTTGGCTACCAACAATTGAACAGGGTCCTTATGGGAGACATCTAGGATTCCAGGACAGAGATAAGGTTTTTTGCGCCCTAATGAGGGGGGAAGTACAACTCCAAGAAGGTTTGTTCAGGTAGTTCATATGATATCTGGGAGTCTAGGATAGCCTGGGAGCCAGGGGGGATGATGACAGCGGATATGGCTAGGAGAGGGATCCCTTCAGATGCAGGACAAGCCATAGGTGGACATTTCATGTGAGAAGAGTGGGTGCAATATTTGAGGTTGAAAACCCCTGTGGGATATTCCAAGGCACATGTCTTAAGACGTTTCCCGGGAACTTTAACTGGCTCTTCAAAGATCAGAGGGACTTTGTATCCCAGAATAGAGAAATAACCATCTTTTAAGTTGAGTATCCCATTATACTCCATAAGGAACTGAGTACCAACTAGAAGATTGTAACTCTCGTTTTCCAAGGCAACTGCTGGCGCAGCTAGAAGAAGCTTGCCAAACTGCATGAGTAGAGCAGAGTACACCCCTATGGCGCGGGTCATAGAAAGTCCAGCTGTGCCATATGACTGGTGATAATTAAGGTCAGGGGCAATTTTGAGTTTCTTCAAAAGCTTGGAGGAGACAACGTTGATTGGCAAGCCAGTGTCTAAGACAGCCTTGATCTTCACTTTTTGAATGGATATCTCTACTCTAGTGGTAGTGCAATCAAAGGGTGGAAGGACAGCCAAGATATCTTGAGCCTCTTCTAGTTCCTTATCCCACTTCTCAATCATGCATCTTAACCCTGGGAACTCCTTATAAACAGTTTGGAGAGAGAGAAAAACAGATACATTCTTGAAGACAGTGTCATAGACCTCAGCAGCTTCTTCTGACAACTCCACTAGCACAGGGGACCTCTTAGCTTGAGTGAGGTAAGGGCAAGAGACAACTTTTTTGGCTTCAGGAAAAGGCTTAGCGGTAGTTGTAGTCTTTCCTGATTGCAATTTATAGGGGACTGTAATGGTTTCAGAAACAGCCATAACAGAGTACCCATATGCATTAGCGTTGTCAGTATCAGAGTCATCCAGGTCAGAGTTGTCAGAGATATCATGGAACAAGAGGAGGATAGGAGGAGCCTCATTATCAGCAGGCTTGGAGTCAGATATAGAGGGAGGGATTGAAAGAGACTGGGAAGAATTATCAACCAAGAACGTCTCTGCCTCTAGGTTTACTGTTCTTTTCCTGCCTGCTCTTTCAGATCAGCTCCTTCAACCCATGGGTTGGTGCAGACTTGAGAATGATGACCTATCTGACCACAGTTGTGGCAACCTTGACATTGAGGAGGATTTTGCAAGTTCATGGTAAGAATGCAAGGACCACAGGAAGAAGAACCAGAGTTAGAAGTAGCTCAACCTTCTCTAACAATTGCTCCAGAATGGGTAAGGTGCATGTCCTGCAACAGTGACTTTATGCTCTTAATAGAGGAAAGCATAGCTTTATGGGCTTTGAAGTGAAGACACAGAAGCTGGTTAACTTTGAGAGCTTGAGTGCAAGCCATGTAAGCTTAATGGGCTGTCAATTGTCTGATTGTTATCAGTTGCTGTCCTTCCATGTAGAATCTGTCTGCAAACTCAGCTAGTGTCTCCTTAGGCTTGAAAGCAATGTGCATAAAAGCGTCCTTTTTTACTTCACGGCTAAGGTCACCACCAAACTTGTCAATCAGAAGCTGCTTCATATCTTCCCACGTCTCAATGGTGGGTAGTTCAGGCACCACCACCTCCTGGCAAGTTGGGTGTAGACAGGTCAGAATATGTTTTTTCTTAAACTTTTCTGATGCTTGTCCCATGGCAGTTTTGTAGATAGTTAGAAAAGCTGCAATGGTTGAGGTTCTGGGGTCAAAGACTTGCTTAAAGGTGGCTTAAAATGTGCTTTGGGAGTTGGACCACCATTGTTGCTATCAAGTATGTTTATACTCAGGGAAAACTTTGCTTTGGATTTAGAGGGGGGCTGTCTAGCCCATAGCTGACAGACACTCTCTTCAAGGGTAGTCAGGGTCTCAACAGCACAGGCACCTGTATTGACGGCTTGAGTGGTCTGTTGTGCAGTAGCATCTAGGTGTTGACCTTGGGTGGTCACTATTGTGGAGAGCTCAGCCAGTTGAGAAGTAAGGGATGGCCCCACTGAGAGGCAAGGGGCAAACCTGTTGTTCACAGAGTCAATCAGTTCACTAATCTCTTGTACGTCTCTATCCAGCTCAGTATGGTCTTGCTTCAAATGATCCACCTTGTTAGCTAGGGAAATTAGTCCCCTAGCGCATTGGATTTGAGGGGCTCCTGGTAAGCCAGGGCAGCAACCATCTTTTTCAACAGCCCCAACTGGACTAGCAGCAGTTGTCATCATCTCACGCAGGGCAGCAAGTTCTTGCTGTAGCTCCGCAATTCAAGCAGTCAACTCAAGTACCTGGGGGTCAGGTTGAGGCGCTTCAGCAGGACGTCCTTGACTGCAAGTAGTTGTACGTAGCTCTCAAATAGCATCCCATATTCTCTGCTCTCAATCTGCCAAGTCATCAGAAGGTGTCAGGGATCCAACCAGTGGGGGGTTCCTGAGAACTCGCGGGCGGACGGCCCGTGGGCCTAGCAGGGAGAGTCTACCACAAGATTGGGGCTAACTTTACAATATAAGATAACAATTTTCCAAGGACTGCCCAAGGTCTGCTTACAGGCACCATAGAATCAATCAATCCAGTGAGGGTGATATACATCACCCCAAATATCTGGGTGGAAGTGGATTCATTAGTGGCAACAGATTCTTGAGGGCGGTTGGGCCGCAGGGGAGAGGCGGTGTCATTGGAACCAAATATGCAGGCAGGAAATTATTCTTGTCTCAGAATAGCAGAGGGGGCCAGATGATTTTGGTGCCTTCTCTGTAAAAGACTGCTGTCTCTCTAGTTCTAGCTTTGGGGTTGTGGATTAGGATTTCCTCCAGAGTAAACTCCAAATACGCCGGGTTGGGTGGGTACTCGGTGAAATTTACTGGGCCAAAGGGAGCTCCTGGTGGATGGTAAAGGTCAGGTGGCTGGTCCGCGGTTTCTTGGGGTAGGTGAGTGTGGGGTGCAGAACCGCAAGACGTAGGCTTTAAATGAAGTAGAACTAATAGCAAGTAAGGTATGACCTGGTTGAACCAAAGGTTCATGTCACTTTATTGCAAGAATGGCAATGGGCATCTTCCTGGAGGTCCAGAGTATAAGTATGCCCATCTGTCATGGTAAAACTTTCACAAATTCCCTTGGCCTGGGTTTTCCCGTTTACCAGGTCTTCCCAGTCTTTGGTGGCATCAATTGCGGGGGTTATTCCATTGGCTGGCTCAAACTGAGAATGCTCAAATTCCCTAGTCAGGTTATGGGATTGGTTGTCTCTGGGTGGCCTGCGTTCTATGGGAAGGTTCTCTGTTTCCCCTTCCCAGTGGGCCCAAGTTATTTTGGGATCTGTGGCTGGACCTGCCCGCTGATTGGTCAAGTTAACAGGAACCTTTGGTGTGGGAAGTATTGATGTAGATGAATTTGATTCATCAAGCTTCAAAGGATTTTCTGAAGTCAAATCCTGCTCTGGTTTGAGCCCAAAAAACTGCGGGCAGCCAGGCAGCTGGCAGCCTGCGGGGAGCCAGGGTTTGAATTCTGTAATTGAGGCTTTTCAATAAGAATATTTGATAAGAGTTTGTCACTTGTGACAGAAGGGGAAGAGGGAGGAACATCTGGCTTGGTTATAGCTTATTTATTCACTTGACTCTGGAGTTTGGCTATAGCAGCAGCGGTGGCAGCTCTCTCTTGACCAAACACTGTACTGAGTTCATTAAGGCTGTTAGCAGCAAAGTCTGCTACTTGCTGTAGTTGCTCAAATAAATACGTGCTGAATGCATTGTGCTGCTGCAAAAGTTGTTCAAAGTTGGTGAGATAAGTGTTTAAAGTGGAATCTACTTGAGTTTGCCAGGGTTGTTCTAGATGGTGAAACTTGTGTAGACGCTCTCTCACATATTTGGGGATGGACTGGCGTATTTTTTCAATAGAATTAACCAAACAGGTCTGGGAGGTAACAGAGTTGCGCTGATTTTCAGATACCAAGGAAAACAGGGAATGAATCCACTGTTGGTAGGCAGAAAACTGGTCCCAGTGATGAGTAACCGCTGCTTGTAGAGACAAGATTTCTTGGATGTGGAGCCCCAACACCATTTGATGGTGGGCCAAGGCAGGCTGCACAAAGGATAATAGTAAGTGTTCAGCAGAGCCAGCTGCTTAGAGGAGATGCTGTGGAATTTGAGGAGCCACAATCAATTAATAGTATTCCACTTGACTGAACTGCAGCTGAAGGCAAGGGATGGCTTCTTCACGGGCTATCACAAGGGCTACTGCCATGACTTTTTCTAAGTCAGGGGTACCCATGGGTGTGGGGTTCCTGTCCACTAGTCCCCAAGTGTGTCCTAGATTGTAGCCAGGGACCGTCTGGAAGGGATTGTCATTCTCTAGTAAGGGAAAAGGAATCTCAGAAATATGTATAGGGGTCAAAATGGGCTTTTATTCACTCTCAGAAGGAAGATTCCCTTAGAACCCTTCTGGTATATGGCCCAGGGGGTCAAGGAAACAATATAGATTTGCCAATACTTGGAGTCCTCCAAAAATATCTTGGACTCCTTGTACTTGGTCTTGGACTCCTGCACCTTAGACTTGGACTTTTGCACCTTAAACTTAGACTCTGGCACCTTAAACTTGAACTCTGGTGCCGCACTTAGGATCCAGCTTCTTATTCTTGGCCTCCTGCTCTGTTATCTTGGGTTTTATCAGTCCAATCAAGCTCCTACTGGTGATCAACAGGCTTCCAAAACCTCTTGGAAGAAACTCAGAAGACCTGGGAAAGACCTCCAAAAGCCTTCCAAAAGACCTTGAAAAGACCTTCCAAAAAAACCCGTAACTTTCCAGCCAGCCACCTTCTTATAGTGTTCTTTTCCCAACGGTCCCTCCTTCAAAATGGCTTTCTTTGTAAGCTTAAACCATTGCTGCTCACTTTTTCCTATAATAACTTAAGCTTACATACTTACTTTCTCAAAATCTTAAAGTATTAATTCACTATTTCCTCGCTTATACTTTAAGCTTTTGGCTTCCAACCAATCATTTTCATCAGGAAACCTGCCAGAACTCAACCAATGTATGCAGAGCGCAGAAATAGATTATTTCTGAAGTTCCACCGGGATCCAACTATGAAAATAATTTCCACAGCTCAAACCGCTCAAATTGACAACTCTTCACGCACCAAAGCGTTAACCGGTCCATTATTCCAGCACCAGTCTTCCCAGCATTCAACCTGAACCAATTTAAATAGTAGAATACTATTTAAATTGTTCTTTCTGGACCTCTTCAAAGTTTTCCCTATATATTTACACATATAGTAAAATCCAAGGAAAATGTCCCACCAAAACAACTTTGTATCCTGCTCTCATAGCAACATACCTTTGTCTATCCTAGGAACTTAATAAAATAATATCTTACCCACACTTCTATCCACATTCCTTCTTGATTTTAATACTAAACCAAGGCAAAGCATTCCACATTTTACCACCTTGGCAAATCAATTCAGCAAAATCTTGGCTCATTTCTCCAGACCGCCAGTTCTTCACCATCATCTTAATATCTTTCAGTCAGCTCATATTCCAACTCTTCAGCTTCACCAGCAATCAGTCCATTAACTTCATCAGTCCTCTGGCTACTCCTGCATCATGATCAGCTAGTCCTGCATCATAATCTTCTGGTCCTTCAGCTTATTCTCAACCAGTTCCTCAACAAATTCTCACTAGGAACCTCCTTATTTTTCTCTGCATACTGAACCATATTGGTTCCCACAATTCAATATAAATCAACAGTCTGTCAACTAGCCTTCACTGTGACCAAACAGTCCCTCTTGCTAGTTTTCTCTGTTAATTCCGTGAACCACCTTGGTTCTTTATCTCAGTCCCCATTACCAGAACTTGTAGACCCAGGCATGAGTCTACATTGAACTGGCGTTTGACTGGGCCCTCACAAGTAGCAATCCACTTAGGCCATTCAACCATAGATCAATGTCTATGTGTTGTCTTTACTCACCCAGGTGATTAAATCTGAGCTTTCAGTTGCAGAGTAATCAGCTCTACTTCCCAGAGGCCTGATCACACCAAGTTCTGCAGCTTGCTTCCCCAAGAAAACTGCCTTGATGACACCTCTGAGCAAGTCTATACCCTCCAATGCTCACTTTGGGTTCCCCCAAAGCTCCCATAGGGGCATAAACAAGGACACCCTACCAGTCTGTTAGGTAGGGTGCTTGCTCACAGACCTCCTGTGAGTGTATTAGGGTACGTAGAGCTCTCAAAGCTCTTCCCCTCCCCGGCAGCCTGCGTTACCTGCCAGGGGTCCAAAACCTACTCCCCCCAGACAGACAAGGTTCCCTGCTTGCTATCTCAGTCTTCACCCTTCTGCAGTCATAGTTTCCTGCAAGGTAAAGCACTATAGCCCAAAGCAGCCAATTTCTTCTTCTGGGTGGAGGCAACATCTGCCCCTGATAGTCCTATGTTGCCTACCAGGCAGGCCTTACTTACTCTAGTAGACCATGTTACCTACTAGGCTCATCTTACTTACCCTAGTAGTCCTATGTTACCTACTAGGCTCACCTTACTTACCCCTAGTAGTACTATGTTATCTACTAGGCTCACCTTCAACAAACAACCAAACTTTTGCTTGGCCAACATTAGCCCTGCCTGCAAAACCACCAAACATGTGGATCATCACAATGGGGTAAGCAACTAGGTGGGGACCATTCCCGAGGTTCAGTACAGTAAGGATAATAGGCAGGTTAGCAATATCTTTCTCAATAGGAGGGCTAGTAATTTCAGGTGAAGTTGGCTATTGTATAGGAGGAGGCCAAGGACCTAAAAATTTGGTTGCAAAAAAGATAACCAAGGGGCTTACAGCCCCTATAGTGAGCACCATTTTTGTTGTGTTCTGAGGCGTGGCACAGACACACAAGGGGAAATCCTAACTTTAGGATTGGATTTGTACTAAGTCTCAGTTAGATGACAGGGAAGGCTATGCAATTACCTTGCGGCCCTGGAAAAATAATCTCTACTAGTTGTGGCTAGAGAGAGGCGCAGAAGTACTGAAGACACAAAGACAAAAATGTGAATAGAACTTAATTTAATTGGCAAATAGGAAATAGAATATATAGTAGTTAGAAATACCACAAAACACTATCAGGACGGTAGGATCACTTGCCACCAGCATAAGTGGGGCAAGTGAGTTGCGTAGGATCAAGAAACCAAACAATTGTATTTCCTGATTCAGTCATCAAATCATTTCAAGAGGCAAAAGCGAAAGCGCGAGATTGGTCTTTGAAATGGCCCACCAAAGGCAATATCAACACATGGTGAATAGCGGTATTCACGACAATCAAAGATTGCGGAAAGCTCACCACATCAATCAATGACCTAACCAAAGGTAATGCCAAAAAGAAATTCATCTGGACTCCAGAATGTGATAAGAATTTCCATTAATTAAAACAAGCTCTGATCAAAGCACCAATTTTGCAATACCATAATAACAATGGGTGCTACAAGCTCAATTCAGATGCCAGTGACACCTTCATTGGCGCAGTCCTACGCATCCACCAGCCAGGGCAGCAAGACTTCCTGCCAGTATGTTACAAAAGTAGAAAAATAACCAAAACTGAGAAGAGGTCCCCAATACACGACAAGGAATTGCTAGCAATATACCACACATGCAAGAAATGGAGATGTTATCTAGAAGGACATTTAAACGTCTGAGTGCTAACTGACCATAAATCCTTAATCTATTTCAAAACTCAGAACGCAATCACACAGCAACAAGCCAAATGGATGTCCTTGATTGAGCAGCTTAACCTGGACACCCAGTACAAAAAGGGGGCAGAGCTGGTCACAGCTGATGCTCTTTCTAGGCTATGTCAGCCAAGAGAGGATCATTCTGACCACCTGAATCCTGAATGGCCCAACCTATATAACACTGAGTACAAAACAAAAGGAAAATATCTCTCCACACATCAACTAACCTATGATACATTAATATGAAATGAAAAATATTTCCATGTATCAAATGGCTCTGTATACCAAATCATTAAAGAAAAACATGTTCCCTATATCTCACTTGCACAAAGAGTTGACACCATTCTAAGACATCACCATCTACTAGGACACACAAAGGCTAACAATCTATACCTCACATTAAGGAGATAGTATGGTGGCCCAATCTTAAACAAGACATAATTGATGTTCTGAAAAAGTGCACAGTGTATGAGAAATATGCCACCACCAAGACTCCTCAGCCAACAGTTAAACCAGTACCTGACCCCAAACTATTCAAGGTTTGGGGACTGGACGTAGTGGGACCCTTCCCAGAAACCAAGACAAAACAATGTTTCCTAATTGTAGCCATTGACTTTGCCACATACTGGCTCATCTGCTGGGCAACAAAGAATCACAAGGCAGAAACAATAAATTGATTCATTAATAAAGCAATCATACCTGACTACAGTACTCCAGACTACATTATAACTGATGGAGCAACCAAGTTATCAGGTCACATAGTAAAAAACAACCTAAAAGCAAAGAACATCAAACATTCCACAACCTTGCCCTACAGGCCACAGGACAACGTCAGAGTGAACGCCTAAACAGCAGCCTTATCAGAACCCTCAAGAAAAAATGGATGGTAAAACCAAAAACACATGGCCACTATACGTTAAACATGTATGATTAGTATTGTGGGTACGCACCAACCAAGGGACAGGCTAGTCACTGTTTGAGCTAACATAAAGATACAAACCAGATATAGTCACCCACAATAACCAACTATATGTGAAGATTCCCCTGGGAAAACCTCCTACAGTAAAACAAGCAACAGCTCTACAACACATATACCTCAAAGCTAAAATAGCAGAAACCAAAAGGCTCAAAGCACAAAAAGTAATCTCTGCAGAGGAACCACTTCCAATCAACTCTCCCATCTGGTTCCTAGCAGGGAACATAAATAAGTTGGATTCAGTACACAGAGGACCAGGAAGAGTCATCAGATACTGACCAGACAGAAATACCTATCTAGTTAAGTTCCAAGGCGCCAAAACCCTATTTATCAAGAAATACCACAGATCCTGCCTTTGCCTCAGCAAAGGGGAACACTTGACATGGCTAGTACCCACTAGCAAACAACTCCAGGAACATCAGGCGGGAGCCAACAAGACAAAGCCCCCTCCTGATGTACTAGAGTAACCCTTAAGGAGGGCTGTCAAGGAGATGAATGTATGGGTATTCTGGCCACTGCCAACACAATTAACATCCAGCCATTGCCTGATTTGGTGCCAATTCAATATTCTGTTCTACATACCAAGAAAGGTAATAAACCAATATCACATAACTTTTCCAAGTATCCCGTGACTTAAACCCATCCTGCACATGACCTTCCCTATCTTTGATCCAACTATATCCCCGCCACAGCGCAAGCTATATAAGCCTAAAGTATTATCCAATAAAATATACTTTTCTTCTTCTTAATTCCAAATTCAAAGCTTCCCCTAAGGTCGCTCCTCATCACATGCTATCATTCTAGTCTTTATCCAGGATAAGTTTAATCTAGCATGGTTTAGGCTGTACATTTATGTTTCAAGATAGAATAAATTAGAGGTTACACAAATCATATTTAGATATTTACCAACCATCCATTGATGATGTGATGTTATACGGTTCTAAATGCCACTTGGATATCTGGTAGTGTACACTGTATAATTATGGGATGTGTACCAAATAGTTTGCTTTTTTGCGAGTAGGCTTGGTAAGGGTTTCTGGGCACATTTGCATTGTTAATAAGTGGCTTTTTGTTAAAAGGTTGCTTGACCTATTCAATTGAAAAAGTTTCTTTGATTAATTTCAATAGTTTGCTGACATGTTTCTCTGGAAAGGTTTACTGTTTTAAAAAGGATTGGCAAGTATCTCCACTATTCCCTTGAGGTTTGTAGGCTCATGTATCAACATAAAAGCAACTGAGTAAAGGCATGGTGGGAAACTTGTACCGTTTATAAAGTTTGTACACCCAGTTTAAAAGTTATGTTGCTGTGTGTTTTAGTTTATTATTATGAGCTAGATATTTTAATTAGGTAACCGTCTTATCCGTTGAATGGCCAATCTGATAGCATTTCTGAATTATTTTTAAAAGATTAAATCAATAAGGAGTGGATTGTTTAGCCTGTTGAATGTTTCTGATCCATTCACTATCAATTGTTTTAGGATTGATGATCTTGATTTTTAATAAGAATGGCCATGTTTTTATTAAGTTATACAATCCAAGAGATAATTAAGCAAATATAGAGATAATCTGTTAAAGGTTGGGTATAGCTTCTTGTAAACGGTTGCCTTGGATTTGCAGCTTTGATTTCTGGTTTAGAATAATAATTTATGGGTTGTTTCAGCTGGGCTAGCCGAGTATTATATTACACTGGGGGTATGCATGATGCAATTGCGCTTCAGATGGACCTTTGAAGGGTTATTATGGACTCTTTAACAGCTTTCACTCCAAAAATCAAGGTTTGATTTAGAATTTATAGAAGCTAAACACTCTGCAGTTGGTTTGGAGCGTAATGATTTTAGATGAGATATTACATATTTTAATCTATAAAAACAAGTCACGTCTAAGCTGACTAAAGTTTAAAGTGGATAAATAGATGGGAGTGGAACATTAAGTGTTAACCAATTGACACGCTTGTGCAGAGTAGCATTCGATGGCCTAAACTTAAGAGGCATCAGAATCAGAGTTGCTGGATGAGCTGGGCGCAGGCTGGTTGATTGTTACTTTGGCAGGTTCAGAGTTGGACTCGGATGAGAAGTAGTCTTCATCCTTTGGTTTGATTTCGCGAACTGGGCCTGAGTTCTTGGCGGCGACTCTAGGCTTGTTGAATAGGCCAAATAGATTGGGAAGCTTGGGCTTGCCTTGGTTAGACCGTGCTGAGCTTACTTGGTTGGGTTTGTTGGTGGGTTGGCGACGTGCCTCGGTGCGATTGGCTGATTCTGGCTGGAAAGGACGTAGGGGATTGGGTAGAAGATGAGGAACGGGGCTCTGTCGCTGGGAATTGCCATGCTTTGAGATGAGACCCAACGGGTCAGGGTTAAGATGGATTCCTAGCAAGCCTTTGTCTTGGTCGGATCTCTGGCCTAGGTGAATTCCAAAGAGGCCCTTGTCAGCGACCTTGGGCGAAGCTGGTTTAACTGCCTGCCGTATGTCTTGTTGGCTTATACTGTCACGTGGGTAAACATCAACGCTGTCTAGATGTGTAAGTAATGGTTCAAAAATCAATTTTACCGTTGTCGTCATCGCTATTTTGGACAGTGGCGTCGTCTTCTTCTTCTGGCTGTTTCTTGGAAAATCGCTCCTGGAACGATGCAAGCATGGCTTGACTGTATCCCTCGAACTTATAGTACATGGCCTGGGAAGCGTTTTCGAACTTGGGCACGTAGCACATGATACGGTAGCACTTTATGCTGAAGACTCCCAGCACCATGTTGGTGGTGAAGATGCCTGCTACACAAACACCAAAACATAGCAGAGGAATGAGCGAGAAGAGGCTTGACACCAGCACCACCGGCTTCAGTTGCGGATGCTCTTCCTGGAGCTTATCTACTCCCGCCATAAAGTCATCGCCCAAGTAGCACGAGTACATGTTCCGCATCACTTCCGTGTACGTTGGCCCTTTACATCCGTCCTTGTCGCCTTCGTTATTAGTCGCCTTTGTTTTAGTAGACATGGTTAATTGAGATGGGCTTCTCAAGAGCAATGGCATTAAATCAACCCATCGGTGCCGTTAAAGTAACTTCCCCTGGCCCCGCCGATCATACACAACCGCCCACTCGTCGGACCGAACCTTCTGACATCGGCTAATTCCAAGCCGATCTCAAACAGGCTTAAACAGTCGACCTTGGCAATCTAAAATCATACCCACCAATAAAACCCCACCAAATTAATTCAAATTACAATTATATCCCTTAAAACCCAACACGATCAGCCTATCTTCCCCTGAGCTACCCCTATATCCGAACCAAAGCGACTAGGCGAGCTCACTAACGCTCTAGTACAATAGGAGCTAATGTCCGCCAGAACAAACTAGCTTCCATCCCTGCACCAGCCCAGTAACTAACTAGCTTCACAACCAGCCATCAACCGAATTCTAAACCGATTCCATCAACTAGAGCTTAAAGCTCAAGCCAATTTAACCATATGCCAAACAACTTATCCTGCCGTCAGTTTAAGCCTTATGATCAGGATAGATATCTCACCGCATTTGGTTAAAGCTTCCAATTAAAATTACTTTCTCATAAGCCAAACTTACCTGGACTATCTACCTTTAACTGCACTGACTCCAGTTTACTTTAGCATTTATATAATGCAGTGAAAATTTGAAAGCCCATCCCAACCGATTTGGATTAGGGAAGACAAAAACAGCCATGTACACGATGCACACATTTTTATTGGTCCAGGGTCAGGAAAGCACCAAAGTGGGCACAGATCTGTATACACCGACCCACGCCCAGCATGCCCTGTTCTATGACTTGGAGACTAACAAACAACTATTCCATGCCCTTTATTGCCCCCAGCTAAAAACAGTTGATCCACGCCACAAATAACCATTAACCTCAACCATGATGGATCAATAACAAGTGGAGAAGTAACAAGCAATTCACATAAAAGAATGACTCAACAGAAAGCTATTACCAGTATCTCCAACAATCCCAGATCTACCCAGATTCTCGGTCCCATAAGCCTAACCCGCTTCAGAGTTTGTACAGGATTATCCTTCTCCAACAAACCGTGAGCTCGCGATCGCATCCTTCTCCAACCATTATTGGTGCGTAGATACTAGGGTTGGGACGGGCACCAAAATCAGCGCAATTGGTCTTGTGACCAAGCTTTGCTTGTCATAATTGGTTTTGTAGCTTTGTCAGTTGGGCACAATTCATTTTATGACTTTCATGTCACATCACAATTCATGCATATTTTTTGTGTTTTTAGGGTGCAGTTCACAATTTCAACTGCCACATTTTGTGCCCTACTCCTAAATTTACAAAACAAATCTGCACAAATTGTGATGTGACTAAGCACAATCTCATGTGGTTTTGTGTTATGTCCAATCAAAAGTATGCAAATTATTCCTTTCAATTGAAATAGATATATATGTTTTTGACTGGTGTTTAAATATAATTATCTAAAGCAAATTGTGGTACAGTCAAAGCTATCATTGTGAGATAATTACAGATAAAGCTTTAATAAATTTTAGTTAAAAATAAGATCCAACAACTGAACCTGCTCTAATCTTATATCATGTACCTTACACAAAATGACATAATATGTTTCATCCTTGAGAACCATTCTAATTTTACATCCTGCACCCTTCACAAAATGAAATCATATGTTTCATATTTGAAAATTGCCTTAGCTTTATATTTTGATATCTACACAATGGAGTGAGGCAAAAATTATGACCTACTCCAAAAGTTGTGACACAAACCTATCCAGATTGTTTTGTGAACCAATCCAAAACATCCAAAAAAATGGTTTTGTGATACTGGGTTTGCACAATTGCTGTTTTGTCCCTACCTCAGTAGATATCCACTTGCCTTTAAAACTCCTGTGGGGGTTAGAGTTCACAGCCCCTAATCTCATTGGTCCTTTACACCACATACCCTATATGTTGACAACCCCTTACTTTATCCATAAAATATACTTGGTTTATATTAATATAGAGAGCCGCATTTACTTTTTGAGCAATCATTCTTTCTCATTTGGGTGTACACTATTCTACCAACAGGCATAGTAAGGCAGGTGTGAGATGGATATGATGAAAATGGTTGGATAGTAGGAAGCAGTCTCCATTTGGTGGAGAATCACCTCCCAGATCCACACAGAGTTGATGATTAACCACCAACAAAGCTTCAAATACTGTTTGGTAAAATTTTCAAAAGATACACTAGTATTAAGCAAAATGATTAATCCTAACCAAAAAAGTCCTAGATAAATTTCCTGGGAGAGAATCAAGGTGTCTTTGGCATAGAATTTGGGACATTGAGAGGGAGCAAATGTCTCAGCTTTGGATATGGTGGGGAAAACTCCTAGATTTACGGGCATTGTATTGGATTGGGAGGAGATAACAACAAAGTGCTGATGGCAGGACCCCATTTTCCGGTGATAATTTGACTGAGAATCAAGTTATAGGGAACATAGTGCAGCAGGCCAACTACAGGATGCATGATGAAATAAGTTAGACCAGGAGAATATTTGATTTTATTTGAGTAAAAATTTTAGGGAGGACTCAACTCTTAAGAGTTGAAACAGTGAAAATTATTCAATATATATCAAAATTTGACTAAGAAATACCACCTGGATCCCTGGCTCCTATTCTTTCTGAATTGTCTAGAGAGTACCTTGTCCAGTTTGCAAAGAATCCTTGTGTGACCAATTTCTGACAAGCATTCCAATAAATAAGGTTGTATTGAGTGACTCTCAGATTATGCCAATCTATCAGCTTCAGCTTGTAAGGGGAAATTGAATCCAAATGGCGAACTGGAGCGGCAGTGACCCATTTTCAATCAACTGTTTGATTTAAATCTGTCAAAACAGTTAATCTGATTAACGGCTTTCCTGCCTTTCAAGCTTTTGAATTGGGCAAATAATTCCCAGCATTATGGAACCTACCGTTACATTACCCTCCGCTTTAGCCCAGGACACAATACCGCCATCAGGATGATGGGACAAGGAGAAATTCTTGTGAGCAGGGGAAAGTTTTATTGCCGCTAGAGTAAGCTTGGGATGACCAATGGCTATCAGGTTGTGATTGTGAACTCTGTGATGATCTCAGGGGGGTTGGAACAGTCATAGTGGGGAACCCAAGAATTTTCAGAATTGGGATAGCCCTCCCAAGATGCAGTAGTTTTAAAATTTATGGTGACAAAAAATGAACTCAGAGTTAAACAAAATTAATTCAGATTTAAGCAAAATTTAAATGAACCCAAAGCTATTGTAAATTGATATAAATTCATTTATTTTTAATTTTGTTTAAATCTGAGTTCATTTTGTTTAAATCTGGATTGTCTTTGCTTATCTCCATAGCTTTTAAAACTACTGTACCAAATACTCCAATTGGCAGTAATTTTTACAGGAAGCCAAGATACAATTTAACTCATACTTGGGCTCACCTTCCACAAGAATAGGTTGGAAAGAAGGCACCTCAGTGCCCCAAAAGGGAGTGAGCAGACATTTGTGAAAGGTATGGAAAATTTTAAAGGAGGGAGGTAAATCCAAATGATAAGAGGAAGGACCAATATGAAGTTCAACTTTAAAAGGACCAACCCACTTTGGACCTAACTTGCAACATGGGACCTTTAAATTTATATTGTATGCATCAATCATGATTAGATCACTTGGCCTGTAAGTTGGACCCTCCTGGTGCTTGCAATCTGCATATTCCTTGTAAGTTGTCATAGCAGCTGCAAGAGTAACCTGTAGCTCCTGATGGACCTGCTTCAATACAGCAGTTTAATCAGTTGCAGCCTTGACGTTGCTAACTAATTGAGGACCCATGTTGGATGAAGTGTTATAACCCACATTGGCAAAAAATGGCAAAACCTGAGTTGATGTGTGCGGAGCGTTATTATATGTAAACTCTGCCATGGGTAGGTTTGTGCACCAGTCATCTTGTCGCACATTAGTGTAGCAATGTAAGTAGGCCTCCAAACTTTGGTTTACCCTATATGTTTGTCCATTGAAGTGGGGGTGGAAACCAGTGGAGCAGCAGAGCTTGATCCCAATAATCCCAGTAAAGGCTTCCCAGAACTGAGCAATAAATTGGGGCCCACAATCACTCACTATCTCCATTGGAATACCATGTAGGGAGAAGATTCTGTTCAAAAACAACCTTGCTGTTTCCACTGACGTAATTGTGGTCAAGCAAGGAACAAAGTGTGTCATTTTTTTAAACCAGTCTACCACCACCATGATTGCAATAAACCCATTGGAGTCTAGAAGTTCTCCAATAAAATCCACCAACACCAACATCCAAAGCCCTGCAGCTGGCTGTAATGGAACCAACAAACCAGTAGTCTTGTTTCTGCTTACCTTGGACCAAACTCACACCAAGCAATCTTGAACATAAGCCGCTACTTGCACCGTCAAACCCTTCCAAGAGAACTGCCAGCGGATTAACTCAACTGTTTTATTCTTTCCCAGGTGGCCTGCTGTAGGACAAGTGAGATGTGCCTCCATGATATCATCCCAGATAGTTCTCTCTGGGACCCATAAACAGCCTTGGTGATAACGTATTGGCCCTATCTTGTGGTATCCCTGCGGCTGACCCACTGGACGTGCACATGCTAGTTCCAATAATCTGTCATAACCCTTGGACAGGGGCAACAAAAACTTAACTTTGGGATATAATTCCAAGTCTGCACCCTCAGTCAAGGACATGGTAGCCAGGGTAGCAGGCGGAGTCAACACAAAGGGAACCACATCCACATCTGGAATCAAAGAGTTTGTGTTAAACTTAACATCCATACCAGCATCAGGGAGGTGAGAAGTATTCCTTCTCAACACATCAGCCAAGTTTGTTGTGTTTGGCTCCTGGGGACAGCATCCAGGAGGACACGGCGGGAAATCTTTATAACAAAAGATTTGGGGTCAAAGCTAGCCTTGGGTTAGCCTTCAGGGCAAAATTAAGGGGCAAGTGCCTAAGGTCAAAGTTCCTAAGGGCGAAAGTGCAGAAATCAAAAATGGGACCCCCAAAAAGTACAGAAATCAAACACTGTGTAGGGTGCAAAAATCAAAAATATCAAAGATCAAAGTTCAAAAATAGATTTTCCAGAGGTTACCTCAAAGCCAAATAAAATACAGTTTTAATATAAAACTATATATTTTAAAAACTTTTTTAGACTAAAAGACTCCAAGAAATTCATTTCTGCAATGAAAAGTATATGCTAGATAATAAAAATATGCTTAAATTTGCTGTTTTTAAAAGAAAGTTTATTTTAGTTTCAAAAGAAAAATTAGACTATAATTTATATGCAACTCTATTCAATTGAATATAAAATACAAAACTACACAAAAAACTGCTTTAAAATGTATTTGCATGGTAAGATCTTTATTGTCACAACATAAAATTATAAGAAAGTAAAAGCAATGCAAGATTTTATTTGAATTATTAAAGAACTTTTGCAATGTTCTCAAGATGAGTGGGCCAGTTGGAGGAGTTGTAGGAAAGGAGGGAGTTTTTTGTGACTATCTAAAAGCTGTTGAGATCCTTGCTGCTTTGGGAAACACTTTGGCGTCCATCTAAAAACTCCTGGTAAAGAGTTTCATTGGTTGCTTGTTCAACTTTGAGCTTGTTGATCAGTACATTAAACTTGGGTTTCTTCACCCCAACACAGTTGGCAAACTTGTTGTGCCAGCTTTTCAGGGAGGAAGTAGTATTCATGGTCTTATTCTTGAAAAACTTAAACTGGTTCTATTCAATATTGTTTTCCTTTCTTCCATGGCATCTGGTTTCAAGTTTTCCAATCCATTGGTGTTCAAAGTAATCAATAAATGGAGCAAAGACAGCTGCATTGTCCTCCATATACTTGGTATTCTTGAATGCCTCATAGATCTTGCTAGAGTTCTCCTTTCTCACCAAGGCAATGGCAGAAAAGGAGTTGCGGGCCACCTTGGGCTCCTGGGAAGTGGATCTAGTAACCAGTCTGTTGAGCTCAGAGAAGCTCTGCAGCTTTCTTCTGAGGCATTGTCTGAAGTGAAAGAAGCAACCATGTGGCTTGCTCTTAAATACCTTTTTAAAGGCGTTGGCTTGAGCAGGCTCAAAGTAAACAAGTAGGTGGGTATGTTAAGGCTCTGATGTTTCCTCATCATCAGGTTGGCTTGGGGCTTTAGACTTCTTCCTCTTGGGGGTAGAAGTGGGGGCATCAGTAGGGGGAGGAGATCCAGCTTCCCCTTTAGAATCTCCAAGGCATGAGTATAGTCATCCTCATTTTATCCTGACATTAGAAAGTAAACCATTGGTAAAATTTATCACCATACTTTCTATGGATGCACCAAAGCTGGGAAAATATCTTAGGGCATGATGAGAAGGTCCCATCAGCCAACCAGATATTGGCTTTCATCAATCTCTTAAGGTTCTCCTGGGTGGCATATCAGATGGTTCTTTTATGCTCATCTGGCCCATTGTCATGAAGGAGAAACTGTTCATCCTCGGAGGTGACTCTGAGCTCATTGAGTATATCCAGTTCCATAAGGAAGATGGCATATCTGCCTGCATTGTCAGACTTCCAGAAATTATCACTGACATACTTCTGAAGGGATCCAAAAGTACCAACTGCTATCTTTTGAAAGCTGGTCAAGTTGTGAATAGCCCTAGTGACTATCTCCTAGGAGATAAGGCTCCTGTTGAAAGGCTGCCTCTGGCGCAGGTACCACTTTATTAGGCGCTGATATACCCCAGTTGGTTCCAGGCAGGTGTGCTGATTGTTCATCTTCTTAAACTGGGTAAACCCAGTTGTAGTCAGGCGGGCGGGGCAGGCAGGCCCCTCACACTTGTAATGATGAAGCACCAAGTGCTTCTGCTCATCATTATACTATAACATAAAACCATCATGGTAGAACCCAGCATTGCCCTTGGAGGACATTATTGGGAAGAAGACAGGCAGGATATCTGGCAGTTGGAACTCCTCTTCATAGTTACATATATTATGAACTTTAAGTATATCCCAGGTCTCAAGGCCATCCTCAGTTAGTGTAGCATCTCCAGAGTTGTACAGGTCTTCATGTTCTTCTTCTGAGATGTGGGGAGGCGTCTCCTCTTCATCTGCCTGGCTGTAGACAAACTTGTGCCCAGTTGGGCTCTTGGAGGGGCTGGGGGTAGGTTCCTCTTCAGAAGGCTCCTCTTCTGGAGAGGGGGAGGGCTCAGGGGTCTTCTTGGTGGCCTTGGCAGCCTTCTTGGTGATCTTCTTGATGGTCTTGGGGCCAGGCTTCTTGGATCTGGAAGGGGTGGCCTTCTTTGGGTTGATGGGAGTTGACTTAGGGGGCATCTAGATGGCTCAAAGTTAGTGTTTTTTGGTTAGTAAAAAAGAATATAAATTATTAATAAAAATATTGTTTTTTAAAAGAATCTGAAATTCATAGTGCTTTTTACTATATTTTGTTAGTTTTAATAAATATTTTAATTGAGGTAGTCAACTCTATAATGCTTTTGAAAGGAGAAAAAAAAGGGGCTTTTGATCAGACAATTAGGGAGTTTCAATTTTGGCACTTCAATCTCAACACTCCCTAAAAACATAAGGAAACATAGTAACATTAAATTAATTTAATATTTTTTTCAAAACTGCCAAAATCTGCAGTTTTTACTAAACCCTTTAAAAAGTTACACTAAACTAACCCAAAAGGCCTGAAACTCTACTATGTTCTAAAGCAAGTCTTTAACCTTTAAAATTCTTGTTTTAAGCTTTAAACTTACACTGGTTAAATCATTATGGTTTTGTAAAGTAGAGCGTTTGTTTGATTTAAATGTACTTTCAATTTCTGCACTTTTGATTATAAACACCTATTGGAGCTTAGTTAATAAAATAATAAATTCCAATCATAATTTAAATTATATTGGTGAGCACTAAATCAGTGTGTTTTGAATTTTGATTTGAAGCTTTTTTGATTTGCGCACTCTATTACTACACTCAGTAAATTAATAAGTGATCATATAATATTTGTTTCATTCAGCACTCTATCTTTTACATAATAAAAATCACTGAAACTATAATCAAATGTTATACAGGTGATTGTGAACCTGTATGATAGGTTTTGGCTTATTTGGTTGAGTATGATATGATTTTGAAGCTTTTCTGATCATTTACATAGTGATAGAATCAATATTAAGTGATATTTTAATCTTTTTAATTTTGGGGCCCCAAATATTAAATTGAAGAGACTTCCAGACTTTGATTTCTGCACTTTTGATTTTGTCCCCTATATTCAAAAGGATGAATAATATCTATTTTAAGAGCCAAATTAATTTAAGGTGTGCTTTAAAATGCATCAATTTGGGCACTTTGAACTTGGTTTTTTGATTTTAGCTACTAGTAAAAACATTTTAAAAAAAGTCAAATTTAAGAAAAATATTAAATTTTTTGGAAAAAATTTTTATTGAAAAAAAGTGCAGAGATCAAAAAATCTATTGATTTGGAGATTTCAATCTCTGCACTTTGACTTTAGGCACTTGCCTAAATTAAGGATACATAACTTAACTTCCTAGAATACAAGATGAGGAATTCCTTTTGGCAAAAAGGAAAGGAAAAAGCTTGAAGAATATTAAAGCTAACACAAATGTGGATAAACCTGTCTTTATTAGAAGAAATGATTCTACTTAAATAGTAGACAAGGGTCAATGATCACTCATTAGATAGACAGAGTGGCAGAGGGGGTTGCGTTGATTGGAAATCATACCAGGATCAGTCACAGGCTGGTATGGCAATCCAGAATAGGTGGATATTGATGTTGAACCATTTATAAAAGGCAAGGCATATTCAAAGTTGAAAGCAAAACCAACCAAATCTTTGCACATATCATTATTCAAAGGCCATATCAAAACAGCCTTAATGGTGCAATTTTCAACATCTCCCCCCTCAAATTGGACACAGGGAGTTGATATTTGCAGAGGAATTTGGAGTGAACTCGGGCAAAAGAACGGCCAGATGATAGAAGCTTCATGGTATAATCAACGCCCTTCTTGAAGATGACCTCACAAGGTCCAATCCAGAAAGAGTCTAGTTTATAGGCTCTGCCTCTAATATGGTTCTGATAGTAGAGGACTAGGTAACCTACTTGATATTCAGGGAGGGGGGCTCTAGAAGCATTGTAAGGTGAGAGTTCTAAGTCCTTGACTTTATAGGCAGCTGAGTATGCCGTTGCCTGAATGTCAACAATACAATCAGTCAAGCCCTTGACATGAGTTTCAGGATTGGTAGACACATCAACTTTGATCAAATGGGGTCCCAAGATTGAGGGAGTTGTGGCTTCACGCATATACAGAATGGCAAAGGGGGATTGGCTAGTCACTTGATGTCTACTGAGTTGATAATCAAAGAGGCAGCAGGGAGAAACATATCCTAATTGGTGGCATCAGAGAGGGTGAGTTTCCTTGTAATAGACACAAGGGAGGAATTTTCTTGTTCAACCATCCCATTGGTTGACATATTATACAGTGCAGAGAAGGATTGGTGAGTGCCCATAGCTTCTACAATAGACGTGATTAGGCGAGCATTGAAGTTGGTGCCATTATCAGATAGCAAGACTTGAGGACACCCGTGTCAATAGAAGATATCTTGCAACAAGAAATTTGTGGTAGTCTTGGCAGTTATATCTCTTGTAGCTCTAGCTTCAAACCATTTGCTAAAATGGTCTACAGCTACTAAGATGAACCAGCATCCAGACCTAGAACAAGGGAGAGACCCAACAGTGTTACAGTAGAAAATCAAATGGTAGGGATAGTGCACCCTCGCAAAACCAGAAACCAGCAAAGAACCGCCGCTAAACCCTTGAGAGAAATAGACAAATTAAATGCTGTTACTGACAAAAAATAGGTCAAAGCTGGGGTTGCTCAAATAGCCCTGGAAAATCTGGATCTGCCATATTTTTATCCAAATAATTATGACAAGAAAATTACACGTTATACACTATTTGGAAATGGCAGCGCTTGACCTGCTGGTCGCCCAAATTTTTCGAATTATGATGTCATCAACGTAACTTCCAATGCAGGACCTCCCACTGCTGAAAATATTCTCAACAACCAATCAGATGTTGACAAACCCCACCACCCCCATCCTGAAGCACCTTAAGACTTTCCCCATCCCACTCTAGAAACTTGTTTCTAGATAGCTTATTATCATTGAGAAAAATAAAATCACCCAAATTTCCCAAAAACCCATTATGCTAGACCATTTGGGCCTTCTGGTCCCAGTTGTTGATAGTTTAATCACCTCCTTCTTGACGTTGGCTATGAATTCCCTCACTGTGCAGTGGCCTGCCCTGTACCTAGCTTTGTAACTATTGTATTTTTCTGATTTACCTCTCAAAATGCTGTTTCTCATTTCTGTGCTCATGTTGATGTTCTGCTATACCAATTTTGGTGCAAAATTAATCAGACCCTCCTACCAATTTGGCTTGGTACTCTTAAAGCAGTTGATGAATAATTTGATTTATCCTTATCATTTATCTTTAAACAGTTCTGCTTGCCACTCTATTCTTACAAACAGCATCAATACTCACAGTGTGGAAGGCATGATTAGGCAGGATAAGCTTGAACTGATGTTGTGATGGTCAAGGTCATTGGAGCTGGCAAGAATGACATTATGCAAGGATGTCAGGAATTAGGAGGTGCATGTTTTCCCAGTAGAAGTTTTTGCACAACAAGGCATGAGTTTTTTGCTATACCTCCATGTCCAGTATCAATGTGGGCTTGGAGGATAAGGGCTATTCTCATACTAGGGCAAATGTAGGGCAGATAGGAATTGTTGACCTTCTTGAAGAGTTGTCTATCTCAAATCACAGTATCCTTTGATAAGGCCTTTAGAGCCAGTCAAATCTCCTCTGGTTTGGTGGTCCAAGAGTCAGGATATTCTATTAACTTGTATAATTGGTTGGCGTCAGCGGGATGGATGGCTGATATAGGCATTCTAGACAATCCATCAGTGTTTTGATGTTGCGCACCAGGACAGTGTACCACAGTGAAATAATATCCTTACAAGCGCAGGGCTCAATGTGCCAGTTTACCTTTGGGCTCTTTACGCTGTTGTAGCCATTTAAGGGATGAGTGATTAGTGACTACAGTAAAGTGAGTCCCATAGATATAGTGTGAATTCACTGCCACCCTTGACTTTGGATCAAACCATTTTCCCCGTTGCACCAAGAAAGGCCTAAAAGTAACAGCCAAGGCCACCCAATTCCTTGGGGGACTTGGTGCATACTGTGGATGAGATATTTGTTCTGGCTTACCCTGTAGATTCCTGGCTTTGTTTGCTCTGCCCTGGGAAGAAACTCTGATCAATTTGGATTATTTGTTAGCATGGTTTTGCCCACTTTTGAAAAAAATCAGAAGTGCCCAATCAGGAGACGCCACATCAATGTCTAGGAAGTCAAATAAATCTGAAATGCTTGGATTGCCTCCCAGCCAATCAGGTGGGGCCGCAGAAATTGAAATGGAACCCTCCAGCACCCCTGGCCATGGCCAGCAAAATTTTCTCCTAGCCAACCAGATGAGCCTCTTGGGGTCATGTGATCTTTTCCTTGGTATCCCATCTCTTTTAACAATGCCAGGGGACTTTGAGTCCCCTGCTTGTCAATTTTCATCTTAATAAAACTTTAATAGTTTTAAACCAAAGCAAGAAAACCCTAGGCTTTAATTTTAGAATCTAGTTGAAGTCCTCCCCTTTTTTGAATCTAAAGTGTTAGTACTTAACATTTCAAAGCTTATCTTTGAACTTTTTTGTTCAAACCCAGAAGTTGCTTTAAAGTATTATATTATAAGGTTAACACATAGTTGCTGTGTTTTGCTGCTTGCTCTTTTGAAGCCTCCTGTTTGAACTTAAGTTTTGACTTAAAATTTTGTATAAATCCTACTATTATTTTGAGTTTTTTATTTAATTTTACTGGTTTTAAACCTGCTCTCACTTTTACGCCCATCCAAGGCACCTGAAACCACTGCCAAGGCCTCTAAGTATTCTCTTGTTTGATTACTGGGTGTTTTCTTCTTGCAGCTGCCCATTTCACCCAAAATTTTACTGTTTTGTGTCTTAATAATTTTACCCCTCAATTCAAAATTTTGTAGGCTCCATTATTATGATTGTCCCAGTTCTTAGATTTGTGGTATTTTCTCTAGTACCTTTTTTGCTTCTCCTCTGGACAGCTTCTCCCAATTTATGGTCCCACATCTCTTCCTCTGTTTGCCTTGCGGGGGATAATCCCTCTAGTCTCCTGCATATATCTGATGCACTTATCCTTTTGGGGGAGACTATTGTCAAGAGTCTAACTTGTGATGACCCAGATTTTCATGCTATTGACCACACTGCGCCTACTCCCAAATTGGAGGAGGTGCTGGTGCCTGCCCTTCTCAGCTTAGAGGGGAACAACTCAGTACCCCTTCAAGCACCTGCAAAGTTGCCTCATGCTCCCACCTGCACGCCCTGGTTGCTCGCCGGGTTGGTGTTGATGGGGATGAATGCATACCTCTCCCAGTTGTCTCTTGCGCCCTCTCTTTGGTCCCCTCTCCAAGTGGCCATCCCAGTACTCCACTGTGCAGCATCCTGGTGGTATATCTCGCCGGAATGGGAGCCAAACTTAGTTAGCTTAGCCTCCCTCTCTCACATATAGTGTCAAAACTGCTTCACAGCATGTAGGGCTGCCAAGTATTACTTTTGATGTCATGAATGACATTCCAATACTTGTATTGAAAACCCAAAAGTTGAACTCAGTCCTCTGAAGGCGGATTGAGCCCCCCAGGATGGCCCAGGACCCACTGACCCGTTAAGTCACAGACTCGAATTGTTAAATTACCCTGCAACCCGCTGGCTTAATAATGAGGATTCCCTGAATGATTGCCAGATTGCCGCCAAACTGGTGCCACTGAAGGCCCATACCTACGTAGGAGATGTGGCCTTCCTAAAGGAGGTTGGGAAAAGATCTACTACTAGTCATGTCAACATATACCAGCTGTTGCCAGTCTCCAGTCCAGAAAGAGTATTGCAATTAGCCAGCTCAGGTGACATGGTGAACCACAGCGGCAAAATTAAGCATTGACACTTCTGTTTGCTAGAGCAAAACCAACCAGGACCTGCTGCTCTTAATACCCTAAGCCAAGATCCATGCCCTGCTGGTGAACCGCCCATGGACCTGAAGCCCGCAAAAAGCAAAGAAGCAAAATCACATGGTATAAGAACACTGGCGGTGTGGTGATGACCACATTATCATTTTTGATAAATAAGTTTATGAACCTTTGGTTCAAACAAACTCTACCCTATCTAGTCTTAGTTATCTTTCATCTCAACTCTGGCCAAGTAGATAATCAGGCAACTGCCCCCTCCAGAGATCAACCTGCTGACCCGCATCAGGCACTATACCGTCCCCCTGGAGCCCCCTTTGGACCTGTGCACTTTAATGAATACCCACCCAACCCCGCTACTTAGAGTACAACTTGGAAACCATCCTCATTGCTGATCCCTTGGCAAGGACTAGAGAAACCAAATACATAGGATGCAAAGGAAAGAGGATTGAGGTGCCGCCCTTGTTGTTCAAAGACAAGTACAATTATCTGCCAGCATACTTTGTCCCCATGACTCTGCCCTTAACCCCAAGACCGGACCGCCCAATGGAACCCTCCACCGCTGCTGAAACCATGTCCACTCAAATTTTTAGAGTACTATACATTAATTTGACAGGATTAGTGGATTCCATGGTCCCTAACTCTGGACCCTGGTCCTTACTCGGGCAACCTGTATCTTACATTATCAAGTTAGCACCCATTTTATGCTGGGTTTTACCCACCAGCTCAGCTGCACCCTGTCCTGAGCTGCATAATTCCTCCACCTATGCCTGGATTCCTGACATTTGGTGATTCTATAGCTCTTATAATGCTTGTTGAGGACTTGTGAGGAATAGGCCATAGGTCAATCTACACCCTCATTATCAAGCTGGGCTAAGATGGCACCCATAACTACTCCACTGGCATCAGTGTATAAGATGAACTCCTTATCATAATCAGGGTAGACTAGTATGGAAGCCTCTTTGATCTTAGTCTTCAAAGCCTCAAAGGATTGCTGTTGACTGTCAGTCCATTAGAAGGGTATGTTGCAGAGGAGTTGGACAAGGGGTTCACTTAGTTCAGCAAAGTCAGGGATGAATTGTCAATAGTATCCCATCATGCCAAGAAATACTTGGATCTTGAGAGATTTGTAGGGGGCAGCATCTTGTCAATGGCTTCCACCTTATTATTCATGGGGAAGATCCCAGTTTGGGTGACTTCATGGCCTAAGAATTTGAGTTGCTCTTTAAAGAAGGAACACTTGGAGGGTTTAAGCTTTAGACCTGCTTCTTAAATCTTGATAAAGACAGCTTTGAGGTGTTCCAAATGGTCATTAAAGGTGGAGCTGAACACAGTGATATCATCCAGATATACAAGGACACAGGAGAGCTTTAGATCTTGTATAATAGAGTCCATGGCTTGTTGAAATGTAGCTGGGGCATTACAGAGTCCTTGGGGCATTTGAGTGGGTTTGTAGAGACTTTCTGAGGTAATAAGCGCAGCTTTTTGCAGTCTTCTGGGTGCAAGTCAACCTGCCAGTATCCTGATGCCAAATCCATTGCAGAGAAGAATTTCAAGCCTCCCAATTGTCTAATGGCATCCTCAATCCTGGGCAAAGGGTATGAGTCCTTTTTTGTGAGAGAGTTTAGACAGCAATAATCCATCAAAATGTGGTGATCTCCATCCTTCTTTAAGATGAGCAAGGGGGGCCCAAGGACTCTGGGAAGGAGCCAAGAGTCCAGCATCCAATAGTTGCTTAAGTTCCTTGACAGCCTGGGCATCCTCTACCCTACTGAGGCAATAAGCCTTTGCACAAAAAGGTAGCACATCACCTGTATCAATCTGGTGAATGATCCCTTTGGCTAGGCTAAAGTCTGTAGGTCAGGAGGCAAAAATATTGTTGAATTGATCAGGCAGTTTTAGTACATCTTTTTGTTGAAAGGGTGATAGTTTTGGTAAATCAGCAGCTGTGAACACGGAGAGAACCTGAGGATCCTCTTCTGGTAGATTAAAGTTGCTGAAGGTTCCAAAATAGTAGAGGGACGCCACCTGTTCTGCCCTTAATATGCACCCATGACCCACAACTTGGCCCCTAGACACCTGCATATGCAAAGCAGTCATGTTAGCTAGCAACAGTTGTACAGGTTTTTTTATGAGTACAATCTAAGATCCCTGGGCATAATCAAGGCTCCTTGCGGCTCAAAGAATCAGGAGAGTATAGCTCTAAGAAAGATTTTTCAGGTAGTTTGTAGGATATCTGTAAGTTGATGATCACCTGAGAGCCAGGAGGGATTGTGACAGCTGCAGGCGCAAGCATAGAAACACCTTCCTCTGAAGGGCAGGAAGGAGGAGGGGAGCACATATTGGAAGAGTGAGTTCTGTACTTGAGCAAGAAGATACCTGTGGGGTACTCAAGTACACAAGTCATAAGGCGTTTGCCAGGGAGACGTGGAGGTTCTTCAAAGATTAAAGGGACCTTGCATCTTAAGAGCAATAGGTACCCATCTTGAATATTTACAGTTTCATTTTATTCTCAGAGGCATTATGTACCAACCAACAGGTCATATCTTTTGTTCTCTATAACAACAGTGGGAGAATCAATTAGGAGTTTTCTGAACCTCTTTAACAGGGCAGAGTAAGCATCAATAGCCCAAGTCTGAGCCATGCCAGCAGTACTATATGATTGAGTTTAATTGAGATTGGGAGCCAGATTAAGTTTATTCATTAACTTGGATGATACAAAGTTGACTGAGGAGCCTGTGTCCAGAATTGCCTTGATTTTAACCTTTTGGATTGACACTTCTACATGAGTAGTATCTTTCCCAAAGGGGGTAAGATGGTCAGAATGTCTTGTGCTGCTTCCAGCTCTTTCTCTCATTTTGCTAACATGCATCTTAAGGCAGGAATTTTCCTATACACAGTCTGTAACAGGAGGGACACAGTCACATTCTGAAAGAGAGCTTCTACTAGCTCAGTGGCTTCTTCTGAGGAGTCTACTAGAACGGGGGTCAATGAGCTTGAGCCAGGTAAGGGCAAGCCACCATGGCCTTGGCTTCATCCAAATTTGGACAAGTTGTAGTTGTGGTTTTCCTGAGCAAAGTTTTTAGGGGACTGACACAGTTTCTGGGACAGCCAAAGCAGAGTAGCCATAACTATCTGATTCATTGTAGCCAGGATCTTCAGGCTCAGAGTTTCTTGAAAGATTGTGGAACAGGTGAAGGATAGTTGGTCCAGACAAAGAGGGAGATTCCTTGCCAGAGGGAGAATCAGGAGGAGACGGGGGTTTGGTCAGCAGAGAGTGTCTCTGCCTCTAAGCTGACCTCTTTTGTCCTTCCTGTTCCTTTGGTTTGCAACCCTCTATTCAAGGGTTGGTGCAGGTACAAGATTGGTGTCTAATTTGTCCACAGTTGTGACACCCTTGTCTCTTAGGCTGTCCATTTGAACCAAGAGTCATGATACACAGGGTAAAAGAGCTAGTCCCAGCGTTATGGGCCTTATTCTCACAAACCACAGTTCCTCCATGGGTTAAATGCATGCCTTGAAGGAGATTATTGATACTCTTAATGGAAGTAAGAGATGCCTTGTGAGCCTTAAAGTATAGACACAAGAGCTTATTCACCTTCAACACATTGGAGCACACCGTGTATGCTTCCCGGGGATCAACTGACTACTGGTAATGACTTGTTTCTCTTTGATATAGAAGCAGTTGGAAAACTCAGTCATAGTTTCCTTGGGTTTGAAATCAATATGCATGAAACATTTTTCTTGACCTCCAAGCTGAAATCTCCTCCAAATTCCTCAATGAGGAGGGGCTTCATATCCTCCCAAGTGACAATGGAAGGAATTTTGGGGACAACAACTTCTTGAAAAGTAGGATGTAGACAGGTAAGAATATGTTCTTTCTTAAGCTTGTCAGTAGCCCTAAACATTACAGTCTTGTAGATTGTCAGAAAGGCAGCAATGGTAGAGTTCTTAGGGTCAAATATTTATTTAAAATAGGTTTATAATTGGGATCAATGAATGATGAGGTATATTGGCTGTTATCACCCTGATTGAGAACATAAATGAGGGGATTGCCCCCAAACTCAGATTCCACAGCTGGTTGTCTAGCCCAGAGGAGTCAAAGGCTCTCCTCCAAGGTGTCTAGAGTAGAGCCGTTTTGTTTGCTGATATCCCTGGTGGTAGTGGTAACAGTTCCAAGTTCATCAATCCGTATCTGTTGTACTGCCAAAGTGCCTGCAATCTCATTGACACAAGTGGCTAAGGTGGTAGTCTGAGCTTTCAAAGGGGTCACCTGTTCATTCATTGTTTCTGTCAAGCAAGTAAGGTTCTGCACTTCACGTTCCAAAGCGTCCTGCCTATCTGCAACATCATTTTTTACCGCTGCCAGATGATCCAAAGGAAGGGAACAGTTGACACAAGGTTGATCTTCTAAACCTGGACAGCGCCCATGGTCTGTATGGACGGGGTATCAAGGACCTCTGCCTCTCCTTCACCACCTGATTCAGAAGATGAATCATCTGGATCAAAAAGACGTTGTTGCAAATACTTGATCTCGCCTCTCAGCGTAGCTACTTGGTCTTTCAAAGAAGCAATGCAAGGGTTGGGCATAGGCTCAGTTGGAGGAGGATTCTGAACAGAAGTTTAGTGTCAAGTAGTAGCCTTGATCTTGGCTATGGCTTCCAATACCTTGGCCTCAAAGGCAGATGGGACCTTGACAGAAGGAGCAGAGGAGTCACTTTGATTGAGGTCCCCTGCCATCCACGTAGTTTTGAACCTGACTTAGAGTGTTGCCTAGTGCAGCTTTATCTAAGCCATATTGTTGGTGTAGATGTTGACCCCACTTGTCAATTCTCAACTCAAGTTGGTTGGAGACCACATTGACATGTTCTAGAAATTGGTTGAGCTTGTTAACCAAGGTCTCAAAATCCTGACAATGTTTTAAGAAAATCTTTTCTATTTATCCTTACCACATAGCTTGGTGTTCATCTAGCTCGCATAGTTGGTCTTTGATGTACCCAGAAAGCAAGGAGCAAAGTGAGTTTAACAACAAGGTTAGGTATTTCTGGGATGCAGATAAGTCACGTTGGTTGTTGTAAATACAGGAAAAGAGGCTATGAGTCCACTCCTGATAGGCCATAACCTTTGCACGGTTATTAGAGACAGCAGTTGTCGTGTTCTGAGGTGCGGCACAGACACACAACAGGGAATCCTAACCTTAGGATTGGATTTGTACTAAGTCTTGGTTGAATGGCAGGGAAGGCTATGAAATTACCTTGTGGCCCTGGATGAGTAATCTCTACTAGTTGTGGCTAGAGATAGGCGCAAAAGTACTAGAAGACACAAAAACAAAAATGTGAATAGAACCTAATTTTTATTGGTGAATATGAAAAGGAATATATACTGTGTAGCTTTACCACAAAACAGTACATGGACGGTAGGATCACTTTCCACAAGCATTAGTGGGGCAAGTGAGTTGCGCAGAGTCAGGAAATCAAACAATTGTATTTCCCAGTTTGGATATAGACTCATTTTGAGAGGCAAAAGCAAAAGAGAGAGATTTTTCCATAAAATAACCCATCAAAAGCAAAATTAAAACATGGTGAATGGCGGCATTCACAACAGCAGGAGCCACAGCAGTCAGGAGTTGATTCTGAGATCCTAAAGCCAACTTGTGATGAACAAAAGCAGGCTGGATGAATTGGTTGACCAGTACGCCAATAGTTTCCATGGACTCCATTAGAGCGGGAGGAGACCAAAGTCCAGCAGGAAGGAGTACAGATCTTTGGAGACATAGCCAGGTTGGAGGCCAGGAATTGTATGCATTGTCACAGTGCCTGTATGAAGGAGGGAGAATGTGACGTTGCAAGCTTGTTCATAATTGAGAGAGAAAGCTGGAAGGGGGCCCACGCAGGCCCAGGAGATAACACCATTACCATTGGAGTGGAGGGAATATTGGTGATATCTTCCTTTAACAGAGAACTAGATACTTTGGGTTGTTTGGGTACTTCAGAGACAAAAAGCAAAGGACCAGAGAAGGCGCGGGGGAACAGAGTATCCAAGGGGCTTGCAGCCCCTGTAGTGAACATCATTTTGTTGTGTTTGGCTCCCAGGAACAACATCCAGGAGGACACAGCGGGAAATCTTTATAACAAAAGATTTGAGGTTTGAAGCTAGCCTTGGGTTAGCCTTCAGGGCAAAATTAAGAGCATGTACCTTAATTTCCTCAAATACAAGATGAATAATTCCTTTTGGCAAAAAGGAAAGGAAAAAGCTTGAAGAATATTAAGTCCAATGCAAATGTAGATAAACTTGTCTTTATTAGGAGAAATGATTCTGCTTAAATAGTAGACAAGGGTCAATGATCACTCATTAGATAGACAGAGTGGTAGAGGGAGTCACATTGAGTGGAAATCATACCAGAATCAGTCAAGGACTGGTATGGCAATCCAGAAAGGATGGACATTGATGTTGAACCATTTATAAAAGGCAAGGAATATCCAAAGTCAAAAGTGAAACCAACCAAATATTTGCACACATTATTATTGTCAAAATAGCAGGTTTGACCCTCCAGCAAGGCTCTGAGTAAGCAGGTTCATGACCTGCAATCCAAATATCCAGCCACCCAAAGCCAGGTTATGAAGTCAACTCAAATTTCCAAATACATCAACATGAACAGAAGCTGATCCTCCCCAGTGTGTAACTTGTTTTGGCACTAAACTCATTACAAGGATCAAGCCCCCCTGCAACATCCCACAGTGTGATCAACGCTATCATGTTCCTACTATCCACAATTCACAATGATTATGTAATACTTATCTTTCAATAAAGAATATTATATGGTTTCTAAATATTTTTCCCTTGTAACTCTTCTAAAACAGCACAGTTACAACATTGGTAGCACAGGTAGGTTTTCCATCCTACCTTAACCCCAAAATTCTACATGTTACCTTTACTTGCCACAGTCAACAAATCCTCAATAGAATCATGTCTGTCCTCCTGATAGACTGGACCCTGTACACAGCTGGTACCAAAATACCTGATGGCTTTGTCCTGTACCAGAAAATGGTGATCCCTCTTCCTGCCCTCAATGCCCTATCTGAACAAGGTTTTTTTCAAACGCCTGCCACCATTCCTCAAGCAACTGATAAAAGTACCATACCAGCCTACATAGCTCAAAGACTTTAAAGCGCTGCCCTAGAACCTTTTGCTGGAGCCAACAACAACAACACTGTGGCATGGATCTAATATGCCCAAAGCAAGCTGGCCCAAATGGAATGCCTGCAACAATTCTGGATTGCAGAAATCTCCATCTGATTGAATCATGACGCTGGTACCTGGTGCAATAAGTGGCATAAAGAGCACACCAAGAAGGATTGGTACACCTTCAAACAAGACTTCTTGGCAAGATTTGTGCTGAAGGACACTGCACTTATGATCATACGCCAAGTGAAGAATCTGACCCAAACTGGCACTGTGAAGGAGCTCACCTGTGCCTACAAGGAACTCTGACTATGTGTCCCCTCAGATATGGCTTTTGACACTCCAGCTACTCACCTCATGTACTACAACGCACTCAAGTTGCACGTAATGAGACACGTAAACCTGGACCAAGTGACCAACTTGCAAAGTCTATATAACAAGGCAGAGAAATCAGAAAAAAAGTCCAATGCTCTCCACAAGGCGCAAACTGGAAAAAGAGAGCGCCCCAAAGATTCTCACCCAGCTGGACGTTCCAACAGACCACCCCCTGGGAACAACAACAGCAGTGCAAACCACAAACCTGCAGGTGCAAATTGGCACAGGAACGGGAACAACAGTTAGTCAAACTGTACCTATTTCCGTATCACTGCCACATAAGACAATCAAGATGAGGGAAAAGCCTGGGGAGAGCACTAAGCAAGCCAAGCTCTCTCTGCACAACTCCTGACTTGCCCAATGATGAGTACTGACCCAAGGACGTGGATCAATGCCCAATGATCCAAGTGCCCTCAGAAGACCTGGTACTTTACACCATTGCCAGACATCCCAATAAACTGATGTCTTACCCTTTCCGCTTTTGCAGTTACACTAGCTCAGCACTCCTGGACTCAAGTGCAGAATGAACCTTAGTCAACAGAAGCTTTGTAGATAAGTTCAAGCTAACCACTAACCCTTTGTGGATTAAAAATGTGATTTTAGCTGATGAACATCACATTGCTGTAACAAAGGAAACTTCCCTCTTCTCCATCATGCTAGAGAACCTGAATTCCACCATCTAGGGCCCTGTCATCAATTTTCCCAAGTTTGACATTGTACTGAGTCTGGACTGGTTGCAAAGGAACAACCCCCATGTAGACTGGGCAACCTCAGTACTGACCATCAAACGTGAGGGTGTCAATCACCAGATTTATCCTGAATCAGTAGACCAGCTCCTGCGTGACCACGTCTTTATACGCATCACAGAGACCCTGGACAAAAAGTAGAACCTCAAGGCAATTGACTAGGACTCCTGCCAGTAAGAGATCATACATTCCAAAGATCACCGGGACACCACTACGCCTCAGGATTGTAAAATTGTGGCTTGCCATCCAGAAATCTTCAAAGAGGCTCTACCTGGGTTTCCACCAGAAAAACACATCCAACACTCCATCCAACTCAAAGGAGCTGTACCTAGGGTGCAATCCATCTACTGTCTTACCCCAAACAAAGACAATGCTCTATGTGCTTACCTCAAGGAAGCATTAAAGAAAGGACTTGTCTGCCTATCACAGTCTCCTTTTGATGCTGCTTTATTCTTTGTAGCAAAGAAGAATGGTACCCTGCGTCTTGTCACAGACTATTAAGCCCTAAACAAATTTACTATCAAGAATTGTTACCCACTACCACTCATTGACGGCCTCTTTGATACTTTGGGTGATGCCACAGTCTTCTCCAATATTGACCTAACCGCAGGCTACAACCAGATATGTATCAATGAGAAAGATATACCCAAAACAGCCTTCTGCACTAAATACAGTTCTACAGGTGTGTGTTACTCAACTTTGGAATGACAAACGCCCCATCAACCTTTGTGACCTTCATGAACAAGGTGTTTGCCCCCCCCCACATTGGCAAGTACTCCTTGGTATACCTGGACAATCTTATTGTCTACAGCCCCTTGGTAGAACAACACCACAAGGACTTGGAGGCAGTCTTTGCTACCCTGGCGCAACACAAGCTCCTAGCCAAGCCCTCTAAATGCCAGTTCTTCCTCAAGCAGTTGCCTTTCTTGGGACACATAGTTTCAAAAGATAGCATTAAGCCTGACAGCCAGAAAATCCAGGCCATTTGCAAAATGCCACCTCCAAAGGACAAGTCATAACTTTGCACATTCTTGGGAATGGTTGTCTATGTACAACAATTCATACCCAAATGTGGCGTCCTGACTGCACCCCTGTCTGCCATCACTGGCGCCAAATCTAAGTTTTTATGGACCCCTAACATGACCTTTGCTTCAGACGTCTTAAGGAGAAGCTCACAATGGCACCCATCCTACAATACCCCAGATGTGATGGGGAATATCAAATGAAGACAGACGCCTTGAACACATCCATTGGGGGAGTACTACAAATCAAAAACAATGATGGTGGCTTCCTGCCTGTAGCCTATGAATTGCGCAAATTCACAGATGGCAAGTGCCAATACCCTATACATGACAAAGAGTTGTTGGCAATTGTGCACTTCCTGGTCAAATAGTGTTGCTACCTAGAACAACAGGAGGAGTTCACAGCACTGACCAACCACAAGTTGCTTATATACTTCAAACCCCAAGAAAATCTATTCCGCCGGCAAGCCTGCTGGATGGAACTCCTGGAGAGGTTCAATATGCTCATAAAATATAAGCCTGGTCCAGAACTTGCTATGGCAGACGCACTCTTGCGCCTGTATGTCAGAGCCATGCAGGGCAAGAATGGGCTTAACCCAGACTGGCCCCTCCTGGTGCTCTGAACAAAGGACAAAGGCTTCCCCCTGGAACCACAGACATAACAAAAGAAACTGTTATTAATAACAAGCACTTATTTGAAGACATATATGGGACATTACATTGAAAAATGTCCAACAGAACCACTATCCCTTATATTCCCACACATCAGAAAGTTGACACAATCCTATGTTACCACAGAGACCTTGGACACACAAAAAGCTGCAACCTCTATGAATTCCTTAAACACAAAGCATGGTGGCCAACCCTATACTGGGACGTCCAGGAAGTCTTGGACCAATGCAAAGTATGTGAGAAATTTGCAAAAAGCAATACCCCACCCAAATCAGTTCTACCAATTTGCACATAACTGTCCTTCAAAGTGTGGTCCCTAGACATTGTTGGACCCATGCCAGGGAAACATAACAAAAATAAATGCATCATTACCACAATAGACTTTGCTACGCAATGGCCAGTGGCACAAGCAGTTAATACACATACTGGCAATGACGTACAGCAATTCATAGGGGGAAAATCATCAGCAAGTTCAGAAAGCCAGAACTCCTGATAACTGATGGAGGCAAAGAATTGACCTCTGAAGATACCAACGTATACCTCACCAAGAATGGTGTCTAACACACGGTGACAACACCTCACCATCCTCAGGCCAATGGACATGTGGAGCGGCTGAATGGCAGTCTTGTGCAAGCCTTGGCCAAGCTCACTGCCAGTAGACCTGAGGACTGGTGCAAGCAGCTACCAACTGCATTGCTTGTATGCCAGACCTGTGTGAACAGATCCACTGGGAAAAGCCCCTTTGAGTTAGTTTATGGCACACAACCCAATATCATCCAAGCATTATCAGTACCTAAGCTGGAAATGCCAGACAAGTTTCCCCCCGCTCAGATCCCCAGGTCATACAAGCCAATAGAAATCAATCAGAAAGAGAAGAAAAGTGTCTAAAAAAGACCTTTGTTTCTCATCCAAGACAGACATGAAGTTGGCAACAAATTCTGGGTCATGAATACCAATAAGAGTAAATTACAACCACAGAAAGTGGGCCCTTCCATCATCCTAAAGGTAAACAAAAACAACACTTACCTCGTACAAGGACTTGGAAAACGTAAAAAAGACAAAGTCCTCCCACATGATTCCCTAGACCCTTCAAAGCAAGACAGAAACAACGCAAGATTGTCCTACCCGCCACCAAACAACAGCTAGTACAGTATGGTGCCCAGGCTCCTAACAACCTCCCTGACAACCTGCCCCCAGAGGAGGCTGACCTTCAGTTGGGGGGTGTCAAAACAGCAGGCTTGACCTGCCAGCAAGGCTCTGAGTAAGCGGGTTCATGACCTGCAATCCAAATATCCAGCCACCCAAAGCCAGGTTAGGAAGCCAACTCAAATTTCCAAATACATCAACATGGACAGAAGCTGATCCCCTCCATTGGATAACTTGTTTTGGCACTTGATTCATTACAAGGATCAAACCATCCCCTTCATCATCCCACCACGTGATCAACATTATCATGTTCCTAATATCCACAATTCACAGGGACTATATAATGCATATCTCTCAATAAAGAGTATTATCTAATTTCTAAATATTTTCCCCTTGTAACTTTGATAAAACAGCACAGTTACAACACTAGTAGGTAATATTGGCTACTAGGGGTGGGGAATGGCTCTTCTACCTATCAGGTAATTTTGACTGCAGGGATAATGGGTGATTTGATCTAGCAGGTAATATTGTCTAATAGGGAAGAGAGGGGCTGAGGTAGCTCCATGATCCCTTGCGCACTTACAGGAGGTCTATGAGTAAGCACCTTACCTAACAGACTGGTAGGGTGTCCTGTTCTGTGTTTCCTTGGAGGCTTTGGGAGGTCCTGAAGCTATCATTGGGGGCATGGATATGCTCAGAGGCGTTGTCAGGGTAGCTGCCCAGGGAAGCAGCTGCAGAACTTGATAATGATCAGGTCTCTGGGAAGTAAAGTTGGTTACTTTGCGCCTGAAAGCTCAGATTTAACCACCGGAGTGAGTAAAGACAACTGCACAAACTTGAGGATTGTCTGTGGTTGAATGGCCCAAGTGGAGATCACTTTCAGGGGCACAGTCAAATGCCAGTATCCTTGTAGACTTATTGCCTGAGTCTGAGGTATTGGTAATGGGGACTGACAATGGAACCATGGCAGTTCATAGTGTAAGATCATAGTGAAGACTAGTTGAAGGACTGGAATATCATAGTGAGGAATAGAACCTAGGTGGTTCATAGTGAGGAATAGCTGAAGGACTAGAAGATCATGGAGCAGGACTAGCTGAAAAACTGGAAGTTGGTTGAGAAGGACCAGTAGAATTAGATAAAAGATCAAGAATGATGGACTTGGACTGTTGGAAATGAGATTAATGATAAGAAAGAAGCAGTTAAAAGGATTAAGTGAACTGCCAAAAAGATATGATAAAAAGATTAAGATTAATATCATATAAATGAATAAGTAGAAAGCAGGAAATGATTTACAGAAATAGACTGTAAATTTATAAGGAATTGATTGAGTAAGAAGGAGCCAAAGTAGCCAGGAAAACAGGACAGAGAAACTTTGAGGACAAAGGCTGGAGTTTTGCTGAAATCATTAAGTGGGGTGAGAAGCAAGTGACAAATGGTTTCAAATGGCTAAAATGTTGAAGAAAATGCATAGAAACTTGGAGAAACATTGAAGAAATTAGGGTTCAAAAATTCCTTAAGTAAAACATAGGTGGAAGCGCTCAAGTTTGCCTGGAGAAACATGATGGGAATCACAGCAAAATTGTTTGAAACACAGAGCAGGTGTTTATCTGGAACAAGACAGCGCCAGGTTCAAACCAGGGTCAAGAGCAAGTCATTTGGGAAAATGTTTTGGCAAAACTATTCAATTTGGGCGTTTGATTGGCTGCAGGTTAAAGCTTGTTTGATCACTGTTTTAAGGGCTTTAACTGAAGGGCTTAAGACTAAAAAATGAGGGAATGAATCAGGAAAAGCTGGGTTTTAATTGGCTGAAGTAAATTAAAAGGTTTAACATATTATAGAGCAGAAGAAACTGGATAGTTTAGGCCTAGAAAAAAGAGATCTGAGAAATAAAAGGGACTGAAACAAGGAGCTATGAAAGGGGGTTCAATCTGAGGCTTTTCAGGGATTGAATCAAGTGGAATACCAAGGCCACTAAAGCTATACAGAGAGCTAAAGACCAAGATAAAGGAGCTGGAGCCTAAGAGCAAGGAACATGAGCCTAGGATAAGGAGCAGGAGCCTAAGAAAGGAGAAGGAGTCCAAGACTAAGTTGTAGGAGCCCAATACCAAATACAAGGGGTCCAAGAGATTGTTAGAGGACTCAAAGTATTGGCATATATCAATTGTTTCCCTGACCCCTGGGCCATATACCAGAAGGTTTCTAAGGGAATCTTCCTTATGAAACCAAATAAAAGCCCATTTTGACCCATGTCCAAATTTCCAAGTAGTACAGAAAGACCCTATGAGTGAGTTACCTGATATTTTCTACCCTAGCCAAGGGGAGAAAGGTACCTACTGCCAAAGCTGTTGAAGGTTTGCCACTAGTAAGACTTCCCAGGAGGAGTAGGAAAGGTTAACTAGACACCTTGAGATGAAATATAGGGGAAGGGAGTTTATTGGGAATAAGTTTACTAGGTTGTTGAAGGATTGGTATAGGCTCACAGAGGGACTAGCACCAGAAGAAGTACAAGTGCATGGTGGGGATTCCTGCCTAGTTACAGGAAAAGTATTGGAAGAGTTTGCAGTAATGCAAGCCAAGTATAAACTTAAAGCTAGATACCTACCTCTACTAGTGAATGACAACTCCTTCCAGCCGGTCCCTGGATATGACCCAGGATACACAATGGGTACTGGTGGACAGGAACCCCACAGGTACTCTACACCACATACAACCGAGTGGCAATACTGTACCCTACGTCCTGTCAACACAAAAGATTGACACAATTCTTCAATAACACATATATCTGGGACACACCCGTAGCAGGGACTTGCATGAATACCTCAAACCACGCTACTGATGACCCAATATGCTGGACAACATCAAGGAAGTACTAGAGCAATGTGAAGTCTGTGAAAAGTACACCCGCTCCAAGGCACCTCCCAAATCAGTCATATTGGTATCAATCACACAACCTTTAAAAGTGTGGTCACTGGATATTGTGGGACCAATGCCCAGCAATAACAAAGGCAAAAAGTACATTATTGCAGCTATCAACTATTAAGCTAGATGGCCTGTAGCACAAGCTACAAAAGAGCACAAAGGAAATGATGTGAGAAGATTTATTGGCAAAGAAATCATAGTTAAGTTTAGGAAACCTGAACTTCTGATTACAGATGGAGGAACCAAACTCACAGCCATAGACACCAACATCTACCTTGCCAAGAATGGGATAAAACACATCATTGCCAGTCCATATCACCCACAAGCAAATGAAAGAGTATTTAAATTGAACAGCTTCCTTGTAAAGGCGCTCAGTAAATTATCTGCCAACAATCCAAAATTATGGGCCGACATGCTCCCAACAGCACTAATGGTGTGCCGTACACAGGTCAACCAAAAGACAGGGAAAAGCCCATATGAACTTGTATATGGACACAAACCCGCAATTATTAGTACCACACTAGGGCCACGGTTTCCTCTACCCAAGAAGGTGCCCACTGACAATGATCCTGGCATCCAAAACGCCAGGAAAGACCTAGAAGACATGGAACAAAAGAGAATCAAGAGAGAGGCAATCCCACTACAATAAGAAATATTCCAAGTTGGGGAAAAAATCTGGGTTGTCAACCACAATCAGCATAAGTTGGATCCAGGGTTACATGGGCCAGTCATTGTCATGGAGGTCAAGCCCAAAAATAACTACCTTATCAAGGAAATTGACACATGCACTGAACTTAAACGCATGCACCATGACTGACTCCACATTTGCAAAGCAAGGACAGCACAACACAATTCACGACTGTCTGTCCCCAACGCCAAACTGGATCAATACCAAGCTTGAATCCCTGACTCTCTCAGGAAAATTCCCAAGGTTTTACCTTTCAGCACCCCATGGGGAGATATTGCAACATCTTCAATTACTCCCTCTTGGTAAATTAATTCCCTGAGTGATTCCCCAACTAATCATTAAGTCAGTGGCACTCCTATCAATTGCCCATCTATTATGGGGATCAACCCTTTTAAAAACTAAAATAAACATTACTCAGACAGACCTCATGACTTAGGAGAAACAATTACTTGGATAAGCCCCATGGCTAACATGACGTACATGGATAGCATGTGGCTTCTCATGATACTATATAATACTTTAAACTCCTATCAAATAAAGTATCATTATCTTCTTATTTTCCCCTTTATTTCATTTATTATACTTCTAAGAAGTATACACTTGACACTTTGGCCACTACTAGAAATTTAGTAAATCACCTATTTTATATTTTTATTTTGGAACTTTGTAAACCTTATCTCCACATATTACAAATTATAAATCATTAGCAATTTCTCTTGAGGTTCTGTTTCAAACTGCTCCCACTTTTCTTTACCTTTTGAACTTGAATCATGTCACTTTATATGCTTTTATTTATAATCTTTTACCCTTCTGGGCAAGGCCTTTGTTGTGTTCTGAGGCGCAGCACAGACACACAGCAGGGAATCTTAACCTTAGGATTGGGTTTGTACTAAGTCTCAGTTAGATGACAGGGAAGGCTATACAATTACCTTGTGGCCCTGGATGAATAATCTCTACTAGTTGTGACTAGAGAGAGGCGCCAAAGTACTGGAAGACACAAAGACAAAAATGTGAATAGAACTTAATTTTTATTGGTGAATATGAAAAGGAATATATACTGTGTAGTTTTACCACAAAACAGTACATGGACGGTAAGATCACTTGCCACCAGCATGAGTGGGGCAAGTGAGTTGTGTAGAGTCAGAAAACCTATCAGGGATCCACTCATTGGGAAGTCTTTCTCCAATTGAATGAAGTAGAGCTCCCAAGTTGAATTTTATCAGAGTGGAACCTACTGGAATCCCTATCATTAACATGTGTAGAAGGTGACCAAATAGGCGGAATCTTCCCAAGAAGGGAGTGAAGTTATTGAGGAGAAATAAACACTGGTGTACCCCAAGACCAACCAGGGGGCCTTGGGGTGGATGATAGGTGGGAATTGAGCTATTTCAACGTAAGGGGAATGTCTTTGATGTGGACCAAAACAATACCAAATTGAGTCTTCAGATTTGTCAGTAGGAGTTGGTTTGGGTTTTTGAAGTTAAAATTTTCTTGCCCATGACTGATTAACACAAAAAGTCCATACAAGAAAGATGAACTTCATGTTGTTGGGTAAGAACCTTTAGAATCTATTAATCAAGTGTTTAGAATTGAAAATATAGATTTATTTGGTTGATAGGAATAAAAGAAATTGTTGGAGAAATTTGGATGGGAATAAATTGTCAGTTTAAATACTGACTTCAAGTGAGGAAGGGAACATTGTGGTTACCAGGTGGATCTGCAAGAATGATTTGAGAAGTATTGCCTTGCAGGACTGCAGCAGGCTGCAGCCTGCAATGCAAGAAGAGGCAGGTTGGGACATTGCATTGCAGTATTGTACCTTACTATGGTTGTGGATGGTATCTGGGGCTGGATGAGCAGTATTTCTTTGGCTTGGGTGGTTCACTGGGTTTGATTGGATACCTGGGTCCCTGAATTTCTAGTTTGGACAATCTTGGCATTTAATTCCTGATTGATTGGCTGTTTTATGTTTATCAGAGCCAAAATTTAATGCTGAATCATTATCATTGTTGTTATTGTTGTCTGGAACCTTAATTTTCAATTTTGAATTAGAATTTATGTTTTGGTCTTGGTTTTCATGTTCACTTTTGTTTTTGCATTTGAAATTGATTCTAATACATTCATTTATCAAATTTGAACGTGTTTTCGAATTGATTACATTAAAAGATTTGGTTTCGTCCTTGGTTTCTGATTTAGCATTTAAAAATGTAACTTCTGGTTTCTTAATAATTTTAAAACAATTAAGGTCTGGTTTCCAATTTGTGTTATGGATGGAATCCCTAACAAAACCAAACAATTATATTTCCTAGTTTAGATATAGACTCATTTTGAGGGGCAAAAGCAAAAGAAAGAGATTTGTCCTCAAAATAACCCATCGAAGGCAAAATTGAAACATGATGAATGGGCAACATTCACAACAGCCTTACAGTGTGTGGCTTGGCACAGGAATTGGCATCTGGTTTCCTGGTATAATTTAAAATTAGAGGCAGGAAGATATTCTGTCAATTATGTTTCTGTCAACTGGTTTTATGACAAATTTGATCCAGCTATAATTTTCTTCATAAGTGCTTTTTAGCTTTACAACAAATCAAAAATTTAAATATACTCTATTTACTAATAAAGGCTGCCATATACCCACATGATTATTTTTATCATATTTTTTGTATTTAACAGGCTTAATTTTAAATTTTTACCTTTTTAAAGGCTAATTGAACTAAATTCCACTGCCATAAACAAAATAAGAAATCAAAGGTTTGGAAGAATGCCTTCTATAGAACAGGCTTCCTTTATTTTGTATTTTTTATCTTTTTATTGCTGCAAAGTTAAAAAATTACATATGAAGAAAACTATAGTTGGATCAAATTTGTCGGAAAATCAGGTGATAGCAAAATAATTGACGGAATATCTTCCTGCCCTCGATTTTAAATTTTAGGGTTTGTTTGAATTTATCACGAAGAAAATTGTGGGGGCTCTGGGTTGGAACCTTTAGAGCTGAGGTGGCGTCGATATCCCTTGTTAGCGAATAACATATTTTTAGGCTTGGGAATGACGGAGTTATTTTTAGTATTGGTAATTTTATTGGCTTATATTTTACGTATTTAAACCATGTGGCTGGTGATAGTGCAATTAGAACTTTTCATTATAATCCACTGAAATAAATCCAAACCTAATTTTTTGAATTGTTGGCTGGAAAATAAAAAACTCTAAATATAACGTATTTGTCAAGTTCGAAACCATGAACTGGTGTGGCAACTTGATTTCAAATTAAGATCGATGTATTTGAAGATCCTGAATCTTTTGTCCTTTGTGAGGTGCAGTTGATTGGGTGGATTCAGGCCCAATTTAGACAAGAGGATGAACTCAAACTTGGATTTAAATCTTAAAACTGGCGGTTAGAAGATACGAGATGGAATAATAAGCGAAGCGTAAATCCAATAACAAAGAGGAACTGTTTGAACTGATATGATTCAAATCAGAGGACTGTCTACATCGGATTCTTTATAAATGTTATTGGAAAGCCAATCGGCCCTTTTCAAAAATATCATATTTGAATATCTTGGCTGATCCAAAGGGTCAGCAGTTTGATGATCAATATAAACTCTAAATTAAATGCGATCAGGATTGTGTATATCTCCTCAAAGTGATCAATTTGGCACGCATTGACACAGACCAGTACAAGCAGCCTATTAGAGTGAGGAAGGGACACGGCTAAACGGTTGATCCAATCGCCCGTGGCCTATTCCAATAAATCGACCGAAGATCAATACAAGATGGTATATAAGCCAAACATTGATCTTCGAGACAGCAACATGGCTATTATAATGCAACCCCAAGCCGAATTCAAAGGTCTCTCCGACAACACCGATATGCTGTCTGAAGCACAAGCCGAACACCAGTTTGATGCCGAGGAATCACAATTTGACTGGGTCCTTTCTCTCACATTTGATGCTTTCCTAAAGGACATCCCAGATTTACAATTTCTCGGTCTGAAGCGATCCTAACCACTAATAATCCAACTAATTTCGGAGAAGCTAGACTAATAAACCAACTATGTATAATCATTTTAATTTTTACTTCCCTATGATTATTCCACTCTCGAGGTTTCAGCAAAGATATTTAGGACAGACTTGATTTTTGCCCGTAGTGAGCGCTCATTGAAAAACTATTACATAAAGCAGGTTTGGCTCATGTTTAACCTACCAGCTTATTTTATATAATCTGGTTGAAGAATATTAAAAATATAATTTACTTTTTGATTTGACTTTTCATTTTCTTTAAACCAACAGTTTAATATTTGAATGGCTCCACAATATTGGGTAGCAGTGACATTATACCTCACCTTCTATAATCACAACCTAATTAATAAGGGTGTACTTTCTAACTGCAGTCACTACATGACTCCCATATGGCCCTTGGCGCTAAAATTGCACTCATCACGAGGGTATGACCTTGGATATATTTTCAATTATAAAGTAAGCTATCGTGTATTCATTTTATCACAGACGATTTATTAATTAATTTCACCGATATATCTCCCAATTTATATTTCATACTCCTTAAGGCATTCTATATTTGATATCCTAGCATAATAATGTTGCAAAATCTTCAACTAGTCTCTCAGGAGACCAATTCCTAGATAAATGACTCAACTATCAAGTAGAATGTGGCCCCAAGACTCGGTTTAGATGTTATACTAGGATAAGCCCTTTAATTTCCCAGAGAGATCCCCATCTTTCAAGATTATAATCTATGTGAAGGCTATGTGGCGTATCAAGAGCTATATAAAGCACTCCTTCTATTTCAATAAAGACATCAATTTCCTCTAAATATTTCACCTTTTCTCATATTCTATACTTTCCAGAACCATATACTTATATGTGTTAGCAGTGATAGGTTATTCCTACCTATCCAACTTGAGAAAAATACTTCCAAATAATAAGACCCAAAGAATGACACACCCTACTGGTTGAAGAATTTATTTGAAAGCATAAGCCATCCCCACAGGGTAAGAAATCTTCAATGATATCCTTGTGCTAATTGAAAAGTTTAACTACCTCCCTACAAGTGGAAAATTAAACTACCTATCCCAGTAAAAAAGCATATTAAATATCTCATGTAGCCTTTCAACACCTTTTCTCCACAGAGATTTGCATGTTTGTGGTCTCCGCCAAGAAAATGTCACACTCTGAATACAGAACACACAAACCAAATTCACACAATTTGGTTACCTCTGAAGACTCTGGACAAGCAAAGTATCACTCAGAGCCACATATATTGCTACCAAATTTGTGATAGAACAGTTTGGATCTAACCCAAATCATAATGAAAAGTGAGATATCTTTAAAATAGCTTTCATCAAAAAATTGTTTGCAATGATTTAGATAACATGAAAGCCCAAGAGCTCAAGATGACAGGAACCATTGATGTATACATTGCCTCCCATAAAGACATTCAAGATTGAGCACCCAGCCATATGAACTTTGACAGCCCCTCTACTTGATTAAAATTCTATGGTAGCCTCATATCCTATGACATGGGATAATTTGAGTTGAGCAACTTCATCAACCTTCAGTAAACCTTCCAGGAAGAAAAACGTTCATCACAGAAGGCAGATAGCCTACATCAAATGGTAAAATTCAAGGAGAGTGCAACCCCCAGAAAGTATATTTTCCCAAAAACAAATCCCTTGTAAAGCAAGCTCTCATCCCAGAGGAAGTACTTGCAGTGCTTAAGATAATGTCAAATATATACTACTTGGAAGTATATGAAACAAGATAAAGGGTAAAATTAAGAAGAGAATGATACTTTATTGAATACATGATAAGGGTATTACATATATCATGCCAAGCCATATATTGTACATGTACGTCATGGCAGTCATGGGGTTTCTCCAGGTAATGTTCTGCTTATTATTTGTAATGTTTAATCCTGTACAACATGAGTGTATGATAAGAGTGCCATCAATTATTTATCAATGATGTTTTTTCTTGGTAAATTGTTTTCTTTAGAGGGAGTAATTGTAGATGTTGCTAAATCTCCCCCTGGGTGCTAGAAAGTGGAGCTTTTCTGACATTTTATGAAATTATTCAGTACTTGTGATTGATATTGATCCAGTTTGACATTGGGAACAGGAATTTGATAATGAGGTTAAGTGTTTCTTGCCTTGCAAAGGTTATTCAGTCATGATGAATAAGTTTTAATCCAGTACAGGCATCAATTCATTTGATATGGTAGATGTTATTTAGATTAACTTCCATGATAACACCTGGCCCCTTAGTCCTGTTCCAACCTGTGTAGGTTGTGATTCTAACCAGATCTCATCTCCTACTTGAAACTTTCTTCCTGGGGAGTATTGCCTCTCTTTTTACTCTTTTATTTTCCTTGCCATCTTGGTCTTGCCTAACTTGTACCATGGGGTTATCATCTACAGGTACATTTTTAGGTAGGGGTAGGCATGGTCCCAGAGCAATACTGACAATAGTTGACTTGTGCCTATATACAATTTCATATGAGCTTTTGTCTGTTTTAAAATTCACACAGGTGCAGTGCACCATTAGTGCTGTTAGTAGAATATCAGACCAAATATGAGGGTTGTTGGTGGATGATTTTCTTAAGTCTTCTACCAGAGAGCCATTCATCTTTTTAACTCTAGCATTAGCCTGAGGGTGATAAGGGCAGGAAACATTGTGTTTGATGCTGTTCTTGATAATATTTCCAGGGCCCAGAAAGCGTCTGCCTACCATATGGCACACATGGATACAGTGCCCCAAAATTCCTGGATTATTACTACCAAAACTCCACAACAGGATGCAGAGTTAAAGGCTAAAGGCCTCAAATTGCCGCCAATTTTCATAGACAACATGATTTTGCACCCAAGATCTAAAGTTATAAGAAATTTTGAGATGCTAGCACATCAGAAAAGTACTATGCAAAAAAATAGTTTTTTAACAGCACAATTAATTGATTGTATCAACAATAACTGGTGATGAGGAGCAACTTCTGGGTAAACTTAAAAGATCATTTTGGAGAAGAAGAATAGTTTTATTGGATAATAATCTAGACTTATATACTATATCTTATGTGTCAGGATCTTAATTCAGATCAAATGGCAGAAGATCATGGGCGTGATTTAGATCAGAACAGCTAGATAGTTGGAAGAGTCATAGGAAATTGATTTAATAAAAAATAGTATGTTGAACTTTAAACTAAATTGATACTAAACTAGGTGATGGTTGGATGTTAACTATGTTGGGAAACACCAGAATGAATATATATCCTGACTCTTGACACTGGTTCAGCTTCACTAAACCCAAAGGCAAAACTTTTCACACCAAAGAATCCACCATCCAACCTTTGTAAAGTATTCTAAGCCATCAGGATTTTGAAACAAAAGCCACTGCCAAACCAAAAAGGAGTTTGAAAGCTCCAAATCCTGGAGGAATAACCAACAGACCTCCAATCAGCCACTCAGAAACCTATGTTGTCACTGAAGATAGTGGTATCAAGCAGGCAGTGTCACTGAACTAATATGACATCATATCCCTTTCTATTCACCTTCTAGTTCCCAGAACAAGTATAAAAATTAGGAGGGGCAATCTTCCACATTTTTGATATCATTAAACAAAAACTTAAAATGCACTTTGAGTGTCTTGTTGCGGCATGAATTTACTACTTTTTCACCAAAATTTACCTATTGTTTTCATTTTTGAGAGAATATAAATGTCAGGAATATTCCTGAAACCAGAAGTCATGTAACCAACTTGATTCCAATATGGCAAAAACAGGTAAATATTCCACTATCTAGGCCACAGGAGGTTCAACAAACGTCTCAAACCAATAATATGGGAAGAATACATGAAATAAAAGTCCAAACAGAACTTAAAATTAGCAATAAAAATTTATCATTCATACAGATATTTGCTACCACTAAACTTTTTCTGCTGCCAACACACAGATACCTGCCACCACCAAGCAGACATCTGCTGCCACTGCGCAGATAAATACCGTCACCACACAGATGCCTGCTACAAACATGCAGATGCCCATCACGCTTGCCAGCCCCATCCTCAAGCCACCCGCAAATCAGGCACCCGTGAGCCAGTCTGCTGCCAGCCAGCCAGCCCCTTGCCCTCTCATGCCAGCAGACCAGTCCCCCTCCACTCCATGGGGAAATTTCCAAATTGGGAAACCAGAAAAAGAAATTTCCCCAAAGCCAAACTTGGGAGGAACTGCTGCCCAAGTTGGGAGCTTACCAAATGGGGAATGGACTAACAGGCTCTTCAACAATGGAAATCATGCACCAAATTCAGTAAATAAATTTGGATGCATGAAAAAGACCAAACTTGCACTATGCCAATGCAAACTGGGATCCAGCCAAACCTTCTCAATTGTCAGCTACCCAGGCCAATCCAGAAAAGGAAATAACATATGCAACTCAGGCTCTTGGTTCCCCAATGCTATGCCTTCCAATAATCATACCTTGCAGGTCCACCATAATAAATAAAGACAAAGCCCTCAATGATAGTTTGTGCTATCATTGAGTGAATATCCTCCTCAATATTATCACACTAATCAATCCTTTACCCAGGCTAAGCAAGTAATCTTACTAAACCCATTACCCCTCCCCAAGTCAGAAGATGAACTACATCATCTTCACAGCTGTCTTGTCAGCTTACCTTGGGATAGGGGACCACCAGCCAATCAATGCTCAGTTTGGTCCTGAACCACAGGGACCAAAAGGGATATTTTACCATGAGCAAAAACAACTCAATGAATGCAAACCCATGGACACCTCAGGCTCCATCTTGCCCAACCCCAACTTGGCTAATTATGTGATCCCCTTGGTTACGCTACTGTACCTTGTCAGCAGCCTTGGACAATGCAACACCCTTGCCAAACCCTTCAGTCAGACAATGAACCTATATCCAATTTTCTATACCTTAAAAGGCTTCCAGCTGCCTAACCTGTCCTCTTATGCTACTAAAGTTTTACCCTCAATACTTGATTATTACAATAACCAACCAATATCCCTATACTAATAATAACTAGCAGAACGCATGTCTCTTCTGCCAGTTGCCTTCTCCCACATCTCAGACCCATTATTCTTATATTCATATCACTTGGACTTCCCAAAGCCAGGCGCCTTTCAAGCTTCTTCTAGTATTAGGAATTCATCCAGCATGAATTAGATGCCCAAAGTTGCCCCTGCTTCATGAAAACTTCTGAAAAAGACTACAGAAATATTGAATTTTTTTTAAATTACTCTGTTGGGGTTAGCTAATCAATTTATCCTCCACATAGGTACATGGTAACCTTGGGACACTGCAGTCAACTACCTAGTTAAAGTTGCTTCAATAGTGTACATGGCTTTTCAGGCCCAACCTGCCCTCTTGTCACAAATACAGCCAGACTCTGACATGAGACTTGACCAAGATAGACATTAGTGTTAATAGCATTAAGTTGAGTTCATCTTTCTTGCAAATCCGACTTTGAAAGCACTTTTGCTTGAAATTTTGTGTGGATCAGCTCAAAATACAGAGTTCAAAATGAAGGGGTTTAGCTTTCAAGATGAAGTATTCAATTTTCCAAAATTTGGATCAAATTTAATGATGAGACCCCACGCCTCTACCTGTGGCACTTCACATTGGTGCTTCTGCTAAAGATACAGGAACCAAAACTCACATTATTTAAGGGCCATCTCCTTTCTAAATAAATCTAGGTTTTTCTTTATTCTACTTTTGAATTATAAGCTTCAAGCACACTCTTCCTAATGTTGCAACTGAAACAATAATAGTTCAGTATTTGATTGGAAAAGATAATAGTCTAATAGAAAGGACAAGAATGAATAGAATAATATAAGGTTTATTAATTAGTATTGTGACTAATATACTATGAGGGGAAGCCACAAGGCCACAGGGGGTGACACAGTGGCAAGTTTCATGTAAGGTTCAGAGCCAAGGAATAACTTGCGCGGGGATCAACAAAGTCAAATTGGCAGCGCTCCTAATTAGAAGATAGTGCCTGAAATTTGACCTTGTCTTCAGATTAATCCATGCCATTAGATATGTCATGGGACAACTCATCAAGCGCCCCCTGTGTATTGTGAGATACATTGGCAGACAAGAGGGGAATCTTGTTTGCAACACTAAGTATCAGGAAGACCTGATTTTACATCTTCCAAACACAGGGCAAAAATATAATACTATTTATCTTGTTATAACACTCAGGTTGCTAACCCTTGCTTAGCTTGAACTACAAATCTTTTTTTATAAAGACTTCCCACCAAATTCTCTCCTACCTCAAATAGTATAGCTCAACTCAACAGTATAACTATATAGAGTGAGTTTTTTAGATGAGGTATATTTGACAAAATAAGGGGTTGAAGAAAACTAGTTGACAGGACTAAGTGATGGAGGTGGTACTGGGTTAAAGGGTTGAAATTTGGGCTTCAGTAGATTGTGTTGACTATCTGAGTTGGGTAGTGGATTTGGCAACTAAAGAAACTAAATATAAGTGAATGGCTTGATTTTCTCAAAGATATTGGTGGTACATAACATTATACCCCTTCTCAAAAATCACTTTAATTGGCTGATACACTGAGGACTTATAAGTGGGTAGCTGTATATTATTGGATAATTGTCTACAGCTATGAACACAAAGAACCACCTTAGTGAACATGTTGGCAATATTCTGGTGTGTGAATATCTCATTGTGGTTGTGAGTAGCAATAAACACATTATTAATTTTTTTGGGGCCACACTCTCCAATTACATTCCCAATGTTTTAAAACAAAATATCTCCTAGGTGAACCACTACATGGCTAGCAGGAAATATTGACACCTTGCACATGCCTCCTTGAATCTTCTTTACAGTATTTTCTCTTCATTTTATTTGATGGACTAGTAATATGCAGAATTTTGAATTGGCTGAGCTCTAGATATTGAGTAAGTCCATAAGGAATACACTATATATGTATCTATTTGTGAATTTGGCTGAGATTTGGTAGAAAATTGTTTTTCTTGGAAAAACTGTTAGAAAATCACCAATAAATGTACCCTAATTCCACTTATTTATCTTCTGGAGTGCTCTGTTTCAGATATTCTGTAAGGCCTTGTCCATAAGATAAGAATTTTATAAATGAAATCATACAAAGATATGGAATTTAAATTCAAAAGATAAAGAAAATTTGGAACAGTTTGAAAAAGAACCTTGATAATATCAGCAAACAGTATATAATTTGTTATATGATGGGATGAATTATGTAGTCCACATAAAATAAGGATATAAAATAAAGCATTAACCAAATTTTGGGTAGATACCAAAGGTGTCAGGATTTTGGGATATTGACTAATTAACAGATTCAACCAATTAACGCAGGCCAGCTGTCAATCACTATCAGGAATGGTTTCAACAGAATAATGCGGGCTGCAGGATGAATGAATCAACAACCAAATCATATTCTGGCATCCAAAAATTCATGCATTGCAATTAATAAATGGAACATACAATTAATGCTCATTAATTAGTTCCCAACTGCAAGTGCCACAGTAAGTTCCATAATGCCAGGGATTATCTGGCTGAGTAGGAAAGCTTGGAAAGCCAGAAAACCTTTAACAAAATTGACTGATTTAACAGACTTGAATCAAATGGTTGATCAAAAATGGGTTACAGCTTCCCCAGTTTACCATAATCCAATCCCCCCATATGTTGACGTTGATAAATTGATGTAATTTAAGGGTCACCCAATATGAATTTATTTATCAGCATGGTCATCAGAAGTTGGTCACTCAAGGGTTCTTTGCAACCTGGACTAAATACTCACTTGACAATGTGGAAGGAATAGGAGCCCAGGATCCAGGCAGTATTGCTTAGTCAATTTTTGATATATATTGAATAATTTTCACTGTTTCAACTCTTAAGAGTTGAGTCCTCCCAAAATTTACTCAATGAAAATCACATATCCCTTGATCTAACTTTATTTTTAAAATGCACCCTGTAGTTGGATTGTTATGCTACATCCCCTACAATCTGATTCTCAGCTGGATCATTACTGGAAGATGGTCCCCAGCTGTTGGCACTTTGTTGTTGGTACCGCCCAATGTTAATTCCATGCCTGCCAATCTTGGAGTTGTTCCACCTGTCTTTGAAGCTGAAAATCTGGTTGTATCTCAATGTCCTGAATTTTATTCTGAAAACACTCTGATGCTTTCCCAGGCTATTTATCTTGGGCTATTTTGGTTGGGATTAATTATTTTACTTAATCCTAGTACTTCATTTGAAAATTTTATAAAATGGTATCTGAAGCTGTGTTGGTGGTTAATCATTAACTCTGTGTGGATCTGGGTGGGAATTTACCACCACTTGGAGACAGCTCCTTACTATCCCGCAATTTCTTTCACATTACTCAACTCTTCAATGTCTGGTTTTTTGGAAGCAGTTTTTCATGAGTTTGTGTTTTTTTTTCTCCTGTTCTGTTGAGATATCTGCATTTACCATGTTTATTTGCATCAGTTCCTTTCTGAGTTTTCAGTTTAGACTTTTCTTTAGTTTGTGGTTTCCATCTCTGGTTACAGTTGTTGATACTGGACCATATGTTTCCTATTTCCACCGCGCCATGTCATTTTGGTGTCTGGATTATTTTCCTGCTCCACCCACTGATGAAATTTCACGTGAAGTTTTTTCAGCTTTATCATTCTATTCTGGTTTGAGCCTTAGTCACAAGTCCCAAGTGTATCATGTGATGACAAAGGTTTCAGCGGATTTTTGTGAATGGTTGTTGTCTGCGGTGGAGCATAATTCATGTGTTTTAACTGAAAGTGCATCTCTTTACCCTTTGTTAAAAAATATGTGTGTATCTATTGAGGAGTTCAACGTATATCATAAGTTGTACGCCTTCCAACAGGGTACTACTCTGCTCTCAATATTCCTTCCTCAGTTTCTTGCCTACTGCCATACAATTGATGTTACCAAAGTTAATAAACTCTCCGCATTGTGGTTAGCAGTTGACCAGACTGCCCAGGATTTGGAAGTTTGTGATTCCCTGTTAACCACAACTGAGGCCCTGGTAAGCCAAATTCTTTCTCTGGTCTCAAATCTGTTGACTTCCAAACAAGGTGCTATGGAAATTGAAGCCAAAATGCTGCACACTCATTGTTTTCTTTTACTTGTTCTGCAGTGGCTTCATCTAGTCAGAGTTGGGATTTTTCTTCCTGTGTGTCTTCTCAGTTGCAATTGGCTATCTTGAACAAACCCACCAAGGTAAAAAAGCACCAGTTGTGGCCGTCCCCAAGAGTTTGTTGGCTATCCTTCAGCACATTGTACCTGCAAAGTCTTTGGTAGTTGAGTTCAGGGAGGTACCTCTTGTTCCTATTGATTGTGATTGTCCTGTCCTTCCTGACGCAGTCCAAGAAATGATTGGGCGTTATTTTCAGGAGCACCCTGCCTCCTTAGCTGCTTTCTATACCACTAAAGAGAAGCAATATCCTGCTGAGGTTGCAAAATTTACGGCAAATAAATCTACTTCTGGTTACTTCTTGTTTTATGGTAGCATTGATAGCAGTCAAACTATCTATTGGCCAGCCATTCTGTTGGATGCAGGTGCTTCCAAGAACTTCATGAGTGTTGAGACTGCAGATCTGCTGCAACTCAAGTATCATCCTGGAATGCTGGTTAGGAGTGGAAACTGTCAAACGTTTCCCTCTTTCCAGCTTAAGAAGCCAGTGACATTTGTAGTTGTGGGTCAATCTTTTACCTCAAGGTTCTCCATATGCTATACTCTTATGTATCCTATTATCTTAGGAGTATTCTGGTGGTGGGACCATAAATTATTGTCAGGGACCCACTTGATAGGAAACAAGTTCCCTACCTGGTGGACCAAAGCTGCTAAGTTGAGCCCTGCAATTACTGATCCAATAGGTACCGTGATCATGGCAAGATAGCCCAAGTGGCCCAAATAAGCAAATCTATCCATCATGGAGCTGAACTGACCCAATAGTTAATACCCTACCAAGTATGTCAACAGGTAGAAGGAGGGATAGGGTCTAACCAACAAAGGCTCTGCTCAAGGAGGAGGAGTGAAAGAGCAACCATAGTGGAATTTGCGCCCCCAGTGGCCAGAGGGGTACTTAAACAAACCATGGGCTAGAGATTCCTTTTGGTGAGCATTGTTGGGAGAGGAGTTGTGTCAGTCAGTGGTTGGTGTTGGGTTCTCCAAGGCTAACACCACAAGCAAGAAGGAAGCTAGAAACCAGAACAGGAATAGAATTCCTTTCATGGCTTCAAAATATGAGATCAGGAGATAAGTGTGGGCAAGTGTGAAATAGAGAAAGTCTTTATTGTTAGAACAAGTAGAAATAATATATATGGCACTCTTAAATACCCAAATAGAGGGCTGATAATATTTAAGAGGATGAGGTGATAAGAGGGGATTTACATTATTGTTTCACTAGGCTTATGGCTGAAATTAATAAATTTACCATGTGTAAATGGGCCTGTAACTTAATAAAGTGTATCAGTACCTTAAGTAAGAAGAGACAACAAGAACAAGCCACCAGACTAAACATAATTAAGCGGTTCTTCATATGTTTATCCATGATTTTCAAGTGTGGAGCTTGATCAGAAGGAATGAAGAGCAGGTCCAAGAGCGGCAGGCATGATTTATGCAGTCAATCATGATGAGAGCGGTAAGTGATGTTATCACTTATACTATTAACCTTTTTAAAAGCTAATTGAAATCTGAAAGCAAAATTTGAATCAATCAGATGGTCATAAATAGGTAAAGTAAGTTGAGTGATTGCTTCATAACTAATGCTAGGCTCATTCTTAGGGTCCCGGGTTTGATTCCCATTCCAATAAAGGCTAGGATGCCAACTGGTGTCCAGAATGTTGATGTTGTGTGTTTGTATATCACTATCTTTAACTAATTTACCCATAAAATAAATGGAGTCATGGAAGGAATCCCTGACATGTATTGACCCTGCTAAAATAAAATGAGCTGCAAGTAGACCACTCTTCAGGCATAACCCTTTGTATTCATTTGTTGGGTATGTCAGAATTAGAGCAGTCTTCCCAGACAATCCAGTTGGTTCCTGTTCCCACGCTTGTGAGTTTGGATTTACCAGCATGCCTTTAACCCTGGTCTGCGGCATTTGATGCCACTAGGGGCAAGGTCCTTCCCAAGCACACTCAGTTTGACTTTGACTTTAAGGTTACCATTGATCTGATCAGAATTGCGTCTCCTATTTACCCTTTAACCTTGAAGGAAGACACATGTTTGGAAGAGTGGACTTGCAACATGTTAGCAAAAGGCTACATTTTTAAGAAGGCTTTATTGATATTCTCCCCGTTATTGTTCGTTCAGAAGTCTGATGGGTCCCTTTGTCCTTGTGTTGACTACAGGAATTTGAATAACATTACAATTCCAGATTCTTACCCTTTACCCCTCAAAGCACAGATCTCTAGGTGTGTTGAGAAGGCCAAGGTATTCTCAAAACTGGATCTTTTGAATGCTTTCAATCAAATCAGGATTGCAGAAGGAATGGAATGGTTAACAGCATTCAGAACTAAGAAGGGTATCTTCCAGTTCCATGGCATGCCTTTTGGATTGAAGAATGCTCTGGCTTGCTTTTAGCAGTTGATGGATTTGGTCTTGGGGGATCTCCTGGGTGTACAGCCCATTGTGTACATGAATAATATCTTGGTGTTCTCTCCATATGAGGAGTTGCATAAGGTCCACCTATCAGCAGTTGTAGAGTGCATCCTCCAGGCCAACTTGATCATTAAAAGGGGCAAATTTGAATTCTTTAAACGTAAGGTTACCTTTCTGGGTAATATTATCTTTGAGGACGGCCACACCATTGCCCCCAACAAGGAAGCTGCAGTTTGAGAGTATGCTACGCCAGTGACAGTATCCCAACTTTGCAGTTTTCTGGGTACCTGTACGTTATTGAAGAAATTCACCCCTCACTTGTCAGAGGTGGATGCCCCCTTGTATTTGGCTAGCGGGAAGACACATTTGGTCTTTACGCCTGAGTGTGCAAACACGTTTGTAGCAGTCAAGGCTCTTTTGTTGTTGTCACCTATGTTGAGACATGTGGATCCTGAGCTTCCTTTTGTGGTTTCCACAGATGTCTCTAAATATGCTGTGTCCAGTGTGCTGTTGCAGACTGCTAGTGATGGGATAGAGAGACCTGTAGGGTAGTTCTCCCAGAAAATGGAGGCTCAAGAACACAATTGCATAATTTACAATAAGGAACTGTTGGCAGTTGTGGAATCTTTAAAGCACTGGAATCACCATCTCATGTTAGTTCATCATCTGTTTGTAGAAAGGACTGGCCATAAAGCTCTTCTGTATTATCAACAACCCAGGGTTTTATCAGGTTGCTAATCCAGATGGCATGGTGACCTGGCAAGATACAAGTTCTGCTACAAGTTTATTAAGGGAACTGACAATCACTTGGCAGATGCGTTGAGTAGAAATCCTTCTCATCTCCCAGATGCTAGTATGGACGTTGAGTTTAACATGCACACAATGATCCCAGAAAAGACTGTGGTTCCTTTTGTGTTGACTTCACCTGCTATGCTTGCTACCATGTCCTTAACCAAGGGCACAGACTTAGACCTATATTCCAAAGTTAAGTTTTTACAGCCTCTGTTCAAAGGTTACAATAGGTTACTGGAACTAGCATGTGCACATCTGGTTGGCCAGATGCAGGGTTATCACAAGATATGACCAATTTTATATCATCAAGATTGCTTGTGGGTCCCAGAGGGAACCGTTTGGGATGAAATCATGGAGGCCTATCACACCTGTTCCATGGCAGGTCACCTAGGGAAAAACAAAACAGTGGAGCTAATCTGCCGACAGTTTTCTTGGAAAGGTTTGACAGTGCAGGTGGCGGCTTACATTTAAGACTGCCTGGTATGTGTTTGGTCTAATGCAAGCAGGAACAATATTACTGGTTTATTGGTTCCTTTACAGCCTGCTGCAGGGCCCTGGACGTTGGTGTTGGTGGATTTTATCAGAGAACTTCTGAATTCTATGAGGTTTAATGCAATCATGGTGGTGGTCAATTGCTTCACAAAAATGGCACACTTTGTTCCCTGCTCAACCACAATTACTTTGGTAGAGACAGCTAGGCTGTTTGTGAATATAATCTTCTCCCTGTATGGCATCCCAATGGAGATTGTGAGTGACCGCGGGCCCCAATTTATTGTTCAGTTCTGGGAAGCTTTTACCAGAATTCTGGGTATCAAATTGTGCTGTTCCATGGCTTTCCACCCCCAATCTGATGGACAAACAGAGAGGGTAAACTAAAGTTTGGAGGTCCACCTACACTGCTACACAGATGCGCAACAAGATGACTGATGTGCTAACCTACCCATGGCAGAGTTCACATATAATAATGCCCCGCATATGTTGACTCAGGTTTTGCCATTATATGCCAATGTGGGTTACAATCCCTCATCCAACATAAGTCCATGTTTGGTTAGCAACATGGAAGCTGCAACTGATCAAGCTGCTGCATTGAAGCAGGTTTATCAGGAGCTTCAGGTTACTCTTGCTGCTGCCATGTCAACTTACAAGGAATATGCAGATTGCAAGTGCCAGGAAGGTTCAATCTACAGGCCAGGTGATCTAGTCATGATGGATGCTCGCAATATGAAACTGAAGGTGCCCTGCCGCAAATTAGGTCCCAAGACTGTTGGTCCCTTCAAAGTTGAACATCAAATTGGTCCCACCGCATATTAGCTAGATTTACCCCCAGCTTTTAAGATTTTCTACACCTTCAATGAATGCCTACTTACTCCCTTTAAGGGTACTTAGACTCCTTCTTCCCAACCCATTCTTTTTGAGGGAGAACCTGAGTATGAGCTAAATTGTATTTTGGCTTCCCGTAAGAATCAATGCCAATTGAAATATTTGGTGTCATGGAAGGATTATCCTGATTCTGAAAACTTGTGGGTTCCCCACTATGATTGTTCCAATTCCCCAGACCTTATTTAAGAGTTCTATGATTGCAACCTGACTGCCATTGGTCACCCCAAGCTCACCTTAGCTGCAATGAAACTCCCCCTGCCCACAAAAACTTCTCCTTGTCCCATCTTCCAGATGGTAGTATTGTACCCCAGGCTAAAGCAGAGGGTAATGTCACAGTAAGTTCCATAATGCCAGGGATTATCTGGCTGAGTAAGAAAGCTCAGAAAGCCAGAAAACCTTTAACAAAATTGACTGATTTAACAGACTTGAATCAAATGGTTGATCAAAAATGGGTTATGGCTGCCCCAGTTTGCCGGTTGAATCCAATCCCCCCCTGTAAGTTGATGTTGATAAATTGACGTAATTTAAGGGTCACCCAATATGAACTTATTTATCAGCATGATCATCAGAAGTTGGTCACTCAAGGTTTCTTTGCAACCTGGACTAAATAATCACTTGACAATGTGGAAGGAATAGGAGCCCAGGATCTAGACAGTATTGCTTAGTCAATTTTTGTTATATATTGAATAATTTTCACTGTTTCAACTCTTAAGAGTTGAGTTCTCCCAAAATTTACTCAATAAAAATCACATATCCCTTGATCTAACTTTATTTTGAAAATGTATCCTGTAGTTGGATTGTTATGCTACTGTCAGGAATATTCCTGAAATAAACCAGATTGGGACAGAGGAAAAATGCTGGAAACACGTAAGGAATGTCCAAGAAAAGAGGCAAAATTTGATAAGGAATTTCCCCCATTATCAGGGGAAAAGAAAAATCAATTTTTGGGAAAAACATATTTTGGTCAAAACCAGAATAATTTAACATCCAGACAGGCGCCTGCCGCCAGCACCCCCTGCTAGCCTCCCTGCACCCAGCCTGCCACCCGCAAGCCTCCCACCAGCCAAGCTCCCGCCTGCCACCCGTGCACCCAGCCCACTGCCTGCGGACCCGCCGCCAGCCTCCCACCTGCCACCCAGCTGCCAACCTGGGCCCTGCCGGCCACCCGCTTTCCCACCCTGCCCCCAGCGGACCTGCCCCCAGTCCCCAGGCCGCCTGCTTGCTCCCTGGACCCCAGCCAACTTCCAGCAACCCACCCAGATCCCAGGGGCCACTCCCCAGCCAATCAGGACCCACCATGCCCGCCAGCTAATCAGAAAGTCCCTTATAAAAAGGGAAAATTTTGAGAATAATTCCTGTCCTAAGGAAGAAGGACAAATTTAAAGTTCAAAAACCAATCCCAATTCTGAAGCTTTAGAAGAAAGGCAAAATCTGGTTTCAGAAGCTAAAAATAATATAACCCACAACCAATGGAATCTGGTAGACCACAACACTCACCTAAGCCTAGACTCCAGCCAAGCTGAACTTCCCAAACCAGAAATAGACTTAGGAAGTCCCAAGAGTTGTAACCATCACCTGACCACCTGCCCAGAGGAAATTATTGGCCCCAAGCAGAATTGTCTAAAACCTCAACAGATTGCCCAGGAACAAGGGTTTGGCCATCCTTTCAAACACCAATTCCCAATTCCCTTGACCAAGCTTCTGGGGTCTCCAGCTCCTTGTTTTTACTCCTACTTGTAAAATTTTGCAAGTGGGGTAACACTATAAATAAAGGATCTCCTCTCAGTAATAGCTTTTGCTATTATTGAGATTAATACCCTCAATAAAAGTGAAATTCAACTTACCACTAAATTTAAAACTTACAAATCAAGCCCCTGCCAACCCTCCAATCCAAGGAAGATGAACCACCTCATCTTCACAGCTGTACTCACAGCTTGCCTTGGGATTGGAGGCTACCAACAAGGTTCAGAGTTCTTTGGGCCCTCCACAGAAGGACTAGGTCATGACCCATACTACAACCCTGGCCAACTGAACTCTTCCAATACTGGACCCTGGCCGCCCCTGGTGTCTCCCCATTTGACACTCTCCATTGTCATGTATACGTCTGCCTACTACATCCTTACCTACTTTTCTGGGAGCTTTGGAAGATTCAACATACACGCCAAGGTCTTCCGTTGGCTAATGACAGTGTACCCCATAATCACTGCACTGACAGGCTTCCAGTTTGCCAAATTGCTACCATACATACTCCAAGTGGTGCCCACCATTTCAGGATATTTCAGCTACATCCCCTACAATCTGATTCTCAGCTGGATCATTACTGGAAGATGGGGCCCAGCTGTTGGCACTTTGTTGTTGGTACCACCCAATGTTAATTCCATGCCTGCCAATCTTGGAGTTAATCCGCCTGTCTTTGAAGCTGAAAATCTGGTTGTATCTAAATGTCCTGAATTGTATTCTGAAGACACTCTGATGTTTTCCCAGGCTATTTATCTTGGGCTACTTTGGTTGGGATTAATTATTTTACTTAATCCTAGTATCTCATTTGGAAATTTTATAAAACGGTATCTGAAGCTGCGTTGGTGATTAATCATTAACTCCATGTGGATTTGGGTGATAATTCCCTACCACTTGGAGACAGCTTCTTACTATCCCGCAATTTCTGTAAAAACAAGCACTTCAATATTCACCATATAATAATTACTATTCTAAACTTTAATTATATCCTAGAACAAAAGGGCCATCAATTGGGTCATCATCTGAAACAATTCTAGAAGAGTTCACCATGAACTGGGCCACCAGGCCAAACACTCAAAGATAAAAGGCCCTGAGCCTATTGTATTAGAGTAGCTCTGATTAGATATAGTATAGTGTAACAATCACCTCCACTAAATAGTAGCCAGTCAGGATAGCTAGCCCTGAAACATGGCCCAGGTACACAATTACTCCACTCAGGTTGAGGGATAGTTGTACAGCGTCAGAAAGGATACTTAGCTGTAGAAGCCATCAAGTGAGCTTCCTTTACAAACCACACACCCAAGGTTGGGCCCCCTGCTGTAATGCCCTAAAGCTACTTCTGTCTCTTCTTAGCGTTGTGAGCTAACTCAGATAAACGTGGGCGGCTGGGCTGACCTCAATATCAGTTGTCTAATAAATTAGTTGATACCTGAATCCTTTTCCTAGTTTGATTCTAATTAAGTGGAGAGCAAAAGAGCATACTGTTGCCATACAGTATTAATTCCTATAGTAAAATATAGAGACAACAACTATGAATCTATATCCAGAAGTAGAAAGAAACATCATAAATTCTTTGGGCCTTGAGCCCTGTCAGACTTGCTACTTCTGATGACAACAATTATTCCAGGCCGCAGGTTACGCCAAAGTCACAGGTTCTCTGTACTTTCCTAATGTTAGAAGACTTAGGAGATCATCTGGTGGATGATAAAATACCACGGTCTGTGGATTTCTGACAAAAGGTATGCCAATGAAAAGGGAATCTCCATGATCATATTGTAGTTAAAAAATTTATAAGCACTGTCTTTAAGATTAAAAAGGTAGTAAAAGAAACTAGCAGATTGCTGACTCATTACTTTCATTCTAAAAACGTCCTAAAGTACTGTAAATTCAGAACCTGCACATAAAAATGCAGGATTGTCAAATCCTTGGTCCAAATTTTGAATCACTTTTGTGGGATAGCCTTTTTTAATTAAATTTAATTCTTTGTATTTTTATTTGAATTTTTAAAAATGCGGGAACTCATAGACACTTTGCAAAGTTCAAGTTGAACTGCATATTTCCAATGGACAAAATTAATTAACTAGAATCAGATTTGAAGCGTCCAAATCCATCAACCATTTTATTAAGTTTACTATGTTTTTTGGAATTGTGGGATTTTAAAATCCAAGAACCAAATTTCAAATCACTTTTGAATACCACTAGTAAAATCAGATATTAATTGCGGGAACTGGAATCCAAATTGAATGTACAGTAAAAAGCTAGGACAAATCAACCCAAATCAAGAAGCTCCACTCTGGATAAAATCAAATGAAAAATCCAATCTCAACAACCATGTTTAGACATGAAAAGTGATTAAACTTTAAAATCATCTAAAAATGGAAATTATGCAATATTATGCACTCTAAATCACTAACATAGCAACCACAAACCCATATAATGATATATGAGCTACCCTCCTGATGACGCAGAAAATTTTTAAAAGTTTTTTGGCCCCCAGCGTAGCCAGGGGCCAAAAAAACTTCTTTTCAGGGAAGGAAGGAAGGAAGGAAGGAAGGGGAAAGATAAACTATCAGTTTACTACAAAAAGTGTTAATTTATTGCTATTAAGGACGCTTGATTACAGTAGATTTTAAAAAATGCTAATAATAAAATAGAATTATATTACAATCTACTGTAATCAAGCATCTAAATTTTAGCTGTCCTAAAATGGAATAGGGTAATTTTTGAGAATGCCTATGATTCTTAAAAGAATTAGCAAAAATCCACTCTAGATTCTTTGGCATCATTTTTTAGACACCCATAAATTATATTTATTTCAAATTCACCTCATTTTTGATTTTAAATTTGGCTCTTGGATTTGACAATCCCGCAATTTCATATTTGTTTTTTTACATGATGTCTATGATTTGTTTGACATACAGGAAATCTCAAATTGTACATTAGAATCCTGTATTTCTGATTCATGTATCCCACATTTGTTTGATGTGTTTTGTCTTTTGTTAGTTGAGTTATCTGCTCAAGGGATTTGAAATTTTCCAATTTAAATAAATCAAAAAAGTCAAATTAAATGGTTGATTTTATTAAATATTTTAATTTTCACTCAGCTGAGTTGCCCGCAAAAGTGATTCAAATTTGGACCAAGGATTTGACAATCCCACATTTTTACGTTCAGGTTCTGAATTTACATTAATGGATTTGGGAAGATTTGAGACAAATTACTATTTTTAAAAATGTTCTAAAATGATTCTAAGTATTTTAATAGTTGATTTTAAAAAAAAACATGTTAGATTAATAAAATTGAAGTAAAAACAGTTTCTTGGGCAAATGACTAGAATTTTAGCTTAATTCTACTTGTCAGAAAATCCTGATATATTAGGGTTGACTAAACCATATCCTCATCACTAGGGCTAAAGTTATACGGGCCACTGCCTGAAGTGAGACATCTTTCTGGATGATGGTAAAGCTTTATCAAGTTAATTATAGGTTGCAATTTGGAAGATACCTGAGACATTCTGGGTCAAAGATCATTGGTCAATCAAGAAGCTTCAATAATTAAGTTGAGCCATTCAGAATTCCTAGAGCAGATGTGTTTCTGCCAGATAGAATAAAGACAGAGTATTACAACATCCTGTTTCAACAAGAAATGAGATGTGAGATCGCCTGTGCACAGTGTGCATTACACTAAGCACAAGACAGGACCCCGCCTAATGGATGTCAACTTAGTTGGTTGCAACTGAGTCAAGGAGAAACTTATGCTGAAGAGGGAAAATTAGGCATATGATTTTTTCCTCATTCCAAAACCATTATTCAGGTTTGGAATGCAACTCTGGGGGTTGAAGCTAGTATCTTGGGAATGATAGGCTAGCTAGTAAGAGTTAACCGTAGCTAGAGGCTAGTCTGGCTGCAACTGTAAATTCACTGCCACCCCTGGTATTAGATTGTAAAATCTTCCCCTGCTGCACCAAGAAAGGCCCAAAAATGCCAGCCAAACCCCTTCATTCTCTAGAGGATTTAGCACACACAGTTGATGAGAGGTTTGTGCTAGCCTACCCCACAGATCCCTTGCCCTTGGTTGCTCCCTCCTGGGAAGAAACGTTGGTCAATTTAGACTACTTACTTGCCTGGTGTTGCCCATTTTTAAAAACTATCAGAGCTAGCCAATCAAAGGCCACCATATTGACGCTTGACAACTCGGTTGAACCCCAAATGCCTAGTACCTCTTCTAGCCAATCAGATCAGACCGCAGAAATTAGAATGAAACTCTCCAGTCTCTCTGAGCCTATCCAGCAAAGTTTTTCTCCTAGCCAATTGGATCCAGGGCCAACTGTCATGTGATCACTTTCCTTGCAATCCATTCCTTTTAACACAGCAAGGGGACTTTCAGTCCCCTGCTTGTCTATTTTCCAATAATATTAAAGTTTGAAGCTTATTGCACATAAATTTAGTTTTCTGTTATGGGAAACCCTGTTTGGAGTTTTCTACAGTCTAAAAATTGAAGTGTTAGTTGTCTCTTTAAAGCTTACCTTGTATTGGCCTGTTTTGAACCCAGTACCTCCTCTGAGACCTTCTAAAGGAGTCATAACACATAGTTGTTGTCTTTTCTGCCTTTGCTTTCAAAAGCAGCTTTTGAACTTGAAATTTTTTATTAAATCTTCAATATAATTTCTATTATTATTTTGGATTTTTCTTTAAAACTCTTGTTTTTAAACCTGCTTTTGCTTTCTGGGTTTATCAAAGACACCTGAGACCACTGTAAAGCTCTCCCAGGCCACTCTGTTGCTTCTTTTGCCCCTCTGATTGAGGTTACCCTGCCAGGACATTTTTTTAGTACTATTTTTTTTGAAAAACCTATAAATCTCTTCCAAATTTTGTGAAGATTGCAACTATGATACTCCCAGTCATCAAGTTTGTTGTGTTTTCCTTGGCTCCATTTCTGCTGCTTCTGTGGTCTACCTCCCCAGATCTGTGGGGGAAAATCTCCTCATCTGCCCAGCTTGTAAGTGAAGATCATTCTGGTCTCTGGAATCTTCCCAGTGGCCTTCTCTTTTCTGAAAAGGCTGTGGTTAAGAGTTTGACATGCAACAACTTGGATCTGGGTATCATTGATTACACCTTGCCTGCCTCTTAGAAGGAATTGCCTTCCATGACTTCCCTCCCCAGTTTGGCCCAGAGCAATTTGGTACCACTTGTGGCCCCTGAGGTGTTCCCTCCCACTCCCACCTGCACTCCTTGTCTGCTCACTGGACTTATGTTGATGGGCTTGAACGCTTATTTTCCTCAACTGTCCCCTGTGTCCTTCTTGTGGTCCCATCTTTGAGCAGCCGTCCCAGTCCTCCACTAGGCAGCATCCTGATGGGTTTTTTTGCCAGGATGGGAGCCAAACTTAGTAAGTTTAGCCCCCCTCTCTCACAGCAACCCACTACAATATAAAAAGCCCTTTCAAGATCACTTGGAAGGCAGACAAATAATAACCATCAATATTACTTATCATAGAATAGTAGTAGTGTCAAGTATCTAATAAGAGTGTATTATTGATACTTTCATATCCTGCCAAACCACCTCTGCCCAAAGCTGCTGGTGTTGCGTCCCTTGATCACAAGTGTCAGGGCCCAGAATAGCCTAGACAACCAGCCAGCCTACATGAAGATAAAACAACCAACAGCGTGGAAAGCATTGTCAACTGCCTTCCTGTGAGAAAACCCCCATTTCCAACTGTGAATGACCAGGAGTTTGCAAGGCCCATGTGCCAAAAAACCCTGGCATTGAGATTAAACACAAAATTTGGTTTATTTGCTATCAGGAAATGATACTGTAAATTCAGAATCTGAACATTAAAATGCGGGATTGTCAAATCCTTGGTCCAAATTTCAAATCACTTTTGTGGGCAACTCAGCTGAGTGAAAATCAAAATATTTAATAAAAGCAACCATTTAATTTAACTTTTTTTGGTTTATGTAAATTGGCAAATTTCAAATCTCTTAAGCAGATAACTCAACTAACAAAAGATAAAACACAACAAACAAATGTGGGATACATGAATCAGAAATGCGGGATTCTAATGTACAGTTTGAGATTTCCTGTATTTCAAACAAATCATAGACATCATGTAAAATTAACAAATCTCAAATTGTGGGATTGTCAAATCCAAGAACCAAGTTTCAAATCATAATTGCAAGGAATTTGAAATAAATATAATTTATGAGTATCTCAAAAAGGATTCTAAAGGATCTAGAGTGAATTTGTGCTAATTCTTTTAAGAATCATAGGCATTCTCAAAAATCACCCTTTTTCCATTTTAGGATGGCTAAAATTTAGATCCTACTATTCACCAACTTAACATACTTAACAATAAATAGACTAAAACATACATGTCTCTTTTTGAGTTTAAATTTTTTTAATAAAAATTTATTATGTCTTCTTTCAACAACAACCAAGTCAACAAGCTGTTCCCTGGCCTTGACAAAATCATGCAGGGCTATGCTGGGTCTCTTAACAGTGAATCCTCTTTCTATGGCCACCCCCAACCTGCAGGCCCCTCTGCAATCCCCACCCAAGAGTGTGTTCTTTCTCCTGCAACTTCCAGCATGGCCCTGTTTGCCCATCATGCACAGGCAGCTGCCAACCCAAATCCTGTATCAACAATGGCACCTGGAACCAGCCATTTTAGCCATGGGGTCACCCAGAGAGCCCAGGACCCCAAAACAGCCAATCATATGGCATTTACCAATTCCCAAGATAGACACATCCCTCCCCCAGCCAATCAGCCTGCAGGACGCAGAAGAAAACTAATCACTCCAGAGATTGTTCTCAAAATGGTTGAAAAGCAAGGGAAGCTTATGTCTCTTGGGGAAATTGCAGCCGTGATGGGGTTTGCAAAGTCCACTGTGGCTGCAACCCTGCGAGCCCACACCAACTGTGGCCCCCTACCAAGAAGACCCCAACTGGTGCCCGTACTTTGACCAAAGGTGACACAGCCCATCCCCTTATGATGACCATTATAGAACGTGACCCACAGATGCCCCTGGTCCAGGTACATCTCCAGCTAGGACTCCAGAATCTTCACCAACAAAAGAACAGTGAATTTGTGGATGCACAGAGTTGTGGTTGCCTCCAGAATCTTGTCCAATCAAGTTCTCAGTGGCCCCATTTTGGTGGACACTGACCCCTATAATTCAACTATTATTAATTTTATCAAAGGAAGGGCAATGAGGGCCCGTAATGATGTCATCTTCCTATCATACGCTAAGATTTCTGAAAGTATCCAACACTATGGAGAAAAGTGTATCCAGTCTGACATGTACAAGCGTGGCCCAATCTTGTATTGTTTTTTTGGGGTTTTATTGGCAGTTTCCCCATTGGATGTCAATTATTACTTGGCAATATCAAACACTGCAGATGGGTATGCCTACCAGACAGAGCTCAAGGCCATGCTGGAGGAGTGGGCCACACAAAACACTGTGCACACAGTTGTACTGAGTGTGGAGATGGAGCAGCGGGAATGGGCTACCCAAGAAATCAAGGCTGCAGGGCATACTTGTTGGTCCTACCCCATCAACTACGCCAACATGCATCTTGAAGATGTATGTCTCTACAATTTTGGTTCTGCCCTCAGGCGCTTAAAGCCTACCACCTACAACAAACTATGCACCCAAATTGATAAGGAGTATGAGCTTTTCCCTTCTGTGTCTGTCCAGGACTTATTTGATCTCATCATCTTCTATGCAAGAGATAGTGATAAGTCCAGAAAGGACCCCTTCCTCCCCCCACGCCAGTCCATTTGTTTTGTCAAGCCAGTATATGTGATGGAAGAAGAATTTGAGCAATTGAAGCAATCAGCTCTTGCTGCCCCTTCCCAGTCAACAAACCCTGCCTCCCCAACCCCCCATTAAGCCACCTGCCTTCCAACCCTGACTCCCAAACCACCACCCATTCTCTCACCACTATCTCTGATGCTGCCCCTTTCACAGGCGCAGATGAAGGCAATGTTCATTCTGTCCATTCCCTCCCCTTCCCGTCCTTTGATTAGTAAATAAACCTTTTCTTTGTGACAGCTTATTAAAATTGATATCTCTCTTTCAATTCATAATTAATAATATTTTCTTTTTACATTATCAACATTTCCCATAATTAATACAATGTTGTACATTTTACAAATAGCTTAAAATTATGAGCATACATATTTTTCATCATCATTAATAAATTAAAGACAATGAACGTAAATATTGCATTAAAATATTGCAATTAGACGTCAACTCTTGATATTTAGAAATTATGTGCATAACTCAAAGCATTTTGTTTAATAAATGTCACTGTAAATTAGTCCTTTTTCATTATAATTTATCTAAATGGACTGTGTTTATATTAGAGTGTCACTAACGCTTAGTACAAATATTGATACATAGTGAATTTTACAGCCTGTATATTTACCTATTGGTAATAATGCTGTAAACTTTTCAGCCAATTAAAACCAATAAATAGTTATTTATTAATCCATTACATTATTATTACCTTACAAAATCTGACTGAAAAGTTTACAGCATTATTACCAATAGGTAAATATACAGGCTGTAAAATGCACTACGTATCAATATTTGTACTAAGCGTTAATGGCTCTCTAATATAAACATAGTCAATCTATTTACAATTATAATAAAAAAAGCCACGTTTACAATGGATTTTATTAAACAAAATGCATTGAGTTATGCACATAATATCAAAATACCAAGAGTTGACTTCTAATTGCAATATTTTAATGTAATATTTACGTTTATTGTCTTTAATTTATTAATGATGATGAAAAATATGTATGCGTTGAAGATAGTACTATAAAAACCAGTTTTTTGATGGAATTAAAAAAATGTCAACTATCTATAACTTGATTAACAAATTAGAAGTACACCTGCAAAAGGTTGTTGAAATAGAAAAAAATATCAGAGAAATAGTGACAGGAAAGCTGGGTGACAAGGGCCAGCCACTAATCCAGTCAAAAGAAAATGCTATGAACAAACTAGGAAATATTATAGACAAAAAGAATAAAGAAGCATTACTAAATCTCCAGGGAACAATTCTATCAAGTCTGAAGTTCAACAATGCGGCCTACAATTTGTGGGAGTTCTGGCAGGAGGCCAAAGAAAATAATAAGATCAAACTAATCAAAGGAAATGAAGTTCCAAAGGAAATTAACACCAATGAAGAGGAAAATAATCAAATGGAAACAGACAAAGAAAACACAATCAAGAAGCAGGAGCGCTTCACAAAATACAGAAACTTTATCAAATGAAAATCAAAAGGAAGCACAAGTTGCAAGAAAAATAAGAAAAATTAAGCCCAGGAAAATTAATGAAGAGCAGCCAACGCTCATGAAGTTTGCTGAAGTGGTGCCTGTGGCTGAGGGGGCCACAGGGGAAACAATTAGTAAGACTTTTTATGTTTTACTTATATTTATTTTAGTTATCACCGGGAATGGGAATGAGGTCACGGAAGTGGCGGCTTATACGCCAAGTTGGTTTTACGGGGGTTACCAGTCACTGGTGGCCCCTGTAAAAAAAATAAATAAAAACCAAATAAATAAAATAATTCAACAGAATATGTTTAATTTTTCAAGTAGTGAAGCTAAAAATAGGGAATATTTACCACCTGTGGGGTGCTCACCGTGGTTGAGGGAAGCATATGAAATAGGATCAAGTATCAACTTCAAAGAAATGAATGAAATTTGTGGGGATATTGAATTAAACTTTGATGAATACATATACAAAAGCATTCAAAGATTCCCCTTCACAAACATCAACAAATATGAAAAGAATTTAATGAAAACTGACTTTCAAATTGGAACTGAATATTTGAAATCTGCAATTTTTAATGAAGTATTTAAGGCACTGTCAAATAAAGTCAGGGATGCAGTCCTTGTGAATAACTTTAAACCTTTATTAATATTGTTTGCTGAGTCCTGAGGGGCTGATTCAAGTCAGGCGCCCCCCCGGAACCCTCTTCAAGTTCAACCAAACATTCTATATCAATAGGTTAGTTCAAACATTCAAAAAATTATGCATGTTCTCAGAAAAGTATACCTTTCAAAGAATCCATGTTGCAGTATACCTGGGAATCCTCCTTCACTGCATATTAAAAACTAATGTCAAAAAGTTGGAGGATGTACTTATTCAAATGGATATTTGCCGCGTAGCCCTCAACTGCCAGAAGACACCGCAGGGGATATAGGACAGTCAAACAAGTCCTGTATGACTCATTTGCATTGGCAACATTATACAGGTACTATGTGCCCCCCCAAAAAAACCTACTAGTCAATTCACTCACCTACATTTCTTTTATCAAACAATCAACAACTACTGGGGTACAGGGTGCCACCCCTCTAGCAATTGCATCCAGGGTTGTCCACCATGTACAGAAGAGTATGTGGATCTAATTAGAGGCATTAGCTGAAAATTTAATTTTGGGGTATAATTCCCTGGAATAATTGCATTCCCTTTGCAATCAACATCCCCCCAATAAATATTTTCCCCTTGCAAATTAAATTTTGTTTTTTTTAACTTTTTATATTTTAATACTAAAATTTTAAGATTGAACTATGTAATATTAAAATTTCACTATAAGAAATTTAATATTACATATTTCAATATTAAAATTTCATTATCTAAAAGTTAATATTAAAATTTTAATAATACATATTATAATACTTAAATTTTTAATATTAAATATTTCAATATTGAATAAATTGCAATTTAATAAAAATAGTTAAATTTTGAATATTTAAACTTTAATATTTAAATTTTAGGATTTATAATTATAATTTTACTTTTAATATTTTAATTTTAATTTTTAAATTATAATAGTAATATATAATTAGGTTGATAATAATAAAGGGACAGTTTAATAAAGTGAACATGTGTAATAATAAAATATGATTTATAATTTTTTTATTTTCTAGCGCGTTGAGTACAGGTTCATTTATTACATAAACAAACAACAAGAATTGAATTTATCCGCATCATGCAGCCTGCTCCACTTATATTCTAAACAAATGATTGTTTAGGACTTGGATTACCTTTCCCTCATAATATGATTTGATAAACATATTCAATATGCTTGACCTGCATCCTAAGTACTAATTAGTAAGCAATATATGAAAATCATTGGTTTCCGTGTTGTGTGGCTATAGTGGCACTGAAATAACAAGGATTAGATGATGACCTGCAAGGTCTAATTTGTGGCTTAGAAAAACCAAAGTACCATCAAGGATTCACAATTATTTAAATAAACTAATTTATTTCTATCTTTGTTTAATTTATTTATTTGTTACAGTAGTTTTAAAAGCTATGGCAACAACCAAAAATACCTCAGATTTAAACAAAATTATTTCAGATTTAAACAAAATCCAACTCTCAGGTTAAAATATACACTCTGTTAACAGGGTTTATTGTTGTTAATGGGCAAAATGAGTCACACAGCAACAAAGGGCTCACACACAAAGCAAAACCATTCAAAATACAATACAAAATACATTGATTCACAAACAAAATGATGTGAGTTGACTTTCAGTGTACATATGTTTACTATGTGAATTGGTGACAAAATACACCCAAGCAAGGTGTTTCAAAACGCAAACCAAAAACAAAACACAATAGCAACTCACTACGTAAATAAAATCACTCACGCAATGTGTGCAATGGATTTTAATCATTAATGATACTAAGGTATCTAAAATAAGACACAAGATCTGAAATATAAATTTTAAAAATATTGTGTTGGGTGTTTGAATTTGGCAATAAAATCTGGGGAAATGGGTGGATTTTTTTGAGTATTTTAAAATGGGCGTTGTAAAACCAAAAACAACTAATTAAGAAATAAAAAATCTATAATTGGGATATTGGGTGGGAAAAACTTTAATTAAATATCCATATTCAGATAAAAGCAAAAATTAAAATTATGGAGTAACTTAATTGAGTTTTATTTAATATTTTATTAAATTATAAAATGAAAGGAACACAACAACAGAGTACCAATACACCTGTTGTGTGCTGCAGTTGCGGTCACCCCTGCGGGTCAAAGAATAGAGTTAGTGCAACCCAAGTGCCTACTCAAGGAGGAGACAGGAGAGGGGAGTTCCATAGTGACGCTGCACTGACACAGCCGGTTCAAGGAGCACAAGCTGCTAGGGTGAGGAGCATAAATCCTTGGGTCCCAAAGCTGACCCAGAAGCCAACCCAGGTCACCACTACAAAGAAAGTTAGAAATAAGGAGGTAGAACTTACTTTGTATGTGTTTGACGTTGTGTACTGGCAAGAGCCAGTCCCGTCAGCCATGCTGGAGAAGATGAAGCCTGTACTTGATACTAACTACAAGCCCTACGTCAGTGATGGCAATCAGGAGGATGACAAGGAGCCCCAGTTCTATCAAATTGATGAGGGACAGCTGGTGTTAAAAAAGATTGCAGCCTTCTATACCAAGGTACCTATGCCCTGTGTTGTGCCCAATGCCAACAAGTCAATCCCCACCGCTAAAAAGCCTGCCCAGAAGCGCATCCCTGACATCAAATGCACTATCCATCTTAAGCTAATGCGGGAATCAGGTGATTACAAGGCGGCTGTGGCCCTTGTTGGAGTGGATCCCAAGTACACCAGCAAGACCTTCCAAAAATTCATCAATACTGGTTGTGTCCTTGCCGCAGAGAAATCCTTGTGTGTTCCTACCATGCTCACCAAGGAGCACAAATGGGCAATCTGCCAGTGGATCACCCGGGACTGCCATCTTGAACTGGCAAATATACAGGCCATGGCTAAACCTACTTTTGGGATTGAGGCCTCAATTTCCTTTTACTACCATCTGGTGAAGGGAATGCAATTTTCTTGGGAAAAGCTTGGGGTATCCCCCTACAACAGAAACAGCCCAGCCAACATTGACGTCCTTAAAAACTACGCAGAGGCGTACACTGCCCTCAAAGCCAGGGGGAGGGTCAAATTCTATTACATTGACAAATAAGCATTTGCCTCATCTATGCAGAATGTATATGGCTATGTCCCAAAAGGCTCCAATGACAGGATGGCTTGGCGTGCTGCAGTCCGCGCCACAGCCTACTTGATGGTGGCTCTCCTTGGTCCAAAGCAGGTCAAGCTCTACCAAATGATATTGGGTTTGCATAACAGCAGGACATTTCTATCATTTCTCTGATTGGTCCAGGAGCACCTGAGGCGCACAAGCCCTGGCTTCACCAATGTCATTGTGTTGGACAAGGTTGGTCTCCACAAAGTGGCTGACATTCTTGAAGAATTTTCATCAATTGACACCAGCATTGCTGTGGGCCCCCAGCAATTGGCCACAGCAAATTTATGCCTTCTCTTCCTCCCAGCCTATTTGCCCTTCCTAAATCCCATCAAGGAAGTCTTTGGGTGGCTCAAGCAAGTTGTCAAGCAAGGAACCCCAACTGGGATCGAGGACCTCTTTAATTTGCTGCAGGCCAGGATCCACACCCTCCCAGCTGAGACCGTGGCCAAATTCTATGGCCACACTGATTTGTTCATCCCCGCTTGCCTTGCCAAACAGCCAATCAATTAAAGGCTTAGTGTGTCCAATTTTTTTATATTCTCTTATTTACTATTCAAGATTTATTAATTATTGTTTTATATTTAGATGTTTCCACGCCCGCAATCACATTCAGAAAATCCATCACTAGATGTAAGTAATTTATTTATTTTATTATATATTATTTTATTATATATTATTTTATTATGCCATCTGAGGTAATCTCAAACGCTCAATATTGGATTACGCAAAAATATTTAAATCATTTTGGTCAAATAAATATAAAAATAGTTTTAAAAAAATTAAATGTAAAATGTACAAGTTAGAATTTATTTTATTAATGTATAATTTTATGCTTTTATGAAAACTGTTTCTGCAATATATTTTGCAAAACTGGTTTCCTGAGATGAATTTTATAAAAATTCATTATAATAAAAATAATATAAATTGTAATAAAATTTATTGGAATCATGTTTTTATTGTGTGCGCCTGTAGTGGGTTCTTTGGTATGTACCCACCCCGCAATGGAGGTGGCACACAACCTTCACTGCCACACTGTGGGCAGTGGATACGCCCTTATTAAAAAAACTCCCTCCTGCTGGTGAAGGGAAGTAGGGTAAGGTGTGAACTGAGGAGCAGCTTTTTGGGTGGGGCTGCAAACCCGTAAATCCCTGCCAGGACCAGGGCGTCTTGGATTACATGGTCCACCAAGTCATATCCAGGGGGGACCTTCTTCCTGTTGAGTGTGAGCTGGTCCTTGTTGATTCCCAGAAGGACCCCTTCCAGGTTCTCTACAGACGTGCTCATCCCAAAGTAGAATAGGAACCCCAGGTAAACAACCAGATGAAGCCTTTGCCCAGCAAAGGCTTCCATGAACTCAAACAGTTTATTATAGACCGCGCTGATCTTCTTGCTGTTCCTGGTCTTTGCAAAGGTCAGCTCCATGGCTGCAGGGAGCCCCGTCTCATTGGCACTCCAGGCCAACCCAAAGTTGGCAAGGAGGATTTTTGTCTTCTTAACGGCTGTTGCGTCTGCAACAGCCAATTTGCCCACTGCGCGCCCAAAGTTCTCCAATAGGTAAGACAGGGTGTGCTCCAACGGGAAGCAGAAGCTAGCAGCTGCATAAGCCTGGCCCATCTCCGGTACATTCTTGAATGGGAGCGTCACCAGGACGTCCCAAACAAGCTCAATGGAGTTTACACAGTAAACTTCACTGAGGTTAACTGGGTCCAGGCGGACCAGTTGGGCATCCTTGTAGGCAGTAACTGCCCACTCAGATGCCCCTTTGGCATGTGTAAGTTCTGCCAACACCTCCCGCAACATTGGAAAGGACCCGTGGATACAGTCCTCCATCTCCTGCACAACAGGGGGGGACAGATACAATTTCTTGGCCACATGAGTGGCATAATTTGCACAAAAGGTGGCCAGGACAAAGGAGACCAGGACTTGGCAGAGTTTGCTGTCTACATTTTCTAAGAAAAAAGGTAAGTTTTTTGAAAATTTATTAATTTTGTTTTTTAGGCTATCTTCTTGTGTTTCTTCCTTGCCCACAGCCTTGGCCGGCTTGGCCATTCTTGGCGCAATCAATTGTGCTGGCAATTTGGTATCCTCTGCCCTGGCACGCTTGGCAGGCTTGAGATGTTCATACATCTTCAGGTCATCAACCCAGACGGATGGCGCAGAAAGATTGTATGCCTTAAAAATGCCAGACACCCCAGAGAAGACCATCAAGCATCTTCTCAACTTCCAGAAAACAGTGGTGGAGGGCCTGCAGTTTGACATTAGTGCCTTTGCGGACACCTTGTCAATTTTGTCCCCAGTGAGGACGGTAGACTTCACTTTGGCTTTGAATTTGCGGTCAATGTCCTTGATTTTGGCAATTGCCAAGTCAAGGTCTTTGAGTAGTTTTTTGAGTTCTCTCATTTGATTTTTTTACTAACCTTTCCATATGTTTTTATAGCTTTTGCCCCAATAAATTCTGTATTATTTTGATACTGTTGCCTCTTTGTTTATTTCTTTTTGTTTTCCCATCTACTACATTATCCCATCTTTTTTACCCATTTTGTATATGTTTTATGCTCATCTCAATATGTGTTGTTTGCTTTTTGTTGGCATTGTTTCCTTGATTACCATATTATTTTTAGCACTTAGACATAGCCCCTTGTGAAAATATTAACAACAATTTGGTGATCAGCTAAATTTGAATTAGAAAATTATAGTGTTAACTGTTTTTAGATAAAGTTGTTACTGATCCAAATTCAAAACCTTAATGATAAACTTTAAGCCAATCAGGAGCCAAGAGATAAAGTGATTGTTGTGACATAAAGGAACATTCAATAATTCTTTGGTGCATGTGCGCTAATTAATATGATTGGCTGGATGTTTTTCCATTGTACGCCATTGCCGCTGTGGCAAGTTGTTGATGGACTAGTGCTAACCTAGTAGCTGATTGGGCACTAGTCCATCAACAACTTGCCACAGCAGCAATGGCGTACAACGGCAAAACATCCAGTCAATCATATTAATTAGCGCACATACACCAAAGAATTATTGAATGACCCTTTATGTCACAACAATCACTTTATCACTTGGCTCCTGATTGGCTTAAAGTTTATCATTAAGATTTTGAATTTGGATCAGTAACAACTTTATCTAAAAACAGTTAACACTATAATTTTCTAATTCAAATTTAGCTGATCACCAAATTGTTGTTAATATTTTCACAAGGGGCTATGTCTAAGTGCTAAAAATAACCATGTTCTGGATCTAGATACACAACATAGTAAATATATGATTTTATAGAAATAAGCTGAACATCAAGAATAAAACCAACTATAAACAAAAAGAACATGAACAATTAAAATTCAAAATACTGATAATATAAATAGAAAATGTTTAGTGACAGGGGTTTATTGGGGCAGGGGAGAGTGATGCCTAGGAGGCAGAATAATGCAGGAAGAAAGACGTAGAGGCGGTGCTGGCCTGGGGGGTCTGGGATTGGGTGGGTTGGGCTTGCGGGTTAGGGGTGTTGGTGATGGGGGTGGAGGTAGGAGGATTTTGCGTGATGGCTGCCATATAACACTTGTTGTATTCCTCATTGGTCATTGGCTGGATGGGCTGGTAAGTGGCAGTGGCCTGAGGTGAAAGGTGCTTATCCTTACGTGATTGGTTGCCCATGTTCACATGGAAAAAATTTGTGCAAACAAGTCAGCCATCATCTGGTAGCCAAAGAGAAAATTGTGGTCAAGGACCCCAAGATAGAGGTTGGTGAAAGCCTGAGGGTGGCGCTCTCGTAATGTGGATCCCATGTTGAAGAAGACAACATCAGCCAGATGGACGTCTGCATGGCCAGCGGGGTAGACTGAGGCCTGGTGCCCGTGTCCCTGGATGGCCTCAAGGGCGGTGGAGCTATCCTCCATCTGATGGCTCAAGAAAACCTGGTACTTGGAATTTGAGCCATCCCAGGAGTTGATTAATCCACCAAGAATGTGGCTGTATGAGTAGCCATTGATGAAATCTGGGTTTGTCCAATAGTAGATAAAACCATTGGCTGAAACAGCCAGAAATGCACCAATGAACGTCCCCTTCTTGACCTTCTTCCTTCTATTCTTGGCGGCAGCTTTTCCTTGCTTGCCAAAATCATCAAAAGCTATTGATAGCTTGTAATAGGAGATGAACATGACATCATCAGTTAGACTAGTCAGGCATCAGACCAGGATTGATTCAATGGCAGTGTCATACGGGGAATCCTCAGTGCCATCCCATTGGTTGCCGGCAAAATTGGTAAGAACCTGTATGAAAGCCATCTTCCCATACATCCAGAGCTGCATCATGCGCTCAGAGACCCATATGTTATGGTGCGCAAGCTGCTTCTGGACCTTGGTCAAGGGAATCTTGGGATCCCGCTGGAGGAGGTCAAGCATGATTGGGTATGCCTCAGATATTTATGACTTGGGGGCCTTCTTGGGCTTTTTGGCTGTCCCAATCAGATTCCCCCTGTTCATCAGGTTGTTGAATTGCCGCATGGCAGTAGCTTGGGTAAATTTCAACTGGGTGGCAATCTGTTCCCAGGACAGACCCTGTAGATTCAGTGCCACAATTTCCTGAAGAATTTAGGCGGTGATGATTTGTTGCTTGAGGCGCTGGGCCGGGGGAGCTGAAGCCTGATTGGCTGTAGTGGGGAAGGTTGGCTGGTGGCAGGAAGTTGTTCCAAATCAAGGTTGCCATCCTGATTAGTTGGTTGGTGGGCAGCTTGTGCGGGGGTGGGTACGGGAGCAGGGGCAGAGCTAGACACTAAGTGACTCTCAAACAAGTCAAAGCCATAGGGGTCGGTGGTCAGATACAGGTCAGCTTCCTCGTTACCCGCCTCAAAGGCTTGGGTGTAAACAGGTGCCTTCACATTCTGATCCTTGCCTTCATTAAAGATGGCTTGGCTGCTGCTGGATTGGCTGCTGGCGCTGTCAAATATATTGCTTGTAAAAAACCATTGTAAAAAACCTAGGATAAAATCACTAAAAGTAGAAATTTTAAAATTTAATGATTTATTTTTATTGTAATCTTGAGTCCATATTTGAAAGGTTCTCAAACCTTTTTCATACAAATCTGGAGCCATGAGAATGGATAAAATGCCCCTGTTCCTAAATTGGATAGCTGTTGATTGGCTGTTAAACTGTTATTTTTCTATTTTAGGCTGCTCATACTACACATCTTGTGTGAGTTCATTTTGTTTTGTGCTTGTGTAATCTCGCTTCTAGATTGCTCAAGTTTTGTTTTGTTTTAGTTCTTTTGTTGGTGCCTCATATGAATCCTAATTGGATTATAATATACTCCGGAACAGCATTCATCCATTTCACTTGTTGTGTCAGTTCATTTTGTTTGTGGTTTGAACTACACCGCTTGATGTTTGATATAATTTTGTATAATGGGCTAGTGAAATTTTGTTTTTTATTTGACAGTCCATTTATTAACTGAAATTTTATAAATTAATTGAATCTGGAATCTTGCACAACTTGGATTTTGTTTAAATCTGAAATCATTTTGTTTAAATCTGAGGTATTTTTGGTTGTTGCCATAGCTTTTAAAACTACTGTAGTGCAAAAGCCAACAATAATATTCAGTGCATTATAATAAAAATATATCCATCTTACCTAGTATAATTAATTTTACTTACCTTTTCTACATATTCTTATATGTCTATAATAAAATTAAATGTCACATTATTATATATAAATAATAATTTTTGAGTCCTAATAAAAACAAACTAAATAAAAATAAAAACAAATAAAACCCAGAGCGCCCATTTATCTGATTGGCTTGGAGGCCAGGGCTTTAGGGAGAAAGGATTCCAAGTGCTCATAGAAAGCTGCCACTACATTGGGTGGCATTGCAAATTGGCTGATCTCAAGAATGTTGAAGAGATCCTCTGTGTCCTGAGGGAGGCCTTGTTTCACCTTATTCTTGATCCAACCAAACACCTCCTCAATTGGATTCAGAAATGGGGAATATGGCCAGAGGAAGAGAAGTCCTATTAGACAATTGGTAACCCGGTGGCTGGAGGTGTGGCTGTTTTTGTCAATGGGGGGAAACTTGGACACAACCAGATCCACTTTGTGGAGCCCAACATTATCAAGCACAACAACATTGGTTGTGTCACTGTAATTTATCTGAAGGCACTCCTTGACGGCTTGTAGAGAATCAAGAAATGTTCTGCTGTTATGGGAGCCCTTAATCATTTGGTATTGGTCCAACCCGCAAGGACCAAGAAGCACAACCATTGAATAGGTCTGGGAACAGACAGCTGCATAATGGGCTACACCGTCCTTGGACCCCTTCTTGACCCACCCATGCCTAGACCTGAGTGAGGAGGAAAACAACAATTTGTTGATATAGAAGAACTGGACATTCCCAGTCTCCTTTAGTGCCAGATATGTCTCAGCATAAATGTGTCAATCCTTGATGGTCTTTTCACTGTTCCTATTATACGGCAAAACTCACAGTACTTTCCAGGAGAAGCCCAAATCAACCATTGTTTTGTAGACAAGGGTTTTGGAAATAGAAAGCCTGAACTCCGTGGCAAGGATTGATTGGACAGCAAGTGTGTCCAGGTGGCAATCCTTGGCTACCCACTGCTTGATTGCATCAATATGAACAGGCTGAAGGAGTTTGGGCTGCCACTTAGTCTTGGTGGATTTGGCAATTTTCCCAGTGTTGCCATACTTGATGTTGATGTCAGCAATGTATCTGGCTGTGACACCAAATTGGGACGCAATATCCCAAACTGCCATTTCCCTGTTCAAGAAGTTGAGGAGAGCTTTACGCTCACTATCCGTCAACCAGTGCCAGCCCTTGGCAGGTACCACAGCATCCTGGCTACCAGGCTCAACACAGGGGACAGGGACCTTTGTGTAGAAGGTGGGATCATGCTTGCTTGCAGTGGCGCTGTCAATGGTTGAATACACAATAGGCGCAGATGGTTCCTCAGTTGTGGCCAATGGTTGATAGGAGGTATCAAAAACGCAGGGGCAGGAAGTAGCAACTCTTGGGTCAAGAGTGTGGGGCCAGGTGACAACTGGGTATATGGTGGAGGTGTAAGTAACCTCATTATTCCTGGTGACCCTGGTGTAGGAGGCTTTTGTGGCAGGCCTTGAGAGTGGCTTCTGTCTGGGATTCAGGCTGGTTGATCGGGCTTGGGATGCAGGAGGTGGTTGACTGGCTATGATGCCTTGGGAGGCCTGTGTATTGGCATGACTCCCCTTGAGTTGGGTTCTGGGTCTGTTCTTGGACCCTCTGGGACGCTCTCATGGACAGGCTGCCCCGCAGGCTGGTGCAGGAGCAGGTTGGGAATGTGATTGACAGTCTATAAAAATAAAATAAAAAATATATTTTAGATTAAACATGTATTTATTTGGATTTATTAGTTTAGTTTTGGGTAGTTATTTTCTCTTGAGTTAGCCTTGAATAGTAACAGAATTTCTATATCCGTGATTTGAAGTGTATAATATTGTATCCTTTCCAGTTTTAGATAATTTTAAAGTTTAATCACTTTTTATGTCTAAAAATGGTTGTTGAGATTGAATTTTTTATTTGATTTTATACAGAGTGGAGCTTTTTTATTTGGGTTGGTGTTTCCTAGTGTGCTTAGTGTACATTAAATTTGGATTCCAGTTCCCACAATTAATATCTGAGTTTACTAGTGGCATTCAAAAGTGATTTGAAATTTGGTTCATGGATTTGATAATCCCGCAATTTCAAAATACATAGTAAACTTAATGAAAATGGCTAATGGATTTGAACACTTCAAATCTGGTTTGAGTTAATTCATTTTGTCCATTGAAAATATGCAGTTTGACTTGAACTTTGCAAAGTGTCTATGAGTTTCTGCATTTTCAAACATTTAAATAAAAATACAAAGAATTCAATTTAATTAAAAAAAGGCCATCCCGCAAAAGTGATTCAAAATTTGAAACAAGGATTTGACAATCCCACATTTTTACATTCAGGTTTTGAATTTACAGTAAATTGGGAAAGCAATTGTTTGATTGTGCAATCAGGCGCTTGATTGCTTGCAGGTTCTAGTATTAACTGTAGCACTTTAGCATGCAGCAGCCAGACCAATGTTCATGATATATCAGCCAATGTCCTTTCATCCTCAGGTCCCAGTGCGCAAATTCCATGACATTTTGCAAGTATCACTGAAAATGATGCCACCAGGCCTCTGGTGGAACAAAAGGCTAAGTATTCCCCAGTAAGTATAAATAGTGAGGAGAAAAAGCCTTCCTCACTGTTCACATATTAAATAAATAACTTTATGCCCAGAACTCATTATTTTCTTGCAGGAATTATCTATTTTTGCACCAATATAATTATTCTGTTTGCATCTATTTATGAATCCACTACACAATACAACCACACCTATATGTTTCCTCCTGGCTCTGCTCCTGTCACTTTGGTTAAGCTATCTTGCAACATTGACTTGGAGTTTTTCCACCCTCATCACCTGGATCTTCCTCCTGGCCACCCTAGAGTATTGATTCTGCCTACCATAAAGGAGATCCCCTCCACTCCCCCCTTGCCTAACATGACTTTTGCCCAAGACTTCAGTAAGTTGGGGGTTTGTCCACATTACAGTATTGAGGCTGGCCAGTCAGGTTTTGCCTCATACTGAAAGTTGATGTCCTCTGGCTACTGCTGTGAATGATATAGTCAGGATTGCACCAATTGTGTACAGGGCCTTTAAGGCCTGGCCTGCCTCCTCTGTGAGAGTTCAGCTGGACTCTGGTATGGGCTGTGACAACAGGACCTTTCCTATTATTTGGCTTCAGCAACAACAGAATCCCACCAGTTGCTGTATTAATCACCACACCAATTGAAAGCACATCTGTCTTCATACAGGTTCACTTTTATCAACACAGACACAATGTCCAACACTATAATAAAAACCATATATCTTCTTCAAGAACACAGAATCTTGACAATAGTCATGATGCTGTAAATTGAAATGGTATTTTTACTATGATTTCAAGATAGTGTAAATTTGAGATGATGTATTTTGAGATGACATTTTTGAGGTGATGTATCCTATCTGGCCCTGACATTCAATTGATTCCCAGTTAGCCCACCAACTGACAAAGTACAAGAATGATGAGCAGTTTTTAACACTTAGTGGTTTATTTATTCAATTATTGGTTCAGGAGACCTAGCAAATAGTGACCTCAACTCCTAATTCTGATTTAAATATTCTATCAGAACAAAACCTTGGCTTCAAAAAAACCTTTTCAAACACCACACTACCTACATAATCAAAATTATAGCTTTATTTTAGCAATAAAATTCTCTTTCTCAGTTTCAATAAAATTATTATTCTCTTATAAATTTTCCATTTTCCTTATTTAATATGCTTTCTAAACTATGTTCAAAAACATAATAAAATAAAACAAGCTAAAATGACCATCTTCTAATACATCAATCACTTATTTTAAAAATTGCAATTTTTTTGGATAGATAGAAGTACTCTTTTTAAACCAAGTTAACACTTAAGTTAGTTTGATTTCTGACTATCTAGTACAAAATAGCTATACTGTACACTAAACTATTATTTCAAATTACCTTCACTATTTTGAATCAGCTATAACACTTGTCATGAAACTTTTAGAAACTACTGTAATTAAATAAACATATATTTTGATATATATCTATTGGCACAAACAGTACAATCAGATTTCTTAAGCTTATTAAAATATAAACTTTTTGATTATTGTGAGTACTAACTAAAACTAACCTTATAGACCAGATAAACATTTTTCATTTTTTAAGTTTATTATTTAGATAGTTTGGCTATTAGAACTTAATACAGTTATGTCTTTTGCTGCCAAAAACATATTTCAATTCAATAAAAGCCTGACAACATCTATTATTTTTTTATAGTTATATAAAGACAAAAAATTGTTGTTTTTTAAAAGTTGACTCTCATTTAGCCATATCTATTTTTGTAAATATGGTATATTACATAGTGATTTTACATTATAACTATAATACAGTTAGTTTTTAAGGACTTCAACACTAAACGGTGGGTTATTTTTTTAAAAGCCAAAATGCAACTGCTAAAAGATAAATATAAAACTACTTTTCTTTGTTAAGCTACCTAAAGGTATAATCTTATTCAAATTTGTTGTAAATTAATAAAATATTGATTAGAAATAAAAGCAAATGCAAAGACATCTTGTCCCCTTACTAAGCATGACATTAAAAAAATTAGGTGTAAAACTAGTTTCCGATGCGTATATATTTAAAGACAATAAACACGCTTCAAAAAGAGCCATCTTCTAATGAAGTTCTTTTTGGTAGTCTATAAGCTCTGGCCGAACAGCTTATTATTCATTTTAGAAATCCTTATGTCTTCCCAGCTATTTATCTATAGAATTACGTTGTATTTCTGCCATTCTAAAGTTCAGAATCTACAAGCAACTACATATCTTTGCAGTTGGGTCTTTAAACTAAAGTCAGCTAGCACTCGTCATGACTATTGGTACGATAAGACTTTTAAAAAAACGAAAAAAACAGAGATAAAAGATATTTGAGGTAAGTTGGTTTTATTTTTCAGGAGCGAAGTCAGAACGAGGAACTCGTGCCTAGAAACTAGTTTGTGTTAAAGAAGAGCTTAAAAGTGTTTAAAAACATAAAAAAATAATCAGAGGTAGAATTTTTGATCACAGGTCGGCTGACTTAAGTTTTAGATGAGCAAGCTCTTCCTTTCCTTAAGCCTTTTACTTTTCAATGCTTAGAAAAATAATTCACCTACAGGAGAACCCTGCAGATAACTTTTTTGACTAACCTGAGCATAAGTAAAAGCAACCTTTGCAGCAAGCTGCTAGTCATAGAATGGATAAACTACGGTTTCATCCTTGTATCTAAGAAAATAAAATAAAAAGATGACTTACTTAAAAGAAATGAAGTTTTAGAAATGAAAGTAACGCTTAAATAGGTCTCCTTGGATATAAACGTGGTCTTTGAACACTAATAAAATATTGTTCCCCCCTCCCAAAAAAAGGTCTCTTCGGATGTAAAAAGTCGATCCAATCCGACTTGGTTTTATAAGTTTAGATCGTATTCGATATTTTAACTCAATTCAATTCAAGTCAATAGCTTTTTATGTCACTTGGATTTGAGATTTTATATCGAACTTATAAACCACTATGATTTTCCAAGTTCTCTCAATTTTTAATCACAACAATCAGAAATGCTCCTTAGTCTAGGATTTATAAAAATTTAGCTAGTAATGAGGAGCTCAAATTTCTCCCAATTTAGGAATACCTGGTATTAAGTTTACGTTTAATTAGCAACTAAATAAAACAGAAAATTGTTTTCTTGATTTTTCTGTTATAAATATACCGTCAAACATATTTTCATCAATCCCAATTTAAAGTACAAATCTTTATTACTTGTTTTTTTACCTTTATGCTTGAAAAAATGTATGTCTGAAATTTTATTGTAAGTTCAAGAAATATTGGAATAAAAATGATGTCTGATTCAAAAAGTATATTGTTTGAGTGAAAAAAGATATAAAATAATCAATTTAAATCAAATATAATTAAACATTAGTTTTTTATCATTTTGAATTCTTAAAAATGGTGAAGTCTGATAGAAAGATAGTATATTTGTGCTATAATTTTTATGTGTATTCTGATTTTGGTGATAGTTTAAAAAATAAAAGTAATATTATTGTGACAAGCCAAATTCATAAAAGATCAGATAACCATTTGTGTAAGGTCTTGCCTATAGTGGTGCAAGGTTATAAACTAAAGTGTGTGAAGCATTAGGGTTAAGATTCAGAAGGTACAAAAAGGTAGGAACTGTCTGTAAGATAACTTTACAGAATCCTGCTAAAAACCTATACTATGTTACAAAAGGAGTGATAGAGTTCAAGAACCCTAAGCAAAGAAGATAAAACAAGGTGTTTAATAGTGAACAATTTGTAACTAAGGAAATGTCAATATTTGGATACTCTTCATCAGCAAACTGGTACATATAACTATTAAAAGGCTCCTTAAGGAAAAATAATGAATACAACAAGCCTAAGGCTTGTTGTTTTACAACTTCTATTTATTCAAGAAAAGAAAAGACTAAACTTAAAAATGAATTAATAAAAATGTACAAATTTCTAAAAATTAAGATCTCAAGTTAAAATTTGATAAAGAATTGAAGGGTAGAAATCACTTAGAATTTTGGCTTAAAGCCTACTCTTCATAAGCTCTTTATTTATAGAAAAATCTCTGTCAGTTGGGAGTGATAGGTAAAGGGGGAAAAGTCAAGGACAGAAGAAAAACTGGAGAAGTTTGGGACACCTGGAGAAAAAAGAGGGAAACAGAAACTCAGTAGGAGTAGATCTGCAACTTGAAGCTGGTGGGAACGGCAACGACATAACCAGGAGTTTTGAAGAGTGAGTGAAAATTAAAGTTCTCTAACTTTAAAGTAGAGAATATATAGCTAATAAAATAGCTATAAGCAAAAAGAAGACAACAACAATGGCAATTTGAACGCAAATTAACGTAAAACAAGGTAAATTACTTTAAAATACTTAAATATTAACTCTTAATTCAAAATTTCATTATCAAAAAATACAGAAAGATTAAACCAAGTGTAAGCAATAAAGTATGATAGTTCAAAGAGCCTGCCCTTCAGGGCAGGGCATGACAATCTGACTCCTGACTTGACTCAACCTGCCGCTTAATTCAGGCAACTACTAATATATGATACCCAGTTGTGATATCTTGATTATCATAACTGTCAATTCACCTATATTGTACAAATAAAATCAGTCACATGCTATCAAAGATCAATCTTAAGAAACCCCCTTTCACAAGTCATCACCTGATAGTCTATTACTGGGTATAAAATCCTTTATTTTTCCTTAATAAATCATATCTTAAACCAGTTTTTTTTTTTTTTTTGATAACTGAAGCTTGCAGCACAATTACAACAGTATTGCCAGATTACTATCATAGTAGTTCTTTTAATGCTGAGCATAAATTGTCTCAGTCAAAAAGCTGGTAAACACCAAAAGCCATTGACAAAATTTTTAGAATTGAAGAATTTAAATCAAAATTTCAATTAAAAATGGGTCACAGCAGCTCCAGTTAATCAGCAGGATCTAAATATCCGTAAAAAATTAACTTTGATAAGTTGACATAATCTCAGAGTCACTCAATATGCTCTCATTTATCAGAAAAACCATCAGAAGTTAAACACTCAAGGGTTTTTTTGCTTGCTGGACTAGATACAAGTTGCAATTATGAGGCAGGTTAGGGGACATAGATTCAGGTGGTATTGCTGAGTTGATAATTTTGAAACATATTGGAATTTTTCTATTGTTCAACTTCTAAGAGTTAAGCCCTTCTAAATTCTCAACTAAACAAAAACTATCTGCTCAATTTTACCTTATTTGTCAGGATTGACAATTTGTTGCCCCGGGAAACCCGGGCTGAAGGATGAGATTTGAACCCTGAACCTACATTCCTGCGGGCCGCAGGGCCCATGGACCAAGGGCCCGCCCGCCCGCGTTTCTTAGGGATCAAACCCCTGCAAGCTGAGGCTCCTGCCAAGTCCCAAAGCCAGAATACCTTCACTAGCTTGACCATAGTGGCGCCCAAAGAGGAGTCTCTCAAATTTCCTAATGGAAGCAGAGATGACGCCTCTGTGAATTTCATGAGTTTGAAGTCCTCTCAAACAATCAATCAAACCCTACTGCCAAAGATAAACCCAGGCTTTAGGCCTGACCCTGTGACCACAGCAAAGAATCAAGAAAATTGAGTGACCAAATTGGACGTTCTGACCAATGAGAGAACACCCAGCCAAGGTGCCATTTTGCCGCTCTCTCACCTGGGCCCTCTGGCTGCCCACTCACACTTTTTCCAATATTTTGACAAAGCCCCGATGGAAAATACTAAGTTTGGAGGCAGAATGCTATATATGCCTATAAATTCTGTGCTTGAACCTTATTGCCATTTTTAAATAAAGGTTATGTTACTTTGGCTCTTACAGCTATTGCCATATTTTGTATTTGCCGTCTATCAATTCAGTTCAAGATCACCTGGCCCTCTTGCCCCACCGCCCACAGTTTTCTGTCTAACTGGTGCACCCTTTGGGCCCGTCCACTTCACTGATTATCCCTTGAAGCCTGAATATAAGGATTATACACCAGAGAAAATCCTTGAACTTGACCCGCTAGCCCATGTCCAATCTGCTATTAGATACAACCGCCAAGGCCTGTGGATATTCTCTACCCCAAAACTATTTAGAGGAAAATTCAATTACCTACTGGCTTACAACATCTATATGGAACTAACCGTAACACCCAGACCAATGCCAGCCTCTTCACCCAACCTTCTAATCAATCATACCAGCAAGCTTTTTGGAATAGTGTACATCACCCTCACAGGGGTGGTGGACACCATTGTTCCGGCCGCCGGCTTGTGGTCTTGGGTGGGGAAGCCTGCTTCCTACCTTCTAAAGTTAGCTCCTCTCTTGTGGTGGGCCCTGCCTGCAAAAACCCCGGCCCAAGTTACCCATGAAAACAACGGGCCAGCCGCCTGAGACTGGATCCCTGACATTATTTCTCAAGGCATCCAGTAGTTGGCCTTCTCCACTACATCCCTTACAATTTGATTCTCAATTGTATTGTAACCAGAAGATGGGGTCCCGTCCCAAGTCCTACTTTTTCTAGGCCTCTCAATGTCCAGAGTTTTATTCTGAAGACTTGCTAATTTTGTTGCAGGCTATTTATCTGAGACTACTCTGACTAGCTTTAATATTTTTATTAAACCCCAGTTTTTTTGAAAATTTCACCAAGAGATACAATAGATTTCAAATCTGTTGAGATAAACAAAAAATCTCAGTCCAAAAACAAATACAACTCAGTCTAAAAATAAAATAAAAAATTAAAAAATTTATATTAAATTACAATAGATTTGGATCCAACTTGATTTCTCCTTTAGACTGAGTTATATTTGTTTTTAGACTGAGATTTTTTGTTATCTCAACAGGTTTGAAAACTACTGTATATGAAGACTTGTTGGTTGTTAATTATCAATTCTATGTGGATTGGGCGTTTATGTCACATCACTTAGATGTGTTTTCATAATATTCTGCTATTTCTGTCACATTTCCACCAAATACCACAGCCCAGAAGCCAGAATGATAGTGTCAATCACCTCATAAATACTGTAAATTCAGAACCTGAATGTAAAAATGCGGGATTTTCAAATCCTTGGTCCAAATTTTGAATCACTTTTGCGGGCAATTCAGCTGAGTGAAAATTAAAATATTAAATAAAAGTAACCATTTAATTTGACTTTTTTTGGTTTATTTAAATTGGCAAATTTTGAATCTCTTGAGCAGATAACTCAACTAACAAAAGATAAAACACAACAAACAAATGTGGGATACATGAATCAGAAATACAGGATTCTAATGTACAATTTGAGATTTCCTGTATGTCAAACAAATCATAGACATCATATAAAAATTAAAAAATATGAAATTGTGGGATTGTCAAATCCAAGAACCAAGTTTCAAATCATAATTGCAAGGAATTTGAAATAAATATAATTTATGGGTGTCTCAAAAAGGATTCTAAAGAATCTAGAGTGGATTTGTGCTAATTCTTTTTGGAATAATAGGCATTCTCAAAAATCACCCTATTCCATTTTAGGATGACTAAAATTTAGATCCTACTATTCACCAACTTAACATACTTAACAATAAAATAGACTAAAATATACACATCTCTTTTTGAGCTTAAATTTTTTTAATAAAAATTTATTATGTCTTCTTTCAACAACAACCAAGTCAACAAGCTGTTCCCTGGCCTTGACAAAATCATGCAGGGCTACGCAGGGTCTCTTAACAGTGAAGCCTCTGTCTATGGCCACTCCCAGCCTTCAGGCCCCTCTGCAAGCCTCACCCAGGAGTCTGTTCTTTCTCCTGCAACTTCCAGCATGGCCCTGTTTGCCCACCATGCACAGGCAGCTGCCAACCCAAATCCCTTATCAGCAATGGCATCCAGAACCAGCCATTTTATCCATGGAGTCACCCAGAGAGCCCAGGACCCCAAAACAGCCAATCAGATGGCATTGACCAGTTCCCAAGATGAACACATACCTCCCCCAGCCAATCAGCCTGCAAGACGCAGAAGAAAACTAATCACTCTGGAGATTGTTCTCAAAATGGTTGAAAAGCAAGGGAAGCTTATGTCTCTTGGGGAAATTGCGGCCACAGTGGGGTTTGCAAAGTCCACTGTGCCCCCCTACCAAGAAGACCCTGACTGGTGCCTGTACTTCAACCAAAGGTTATACAGCCCATCCTCTTATGATGGCCATTATGAAATGTGACCCACAGATGCCCCTGGTCCAGGTACGTCTCCAGTTGGGACTCCACAGCATCTTCATCAACAAAGGAACAGTGAATTTGTGGATGCACAGAGTTGTGGTTGCTGCTAGAATCTTGTCCAATCAAGTTCTCAGTGGCCCCATTTTGGTGGACACTGACCCCTACAATTCAACTATTATTAATTTTATCAAAGGGAGGGCAATGGGGGCCTGTAATAAAGTAATCTTCCTGTTGTATGCTAAGATATTTGCAAGTATCCAAGACTTTGAAGAGAAGTGTATCCAGTCTGATATGTACAAGTGCGGCCCAATATTGTATCAGTTTGTTGGGGTTTTATTGGCAGTTCCCCCATTGGGTGTCAATTAATACTTGGGAATCTTGAACACCGCAGATGGATATGCCTACCAGACAGAGCTCAAGGCCATGCTGGAGGAGTGGGCCACACAAAACTCTGTGCACACAGTTGTACTAAGTGCAGAGATGGAGTAGCAGGAATGTGCAACCCAAGAAATCAGGGCTGCAGGGCATACCTTCTGGTCCTACCCTATCAACTACGCCAACATGCATCTTACAGATGTATGTCTCTATAATTTTGGTTCCGCCCTCAGGCGCTTAAAGCCTGCCACCTACAACAAACTATGCACCCAAATTGATAAGGGGTATGAGCTTTTCTCTTCCGCGTCCATCCAGGACTTATTTGATCTCATCATCTTCTATGCAAGTGATAGTGATAAGTCCAGAAAGGACCCCTGTCTCCCCTCACGCCAGTCCATCTGTTTTGTCAAGCCAGTATATGTGACAGAAGAAGAATTTGAGCAATTGAAGCAATCAGCTCTTGCTGCCCCTTCCCAGTCAACAAACCCTGCCTCCCCAACCCCCCATTAAGCCACCTGCCTTCCAACCCTGACTCCCAAACCACCACCCATTCCCTCTCCACTATATCTGATGCCGCCTCTTTCACAGGCGCAGATGAAGGTAATGTTCATTCTACCCATCCCCTCCCCTTCCCGTTCTTTGATTAGTAAATAAAGATTTTCTTTGTGACAACTTATTAAAATTGATATCTCTCTTTCAATTCATAATTAATAATATTTTCTTTTTACATTATCAACATTTAATTGAAGACAATAAATGTAAATATTGCATCAAAATATCAAGAGTTGACATCTAATTGCAATATTTTAATGCAATATTTACGTTTATTGTCTTTAATTTATTAATGATGATGAAAAATATGTCTGCATTGAAGATAGCACTATAAAAACCAGTTTTTTGATGGAATTCAAACAAAATGTCAACAATCTATAACTTGATCAACAAATTAGAAGCACACCTGCAAAAGGTTGTTGAAATAGAAAAACATATTAGGGAAATAGTGACAGGAAAGCTGGGTAACAAGGGCCAGCCACTAATTTAGTCAAAAGAAGATGCTCTGGATAAATTGGGAAATATTATAGATGAAAAGAACAAAGAAGCATTACTTAATCTACAGGGAACAATTTTATCAAGTCTGAAGTTCAATAACACAGCCTACAATTTTTGGGAGTTCTGGCAGGGGGCCAAAGAAAACAATAAGATCAAACTAGTTGAAGGAACAGAAATTCAAAAGGAAATTAACACCAATGAAGAGGAAAACAATCAAATGAAAACAGATGAAAATGAAACACAATCAGGAAGCAGAAGCGCTTCAAGAAATACAGGAACTTTATCAAATGAGAACCAAGAAGAAACACAGGTTGCAAGAAAGATAAGAAAAATTCAGCCTAGAAAAATTAATGAAGAGCATCCAACACTCATGAAGTTTGCCAAAGTGGCACCTGTGGCTGAGGGGGCTGCAGGGGAAACAATCAGTAAGTCTTTTTATGTTTTACTTATATTTATTTTAGTCATCACCAGGAATGGGGATGAGGTTGCAGAAGTGGCAGCTTATACGCCAAGTTGGTTTTACAGGGGTTACCAGTCACTGGTGGCCCCTGTAAAACAAATAAATAAAAACCAAATAAATAAAATAATTCAACAGAATATGAATAATTTTTTAATATTGAAGCTCAAGATAGGGAATATTCACCACCTGCGGGGTGCTTGCCATGGATAAGGAAAGCATATGAACTAGGATCAAGTATCAACTTCAAAGAAATGAATGAAATTTGTGGGGATATCAAACTAAACTTCAATGAATACATATACAAAAGCATTCAAAGATTCCCCTTCACAAACATCAACAAATATGAAAAGAATTTAATAAAAATTGACTTTCAAATAGGAAATGAATATTTGAAATCTGCAATTTTTAATGAAGTATTTAAGGCACTATCAAATAAAGTTGGGGATGCAGTCCTCTTGAATAATTTTAAACCTTTATTAATATTGTTTGCCGAGGCCTGGGGGGCTGATTCAAATCAGGCGCCCCCCAGAACTCTCTTCAAGTTCAATCAAGCATCCTATATTAATAGGTTAGTTCAAAATTTCAAAAAATTATGCATGTTCTCAGAAAAGTATACCTTGCAGAGAATCCACATCACGGTATATCTGGGAATCCTCCTACACTGCATATTAAAAACCAACGTCAAAAAGTTAGAAGATGTACCTATTCACATGGATATATGCTGCGTAGCCCTTGACCGCCAGAAGACACCACAGGGATATAGAACAGTTGAGCACGTCCTGTATGACTCATTTGCATTGGCAACATTATACAGGTACTATGTGCCCCCCAAAAAACCTACTAGTCAATTCACTCACCTACATTTCTTTTATCAAACAATCAACAACTACTGGGGTACAGGGCGCCACCCCTCTAGCAATCACATCCAGGGTTGTCCACCACGTACAGAAGAGTACGTGGATCCAATTAGACACATTAGCCAAAAACTAAAATTTGGGGTATAATTCCCCAGAATAATTGCATTCCCTTTGCAATCAACATCCCCCAATAAATATTTTTCCCCATGCAAATTATTTTTTTTACTTTTTATATTTTAATACTAAATTTCTTAATATTGTAATATATACTATTAAAATTTTACTATAAAATTTTTAATATTAAATATTTTAATATTAAATATTTAAATATTAAATATTTAGTATCTAAAAGTTAATTTTAAAATTTTAATAATACATATTACAATATTAAATTTTTTAATATCAAATTTTTCAATATTGAATAAATCACAATTTAATAAAAATAGTTGAATTTTGAATATTTAAACTTTAATATATAAATTTTACAATTTATAATTATAATTTTACTTTTAATATTTTAATTTTTATTTTAAATTTTAGTATGTAAATTATAATATTAATATATCTAATTATATTACAAGACATTAGTTAAAGTTGCAACCACACCAATTATTAAAATTAAGTTAAAAATGTTTTTATTTACTAGCTTGTCAAGTACAGGTTTATTGATCACATAGATAAACATCAAGAATTGAATTTTTCTGCATCATGCGGCCCGCTCCACTACTGTTCTAAACAAATGATTGTTTAGAACTCAAATTACCTTTCCCTTGTAATGTGATTTGATAAACATATTTGATATACTTGACCTGTGTCCTAAGTACTAATTAGTAAGCAATACATGAAAATCATTGGTTGCCATGTTGTGTGGTTATAGTGGCACTGAAATAACAAGGATCAGATGATGACATGCAAGGTCCAATTTGTGGCTTAAAAAAGCCAAAGTACCATCAAGGATTCACAATTATTTAAATAAACTAATTTATTTCTATCTTTTTTTAATTTATTTATTTGTTAGGGCAAAAGCCAATAGTAATATTCAGTGCATTATAATAAAAATATATTCCTCATACCTAGTTTAATTAATTTTACTTACCTATTCTACGTATTCTTATATGTCTATAATACATTCAAATGTCACGTTATTATATATAAATAATAATTATTGAGTCCTAATAAAAACAAACTAAATAAAATTAAAACTAAATAAAACCAAGAGCGCCCATTTATCTGATTGGCTTGGAGGCCAGGGCTTTAGGGAGGAAGGATTCTGAGTGCTCATAGAAAGCTGCCACCACATTGGGTGGCATTGCAAATTGGCTGATCTCAAGAATGTTGAAGAGATCCTCTGTGTCCTGAGGGAGGCCTTGTTTCACCTTATTCTTGATCCAACCAAACACCTCCTTGATTGGATTCAGAAATGGAGAATAGGGCAGAAGGAAGAGGAGACTCATTGGGCAGTCTGTAAGGCGGTGGCTGGCAGAATGGCTGTTTTTGTTGATGGGGGGAACTCAGACACAACCAGATCCACTTTGTGGAGCCCAACATTATCAAGCACAACAACGTTAGTTGTGCTGCTGTAATTTATCTGAAGGTACTCCTTGACAGCTTGAAGAAAATTGAGAAAGGTCCTGCTTTTATGGGAGCCTTTAATCATCTGATACTGGTCCAACCTGCAAGGACCAAGAAGCGCAACCATGGAATAGGTCTGGGAACAGACAGCTGCACAATGGGCTACGCTGTCCTTGGACCCCTTCTCAACCCACCTATGCCTAGACCTGAGTGAGGAGGAAAACAACAATTTGTTGATATAGAAGAACTGGACATTCCCAGTCTCCTTTAGTGCCAGATATGTCTCAGCATAAATGTGTTAATCCTTGATGGTCTTTTCACTGTTCCTATTATACGGCAAAACTCCCAGTAATTTCCAGGAGAAGCCAAAATAAACCATTGTTTTGTAGACAAGGGTTTTGGAAATAGAAAGCCTGAACTCTGTGGCAAGCATTGATTGGACAGCAAGTGTGTCCAGGTGGCAATCCTTGGCTACCCACTGCTTGATTGCATCAATATGAACAGGCTGAAGGAGTTTGGGCTGCCACTTAGCCTTGGTGGATTTGGCAATTTTCCCAGTGTTGCCATACTTGATGTTGATGTCAGCAATGTATCTGGCTGTGACACCAAATTGGGACGCAATATCCTGAACCGCCATTCCCCTGTTCAAGCAGTTGAGGAGAGCTTCACACTCACTAACTGTCAATTGACGCCGGCCCTTGGCAGGTACCACGGCATCCTGGCTACCAGGCTCAACACAGGGGATGGGGACCTTTGTGTAGAAGGTGGGATCACGCTTGCTTGCAGTGGCGCTGTCAATGGTTGAATACACAATAGGCGCAGATGGTTCCTCAGTTGCGGCCAATGGCTGATAGGAGGTGTCGAAGACACAGGGGCAGGAAGTAGAAACTCTTGGGTCAAGAGTGCAGGGCCAGGTGACAACTGGGTATACAGTGGAGGTGTAAGTAATCTCAGTGTTCCTGGTGATCCTGGTGTATGAGACTTTTGTGGCAGGCCTTGAGAGTGGCTTCTGTCTTGGATTCAGGCTGGTTGATTGGGCTTGGGATGCATGAGGTGGTTGGCTGGCAATGATACCTTGGGAGGCCTGTGTATTGGAATGACTCCCCTTGAGTTGGGTTCTGGGTCTGTTCTTGGACCCTCTGGTACGCCCTTGTGGATAGGCTGCCCCAGGGGCTGGTGCAGGAGCAGGTTGAGAATGCAATTGATGGTCCATAAAAATAAAATAAAAAATATATTTTAAATCAAATATGTATTTATTTGGATTTATTGGTTTAGTTGTGGGTAGTTATTTTCTCTTGAGTTAGCCTTGAATAGTAACAGAATTTCTATATCTGTGATTTGAAGTGAATAATATTGTATACTTTCCAGATTTGGATGATTTTAAAGTTTAATAACTTTTTATGTCTAATTATGGTTATTGAGATTGAATTTTTAGTTTGATTTTAGTTGTGATGGAGCTTCTTTATTTGATTTGGTGTTTCCTAGTGTACTTAGTGTACATTAAATTTGGATTCCAGTTCCTGCAATTAATATCTGAGCTTACTAGTGGCATTCAAAAATGATTTGAAATTTGGTTCTTGGATTTGACAATCCCGCAATTTCAAAAAACATAGTAAACTTAATGAAAATGGTTGATGGATTTGAACACTTCAAATCTGATTCCAGTTAATTCATTTTATCCATTGGAAATATGCAGTTTGACTTTAACTTTTCAAAGTGTCTATGAGTTCCTGAATTTTCAAACATTTAAATAATTACTCAAAAAATCAATTTAATTAAAAAAGCCATCCTGTAAAAGTGATTTGAAATTTGGACCAAGGATTTGACAATCCCGCATTTTTACGTTCAGGTTCTGAATTTACAGTAGTGATGTACATTATTCCCAACAACTTATTAGAATAGTCTAGGGAAAGTTCAGAGGTGGATGTGTGCATCAGTTTGGGGATGAGAGGTGGTTTCATGTCCAGCTGGTAGGTAGGAAGTTAAATTTATCTTTGAGCTGTCAAGGTTCAGTAATAAAGCAAGGACTTTTTCTGTTAAATCTTGTCAACTCTTTAGTTTGGGCCAAGGAATCACATGCTAGGATATTTTGAGGGGTATAATCTCTATACTTGAGTTTCAAAATATACTCTGTGAAGTGAATGAGGTCAAAAAAGTACCTGGAGAACAAAAACTTGTGAGAAGAGGGGCAGACAGGCCATAAAAATTGGGGTTGAATTGGCAGATAACCAAGATAAAATATGGCAATATTTGAGAATAACAACATCTCAAAATCTTTATTCAAAAATGACAATAAAGTCTGGCACAGGGTCCAATAGTTTATATAGTATCCCACTATGTCACAAGTGACAAACTCCTATTAACCATGCTTACTGGAAAACCTCAACTACAGGATTCAAACCCTGACACTCTGCGGGCTGCCAGCTTGCAGATTTTTGGGCTTGAACCAGAGCAGGATTTGACTTCAGAAAATCCTCTTAAGCTTGATGAGTCAAAACATCTACATTGACTCTCCCCACGCTAAAGGTTCCTGTTAACTCAACCAATCAGCAGGCAGGCCTAGCCATAGAACCCAAAATAACTCAGGCCACCACAGAAGGGGAAACAAAGAAACTTCCTATAGAATGCGGGTCGCCCAGAGATGACCAACCCCACAACCCAACAAGGAAATTTGAGTATTCTCAGTTTAAACCAGCCAATGAATTAACTCCTGCAATGGATGCCATCAAGGACTGGAAAAACCTGGTAGACAGTAACACCTGGGCCAAAGAAATTTGTAAAAGTTTACCCATGATAGATGCATACTTATACCCTGGACTGTCAGGAAGTTGCCCATTGCCATTTTTGCAATAAAGTGATATAAAACTTTGGTTCAACCAGGTTATTCCATATTTGTTATTAGTTCTACTTCATTTACAGTCTACTTCCTGCAGTTCTGTACCTCACATCCATCTACCCCAAGAAACCGCAGACCAGCCACCTGAACTTTATTGTCCACCAGGAGCTCCCTTTGGCCCAGTACATTTCACCAAGTACCCACCCAACCCTGCGTATTTGGAGTTTGCCCTAGAGAAAATCCTAATCTAAAACCCTGAGGCTAGAACCAGAGAGACAGAGATCATTTAAAGAGAGGGTATCAAGATCACCTAACTTCCTCTGCTATTCTGCAACAAGTACAACTACCTGCCCGCATATTTGGTTCCAATGACACCACCTCACATCCCGTGGCCCAACTTTCTGCAAGAATCTGTTGCTGCCAATGAATCCACTTCCACCCAGATATTTGGAGTCATGTATATCACTCTTACCGGCTTGATTGATTCTATGGTACCTGCAAGCAGACCTTGGGCACTCCTGGGAAAATTGTTATCTTATATTGTAAAGTTAGCACCAATCTTGTGGTGGGCCCTCCCTGCCGGGCCCGCAGGCTGTCTGCCCGCAAGTTCCTGGGAACCCCCCACTGGCTGGATCCCTGAAATTATGGCAATCTACCTTAACCACAGTAACCTAGGCCCCAAGATTTTGATAACTCTTGGGGCATCTTGTATGCTACTTTTATTGATTTCAGCTTACTATTCATACAAGCTAGTTACCAGCCTAATTGTATCAGCAATCCAACACCAAACCAGTACAGAACCAAAAGACGCCTTGCTTGGCGTCAAGAAGACCAAGACCCCAAATTTGCAGGTTCAGAATGTTATAGTAAATCAGACCACAACCAAGGTGGACATGCCACAGATGGGAAGCTCATTTTGGAGGAAGCCAGAAGAGCCATGTCAGTCCTCCTGTCAGGGACCCACTTGATAGGGAACAAGTTCCCTACCTGATGGACCAAAGCCCCTAAGTTGATCTCTGAAATTACTGATCCAATGGGTACTGTGATCATGGGAAGGTGGCCTAAGTGGCCCAGATAAGCAAATCTCCCCATCATAGAGCTGAAGCAACCTAGAAGGTAGTATCCCACCATGTAGGTTAACAGGTAGAATGAAGCATTGGGTCTAACCAGCAAAGGTTCTGCTGGAGGAGGAGTGGAAGAACAACCATAGTGAAATTTACGCCCCCAGTGGCTGGAGGGGTACTTAAACCAACCATGGGCAAGATATTCCTTTTGGTGAGCATTGTTGGGAGAGGAGTTATTCCAGTCAGTAGTTGGCATTGGGTTCTCCAAGGCTAATACCACAGGCAAGAAGGAAGCTAGAAACCAGAACAGGAATAAAATTCCTTTCATGGTTTCAAAATAAGAATAAAAGAGATAGGTGTGGGAAGAGATAAAGTAGAAATAATTCTTTATTTTTAGAACAGATAAGAATAATAAGTGTAGCTCCCTTATATATCTCACTGGGTAGCTTACAAAACATTTAAGAGGCTAAGAAATGGAAGAAGCTTTAAACTCAGGTTTCAATAAAATAAAGGCTGAAGCTATCTTTCTGATCATATGTTGTTCTACCTGGCACTTAATAAACTTAAGTGTAAAATAGAGAACTAAGAGGGTCCAGGAAGCAGTCACAATTAAGCGGTGATCATAGTGAGCATCAGTGGCAACTAAATACAGAGCCATGTTTAAATATAGGTAAAATAGCTTAGAGAGTGGTTACAGAACTGCACGCAGCCAATCAGATGTCAAACAGTAGGTGATGTGGACTGGCCAGGTATTAACATTTTTGAATTAGAAAGCAAAAGCCAGCGCAAAAGTTGAATGAATTAAACCAATATAAATATGTAATATAGTATTGATACTAGTGTTTAACTTCACGTTAGTGTTGCAACTGAACCAATAAGGATTCAGTATTTGGAATTGGGGAAGACAACAGTCCAATAGAAAGGACATAATAATAAGAATAAGGTATTGTTTATTGTAGAATAATGTGATTAATATACCATATGGGGAAAGCCACAAGGCCACAAGGGGGTGGCATAATGGGAAGTTCCATGTAAGGTTCAAAGCCAAGGAATAACTTGTGCATGGAGCAGCAAGTCAAATTGGTAACACTCCTAATTAGGATGAAGTACCTGTCATTCAATATTGCCATCAGATTAATCCATGTTGTTAGATACGTCAAGGGGCGACTCTTTGAGTGCCCCCTGTGTATTGTAAGATACATTAGCAGGCAAGTCTGAAAACTTGGTTGCAACACCCCCCCCTTTCCCCCTGCTTGTTGTCAGACACCAAGACCAGAGTCTGAGGAAGGTCTGGGAAGGTCCACACAAACAGCCTTTGTGTGAGGATAGCGCGGCAGGGGCACAAGCAATTGTGGTGAAGCTTCTTGGTATTCCCTTGGGCATCTTCAAGTTGATAGGTATGATTGTCATAGACAGCAGCTATCTTGAAGGGCCCTAGGTGGTTGGGCTCCAACTTGGCAGAATTGGGGTTGAGGGTGTAGACGGGGTCACCTATGGTGTACCTGGCTTCAAGGTGCTTTGTCCCTCCTTCAATTTGCTTGTGTTTAATTTCCCGGGCTTTGGCACGCCATTGGTCTAGGGATGGGGTTGTCACTAGGGGAGGCTTTTCAGGAACTTTGTACCATAGCTTTCCCTGTTCAACTTCTGTCAGACTTTCAGGCGTCCCAAAGGCCAGGGTGCCGGGGCTGAACCCTATGCCCCTGTTGATTCTTGCTTGTAGGATAAGTAGAGCAGTAGGCAGCTGTTCAGTCCATGCAGTGTTGGGGTGCTCTTGTGAGAGCTTGGCAATCAGTTGAATAAGTAAGCCATTTAATTGTTTTACGCGCCCATTGGCTTGCGGATGATAGGGAGTCATAACTATATGTTGGAGGGCGTTCTTGGCGCAGTATGCTTTCATGACATGTCCAACAAGTTTGGGGCCACCATCTGTGATGAGGCGTTTGGGTTGCCCAAAGCAGGCCACAATTTCTTTATCAATGAAGCGGGTGATGGCAGTGGCGGTGTGGTTAGTGGTTGCCCAAGCCACTGGATAGCAAGTGAAGTAGTCAATGTCAGTGATAATGTACTTCTTCCCCAGTCTGTCTTTGGGGAGTGGCCCCACAATGTCAAGAGCCCACTGCTCAAAGGGTTCCATGACCTTGATGGGCAGGACAGACTTGGGGGTGCAGGTTTGGACATATTTTTTGCACAGCCACATCTTTCAAGGAGATCCAAGATGTCTTGATGCATGCGCGGCCACCAAACCTTCTGTTTCATGATCTCAAAGAGGTTACACCCTCTGATGTGACCCAGGGTTTGGTGGTAGTGCAGTATGGTGTCACCTCATTGCATTTTGGGAATGTAAGGCGTCTTCTCACCTGTCTCTGCCCAACAACAGACGTTACCAGCATTGGTGGTGAACTGACTTTTGTTCTCCTTCAACTTGGAGATGGTTATCAAGTTAAGGCCTTTGTAGCAAGTTGTCTCAGGGAGGAGGAAGAGCATGGGCCAATCTGGGTCCAAATCATTGTCCCCAGTGATGGAAACTACGTAGAGTTGTGAGAGGGCATCAGCTGTGACAAGTTCCTTCCCAGGCTTGTACTCAATGCGCAACTGGTAAGGAGATAGATGCTCACTCAACCTGCTTGGCAGCGTGTCAAGTGGGACTGTGTGTTAAAGTACTGGAGCAACTTGTGGTCTGTCAGGATGCGGGGTGGAAAGGTGGCCCCCTCTAAGTAACAGCGCCACTTCTCAATGCAGTGCACAATTGCCGCCAATTCTTTATCATGAATGGGATAGCGTTGTTCCAAGTTATTAAGTTTCCTGGACTCATATGACATGGGGAGGAAGACACCATTGTCAGTTTCTACCCTTAGCATGCCCCCTATGGCCCTGTCAGAGGCATTGGTCTCAAGTTTGTACTGACAATTCAATTGTGAAACTGCAGTACTGGTGCTGTTGTGAGTCTTTGCTTCAACATCTCAAAGGCTTGATCTCTGGCGGGGGTCTAATGGAAGCACTGTTTGGTGTTGAGGAGCTCAGTGAGAGGTGCAATTAGTTCCCTGCAATTGGGAATGAACTTGCGCACGTAGGCAACCATGCCTAAGAATGTACGCACCTGGCCCACATTGGTGGGGGGAGGCATGCTAGTGATTGCCCTGATTTTGGCAGGGTCGGGCTTTATACCTTGGGCAGAGATGATGTGCCCAAGGAATAACAGCTCTGACTTGAGGAACTTGCATTTGGAGGGTTTAGCTTTTAGCTGGTTTTTCCAAAGGGTGTCAAGGACAGCACGGAGGTATTGGAGGTGTGTGGTTTGATCTTGACTGAAGACAATAATGTTGTCAAGGTACACAACCACACACTTTTCAATCAGTTCCTCAAATGCTTTGTTCATCAACATGGCAAAGGTGGAAGGAGCGTTGGTCACCCAAAGTTCATGACCCAACACTCAAACAACCTGTAGCGCATGCAGAAGGCAGTTTTTGCCTCATCCCCTGGTGCAATGCGGACCTGGTTGTACCCTGCAGTGAGATTAATCTTGCTAAAGACATTTGCACCTGCAAGTGTATCAAACAGGTTGTCAATCAGTGATAGGGGGTACTTATTCTTAACAGTCACCTCATTTAAGGCACGGTAGTCTGTGACCAGGAAAAGGGATCTGTCCTTCTTGGCTACAAAGAAGACAGTCACCCCATATGGAGAGAGCAAGGGGAAAATGAAGCCCTTATCAAGTGCGTCCACAAGGTGCTGGTAGAGGGTCTCATCTTCCTTTGGTGTAAGACAATATAATGGTTGTGCTTTAGGTAACAACCCTTGAAGTTGTGCAGCGTGCTGGATCTCCCAGGGAGGAGGTAGTTGTTCAAGTGTCTCACTGAACACGTCCTAGTACTCCTCAAGGAGTGCAACAAGCGCTGGTGGTGGTGAAGTGGCCAAGGGAGGGACAGCAGATGGTTCAGAGCAGATAACTTCAACTGAACATTGATTGAAGTCTAGTTCCCCCCTTGAAGTTGTACGAGCCTGTCTCTGTTATCTTAACAAACACAGTATTGTGGAGTAAGGTGCTCATTTCCATAGGGTATATCCAAAAGCCCACCTCATTTCTATTAAGGGTGATCACAGATGTATCCCAGTCAATGTAGGGACAGTTGTGCCAAAGCCAGTTGAGGCCAGCAATTATGTTGTGACTGAGACCTGCCATGATTGGCCCAGAGAGCTTAACCTGGACGTTCCCCATCCTCACAGAGAAGGGTACCGTCTCATGGATAATTGCAGCTCTACAGGAGTCAGCTACTTGTACTGCCTTGAACCTGATAGGCACTTGGTCTAGTTGTTGGGAGTTGGCAAACGCCTGATCCACCATAGTGTGGTTGGCCCTGGTATCTACCAGTAATTTGTGGGTGTTCCCACAGAAACAGAAGGGATAGGATAAGCAGGTTACTTTATTTGAGGAGTGGCTTGCTTGTAGTACAGGGTTGTCACTGTGGACTTGGAAGACGTCCAGGGTTTTGACTTCATGGATGTTGTAGTTGAAGGGGTTCTTTGCAAGAAGGGATTGAGAGAATGGGTCAGGTGGGGTTGCAGGGCCTCTTGTTGCTACAACCCCCAGGCTTTTCCTGATCCTTGATCTGCGCTAGCTGGAGCCCCCCTTGCAGGGCGTTTAGTTGCATTATCTTGCTGACGGGGCTGGCGGCAGCTAACTTGACTGTAACCACTGTCAGGTGTTGTACAAGGTTGGGATGGAGCATCACTGGTACGGCGGAAGCCCATTGAAGCCTGGTTGTTAGCCTCCACAATGGCCTTGTAGCAGTCATTGATGAAGGTACAGTAACCTACGGGGACCCACTTGAAGATATGGGATTTTAACCCATTGATGATGAGGGTGAGTAGCATTGCATTTCTGTCAGTCACAGCTTTGCTGTAGCAGGACTTGGAGGCGTCTTGGAATGCCGCCCAGGTAACCTCAAGTTCCTGACTGGCCCAGTTAGTGAACCACATGGCAGTGGGCCCAGTGAGGCAGCCAGATGCAGTGGCAACTCACATGGGCTCTGGAACCTGACAGATACGGAGGTGGGCTTTGGTGGACTGGAGCCAACTGACAATTTTGGCCCCTTTGACACCATCCACAAAGGATTCTAAATGAAGGTTGAGCATGCGTTATGACAGGTCTGACTGGGGCAGGGTGACGCTCGAGTCACGCTGCCCAAGGCAGAGCCAATTATACACGCTTGTGAGAACTAGCTGGTCTTGATAGATGACATACCTGTTGGGGATGTCCCCCTTGGGGATTGGCAGGAAAGTTTCTTGCTGGGGAGTAGCCATACAGCCCATACTTTGTCCTTTCTTAGGGGGAATTTTTTTAGGTAGGTTGTCAACCTACTGCTGCAACCACTGTTGCAACTGAACCAATAAGGATTCAGTATTTGGAATTGGGGAAGAAAACAGTCCAATAGAAAGGACAGAATAATAAGAATAAGGTATTGTTTATTGTATAATATTGTGATTAATATACCATATGGGGAAATCCACAAGGCCACAAGGGGGTAGCATAATGGGAAGTTCCATGTAAGGTTCAAAGCCAAGGAATAACTCATGCAGGGAGCAGCAAGTCAAATTGGTAACACTCCTAATTAGGATGAAGTACCAGACATTTGATATTGTCATCAGATTGGTTCATGTTGTTAGATACGTCAAGGGGCAACTCATTGAGCTCCCCCTGTGTATTGTAAGATAAGTTAGTAGGCAAGTCTGGAAACTTGGTTGCAACATTAGGATGGTCTTTAAGATCCCAGATTTGATCCCCGTCCTGGTCTGTGTTCAAACCAATGCAGGAGTCATTACATACTTTGTTGTTTTCTGTGTGTTTTGAAACAAATAAAATTGGGCCCTTATGTATAACAAAAATATTGCTGTAGTCAGGGAAGAATTCCCTGACACTATCCTCCCCAGGGAGGTCCTTTCCTCCCAGAGTATCCTTGTAGTGGGAGAGGACTTCCAGTGCGTTCTCTAGGTTCTCTTCTGGTTCCCAGGAGTTGGATTCTACCTTATAGCCTTTCCATTTCACCAAGTATTGACATTTGCCTCTGGAGGTGCGGTGATTAAAGATGTCTTCTACTTCCCACTCAGGAGTATGGTTCAAGATGACAGGAGGAGGATCCTTATGGATCATGTCAGATGATAAATCCTTAAATTTAGACAGAAGACTGATGTGGAAAACATTAGGGCGGAGGAGCCTTCAGGAATTTTGAGTCGGAAGTTAACCTCAGAGTGTTGCTCAATAACCAACAGGGGTCCAATCTTCTTTGGGCCTAGCTTTTGGCCAGGAATATCCAGTTTAAGGTTCTTGGCATTGAGGAAAACATAGTCTCTCACTTGGATGTCTTCAGGAGATCTTTGATGTCTATCTGCTTGGATCTTATACTGAAGGATGGTCTTCTCCAGTTGTGTCTTGAGGTACTGATGATTCTTGAGTAACAAGGCCGCCCATTGGTGCGCAGAAGAAATAGTGTCTTTGGTTGAAGGATCAGGAAGTTCTTTAGGATTATATCAATATTTGGCAAAGAAGGGAGATACCCCAATAGAATCATGGTGATTGGTGTTATAGAATAATTGGGCAAGCAGAAGTAGAGTTATTTAATCATCCTGTTGTAAGTTTACATAGTTCCTGAGGAAGCCTTCCAGCACTTGGTTAATCCTTTCTGTTTGTCTGTCATTCTGAGGATGGAAGGAGGTGGACATAAGAGTTTTAACACGTAATACCTTCATTAAGAGCTGCCAGAACTTGGATGTGAATTGTGTGCCTCAATCCAAGATGATGTAGTTGGAAATTATGTGATTGGCAATTACATGAGTAAAGAGCATGTTGGCTGTGTCCTCCGCAGTTACGCGCTTGAAGGGCGTAAAGATTGCATATTTTGTTAAATGATCCACTACCAAAAAGATGACAGTCATGTTGTTGCTTTCTGGAAGGTCCACAATAAAATCCATGGAGATGGAGTACCAAGGGCGCGGAGGAATAGGCAGTGGTTTGAGTAATCCTTGGGGCTTCATTATGGAGGGTTTGTTGCAGCCGCACAATACACATGTGGAGATGTATTGGGAAACTGATTTCTTCATATTAGGCCACCAGTATCTTTGTTGGATTCTCTTGATTGTCTTGCGTATGCCCCCATGTCCTTTGAGGGGGGAATCATGAAAGCTTTCTAGGATTTTTTGTTGGTGTTTGTTGGTTGATACGTAGAGGCTTCCATTCTTTGACCAAGATCTGTTGCTTAGTGTAAGGCCAATAGGAATGTTCTCCTTGTTAAGGAGTTGGGATGCCATGATGTCCTGGTCCAAGGTGGATAGATAGGATAGGGTCATAATGTGGGAGAGGAACTGGTCTTCAGAGAGTATGGTATGTTCATTGTGTTTCCCATAAGACTGGCTTGGGCCATCCAAATCCTCTTGTTTACTGATGGCATCTGGTACTATGTTCTGGTGTCCTGGGGTGTAGCTTATCTTGAAGTCAAAGGCAAGTAGATCAATAGCCCATCAGGTCAGGCGTGGGCTAACCTTCCTCTTCTTGGTGAATTAAAGGAGGTTTTATGATTGGTTCTGATTTGCACGGGGAATTTACTCCCTTCCAAATAGTGACACCAGTGGTCCAAGTATTTGACAATAGCAAATAGTTCCTTCTTGTACATGTGGTAATTTATCTATCTGTCAAGAAGCTTGTAGGAGTAGAACACCCCAGGGCTTTCACTATCCTCCCCAAGCTGCAGTAACATCCCTCCTAGGGCAAAGTAAGAAGCATCCATGTCCAAAAAAAAACTGACGCTCAGGGTCTGGGCAAAGAAGAACAGGGTCCAAGGTGAACAGCTTCCTGAGGTTTTCAAACGCCTGGTCAGCTTCTGGCAATCAGACAAAGGGAACCTTTTTAGAGGTAAGGTGAGTGAGAGGGAGAGCAGTAGAGGAGAAATCCTTGATAAACTTGCAACAAAAATTTTCTAGGCCTAAGAACCCGCAAAGCTTGGTGTATGTAGTAGGTCTAGGCCAGTTCAAGACTGCCTGTACCTTGGAGGGAGCAATTGCAAACCCGCCTGGGTTAATTTTGTATACAAGAAACTCAATTTTGGTGACAAAAAATTCACATTTCTCAAGCTTACAGAACAATCTGTTGTCAATGAGCAATTGTAGGACCTCTTGTAGGTGTGTGGTGAAAGACTCCTTGTCCTGTGAGTATACCAAGATGTTGTCAAGGTAGACAACCACACAGACATCAAGTAAAGAGAAGAGTACCTCACTCATTAGGCCTTGAAAGGTTGCAGGGGCGTTAATCAAGCCAAAGGGCATTGCAAGGTATTCATAAAGCCCAAAGGGAGTGCAAACCGTTGTCTTCCACTCATTACCTTCAGTAATACATATCTGGTTATATGCACTGCAGAGGTCTAGCTTTGAAAACACCTTGGTGTGAGTAAGTTGGTTGGTCAAGGACTCAGCAGATGGTAAGGGATTTTGATTCTTAATGGTTATGGCGTTCAGCCTGGTGAAGTCCACAACTGGTCTAAGGGTGCTGTCAGCTTTCCCTACAAAGAACATGGGTGACAAACATGGGGAATTGGATTGATGCATAAACTCTTTAGGTAAGTTTTTGTCAAGGTACACCTTCATTGCAATACCCTGCGCTTGGTTCATGGGATAGAGTTTCCCCCAGGTGGGGGAGGAGCCTGGTATCAAATCAATTCTAAGATTGGATGATCTTCTCTCAGGGAGGACAGAACAGAGTTCTTCACTGAAGGCCTCCTTTAAGTTGTGGATTTAATCTGGTATGGAGTCATGTGCTTGATCACCTAAAAGAAGTAGAGAGTTCAGGTAGGCTGTGAAATTCTCTGGTACCTGGTAATAAGGTCTCTTGAGAGGCACTGTGGTAGGCTTCCCATGAGAATAAAGCGTGACTGAATTGGTGTCCCAATTGAACTGCAACTTGGACTCTTGACACCAGGGGAATCACAAGACTAACAGGAAGGCCAATTTAGAGAGAGTAGAGGTGGGTAGGTGGTATGAGTGGTTCCCCACTTGAGCATGAAGGGGTTTGAAAAGACGTCCTACTTGGGCAGTTGTACCTTTGGCAAGTCTTACAGATGCTAATCCTGAGGTCTCAAAACCTAATTCTGTTAAAAGGTCTTGATCAATAAAGTTTCCCATTGCTCCTGTGTCAATCAGTGCGTAGCTTGCAGTAGTTCTGAATTTGTGATCTAGAAAAACTGGCAAAATAGCGTAAGACTAGGTTGAAGATTTATTGACATTGGTGGTTGAAAGGAGATGACCTGAAGCATATTGTACCTTGGAAAGTACCTGGCAATCCTTGGCAGAATGACCTGATTGTCCACAGTAGAGGCACAGTCCTTCACAGACTTGACATTTTTTCTCTTTGGGGGCCAACTGGTAACCTCCCCCAGGTTTTGGGACTAGTCCCTTAGGAACCTTGGTAGGGGATGGTGAGTTTTGGGCGGGCAGGGTCTTGGTGTTGTTCCAAGAAGGAAGCTGTTTTACCTTGGAGGAACATTTCAAGACTTCTTTGGTAAGTTTGAAGAATTTATCAGGCAATATGTGATGGGACAAGAAGTTCTTGAGCTCAGGAGACAGCTTCTTCTGGAAAATATAGCAGGCCTCAGAATCAGTCATCCCAATTGCTTCCTTAAGGCACAAGTGAATTATTAAATATAGTCCTTGGTGGTCATTCTGTCTTGGTATAAGGTCATTATGTGGTCTCTTAGTTCTTCCATGGTTTGTGCCATCTCTACAGTAGACAACAAGGAGTTGCAGAAGGTGGGGTAGTTATCTAATAGCTTCTCTCCTTGAAGAGTGGCCTTGACGTACCAGATGCGCGCCTTGCCTGTAAGCTTTTTGGCCACATGGTGTTCCTTCTGTGTGTTGGCCTGGTATTGTGCAGGGGATGTTTCAAACAGTGATTGTGAGAAGGCCAAGAGCATAAGAATCTCATTTACTTTGTTGTTGTCTGGGGATACTGCTGAAATCTGGTTTAGTACCACAGTCTGGTTTTAAACCTGTTGAGGAGCAGATGCGTTGGAGGCAACAGAGGTCTTGGTATGCATAAAGAGGCAAACCAGATGATAGACAGTAAGGCTGACAATGGCAGTAATTAAGGTGACTGCCAGGCTCTTGATGAGAGCGGTGTAAAGCAGGTAACTTGGTAGGGCTGCTTCTGAGCTTCTAAGCAAGAAGCCTAAGATGGGTTCCAACAAACTTTCAGGGACCCACTTGATAGGGAAAAATTTCCCTATCTGGTGGACCAAAGCCCCTAAGTCAAGCCATGCAATTACTGATTCAATGAGTACTGTGATCATGACAAGGTGGCCTAAGTGGCTCAGATAGGCAAATCTCCCCATCATTAAGCTGAAGAAACCTAGAAGGTAGTATCCCACCATGTAGGTTAAAAGGTAGAATGAAGCATTGGGTCTAACCAGCAAAGGTTCTGCTGGAGGAGGAGTGGAAGAACAACCATAGTGAAATTTGTGCCCCCAGTGACCAGAGAGGTATTTAAATCAACTATGGGCAAGGGACTCCTTCTGATGAGTATCATCTGGGGATGAATTGTGCCAGTCAGTAGTTGGTGTTGGGTTCTCCAAGGCTAGCACCACAGGCAAGAAGGAAGCTAGAAACCAGAACATGAATAAAATTCCTTTCATGGTTTCAAAATAAGAATCAAAGAGATAGGTGTGGGCAGAGATAAAGTAGAAATAATTCTTTGTTGTTGGAACATGTAAGAATAATAAGTGTAGCTCCCTTATATATCTCACTGGGTAGCTTACAAAACATTTAAGAGGCTAAGAAATGGAAGAAGCTTTAAACTCAGGTTTCAATAAAATAAAGGCTGAAGCTATCTTTCTGACCATATGTTGTTCTACCTGGCACTTAATAAACTTAAGTGTAAAATATAGAACTAAGAGGATCCAGGAAGCAGCCACAATTAAGCAGTGATCATAGGGAGCATCAGTGGCAACTAAGTACGGAGCCAGATTTAAATATAGGTAAAATAGCTTAGAGAGCGGCAACAGAACTGCACACAGCCAATCAGATGTCAAACAGTAAGTGATGTAGACTGGCCAGGTATTAACATTTTTGAATTGGAAGGCAAAAGCCAGCGCAAAAGTTGAATGAATTAAACCCATATAAATAGGTAATATAGTATTGATACTAGTGTTTAACTTCACGTTAGGATGGTTTTTAAGATCCCGGGGTTGATCCTGGTCCTGGTCTGTGTTCAAATCAATGCATGAGTCATTACATACTTTGTTGTTTTCTGTGTGTTTTGAAACAAATAAAATTGGGCCCTTATGTATAACAGAAATATTGCTATAGTCAGGGAAAAATTCCCTGACACCTCTGTCTCCATTTTCAGGCTAACACAAACTCATATTCCAACAACACTGAGAAAGTCCTTGGAGTCGCCTCCATGTTATCTGGTGATGCCTTAGACTTTTTTGGGAAGGCCACCACAGAGGAAGTCAAGTTCTGCCTGGACTACTCCCAATTTGAGAGTGAACTGATGGCCACTGGCAACAACCAAGACACCCGCCATCACGCCCTCATCAGCTTACTAGACATTAGACAAGGACCACACACTCTACAAGCCTACACCAACAAGTTCCTGAAACTAAATGCCAGAACCCAACTTGAGGACAAGTTATCAGCCATCTGTACCGCTGAGGAGCCTGCCCTGCCTTGAAGGAACTCCTTAAGCACCATCCTCTACACTTGGCCTAGATGAATTACTCCTTTTGTGTAGAGGGTTGAGTCTTAACCAGGAAGGAGCTCCCTCTCCCACTCAGCGCATAAACCAAGCCTTGACGCCCAACAGACCAGAAATGTCCCCTGATAAACTACAAAATCACTACTGTGAAGAGTTGTGGTTCTACTGCCACAAACCCAGCCGCCTCACTAAGGCTTTCCCCAAGAAGAGTGGTCCTACAGTTTCCTTAGCACAAATAAACACCTCCACCCAGTCTTAAAAATTTATCCAAGTTGAAGTGAAAACACTCACAACATCCCAGACTGTTGAAGCTTTCATTGATACCAGAGCTGAAGAAAGCTTTATTGACGCCACCCTTGCAAAGGATCTAGGACTAAAGGCCACCACCAAAGGTGTCAAAGTAATCATTGGGAATAGCTCTCACAACTTGGGATATAGGTGACGCAACTGAGTTGCCATTGGAAATTAGTCAGAACACTTACCCAGCGCCCCCCATCATCCTGAAGGGACTTCCCCACCCCTTGATCCTAGGAGACTCCTGGTCCCAAAGACGCAGTGCTATCCTGAATTTCTGTACTCAAACAGTTGCCTTGAAGGGAGACAATTTTTGTGATGTGGTGCCATTCCAGCTGGTTCCAACCAGCAAAAGACCCAACACACTCCTGACCCTTAAAATGGAACCCAGTGTGGGGATCCTACCTGCCTCTTTAGAGAAGTGGAACCATGTCTTCAGCAAGGAAGTAGCAACCCATCTCCCCAGCCACTTAATCTACAATCACGCCATAGACCTGTTACCGGGAGCCCAACCAAATCACAGCCCCCTCTATAGCTGCAAACATTGCAAACAAGTAGCCCTGAAAACATACCTAGAGGAAATGACAAAAAAGGCTTCATCTGGGTATCAAAGGTTCCTTTCTTGTCACCCATGCTGTTTGTAGGGAAGAAAGATGGTAGAATGTGTCCCTGCATGAACTACCAGAAACTGAACAACATTACGGTGAAGAACCATTACCCCATCCCCAACGCTGACAACCTTTGTGACGTAATGACTGAAGACCAAGTGTACTAAAAAATTAACCTGAGAGACACCTTCAATCAGATTGGAATCAAAGAAGGAGACAAATACAAGACAGCTTTCAAAATCAGATATGGGCTGTACAAATACCTAGTTATGCTGTTTGGCTTGTGCAACGCCCCAAGTACTTTCCAAAGGATGAGCAACTCTGTCCTAGGCAAGTACCTTGACCAATTCTGCGTTGCATATTTGGACAACATACTCATATACAGCAAGTCACATGAAGAACACCTCCAACACCTTGACTGTGTACTGGAGAAACTCTCCCAGGACAACTTACACGCCAAGCTGAAGAAATGCAAATTCTTTCAGTCTGAGGTCAAATTCCTAGGATATGTGGTGAAGACTGGTGGGTTTGCTATGATGCAGGACAAGGTGGAAGCAGTGACAGCCTGGCCAGTACCCAAATTCAGAAAAGATGTGAGAAGTTTTTTGGGCCTATAAAATTATTGAAGGGATTTCATCCAAAATTTTTCTCAGATTACATTGCCCCTGACCTGTAAATTCACTGCCACCTCTGGCTTTGGACCGCTCAATCTTTCCCTGTTGTACCAAGAAAGGTCCCAAAATGCCCGCCAAACCCCTTCATTTGTTGAATGATTTAGCTCACACAGTTGATGAGAGGTTTGTGCTGGCTTATCCTGTGGAATCCCTGCCTTTGGTTGCTCCTTCCTGGGAAGAAACCCTGGTTAATTTGGACTACCTATTAGCCTGGTGTCGTCTGTTTTTAAAAACTATCAGAGCCACCCAATCAGGTGTTGCCACATCAACACTTGATAACCCAGTTGACCCCCAAATGCCTGGCATCTCTTCCAGCCAATCATATTTGATTTCAGAAATTGGAGTAAAACTCTCCAGTCCCCCTGAGCCCATCCAGCAAAGTTTTGTACCTAGCCAATCAGGCTCACCCCCAACTGTCATGTGATCAGTTTTTTGCAATCCATTCCTTTTAACCAAGCAAGGGGACTGAAAGTCCCTGCTTGTCTATTTTCCACTTACATTAAAGTTTGGAGTCACCTGCACCTTAATTTTCTTAATTTTGAGTTGCCTGGAACCAGTTGCGTCCCTAAAGCTCAAAATATTAAAGTGTAGCCCCTGCCTAAGCTTACCTTTAGCCAGCCGGTTTTAAACCCGGCTTCTCTTCTGGCTCCATGTACAAGTGTTCTTTCACTTAGTTGTTGTCTCTTTTGCTCTTGCCTTCAAAATCAAAGTTCAAAGCTCAAAATTTCAATTGAATTTTCCTATAATTTCTATTATTATCTTGAATTTTCCTTTAAAAATCATTGTTTTTGAACCCAATTTTGCTTGCAGTTATAATTCAAGGGCCCCAAGACAACAGCAAGGCTACCCAAACCTGTTCTGCTGTTTTCCCAAGGATTTGCCAAATACTACCCTAGTCTTGCCATTATCTCTCCGTTTTCTCCAGAAACTATACCATCCTACCCCAAATTTTGTGCTGGTTGCTTCTATGATACTGCCGGCTCTTAAATTTGCCGTCTTTTCCCTGGCTCCGTTTCTCTTGCTTCTGTGGTCCACCTCCCCTGACCTGTGGGGGAAAATCTCCTCATCAGCCCGTCTGGTAGGTAGCAACCCTGCCAGTCTTTGGGACCTCCCCAGCAGTCTTCTCCTTTCCAGAGAGGCTGTGATTAAGAGCCTGACGTGTGACAATCTTGACCTGGACGTCGTGGAGCTTGCTTTGCCTAGTTCTGAAGAGGTAGTGCCCCCCACACCTCCTCTCCCCTCCATGGTTCAGAAGAATGTGGTAACCCCTGGGTCCTCTAAGGTGGCCTCTCCTGCTCCTACTTGCACTCCCTGGTTGCTCACCAGTCTGATTCTAATGGGTTTGAACGCCTACTTCCCCCAGTTGTCCCTGGTGTCTTCCCTGTGGTCCCCTCTCCAAGCGGCCATCCCAGTTGCGCACTGGATGGCATCCTGGTGGTTTGTTGCACTGGGATGGGAGCCAAACTTAGTTAGTTTAGCCCCTCTCTCTCACATGACCTGTCTTTTCTCTGACAAGCTCCAGTTTATCTGGACTGATAAGTGCACCTCTGCGTTTGTGACCCTGAAGGAAGCCTTCACATCTGCCCCAGTCCTTGACATGCCCAACCCTTATAAACCTTTTGTGCTGGAGACAGATGCATCTGACTTTGCGGTGGGCATGGTTCTTCTTCAGGAAGGAGGGGATGGTATGCTACATCCTGTAGCATATTACTCCAAGAAGATGCTAACAGATGAAGGGAACCACCCAATATACAACAAGGAGATGCTAGCTATAATGAAGACATTGAAGCATTAGCACAGGTACTTGTGCGGTGCTGAACATCCAATAAAGGTTCTGACAAACCACAAGAACTTAGTTTACTTCTTCAAACCACGTCAGCTGAACCAACAATAAGCAAGATGGGCCTTAGAACTGGCTGACTACACCTTGACCATAGACTACAAGCCAGGAAAGGTTAACATGGTACCAGACGCCTTGGGCAGGAGAGCCAACCTGATTCCCTCCTCTACAGAAATCAAGGACTGCAACACCCATACATTACTAGACCCCACCAGCCTAGGAATACAACTGAAGTACTTGAAGATTGCCTCCAGCAAACCCAACGTGATAGGAGCCCAGAAACTAGACACCTATTCAACCAAACTAGTTGAAGCCCTGACAAAGGACCCAGATTGCCATCACTCAAAGAAAAGATACTCCCTGAAAGGCGCTACCCTGCTGCTCTACAACAGAATCTATGTACCCAAAGGCCCAACCTGAACAAAAATATTGATTGATCACCATAATTCAGAGATGGCTGGCCACCCTGGAAGACACAAATCCCTCTTAAGTATCAAGCAGAACTACATATAGCCGGGCATGAACAAGGAAGTAGCTGCCTACATCAATGGTTGTAAAACCTTCAGAAGAACCAAGGCACGTTACTCAAAGCCAGAAGGACTACTGAGACCTCTGGACATCCCTGATGGACCCTGGAAGTCAGTGTCAATGGACTACATAGTAGAACCCCCCTTCAAAATCCTTTGACACAATCCTAGTCATGGTTGACCACTTCACAAAAATGGCTTACTTCCTCCTGACCACTACCCACTGCACGGCAGCTGAGACTGCCAGACACTTCCATGACCACATCTTGACACAAAACGGCACTCTGGAAGAAATCATCACTGAACAAGGACCCTAGTTCACTTCCAACTACTGGAACCAAGTGATTAAAGACCTTGGAATAAAATGTTGCATGTAAACCTTCTACCACCCACAGACAGACGGACAAACTGAACAGGTCAACAAAATCTTGGAACAATACCTCCAATACTACACCAAAGCAGACCAAGACAACTGGGCAGAGATATTACCCATGGCACAATACGCCTATAATGGCAAAGACCACACATCCACTGGTATGTCCCCCTTCAAGGCCAACTACGGGGTTGATCCATCATGGGACCCTAGAATTGGCAGCAAGGAATAGAATACAGCAGGATAAACCTGGATTGAAAAAATACATACCATCCAAGAAACCTGCCTAAGGAACCTGACCCACGCTGTTAATACCTTCAAGGCGTTTGCTGACAAGAAAAGGGTCCCCAGAAACCCCCTGGAGATAGGCAATGAAGTATACCTCAACTCACAGAACGTCCCCCTACACGTACCCAGTAGGAAGGTAGATCACTGTTGCTGTGGCCCTTACAAGATTATAAAGCAAATATGAGAAGTGGCATATAAACTAGAACTGCTGCCTACTTGGAAAATCCACAATGTCTTCCACCAATCATTGCTATTCAAGAAATAAGGAACCTCCCTCCCCCACCAGAAGATCAAGACCAACCCCCTGCCCATCCAGGAGGGACGCACAACCAAATACTGTTGTGAATGACGTCATTCACCATGTTTCAATTTTGCCTTTGTTGGGTTATTTTGAGGACAAATCACTTTCTTTTGCTGTTGCCCTTTGAAATGAGGCTGGCTCCAAATTGGGAAATATAATTGTTCAGCTTCCTGATCCTGCGCAACTCACTTTCCCCACTCATGCTTGTGGCAAGTGATTCTACTGTCCTGGTATTGTTTTGTGGTATCACAAACCACTATATAATTCATTTCCTATTTTTCAATAAAATCAAGTTCTATTCACATTTTTGTCTTTGTGTCTCCACGTACTTTGGCGCCTCTCTAGCCATGTCTAGCAGATATCATTCATTCAGGGCCACAAGGTAATTGCATAACCTTCCCTGCCATTCTAACCAAGACTTAGTATAAATCCAATCCTAAGGTTAGGATTTCCTGTTGTGACTCTGTGCTGCGCCTCAGATCACAACAAATACAAAGTGGAGTACATCCATGGACACCACCTCCACTACAAGACCCCAAAGTACTACATAAAATGGATAGGTTACCCCCCAAAGAGAGCACCTGGGAACCTGTCTCCAACCTGCCTAACACACATGGAGCCATAAAGCAATACTTGAACAAGAGGGCAAGGAAGGAGGAGGGTGATGAGAGAGAGGGGAATGATGTCACAAATGACAAACTCCTATTTTCCATGTTTAATGGAAAACCTCAACTACAGGATTCAAACCCTGACACCCTGCGGGCTGCCAGCCTGCAGGACCAGCCGCCTGGCCGCACGCAGATTTTCAGGCTTAAACCAGAGCAGGATTTGTCTTCAGGAAATCCTCTAAAGCTTGATGAGTCAAAATCACCTACATTGACACTCCCCACGCTAAAGGTTCCTGTTAACTCAACCAATCAGCGGGCAGGCCTAGCCATAGAACCCAAAATAACTTGGGCCAGCACAGAAGGGGAAACAAAGAAACTTCCTATAGAATGCGGGTCACCCAGAGATGACCAACCACACAACCCAACAAGGAAATTTGAGTATTCTCAGTTCAAATCAGCCAATGAATTAACTCCTGCAATGAATGCCACCAAGGACTGCAAAAGCCTGGTAGACAGTAACACCTGGGCCAAAGAAATTTGTAAAAGTTTACCCATGATAGATTTATACTTATACTCTGGACTTTCAGGAAGTTGCTCATTGCCATTCTTGCAATAAAGTGACATGAATCTTTGGTTCAACCAGGTTATTCCATATTTGTTATTAGTTCTAATTCATTTACAGTCTACCTCCCGCGGTTCTGTACCTCACACCCATCTACCCCAAGAAACCGCAGACCAGCCACCTGAGCTTTATTGTCCACCAGGAGCTCCCTTTGGCCCAGTAAATTTTACCAAGCACCCACCCAATCCTGCGTATTTGGAGTTTGCCTTAGAGAAAATCCTAATCTAAAACCCTGAGGCTAGAACCAGAGAGACAGAGATCATTTACAGAGAGGGTATCAAGATCACCCAACCTCCTCTGCTATTCTGCAACAAGTACAACTACCTACCCGCATATTTGGTTCCAATGACACCACCTCACATCCCGCGGCCCAACTGCCCACAAGAATCTGTTGCTGCCAATGAATCCACTTCCACCCAGATATTTGGTGTGATGTATATCACTCTTACCGGCTTGATTGATTCTATGGTACCTGCAAGCAGACCTTGGGCACTCCTGGGAAAATTATTATCTTATATTGTAAAGTTAGCACCAATCTTGTGGTGAGCCCTCCCTGCCAGGCCCGTGGGCTGTCTGCCTGCAAGTTCCCAGGAGCCCCCCACTGGCTGAATCCCTGACACACTACCAGAATTTAACTTAAATGGGTGGAATTCAGTTGGTTGGAAAATGTGTATTTGGGTAGGCAGGCAGGTTGCCTGGGTTTTAGAGCAGCAAAATGGCACAGAAAGGGCATTTATTGGATGGAGCTTTGAGAAGGGTAGCACACCCTTCTGTTCTAGAACAATATTATTGGGGACAGCCCTCTGACTCATGTTTTCTTCAGGTGTGGGATTCTTATTAGTCACCAAGGTAGATCTTAGTCTCATCAAGCCAATGGTGTTACTCTCTTTGCCTTCATTAGGCAACTTATTGTGTCTTTTGCTAGGCGCCATTATTGATAAGTCTTCACTGGCAGTCCTATCTTCAAGAGCATTTGTGATTTTTATCATAGTGGATTTAATTCCAAAAAAACACAGGCAACCGCCCCCTGGTCCTCAGGGCTGGCGGTCTGCAGGCAGTCTTGACCAGGATTCAAAACTCACGCCAAGTCTTGGGTTTATCCCAACCAGGCTATTATAAAAACAACCAACAGCCAATCATTGAAGCCAGAAATTCACCAGTACCATCCCAGTATGGGAATTCATCATCAACCTGAATTATTGGGACCCCAGTCCCTTGATTTATTCCTGTCTTTTCCCACTTCAAGACAACTATACAACAAACTTAACCTCTTAGTGATTTGCTGTGTTATTATTGAGAAAATACTCCTTAATCAGATATCACATAAAACACTTTACTTACAACACAGAAAGTAAAGACTAGAGTTTAAACTATCCTCTTCCCAGGACAAAGATGAATCTCCTGATTTTTTTCATCTGTGTTCACAGCCTGCCTTGGGATTGGGGACCAGCAGCAGACTTTTTCTCAGTCTAGGGTTATGCTAGAAGCCACCAACGTCATTTATTATAAAGAAGAGCTACAATTAGCCTATTTGATATTAAACTCATGGCCTCCCTGGCGTCTCTCAGATTAACAACAACACTCACTGTATACACTACAGTGTAGTATCTTCTCATTTACTTTGCCAGCAACTAGGTTGTCTTAGAATGTATGCCAAGGTGTTTTTCTGGCTCATGACAGTATATTCAATTGTAACAGCTTTGAGAGAGGGGTGCTAAAATAACTAAGTTTGGCTCACATTCTGATGGAAAGATTCACCAGGATTTAACCAGTGCAGTACTGGGATGGCCACTCTAGTGGGGGTCTATAAGGACAAGATAGAAGAGACAGGGGAGGAAGCATTGACTGCCATTGGGAGCAACCCAGACAGCAGCCAAGGTGTAAAATTAGGAACAGGCCAAGGCAGTGAGGGAACAGGTCTTCTAGAGGAGGTTCTGGAATAAACTTGGGAGAGAGGGGATCTGTCATAGACTTGGGAGGAGTGTGGTTCACCTCTTGGTTCAAGGAGAAGTCCTTCTTGTTGAGGGCAAAGTTATGGAGAAGAATGGTATCTGTGGCCAGAGTCTTGCTCTCATGAACAGGGAGATTGTCCAAGGCATAGAGTAACTGGGTATGAGAGAGGGGGCTTGACTAAAAAGGTCTGATACCTATCCTGGTGAAACCATCTACCAGGATGCCATCCAGTGCAGAACTAGAATGGCCGCTCTAAGAGGCCTCCAGGGAGAGGCAGGCTAGGACAAGGGTTGGAAATAGGCATTTAAGCCCATAAACAAGAAACCCAACAACAATCATAAAGAACAATAACAGGTAAGATGGGAATCCAGACCCATAAGAGTGTCAAAGCAGCAGGCTCAACCTTCTAGCAAGGTTCTGAGTAAGCAGGTTCATGACCTGCAACTCAATTATCCATTCACCCAAAGCCAAGTTAGGAAGACAACTTGGATTTCCAAATACAATAACATGAACAGAAGCTGATCACTCCTGGTGGGTAACTTGTTTTGGCGCTTGACTCATTACAAGGATCAAGCCACCCCCTTCAACATTCCCCAGTGTGATTAACACTATCATGTTCCTGTTATCCATGCTTCACAACAACTATATAATCATTATCTCTCAATAAAGAATATTATCTAGTTTCTAAATATTTTTCACCTTGTAACTATGCTAAAACAGCACAGTTACAACATTGGTAGCACAGGTAGGTTTTCCATCCTACCTTATCCCCAAAATTCCACCTGTTGCCTGTACCCACTGCTGTCAACAAATCCTTGATAGAATCATGTCTGGCCTCCCGCTGGATTGGACTAAATACACACCTGGTACTGAAATACCTGATGGCTTTGTCCTGTATCAGAACACAGTGTTCCTGCTCTCTTTCTTCAACGCCATGTCTGCACAAGGGTTCTTCCAGGCTTCCCCTGCTATGCCTCATCCAACTGATGAGAATAACATGCCTGCCTACTTAGCGCAGAGCCTTCAAAGCGCTGTACTGGAACCTTTTGCTGGAGCCAACAACAATAATGTCGCAGCATGGATCCAGTCTGCCCAAAGCAAGCTGGCCCAGATGGAATTCCCATAACAATTCTGGATTTCAGAAATCTCCATTTGATTGACTTACAACGCTGGCACCTGGTGTAACAAGTGGCATGAAGAACACACCAAGAAGAATTGGGACACCTTCAAACAATACTTATTGGCAAGATTTGCGTTGAAAGACACCACACTCATGATCACCCGCCAAGTGAAGAGCTTGACCCAAACTGGCACCGTAAAGGAGCTCACCTGCGCCTACAAGGAACTCCAACTACATTCCCCCTCAGATATGGCCTTTGACACTCCAGCTACTCACCTCATGTACTACAACGCACTCAAGTTGCACGTAATGAGACACGTAAACCAGGATCAAGTAACCAACTTGCAAAGCCTATATTGCAAGGCAGAGAAAGCAGAACAAACGTCCAACACTCTCCACAAGGCACAAACAGGCAAGAGAGAGTGCCCCAAAGATTCTCACCCAGCTGGGAGTTCTAATTGACCACCCCCTGGGAACAACAACCATGCAAACTACAAACCCACAGTATCAAATAGGCATGGAAATGGAAGTAACAGCCAGTCAAACTGTGCCCATTTCTGTATCACTGCTACACAAGACAATCAAGACAAGAAAAAAGCCCATGAAGAGGACTAAACAAGCCAAGCTCTCCCTGCATAACCCCTGACTCACCCAACAATGAGTAATGGACCAATTCCAATGATCCAAGTGCCTTTGGAAGACCCAGTACTCTACACCATCACCAGACATCCCAATAAACTGATGTCTTATCCTTTCTGCTTTTGCAGTTACATAGGCTTGGCACTCCTGGACTCAGGCGCAGATTGAACCCTGGTCAACAGCATCTTTGTAGATAAGTTCAAGTTAGCCATTAATCCTTTGCGGATTAAAAATGTGGTTTTAGCTGATGAAAATCACATTGTCATGACACAGGAAACTGCCCCTTCTCTGTCATGCTAGAGAACCTACATTCCACCATTCAAGATCCTGTCATTGACTTTCCCAAGTTTGATATTGTACTGGGACTAGACTGGCTACAAAAGAATAATCCTCATGTAGACTGAGCAACCTCCATACTGACTATCAAACGTGAAGGCGTCAAACACCAGATCTACCCTGACTCAGTGGATCAGCTCCTGCATGACCATATCTTTGTACGCATCACAGAGACCTTGGACAAAAAGGAGAATCTCAAGGCAATTGACTGGGACTCTTTCCAGTACAAGATTATACATTTCAAAGATCTTCAGGACACCACCACACCTCAGGATTGTGAAATTGTAGCACGGCATCCAGAAATCTTTAAGGAGGCTATATCCAGGTTACCCCCAGAGAAACACATCCAACACTCCATCCAACTCAAAGGAGCAATACCTAAGCGTAACCCATCTATCACCTTACACCAAACAAGAACAACTACCTATGTGCTTACCTCAAGGAGGCATTGGAGAAAGGACTTATCTGCCCCTAATAGTCTCTCTTTGGTGCTGCCTTATTCTGCATAGCAAAGAAAGATGGTACCCTGCACCTAGTCACAGACTATCAATCCCTAAAAAAAGTTACTATCAAAAATTATTACCCACTGCCACTCATCAACAACTTCTTTGATGCCTTAGCAGTGTCATAGTCTTCTCCAAGATTGACCTTACTGCTGGCTACAACCAAATTCATATCAAGGAGGAAGATATACCTAAAATAGCCTTCCATACTAAATACAGGTTTTACAAGTGTGTGGTACTCAACTTTGGAATGACAAACACCCCGTCAACCTTTGTGACCTTTATGAACAAGGTGTTTGCCCCCCACATTGGCAAGTACACCTTGGTATACCTGGACAATATTATTGTCTACAGCCCCTTAGTAGAACAACACCACAAGGACTTGGAGGCAGTCTTTGCCATCCTAGCGCAACATAAGCTGCTAGCCAAGACCTCCAAGTGCCAATTATTCTGCAAGCAGCTACCCTTCTTGGGACACATAGTTTCAAAAGACAGCATTAAGCCTGACAGCCAGAAAATCCAGGCCATTTGCAAAATTCCACCGCCCAAAGGACAAGTCAGAACTCTGCACTTTCCTGGGAATGGTTGCCTATGTACAAAATTTCATACCCAACTGTGGTGTTCTAACTGCACCTCTGTCCACCATTAATGGTGCCAAATCCAAGTTTGTATGGACCCCCCAATGTAACCTTTGCTTCAGACGTCTCAAAGAGAAACTCACAACAGCATCCATCCTTAAGCACCCCAAACGTGATGGGGAGTACCAAATGGAGACAGACACCTCTGACACATACATTGAAGGGGTACTATGAATAAAAAACAACAATGGTGATTTCCTACCTGTGGCCTATGAATCACACAAATTAACAGATGGCAAGTGCTGATACCCTATACATGACAAAGAGCTGCTGGCAATTGTGCACTGCCTAGTCAAATGGTGTTGCTATCTAGAACAATAAAAAAATTCACAGCCCTGACAGATCACAAAGCACTCATCTACTTCAAAACTCAAGCAAATCTATCCCATCAACAAGCCTTCTGGGTGGGGCTTCTGGAGAGGTTCAACATGGTCATACAATATAAGCCTGGCCCAGAGCTTGTCATGGCTGATGTACTGTCACATCTATATGTTAGAGCCACAAGGGGCAAGAATGGGCTTGACTTAGACTGGCCTCTCCTGGTGCTTTGTACAAAGGACAAAGGGTTTCCCCCTGATACTACAGATGTAACAAAAGAAACCGTCATTAAGAACAAGCACCTATTTGTTGACATATATGGAACCTCAAACCAAAAAATGTCTGACAGAACAACCATCCCATATATTCTCACTCATCAGCAAGTTGATACAATCTTGCGCTATCACAGAGACCTGGGCCACACAAAAAGCTGTAACCTTTACAAATTACTTAAACACAAAGCCTGGTGGCTGACCTTATATTGGGATTTTCAGGAAGTCTTGGATCAGTACAAAGTATGTAAGAAATTTGCAAAGAGTGAGACCCCGCCTAAATCAGTATTAACCATTTGTATGCAACTATCATTCAAGGAGTGGGCCCTGGATATTGTGGGCCCTATGCCCAGGAAACATAATGATAAGAAGTACATCATTACTGCAAAAGACTTTGCCACACAATAGCCAGTGGCACAAGCAGTTAAAACACATCAAGAAATGACTTGTAATGCTTCATAGGAAAAGAAATCATCAGCAAGTTTGGAAAACCAGAACTCTGATAACCAACAGAGGCAAAGAATCAACCTCTGAAGATACCAACATATACCTCACCAAAAATGGGGTCCAGCACACGGTGACAACACCTTACCATCCTCAGGCCAATGGACACTTGGAGCAGCTGAATGGTAGCCTTGTGCAAGCCTTGGCCAAGCTCACCGCCAGGAGATCTGAGGACTAGTACAAGAAGCTACTGACTGCATTACTTGTATGCCAGACCCGTGTGAACAGATCCACCAGCAAAAGCCTTTTGAGCTAGTTTATGGAACATAACCCAATATCATCCAGGCACTATCATGACCCAAGCTGGAGATGCCAAGCAAGGTTCCCCCTTCTTGGATCCCCAGGTCATACAGGCCAATAGCAACCAATCAGAAAAAGAAGAAAAGCGTCTAAAAAAGACCTTTGTTCCCATCAAAGACAGACATGAAGTTGGCAACAAAGTCTGGGTCATGAATACTGACAAAAGTAAACTACAGCCAGAGAAAGCGGGCCCTGTCATCATCCTAAAGGTAAACAAAAACAACACTTACCTTGTGCAAGGACTTGGAAAATGTAAACAAGACAAAGTCCTCCACCATGATTACCTGAGACCCTGCAAAGCAAGACAAAAACAACAAGAGACTGTGCTACCCACCACCAAACAACAGTTAGTCCAGTATGGCGCCTGGGATCCCAACAACTTTCCCAACAATCTGCCCCCAGAGGAGGCTGACCTTTAGTTGAGGGGGTGTCAAAACAGCAGGCTTGACCTGCCAGCAAGGTTCCAAGTAAGTGGGTTTGTGACCTGTTGCCCAATTATCCATTCACCCAAAGCCAAGTTAGGAAGACAACTTGGATTTCCAAATACAATAACATGAACAGAAGCTGATCACTCCCGGTGGGTAACTTGTTTTGGCGCTTGACTTATTACAAGAATCAAGCCAATCCCTTCAACATCCCACAGTGTGATCAACACTATCATGTTCCTGTTATCCAAACTATACAACAACTATATAATCATTATCTCTCAATAAAGAATATTATATTTTCTAAATATTTTTCCCCTTGTAACTCTGCTAAAACAGCACAGTTACAACAGGAGGAAGTTGCTGCAAGGAGAAAAGGGAGTGATTTGAAACTTACATAAGTTTGGTGCTGTTCTGGTCTTTAGAAAGGGATTCATCAATGTCTGTCTCCTGGAAAGTTGGGAGGCCCTCAGAATAGAGACCTATCCAAGCCAACTTGACAAAGGTATTGAAGATAGTGGGAACCTGTTTCAGATGCAAAAAGTGATTTGAGAGCAGGCCAGAATTGAATACATAGTGTTGTGCATCCAAGGAGAGTCTATCCCAGATGTCTGGGGTTGTAGTCTATAGCAACAGGAAAACAGGTACCATGGTCACCATAGATGACTTAAAGAAAGGGGACAACATTCCATAGAATGATTTTTAACACAAAAACTCCAGGCAGACAGATCACAAGAACTGAGGGTCCAAAAAGGGTTCCAATCTTCTTGGATTAGATCCTAACAAAAAACACAGACAGGTGGACCAAAGGAAAGCAGGAGGAAGAGACAGCAGCAAAAGTCAGGAAAATAGTCTGCACTATTGAATTATAACCACAAAATACAAAATAAAATTTTCAAAAATCAGGATTTTTATTTAATAAGTAGAATCATTAAGCAATAGAACTGATGGCCCTTTCTTCCATTATATGGATGAGAGGGGTAATAGTACCAGGGGCATTTTAGGAGGGGGTTTTAGAAGCAAAAAGGGGGACCAATTAGAAGTGTCAGCCTAATCTACCTATGACCTGGGCCTAAGACATGAGAGCAACAGGACCAGGTACAGGAGACAGCAGCCTGGTTGACTGGGTACATCCCAAGGACTCAGGAACAACATATACATTGATGCTTGCCTAAGATGTCACAGCCAGAATGTCCCTAGAACCATTTTTTGGGCCAAGAGACCTCTGGGTCAGATAAATTGCTCAACTGGGATTTCACTATATTTGGAATCTTATCCCCAAATTTCCTGAACCACAATCCAGGAAAGCCCATTAAAATGAAGCCTATGTTTTTATATTGTACTTCCAATTGTTTTAAGGCAGTACAGCACCAGAATAGCAAACAATCCAACTGGATTAATGTCTCCTCCGTAGTGGGAGGGGATTCCAAGGAAGGAGAAGAAGTTTTGGCCATAAAGACCAGCACAAAACACTCATCAACAGTGTGGGCAAAGTCCTCCAGGTTGCAAAGAGGTTGTGCCTGGACAAAGCTTGCCTTTTTGGTAGCTCTGGGGAATATATCCCTGTCCAGGGCTAGCAGGATCCCTTAAAACTTTACACTGGGAAAAGTTCTCCCTAACAGAGGCAGCCAAAAATAAACAGGCAATATCATACACCTGGAGATACTGTGTGCAAAACAAGCAAGAAAGGAAGCACCAAAAAGAACACAGACTTCAATAGTGGAAACAGCATTTCTGTGTTCACCAGAAAATTTGGGAGACTTTGGATGATTTTCAGGGCATTCAACTTAAAAAAAGATGACTGGGAGGGTACAGTAGTTTTAAAAGCTATGGCAACAACCAAAAATACCTCAGATTTAAAAAAAGATTTCAGATTTAAACAGATTCCAAGTCACGCAAGATTCAGGATTCAAATAATTTAAATATTTTTGGTTGATAAATGAACTGTCAACCACTAAATAAAATTTCACTAGCACATCATATGAAATTATATCAAACATCAAGCGCTGTAGTTCAAACCACAAATGAAATGAACTGACACAGCAAGTGAGATGAATGGATGCTGTTCCAAAGTATCTTATAATCCAATCAGGATTCATATGAGGCACCAACAGAAGGACTAAAACAAAACAAAATTTGAGCAATATAGAAGCAAGGTTCCACAAACACAAAACAAAATGAAGTCACACAATATGTGTAGTATGAGCAGCCTAAAATAGAAAAATACAGTTTACAGCCAATCAACAGCTATCCAATTTAGGAATAGAGGCATTTCATTCATTTTCATAGCTCCTAATTTTTGTAAAATGGTTTTGAGAAATTTCCAAATATGGACTTGTGATTACAATAAAAATAAATCATAAAATTTTAAACTTCTACTTTTAGTAATTTTATCCTAGGTTTTTTACAATGGTTTTTACTAGCAACATTTTTGAAGGCACCAGCAAACAAGCCAGCAGCAACCAAGCCAGCTTTAATGAGGTGAGGCTCAGAACGTGGAAGCACCCATTTACACCCAAGCTTTTGATGCAGATAACAAGGAAGATGACCTGTACTTGACCCCCAACCCTTATGGCTTTGACTTGTTCAATAGTCACTTAGTGTCTAGCTCTGCCTCTGCCCCTGCCCCCTTACCCACCCCTGCACAAACTGCCAGAAAAACCACCAATCAGAATGGCAACCCTGATTTGGAACAACTTCCTGCCACCAGCCAACTTTCCCCCCTCAATCAATCAGGATTCAGCTCCTGCAGCCCAGCACACCAAGCGCTAAATCATCACTTCCCAAATTCTTCAGGAAATTGTGGCACTCAACCAGCGTGGCCTGACCTGGGACCAGATTGTCAACCAATAGAAATTCACCAGAGCTATTGTCATGCAGGGATTCAACAACTTTATGAACAGGGGGAATCTGATTGGGATAGCCAAAAAGCCCAAGAAGGCCCCAAAGTCCCAGATCAATGATGTATACCCAATCATGCTCAACCTCCTAAAGCAGGACCCCAAGCTTCCTCTGACCCAGGTCCATACACAGCTTGAAAACCATGACATTCGGGTTTCTAAGCGCATAGTGCAGCTCTGGATGCACAGGAAAGTGATGCAAGTCTGTGTGTTGACCAGTTTTGGCGGCAATCAATGGGATGGTAGTGAGGATTCCCCATACAATCCTGCCATTGAGTCCACCCTGGTCCAATGCCTGACAAATTTGTCCAATGATATCATGTTCATTGCCTATTACAATTTAACCATTGCCTTTGACAAGTTTGATGAGCAAGGAAAAGCTGCCACCCAAAAGAGAAGAAATAATATCAAGAGGAGTACATTCATTGGTGCGTTTCTGGCTGTTTCAGCCAAGGGTTTTGTCTACTATTAGACAACCCCTGATTTCATCAATGGCTACAAGTATGGCCACATCCTTGGCAAATTTCTTGACTCCTGGGATATCTCAAATTCCACTCACCAGGTTTTTTTGAGCCACCAGATGAAGGATAGCTCCACCGCTCTCAAGGCAATCTAGGGGCTTGGGCATCAGGCCTCAGTCTACCCTGCTGGCCACGCTGACATCCATCTGGCTGATGTTGTGTTCTTCAAAATTGAAGACACACTCCAGAAGCACCGCCCTCAGTCTTTCAAAAATCTCTATCTTGGGGTCCTTGACCATGATTCTCTCTTTGATTGCCAAAAGGTGGCTGACTTGTTTGCTCAAATGGTTTTCCATGTGAACATGGGAACTAATCATGTAAGAATAAGCGCCTCCCACCCCGTGCCACAGCCACCTATAAGCCAAACCAGCCAATGACAAAAAAGATATACCATCAGCAGTATATGGCGGCCATCACACGCAATTCTCCTGCCTATACCCCCACCCCCACCTGCCAGCTCCACCTGCCCAATCCCAGATCCCCAGGACAGCACTGCCTCTACGCCTTCCTTCCTGTGCTATTCTACCTAAGAGGCATCACTATTCCCCCCTAAACTCCTTGCTGCCAAACATTTTCTATTTACATTATCTTTATCTTGAATTTCAATTGTTCATTTTTTTCTTTGTTTGTAGTTGGTTTTATTCTTTTATGTTCAGCTTATTTCTATAAAATCATATGTTTACTATTTTGTGTATCTAGAACACAGTTATTTTTAGCACCTAAACACAGCCATTTGTGAAAATATTAACAATGACTTGATGATCAGCTAAATTTAAATTAGAAAAGTATAACTTTATTGTGCTTAGATAAAGTTGTTGCTGATCCAAATTCAAAACCTTAATGATAAACTTTAAGCCAATCAGGAGCCAAGTGATAAAGTGATTGTTGTGACATAAAGGGTCATTCAATAATTCTTTTAGCATGTGCGCTAATTAATATGACTGGCTGGATCTTTTGCCATTGTGTGCCATTGCTGCTGTGAAAAGTTATTGGTGGACTAGTGCCCAATCAGAAGCTGGGTTAGCACTAGTAAATCAACAACTTTCCACAGCAGCAATGGCGCACAATGGCAAAAGATCCAGCCAATCATATTAATTAGCGCACATGTATTAAAGAATTATTGATTTATCCTTTATGTCACAACAATCACTTTATCACTTGGCTCCTGATTGGCTTAAAGTTTATCATTAAGGTTTTGAATTCAGATCAGCGGCAACTTTATCTAAAAACAATGAACTTATAATTTTCTAATTTAAATTTAGCTGATTACCAAATCATTGTTAATACTGTAAATTCAGAACCTAAACGTAAAAATGCGGGATTGTCAAATCCTTGGTCCAAATTTTGAATCATTTTTGGGTAACTCAGCTGAGTGAAAATTAAAAAATTAAATAAAATCACCATTTAATTTGGCTTTTTTTGGTTTATTTAAATTGGCAGAATTCAAATCTCTTGAGCAGATAACTCAACTAAAAAAAACAAAACACAGCAAACAAATGCATGATACATGAATCAGAAATGTGGGATTCTAATGTACGATTTGGTATTCCTGTATGTCTAACAAATCATAGACAACATGTAAAAATCAATGAATCTGAAATTGCAGGATTGTCAAATCCAAGAACCAAATTTCAAATCAAAAATGAGGTGAATTTGAAATAAATATAATTTATGGGTGTCTCAAAAAGGATGTTAAAGTATCTATAGTGGATTTGTGCTAATTTTTTTTGGAATCATAGGCATTCTCAAAAATCACCCTATTCTAATTTAGGACGGCTAAAATTTATATCCTACTATTCACCAACTTAACATACTTAAAAATAAAATTGAATAAAACTATACCCTTCTCTTTTTGAGTTTAAAATTTTTAATAAAAATTATTATGTCTTCTTTCAATAACAACCAAGTCAACAAGCTGGTCCCTGGCCTTGACAAAATCATGCAGGGCTATACTGGGTCTCTTAACGGTAAAGCCTCTGTCTATGGCCACTCCTAACCTGTAGGCCCCTCTGCAAGCCCAACCCAGGAGTGTGTTCTTTCTCCTGCAACTTCCAGCATGACCCTGTTTGCCCATCATGCACAGGAAGCTGCTAACCAAAATCCTGTATCAACAATGGCATCCAGAACCAGCCATTTGAGCCAAGTGGTCACCCAGAGAGCTCCAAATCCTGAAACAGCCAATCAGATGGCATTGGCCAGTTCCCAAGATTGACACATCCCTCCCTCAGCCAATCAGCCTGCAAGATGCAGAAGAAAATTGATCACTCTGGAGATTGTTCTTGAAATGGTTGAAAAGCAAGGAATGCTTATGTCCCTTGGGGTAATTGCAGCCGTGATGGGTTTTGCAAAGTCCACTGTGGCTGCAACCCTGCAAGCCCACACCAACTGTGGCCCCCTACCAAGAAGACCCCAACTGGTGCTCATAATTTGACCAAAGATGACACAGCCCCTCCCCTTATGATGGCCATTATGAAACGTGACCCGCAGATGCCCCTGGTCCAGGTACGTCTCTAGTTGGGACTCCACGGCATCTTCACCAACAAAAGAACAGTGGATTTTTGGATGCACAGAGCTGTGGTTGCTGCTAGAATCTTGTCCAATCAAGTTCTTAGTGGCCCCATTTTGGTGGACACTGACCCCTACAATTCAACCATTATTGATTTTATAAAAGAGAGGGCAATAAGGATGCGCAATGACGTGATCTTCCTGTAGTATTTCAAGATATCTGCAAGTATTCAAGACTATGGGGAAATGCACATCCAATCTGACATCTTCAAGCGCGGCTAATCCTGTATCAATTTGTTGGGGTTTTGTTGGCAGTTTTCCCATTGGGTGTCAATCATTAATCTGCGTTATCAAACACAGCAGATGGGTATGCCTACCAGACATAGCTCAAGGTCATGCTGGAGGAGTGGGCTACCCAAAACGCTGTGTACACAGCTGTACTGAGTGCCAAGATGGAGCAGCAGGAATGGGCAGCCCAAGAAATCAGGGCTGTGGGGCATACTTGTTGGTCCTACCCCATCAACTATGCCAACATGCATCTTGCAGATGTATGTCTCTATAATTTTGGTTCCACTCTCAGGAAATTAAAGCCTGTCACATACATTGAACTGTGCACCCAAATTGATAAGGGTTATGAGCTTTTCCCTTCTGTGTTTGCCCAGGACCTATCAGATCTTGTCATTTTCTATGTAAGTGATAGTGATAAGTCCAGAAAGGACTCCTGCCTCCCCCCACACCAATCCATTTGTTTCACCAAGCCATCATATGTGATGGAAGACAAATTTGAGCAATTGAAGCAATTAGCTCTTGCTGCCCCTTCCCAGTCAATAAACCCTGCCTCCCCAACCCCCCATCAAGCCACCCGCCTTTCAACCCTGACTCCCAAACCAGCACCCATTCCTTCCCCACTATCTATGATGCTGTGCCTTTAATAGGCGCAGATGGAGGCAATGTTCCTTCCGCCCATTCCCTCCCCTACTTGTCCTTTGATGAGTAAAATAAAACTTTGCTTTGTGACAACTTATTAAAATTGATTTTGTTCTTTATAGTTCATGATTAATAATATATTTTTTTACATTATTAGAATTTACCATATGTAAAGAATGTTGTACATTTGATGTGGTAACATTTTATCTTTTTCATGAATATTTTCATCATCATTAATAAATTAAAGACCATAAATGTAAATATTGCATTAGAATATTGCAATTAGATGTCAACTCTTGATATTTTGATATTATTTGCATAAACAATTCATTTCAGTCAATAAAAATCATTGTAAACAAGGCTTTTTTCATTGTAATTTATTGAAATGGAATGTGTTTATATTAGAGAGCCATTAACGTTTAGTATAATGTTGATACATAGTGCATTTTACAGCCTGCATATTTACCTATTGGTAATAATTCTGTAAACTTTTTAGTTGGATTTTGCGAGGTAATAATAATGTTATGTGTTATTAAATTACTGTTTATTACTATTAATTGGCTGATTTTCTTTGCTGTGGCAATTGTACATTTTCTGAAATTTACACACTAGTATCCAATTGGTTGGTTTCACATCCAATCACACAGGCAATAGGAAATCAAGTTGCCACCCTGACCACATCTGGTCTTGGGGCAGCAACTTGATTTCCTATTGCCTGTGTGATTGGATGTGAAACCAACCAATTGGATACTAGTGCGTAAATATCAGAAAATGTACAATTGCCACAGCAAAGAAAATCAGCCAATCAATAGTAATAAACAGTAATTTAATAGTACATTACATTATGTTTACCTCGCAAATTCCAACTAAAAAGTTTACAGAATTATTACCAATAGGTAAATATACAGGCTGTAAAATGCACTATGTATCAATATTATACTAAGCATTAGTGGCTCTCTATTATAAACACATTCCATTTCAATAAATTACAATGAAAAAAGCCTTGTTTACAATGATTTTTATTGACTGAAATGAATTGTTTATGCAAATAATATCAAAATATCAAGAGCTGACATCTAATTGCAATATTCTAATGCAATATTTACATTTATGGTCATTAATTTATTATCAATGATGAAAAATATTCATGTGTTTAATGTAGCACTATAAAAATAAGTTTTTTGATGTACTTCAAACAAAATGTCAAATATCTATAACTTGATAAACAAATTAGAAGTATACCTGCAAAAGGTTGTTGAAATAAAAAATATCAGTTAAATAGTAACAGGAAAGCTGGGCAACAAGGGCCGGCCACTAATTCAGTCAAAAGAAGATGCCCTGAATAAAATAGGAAATATTATAGACAAAAAGAACAAAGAAGCATTGCTCAATCTACAGGGAACAATCCTATCAAGTCTGAAGTTCAATAACATGGACTAAAATTTATGGCTAGTTTTGGCAAGGGGCCAAAGAAAATAATAAGAAGATCAAACTGATTGAAGGAACTGAAGTTCAAAAGGAAATTGACACCAATGAAGAGGAAAACAATCAAATGGAAACAGATGAAAATGAAACAATCAAGAAGCAGAAGCGCTTCAAGAAATACAGAAACTTTATGAAATGAAAACCAAGAAGAAACACAAGTTGCAAGAAAGATAAGAAAAATAAAACCCAGAAAAACAAATAAAGAGCAGCCAACACTCATGAAGTTTGCTGAAGGGGCACCTGTGGCTGAGGGGGCCGCAGGGGAAAAATCAGTAAGTCTTTTCATTTTTTATTTGTATTTACTTTAGTCATCACCAGGAATGGGGATGAGGTCGCGGAAGTGGCGGCTTATACGCCAAGTTGGTTTTACGGGGGTTACCAGTCACTGGTGGCCCCTGTAAAACAAATAAATAAAAACCAAATAAATAAAATAGTACAAGATAACATCAATCAATATACAACAAAAGACACAATGAATTGGGAATTCAAAGCGCCAGAAGAAAGCTCAACCTGGGTCAGAGAAGCCTATGAAGTAGGCACAAGTATCAACTTCAAAGGAATAATGGATATCCAAATAAATGTCAACAAAAATTTGACAAATATATATTTGAATGCCTTGAACGTTTTTCATTTTCAACTATGATCACTTGAAATAAACCTGAAAAAAGTCAATTTCAAGTTCCACAAGAAAACATCAAAGCCAAAATTTTCAATAATTTAATAAAATCAATATCAAATCAAACAGGCAATACATTTTTAGTCAATAAGATAAAACCTTTATTCATTTTTTTTGCAGAGGCGTGGGTTGTGGATGCCTCCAAAATGCCCAACTCTTCTTTACTCAATTTTTCAAACACATCTTGTAAAAATTGATTAGTTATAATATACAAGAAATTCTGCTTATTCACAGAAATCTATACCTCACAGAAACTGCATCTTGCTGTTTACCTCAGGGTAGTACTACACTGCATTATGAAGGCCAACATGAAGAAGCTGGGGGACGTCCCCCTTCAAATGGACACCGCTGGCTGGCATTGGATAAAATGAAAACACTGCGGGGCTACCAAACCATAGAGCATGTCCTAGACAACTGTTTTAAATTAGCTTTGTTGTACAGGTACACAATACCTCCAGAAAACCAACTCCTTGTTAATTTGCTTTCAATATTGCCTTTTATAAGACGCTCAGCCACAAACAGGGTGTTGAGCGCCACCCCTCTAGCAATTGCATCCAGAGTTGTCCACCACATACAAAAGAGTATGTGGTCCCAATTGGACACATTAGCAGAAAATATAATTTTGGGGAATAATACCCCAGAATAATCACATACCCCTTTGCAATTTGCATCCCCCAATAAATCTTCTTCCCTTGCAACTTAAATTTTATTTTATTTTTAAATTTTTTTATTTTAATTATTAAAATTTTAATATTAAATATTTTAATATAAAATAATTCACAATTAAATAAAAATATTTAAATTTCAATATGTAAAAAATATTTGGATTTTAAAATTATAAATCTTTAAATTTATCTATTAAAGTTTAAATATTAAGATTTATAATTATAACTTTAATATTAAAATTTAAATTTTAAAATTATAATATTTAAATTATACTAGTAATATATCTAAATTTATTATAGAACATAAGTTATAGTTGCAAACGCGCCAAATAATACAAAATAATTAAAAATGTTTTATTTAAAGGCTCTTCAAGTACAGGTTCATTTATTATCTAGATAAGCAACAAGAATTGAATTTATCCCCATCATGCGGCCTGCTCCACTTATATTCTAAACAAGTGATTGTTTAAAACTCAAATTACCTTTCCCTTGTAATATGATTTGATAAATACATTTGATATTCTTGACCTGCGTCCTATGTACTAATTAGTAGAAGATACATGAAAATCATTGGTTTCTGTGTTGTGTGGCTATAGTGGCACTGAAATAAAGATGATCAGATGATGACCTGCAAGGTCCAATTTGTGGCTTAAAAAAGACAAAGTACCATCAAGGATTCACAATTGTTTAAATAAAATTAATCTATTTCTATCTTTTTTAATTTATTTATTTGTTAGCTCAACAGTCAATACAATATTCAATGCATTATAATAAAAACATATGTCCTCTTACCTAGTATAACTAATTTTACTTACCTTTTCTACATACTCTTATATGTCTATAATACAATCAAACATTGCACCATATATAAATAATAATTTTTGATTCCTAATAAAAACAAAATAAATAAAAATAGAAACAAATAAAACCTGGAGCGCCCATTTATCTGATTGGCTCAGAGGCCATGGTTTGGGGAGGAAGGATTCTGAGTGCTTGTTAAAGCCGCCACCACATTGGGTGGCATTGCAAATTGACTGACCTCAAGGATATTGAAAAGATCCTTGGTGTCCTGAGAGAGGCCTTTTTTCACCTGATTCTTAATCCACCCAAACACCTCCTCAATTGGTTTCAGAAATGAAGAATACAGGGGGAGTAAGAGGAGTCTCATTGGGCAGTCAGCCAGGCAGTGGCTGGCTGAATGGCTATTTTTATCAATTGGCGGGAACTCAGACACAACCAGATCCACTTTGTGGAGCCCAAAATTATCTAGCACAACAATGTTGATTGTACTGTGATAGTTGATCCAGAGATACTCCTTGACAACTCAGAGAAAATTGAGAAAGGTCCCACTATTGTGGGAACCCTTGATCATTTGGTATTAGTCCAACCTGCAAGGACCAAGAAGCGCAACAATTGAATAGGTCTGGGAACAAACAGCTGCACAATGAGATACACTGTCCTTGGACCCCTTCTCAACCCACCCATGCCTAAAACTGAGTGAGGAGGAAAACAACAATTCATTGATGTAGAAGAACTGGACATTCCCAGTTTCCTTCAGTGCCAGATATGTCTTGGCATAAATGTGTCAATCCTTGATGGTCTTCTCATTGTTTCTGTTGTACAGCAAAACTCCCAGTACTTTCCAGGAGAAGCCCAAATCAACCATTGTTTTGTAAACAAGGGTTTTGGAAACAGAAAGCCTGAACTCTGTAGCAAGCATTGATTGGACAGCAAGTGAGTCCAGGTGGCAATCCTTGGCTACCCACTGTTTTATTGTGTCAATATGCACAGGCTGCAAGAGTTTGGGCTGCCACTTAGCCTTGGTGGATTCAGCAATTTTCCCGGTGTCACCATAATTTTTGTTGATATCACCAATGTATCTTGCTGTGACACCAAATTGGGATGAAATATCCCAAACTGCCATTCCCCTGTTCAAGAAGTTGAGGAGAGCTTCACACTCACTATCTGTCAACTGACGCCAGCCCTTGGCAGGTACCACAGAATCCTGGCTAGCAGGCTTGACACAGGGGATGGGGACCTTTGTGTAGAAGGTGAGATCACGCTTGGTTGCACTGGCACTGTCAATGATGGCATAAGACACAGGTACAGATGGCTCTTTGGTGGTGGCTAATGGCTCATATGAGGTATCAAAGATGCAGGGCAGGGGAGTAGCAACTCTTGGATCAAGAGTGCGGGGCCAGGTGACAACTGGGTACATGGTGGAGGTGTATGTAACCTCATTATTCCCAAAGATCTTTGTGTAAGAGACTTTGGTTGCAGGCCTTGAGAGCGGCTTTTGTCTGGGATTAAGGCTATGTGATCTGGCTTGGGATGCAGGAGGTGGTTGACTGGCGCTGATACCTTGGGAGGCCTGTGTATTGGCATGACTCCCTTCAATTTGTGTTCTGGGTCTGTTTTTGGACCCTCTGGGGCACCCTTGTGGACAGGCTGCCCTGTGGGCTGGTGTAGGAGCTGGTTGAGAATGCAATTGACGGTCCATAAAAATAAAATGAAAAATATTTTTTAGATTAAATATTCATTTATTTGGATTTATTGGTTTAGTTGTGGGTAGTTATTTTCTCTTGATTTAGCCTTGAATAGTAACAGAATTTCTATATCTGTGATTTGAAGTGTATAATATTGTATACTTTCCAGGATTGGATAATTTTAAAGTTAATCACTTTTTTATGTCTAAACATTGTTATTGAGATTGAATTTTTCATTTAATTTTAGTTGTGGTGGAGCTTCTTGATTTGGGTTGGTGTTTCCTAGTGTGATTACTGTACATTAAATTTGGATTCCAGTTCCTGCAATTAAATCTGATTTTACTAGTGGCATTCAAAAGTGATTTGAAATTTGGTTCTTGGATTTGACAATCCCACAATTCCAAAAAACATAGTAAACTTAATGAAAATGGATGATGGATTTGAAAACCTCCTATCTGATTCCAGTTAATTCATTTTGTCCATTGGAAATATGCATTTTGACTTGAACTTTGCAAAGTGTCTATGAGTTCCTGCATTTTCAAATATTCAAATAAATACTCAAAAAAATCAATTTAATTAAAAAAGGCCATCCCGTAAAAGTGATTCAAAATTTGGACCAAGGATTTGACAATCCCACATTTTTACGTTTAGGTTCTGAATTTACAGTATTTTCACAAGGGGCTATATAAAGTGCTAAAAATAATATGGCAATTATGGAAGCAATGCCAACACAAAGCAAACAACACATATTGAGATAAGCGTAAAACATATACACAATGGGTAAAAAGATGGGATATTGTAGTAAATGAAAAAAACTGGGATAAACAAAGAGGCAAGAGTATCAGAATAACACAGCGTTTATTGGGGTGAAAGCTATAAAAACAAATGCAAAGGTTAATAAAAAACATATGAGAGAATTGTAGAAGCTTTTGAAGGATCTTAACTTGGCAATTGCTGAGATCAAAGAAATTCTCCCCAAGGTTAAAGCAAAGGCAAAGTCTGCTGTCCTTACAGGAGATAAAATTGACAAGGTGTCCGCCAAGGCACTTATGGCCAAGATGCCAGAAACCTCCAAGAAAATAATTGAGTGCCTTTTAAATGTACAGAAGATTGTTGTGGAAGGCCTTCAGTTCAAGTTCTTTCCCCTCTTCACGCTGTCTTTCTGGGTCAATGGCCCCAAGATGTATGCACATCTCAAGCCTGCAAAGCGTGCTAGAGTGGAGGATACCAAATTGCCTGCCCAACTTCTTGCGCCAAGAATAGCCAAGCCTGCTGAAGCTGCCAGCAAGGAGAAAACCCAAGAGGGTAATCTAAAAAGAAAAATCAATAAATAATTCCTAAATTCTTACTGTTTTTTTAGGAAATATCAACAGCAAAACATGCCAGGTCCTGGTCCCCTTTGTCCCTGACACCTTTTACATCAATTATGCTAATCTCATGGCCAAGCAGCTGTTTCTGTCCCCCCTGTTGTGCAGAAGCTCAAAGACAGGATTCACAGGACCTTTCCAATGTTGAGGGAGGCATTAGCTGGGCTGACACACAGAAAGGGGGAATCTGAGTGGGCAGTTACTGCCTATAAGGATGCCCAGTTAGTTTGCCTTGACCCAGTGGTCCTCAGTGGATTTTACTGTATAAACTTCATTGAGCTTGTTTGAGATGTCCTGGATTTGCTCTCATTCAAGAACATACCAGAGATAGGCCAGGTGCATGCGGCTGCTTGCTTCTGCTTCCCGGTGGAGCACACCCTATCTTACCTTCTGGAAAACTTTGGGTGTGCAGTATCAAAATTGGCTGTTGCAGACGCAAGAGCCATAAAGAAGACAAAAATCCTCCTGGCAGACTTCAGGATGGCCTGGAGTGCCAACAAGACGGGGGTCCCTGCAGCTATGGAGCTGACCTTTGCAAAGACCAAGCATGAAAAGAAGATCAGTGCAGTTTTTAATAAATTGTGCAAGTTTATGGAAGCCTTTGCCTAGCAAAGGCTTCATCTGGTGGTTTACCTGGGGTATCTATTCTACTTCAGAATAGGCGCCAGTGTGGAGGATCTTGATGAGGTCCTCCTAGGAATTGACAAGGCCAGGCTCTCCCTGGACGGAAAAAAGGTCCTCACAGGTATGACTCAGTGGATCATATCATCCAGGACGCCCTGGTCCTGGCTGGTATCTATGGGTTTGCAGCCCCTCCTGAAAAGCTGCTCCTGCATTCACACCTAACAGTCCTTTCTTTTACCGGCAGGAGGGAGACCTTTAATCAAGTTTTTCCACCATATACAGTGTGGAAGTGGAGGTTGTGCACCACCTCCATCACTGGGTGGTTACATACAAAAGAACCCACTATAGGCGCACACAATAAAAATATCATTCCAAAATTAAATTTACATTAGAATTTTAATTATTACTTTTTTATATTTAATTTCAAATAGCCGTTGTAGTATAGCAAACTATTAAAAAATAAAAAAGAATCTTAAAGCAGGTCTTTATACAGGAATAATAATATTTATTTATTAAAAATCACATATAATTTGAGCGCTTTATATTTAATTTTTTAATTAACTTTTTATATTTATTTGACAGAAGTGACATTTTCATATGCTTATCATATTTTGGTATTGAATATTTTGGATTTTCACCACAATACAATAAAATATATTAATTTGAAATACAAAATATTAGGCATCTGCATCAGTGGTGCTGTTCTATGGGATTGCAGGCTTGAAAGCTTCTAAATATAATATGATAATCCATAAATCTAAAATAGTGAATATGAGAATATAAAAAATAGTCAGAAACACTAAGCCTTTAGTTAATTGGCTGCTTGTAGAGGCACATAGGGATGAAAAAATCAGGGTGGTCATAGAATTTGGCCACAGTCTCAGCTGGGAGGGTGTGGATTATGGCCTGCAGAAAATCAAAGAGGTCCCCAGTCCCAGTTGGGGTCCCTTGCTTGACAACTTTCTTGAGCCACCCAAAAACGTCCTCAATAGGGTTTAGGAATGGGGAATAAGCAGGGTGGAATAAGAGGAGCAAATTTGACGTGGCCAATTGTTGGGGGCCAACTGCAATGCCTGTATCAATCATTGGAAAATCTTTGAGAATATCTGCCACCTTGTGGAGTCCAACATTATCCAGCACAATGACATTGGTGGAGCCCTGGCTTGTGCACCTCAGGTGCTCCTGGACCAATGGGAGAAATGATAGGAAGGTCCGGCTGTTGTAGGATCCTAATATCATTTGATAGAGCTCAATCCCTTTTGGTCCAAGGAGAGCCACAATTGAATGGGCTGTGGCACAGACTGCAGCACACTAAGCTACTCTGTCATTGGAATCTTTGGAGACATAGCCATATGCATTCTGCATAGACAAGGCAAATGCTGATTTTTCAATGTAATATAATTTAACTGTCCCCTTGGCTTTGAGGGCAGTGTATGCCTCTGCATATTTTTTCTGGGTCTCAATATTGTTAGGGCTGTTTTGTTTGTAGGGAAATATCCCACGTTTTTTCTACATAAACTGCAGACCCTTTACCAAATGATAATAAAAGAAAATTGAAGCCTCAACACCAAAAGTAAATTTAACCATGGCCTGTATATTTGCCAGTTCAAGATGGCAGTCTTGGGTTATCCACTGGCAAATTGCCCATTTGTGCTCCTTGGTGAGAATTGTGGAAACTTGCAGGATTTCTCTGCGGCAAGGGCTTGGCCAGTATCAATGAACTTGTTGAAGGTCTTTGAGGCATACTTGGGATCCACCCCAACAAGAGCTACAGATGCCTTTTAATCACCAGATTCCCACATGAGCCGGAGAAGGATGATGCGCTTAATGTCAGGAATGCGCTTGTAAGCAGGCTTTTTAGCAGCAGGGATTGGCTTGTTGGCGTTGGGCACAACACAGGGCATGGGCACCTTGGTGTAAAATGCAGCAACTTTCTTTAGCACTAACTGTCCCTCATTGGTTTGATAGAACTTGGGCTCCTTGTCATCCTCCTGATTGCCATCACTGATGTAGGGCTTGTAGCTAGTATCAAGTACAGGCTTCACCTTCTACAGCATGGCAGACGGGACTGGCTCTTGCCGGTACACAATGTTGAATACATACAAATTAAGTTCTACCTCCTTGTTTCTAACTATTTTTGTTGTGGTAACCTTGGTGGGCTTCCAGGTCAGCTTGGGAACCCAAGGGTTGATGCTCCACACCCTAGCAGCTTGTGCTCCTTGAACTGGCTATGTCAGTGCAGCGTCACTATGGAACTCTCCTCTCCCGCCTCCCTCCTGAGTAGGCACTTGGGTTGCACTAACTTTGTTCTTTGACCCACGGGGGCAACCACAACTGCGGCACAAAGCAGGTGCATTGATACTCTGTTTTTGTATTTCTTCCATTTTAAAATTTAATGAAATACTAAATAAATCTCTATTAAGTTACACACTGGTTTTTAATTTTTACTTTTTATCTGAATATGGATATTTAAAGTTTTTCCCACCCAATATCCCAATTATAGATTTTTTATTTCTTAATTAGTTGTTTTTGGGTTTACAACGCCCTTTTAGAATACCCAAAATAATTTTGACCCTTTCAAAACAGCAGGCTTGATCTGCCAGCAAGGTTCCAAGTAAGCAGGCTTGTGACCTGCAATTCAATTATCCAGCCAATTGAAGCCAAGCTAGGAATTCAACTCAAAATTACAAATACAACAACATGAACAGAAGCTGATCCCCTACAGTGGATACCTTGTTTTGGTGCTTGACTCATTACAAGGATCAAGCCACCCCCTTCATCCCACAGTGTGATCAACGTTATCATGTTCCTACAATCCATAATTTACAGTGACTATATAATAACTATCTCAATAAAGAATATTATCTAGTTTTCAAATATTTCTCCCCTTGTAACTTTGCTAAAACAGCACAGTTACAGTATTGGTAGTACAGGTAGGGTTTCCATCCTACCTTATCTTGTAAAATTCTTCCTGTTGAATGTACTTACCACAGCCAACAAATCCTCAATAAAATCATGTCTGGCCTCACGCTAGACTGGACACCGTACACACCTGGTGCCAAGATACCCAATGGATTTGTTCTCTACCAGAACACAGTGATCTTTCTTCTTGCCTTCAATGTCATGTCAGCGCAGGGGTTCTTCTAAACACCCACTGCCAAGCCTCAAACAACTGACAAAAGCATCATGTCAGCCTATGTATCCCAGAGACTTTGAAGCTCAGCCTTGAAATCCTTTGCTGGAGCCAACAATAATAACACTGCAGCATGGATTCAATCAGCCCAAAGCAAGCTGGCCCAAATGGAATGCCCGTAACAGTTTTGGATTGCAGAGATTTTCATTTGATTGACTCATAATGCTGGTGCCTGGTGCAACAAGTGGAACAAAGAACACACTGAGAAGAATTGAGACACCTTCAAGCAGGACTTCTTGGCAAGATTTGTGCTGAAAGACACCACACTCATGATCATCCGTCAAGTGAAGAATCTGGATCAAACAGTAACAATGAAGGAGCTCACTTGCCCTACCTGGAACTTCAACTACATGCCCCCTTGGACATGACTTTTGACACTCCAGCTACCCACCTCATGTAATATGACACACTCAAGTCACATGTGATAAGACACGTAAAGCTGGACCAAGTGACTAACTTAAAAAGTCTTTATTGCAAGGCAGAGAAAGCAGAACAAACGTCCAATGCTCTCCATAAGGCACAAACAGGCAAGAGAGAGTGCCCCAAAGATTCTCACCCAGCTGGGAGTTCTAATTGACCACCCCCTGGGAACAACAACCATGCAAACTACAAACCCACAGTATCAAATAGGCATGGAAATGGAAGTAACAGCCAGTCAAACTGTGCCCATTTCTGTATCACTGCCACACAAGACAATCAAGACAAGGGAAAAGCCCAGGGAGAGCACTAAACAAGTCAAGCTCTCCCTGCACAATCCCTGACTCACCCAACAATGAGCAATGACCTTAGGACATGGATCAATGTACAATGATCAAAGTGCCTTTGGAAGACCCAGTACTCTACACCATCACCAGACATCCCAATAAACTGATGTCTTATCCTTTCTGCTTTTGAGGTTACACAGACTCAGCATTCCTGGACTTGGGCGCAGATTGAACCCTAGTCAACAGTAGCTTTGTAGACAAGTTAAAGCTAGTTACTAATCCTTTGAAGATTAAAAACAAGGCTTTAGCTGATGAACATCACATTGCCATGACACAGGAAGCTGCCCCCTTCTCTGTCATGCTAGAGAGCCTGCATTCCACCATCCAGGGCCCAGTCATTAATTTCCCCAAGTTTGATATTGTGCTAGGGATGGACTGGTTGTGAAAAATTAGCCCCCATGTAGACTGGGTAACCTCAGTACTGACCATCAAACGTGAAGGCGTCAAACATCAGATATACCCTGACTCAGTGGACAAACTTCTACATAATCACATCTTTGTGTGTATTACAGAAACTCTTGATAAAAAGGAGAGCCTCAGGGAAATTGTCTGGGACTCCTTCCAGTACAAGATTATACACTTAAAGGACCATCAAGACATCACCATGCCTCAGGATCAGGAAATTGTGGACTGCCATCCAGAAATATTTAAAGAGGCTCTACCAGATTTGTCAGCAGAAATCACATACAGCACTAATCCAACTCAAGGGAGCTGTACCCAAGGCGCAAACCATCTACCGCCTTAACCCAAATGAGGACAGCACACTGTACGCTTAACTCAAAGAGGCATTGAAAAAAGTACTTATCTGCCCCTCACAGTCTCTCTTTGGTGCTGCCGTATTCTGCATAGCAAAGAAATATGGTACCCTGCACCTATTCATGGACTATCAAGCCCTAAACAAAGTTACCATCAATAATTATTACCCAATTTCACTCACTGTCAATCTCTTTGACGCCTTGGGCAGAGCAACTGTCTTCTCTAAGATTGACCTGGCAGCAGGCTGCAACCAGATTTGTATCAAGGAGGAAGACATACCCAAGACAGCCTTCCACATCAAGTATGGGTCATACAAGTGTGTGGTGCTCAACTTTGGGATGAAAAACACACCATCAACCTTTTTTACCTTTATGAATGAGATCTTTGCCCCCTCATTGGCAAGCATGTACTATTGTACTTAGACAACATCATTGTCTACAGCCCCTTGGTGGAACAACACCATAAGGACTTGGAGGCAGTCTTTGCCACCCTGGAGCAACATAAACTGCTGGCTAAACCCTCCAAATGCCAGTTTTTCTGTGAGCAGTTGCCCTTCCTGGGACACATAGTCTCAAAATATGGCATCAAACCTGACAGCCAGAAAATCCTGGCCATTTGCAAAATGCCACCTCCAAAGGACAAGTCAGAACTCTGCACATTCCTGGGAATGGTTGCCTACATACAATAATTAATACCTGACTGTGGTGTCCTGACTGCACCCCTGCCTGCCATAACTGGTGCCAAGTCTAAATTTGTATGGACCACCCAATGTGACCTTTACTTCAGACGTCTTAAGGAAAAGATCACAGCAGCACCGATTCTCTAATACCCCAAACACAACAGGGAGTACCAGATGGAAACCAACACCTCAGACACATCCATTGGGGGAGTACTACAAATAAAAAAACAACAATGGTGATTTCCTACCTGTGGCCTATGAATCACGCAAATTGACAGATGGCAAGTGCTGATACCCTATACATGACAAAGAGCTGCTGGCAATTGTGCACTGCCTAGTCAAATGGTGTTGCTATCTAGAACAACAAAAAGAATTAACAGCCCTGATAGACCACAAATAACTCATCTACTTCAAACAACAACTGTTGTAAGTTTGACTCCCTGGTGATCAACTCCCTTAAACTAGACTCCCTGGTAGCCAACACTATAGTAAAATGAGAATTCAGCTTTTGCCCTGATCAACAACTGGAAATTGTCACTTTTTTAACTAACAGATCTTGATGTACTGAAAAATTTTAATATAAAAATAAGCTTTACAGCTATGATATACTAAAGTGACCATAGAGAGCTCAAAAATGTAATAAAAACAGTACTCTAATTAATAAAAATAAGGAGAAATAAGCAATTATTTCTCATTTCACTATGTAATTTACACTCTTCATTATATAAAATATTTTTTACTACCATAAAAATTGAAATTCCACCAAAACAAAAATAAGAATAAACACAAAAATATACTTCATGCAAAATATAAAGAAATGTTAATATTTATTTGATATAGTTCATATAAGCACAACTGTGAATATCATATGTTTTATTTGGAAATTAACAAAAATTAAGATATTTCACTTACTTTCAACTATAAATATTCACCTCAAACTTACTATGCATACATAGAACAATCACTGCTATCTAATTAAATTAAAAAACTTAAAAAATAAAACTGAAACTAAATGATCAAAGTAAATAAGTAAAAATTAAAGTTAAAAAGTTAAAAGTAAAAATCATATAACTGAGCAAGCAAGCAAGTTTATTCCTCATTATTATTTCCCCGTTTCATTTTGGCCCCTTCCAGTAGGGCAGTGGCAATAAGCTCAAGCTGCTGCTTAAGCTCAGAGGCCTTGTATTTGTGCTTGGCTGCACCCTGGATGGCCTTGGTGAAGAGGGTACAGCGGGTGGTTGGCTTGGTGGGGGGGACACAATTGGAGAGATCTCGGAGCTTGGATATTGTTTTCTCTTGCTCATGCTGCAGGAGCGAAGAAATTATTAAACTTTGGATGAAGCCCAAAGTTGGCTTTAAGATGCTTGTAATAAGCCTCTAATGCTGAATTGGTCTTCAGCTCCACGTTGACAGCTTCCCGGTACACGTTCCAGCTGGCCTTGGCACAGGCCTTGCCTCGCCTTTGCGTGACAACCTTCCCAATTCACTGGGGCTCAAAGTACTCAAGGAAAGGCTTGAACTCTGGATGCTTCACTATGTAGGGATCCTTTGAGAGCACCTTGAGCCCCTGCACAGTGTGCTCTGTCTTTAAAAAAGCCAAGGCACTGAATTGTGCCAGCACAAATCTGCAGGTGTCCAAAGTATCCCTCTGGCTCAACCTACTAAGCTTGGTGTGGGCCTGCACGTTAAAAGCAACTGCTTGGTGGAAGTGGAAGTGGCACCCCTGCACCTCCCTGCTGAACAGCTTCTTGAATGCATTGAACTGAGTAGGCTCAAAGTCCATGATGCACACGCAAGGCCCAAGAGCTCTTAGCCTTGCCTTTTCCTCTGAGTCCAGGGTGGCCTGGTCCTTGTCAGAGGCAGGTGGGTTGGCGCGGGTGTGGGGGGAGTCTTCTTGGATTTTTCATTGTTGGTAGGAGGAAGGAGGGCAATTTCTTGGTGGAGGATTGTGAACGCACATGTGTAAATGGCCTCAGTGGCCCCAGGAAGAAGAAAGAACGCAATTGGAATCACCCGGATGTCAATCTGGGCATGGACCATCCAGAGCTGCTTGAACATCCAGGGGCAAGTGGTGAAGGTACCATCAACTAGCCAGGTTGAAGCTATTTTCAACTCCATCAGGTTCTGCTGAGTTGAGTAGAAGATTATGCGTTCCTTAGTGGCAGGCCTGTTGTCATGGAGCAGGAAGCACTCCTCACTTAGAAGCTGCTTGAGCTTGTGGGTGAGCGTAAGCTCCAAGAGGACATCCAAAGCCTTGGGGGAGAGGGATTGGTGGTAATGTGCTTATTGCTGATGAACTTAACAAACTGCTCTTGAGTTGGCACCAACTTGAGATTGTTGGGTTTAAGATGTTGCAAAGCCTTTATGGCCAGATCAGAAGCCTGGAGGTGAGAGAATGTGGGTATTACTTGAACAAGGTACCATTTTAATATCTGAGTGATTAGATGATTAGGGGGCTCACAAGTGTGCTCCCCTTTTCCGCTGTTACTTGCTCTCAACCCTCAGTGTTTAGCCGGGCCCCGTAAGTCTTATCCTCACAGAAAAAGTGCTTGCTCTTGGTTTGCCGCTTTTGGTTGTTGCAATTGAAGATGTAGTTGTCAGCAACGTAACCAGGGCCGCCCTTTATGGACATGATTGGGAAGTAACAGGGGAAGCGCTTGGGGACTTTAAACTCTCTGTCCACATATAGGATATTGTGGATGGCCAGTGAATTCCAAGCCACATGATCAGAAGCTTTGAACTTCTTGGAGTACTCCTCCGGCTCATCTTGGGGATCAGATGAGAGAGGGGGGAAGAGCCATCAGAAGGGGAAGGGGAAGGGTTCTTTGAGGCCTGCTTGGATGCTGTTGTAAAATATGCAGCCTGGGTGCTGATTTCTACAAATAGTTAGTATACTACTTCTTTATCTTAATACTATACCTGTTGTGGTATAGTGACAGCCTGGGTAAGGACAGAAGAATATAAGGTGTATAGACAAAACGGGTGTTTATTTAGATAGTATCACACTTATATAGTGTGAGGTGGGGGAATTGCCACCAGGGGCAGGGAGGCACAGTCAGAAGGACTTCCCTAATGGAGGAGAGTGGATTGGCACAGCTAAATGTCCACTGCAAGAGAACAACCGCTTCCATGCGGCTTTTCTTAAGGAGGTAGATATAAATAATGTGTTGTTCTATTTATAATTGCGGAAGTAAAGCCTGTGCCATGTGCACATTTGAAAGGCAAATCAAACACCCGTTTTAGAGGCGTTTTAAACGTCTTTATCCCTAGTAAAATCAGGATGCAATAGCGCAATTGCGCAACTGTTCTGTTGCTCAATTCCTAGATAGACAACTTAATGTCTAATCCATTTGATCTGCAACATTTCTCTCCACTGGATTAGACAACAGGGTCAAGAATGGCTTGGAGTCTCTAGGTAGCAGCTATGGTGTTGTGACCAATCATATATCTTGTTAGGTGGGGACTTGTTGCCTCATCCTTGGTCATTGGCTTTGCGGATCCGTAGGTAACAAGTTGTGTTTCCTGGCTGTCATTCAGGTGGTAGAACAGTTGGTGTGGTACAGGAAGAGTCTTGTCAGTCTCCAATAAACACATTGCTCTTTTATTCTTATTACTCATACTTTGGTGCAACACTACCAGGAACAGGACAATAACCCATGGAATTTTTTAATTAGGCTTTTGTTTTTTCAGGTTGTTGTCCTCATTGGGGCTTACTCTTGATCACTAGGAGCAGCACACATATACTGAGCGTGTACTCTAGTGATTAATTGCCCAGAATGGGGCTCCTTAAGGGTGTAGGAGTTGGGACCAGTCTTCTGGATAACTTGAACTGGGCCTTGCCAAGGGGAGGCAAGTTTGGATTCACGGCTGTACCCTCTATTGCTGAAGATGTAGACTGAGTCTCCTACCAGGTAAGTGGGTAAGGTGGGGCATTTAGATGCAGCTTGTTCTAGGTCCTGCAACTTATGGTTTAAGTTTATGGTGTAGGCCTCTGAGTGCAAGCAAATAAGGGTTTGAACCAGCTTGTTGAGGTACACCTCTGGGGACACAGCCAGGCTGGGCTTTACCCAGGAATATAATAAAGGGAGAAGTCCTGGTTGCCGGCCATAAAGCAGTTGGAAGGGCGGCTTGCCAGTGACACAATAGTACCCAATGTTATATGCAAAGGTGGCAGCAGGCAGGAAGGTATCCCATTCAGTCTCATGTTGGTGACTGAGCTTCTGGAGTATCTGGATCAGGCTCCCATTAGTGCGCTCTACCATGCCATTTGTCTGTGGGTGATAAGGAGTGGATAGTGTCCCACGAATTCCCATTGGTTGGTTGAGGCAGGGGATGATATAACTGGTGAAGTTGATACCATTGTCTGTCAGCAGAATCTGGGGGCAACCATGTTTGTATATGATATTCTTCAGGATGAACGTGGCTGTCACCAGTGCAGATTGATTGGGAATTGCCTTGGCCTCTACCCATTTATTCAGATGGTCAACAGCCACAATGATGAACTTGTTGCAACTGTTGGTAGCTGGCAGGGGGCCCACTACGTCAATGGCTACAGTGTGGAAGGCAAACCCAGGGTGTACAAGTCTGTGTTGGAACTTGGCAACCTTAGGACTCTCAATGTTGCAGTCATGACAGATGGCTAGCGTATCTACTACATCAGTATGCATTCCTTCCCAGAAGCAGTGTTGCTGTAGCAGAGCTAGCGTCTTCTGTATGCCACTATGGCCAGTAGTATTGTGAGCAGCCACCACTGAGTCCATGTGTAGGAATGGGCATATGTAGGGTAGCCAAGAGTCTCCACAAAGCTTCAGGAGTTGTCCCTTAGAGATCTTGGTATCAACAGCTAGCTTCTTGAGAGCTCTCTGGATCTCTACTGGCTCCCCCCCCACAAACAAGGATCCTCCATAAGCTTGTCATAGAGAAGGTCAGCAATGTGGGATACTAAGGCAACAGTGGGAAGGCAGGAGAGACAGTCAGCATTCTGGTGGGCTGCTCTGGCTTGATGAATGATTTGATAGTCATAAGCCTGAATTTTAACAGCCTAACACACCAGACGTCCTTTGGGGTCCTTGAGGGTCTTGAGCCATTGCAAGGAAGCATGGTTGTTACAACCGTGAAATGTACCCCATGGAGATAGACTATGAATTTTTGGTAGGAGTATATCACAGCCAGAAACTCTTGCTTGGTGATAGTGTAGTTCCTCTTGTGAACGTTAAGTGTACACAAGCAGTATCCAACAGGGTGTTCAAGTCCCTTGGGGTCCAGTTGGAAGAGAACACCCCCAATTGCAGTAAGACTAGCATCTTTATGAACCACAAAAGGCTTGGCAAAGTCAGGGTAGACCAGTACAGGAGCTGCAGTCAGTGTTCCCTTGAGAGTATTGAAGGCAGATTGGCATGCTGGGCTCCATAAGAATTCCTTATCAGCTTGGAGAAGCTTAAAAAGGGGGTTGCCCAGGGATGCAAAGTTGAAGATGAAGCAGTGGTAGTACCCAATCATCCCCAGGAAGACCTGCACGTCCTGCTTATTGGCTGGGATCTGCATTTTATCAATGGCTTCCACCTTCAGAGGTACAGGGCGGAGTCCATCTTGGCTACTGGTGAACCCCAAGAACTCAAGGTGCTCCTTGAAGAAGTTGCACTTGCGTGGCTTGAGCTTGAGCTTGGCTGCAAGTAACCTCTGGAAGACTTCCTCCAAGTGTTGTAGGTGATCATTAAAGGTTTGGGAGAATATATTAATGTCATCCAGGTAGACCAAGACACTGGTGAGTTTGAGGTCGCCCATCACTGCATCCATGGCCTACTAGAAGGTAGTCAGGGCATTGGACAGACCTTGAGGCATCCTTGTGAGTTAGAATAGCCCTTGGTCAGTGATGATTGCACATTTTCATTGATCAGCGGGGTGTGGATTGATCTGCCAGTACCCACTGATAAGGTCCATGGCACTGAATAACTTGGCGCCACCCAGTTAGTCCAAGGTATTGTCAATACGAGGGAGGGGATATGAATCCTTCTTGGTAACAGCATTCAGTTGACAGTAGTCAATCACCACACAGTTGCTGCCATCCTTCTTTTTGGCAATCAGGAGAGGGGAAGCCCAAGGGCTTTTACTGGGGACCAGTAAACCAGATCCCAATAGCCTCTGAAGCTCCTTGTTAGCCATAGCATGATTGGCTTGACTGCGCCATATAAGTCTGGAGCAGATAGGTGGACTGCCTTGGGTGTCAATATGATGAGCAACATCTGCAGCCTTGCCTAGGTCATAATCATCCTTGGCAAACACATTCTTATACTGGGCAAAGAGATCCATAGCTTGATCCTTCTGCTCTTTGGAGAGGCCAGATAGGGATTTCTGGCTTATGATCAATAGCACCTGTGGTTTCTCACAGGGTAGACCCAACTCAGAGAAGTCAGCAAAGGGGGCGGTCTCCTGCAGGTTGTCATGCTCTTCCAGATGTATATAAGCCAGAAGTTGGTGTTTGGAGACAACCATAGCTTCACAACGCATGTTGACCAAGAGTATGAGTACCTTTCTTCTCACTTGGCATGAGGATGCCTGGTGCAACCCATGGTTCTAGTCTGGACGCATTTGGGATGCCAAAGATTTCTCCATGAGTGCCTGCCAGTAGAGCCAGTGAGAGGCCTGTATTGTGGATCACCTGAGAGCCAGGTGGGATAGCCACATTACAGGAGGCGTATACTGGGATACCCTTGGCTTCCCCAATTGAGAGAGGTAGCACCTTTATCTTCTTACTACACAGCCTATAAGCAACTGGAAGCTCTCCATCAGTGTACTCCAGATTGATGTAGTGCAGACGTTTGAACACTTCTTCCAGGGGTTCCAAGTGTTTGTTATAGATGCAAGAGAAGACTTTAATGTCATCCAGATAGACCAGGGCACATGAGGGCTTGAGGTCCCCCATCACAGCATTCATAGCTTGTTGGAAGGTGGCTGGGGCATTAGAGAGACCCTGAGGCATCCTGGTAGGTTGGAACAGCCTTTGGTTGGAAAGGATGACACAATTCTCTGGGTCATCTGGAGGGAGATCAATCTGCCAGTAGCCAGGTATCAGGTCCATGGCCAAGAAGAACTTGGATGTGGGGACCCAGTAAGCAAGATCATCTTGCATTCTCACAGTGAAAGAATACATTTTTTCTGATTGAGAGGCAAAGTCAACCAGCAGAGGGGCATCAGAAGGCTCTTTTGTAAAGGAACAACAAATGTAGGGTCAGGCACAGGCTTGTCAGGGGGTAGAGGAATGGGGGAGAGAAGGGAGGTGAAACCACAAAGGCAGCCAAGGATTTCTCCTTGTCCTGGCTGCTTAGTAGTTTTTTGAGTGATCCTCATTGTACTCCTCAATGCCAGAATCATCAGTAAATTCTTCCTTGCTCTGACTAGCCTGAGGTTTAGTTGCTTTATAACCATCAGGAGTGATAAAGGGATTGCTATCAGGTTCCCAGGGAGACTCCAGGATGCCTGCTGAAGGTTCAATGAAGGAGACATCCTCTTCATTGCTTCTGTGACAGTGGTGGTAGTCAGGAAGGGGCAATCTAGTATTGTTTCTATGAGAGGGGGAACTATCAGCTTTAGCATTAACATGCAATCCCATTAGAGTATCTGGGGTAACAATTGCTGAGGCATCTTCAAGATGCTTGCTTAGTTGGTCCTGAAGGGAGTCAAGGAGAGCACATTGAGAATCCAACTCATCTAGCCACTCCTTCTTTTCCTGAAAGGCCAGAAGTAATTCCTCTTCATGAAATCCCATCTGTCTCTCTTGAGCCTTTATAGTATCCTGAAAAGCAGAGAATCCCATGGTGCAGCTGTTATGGCTGTCTTCCAGCTTAGGAGTTTTCTGTTGATGATCATAGAACTCCAGGGCAACATGCTGATTTATCTGGGTGGGTACCAAGGAAGAAATTACATGTTCTATCTTGCTCATCCATAGAGCCATTCCAGAGTGGGAGTGAACAGCTTCTGGTATATTTTGAGCAAGGTTTGGGGGGCCAGAGCAGCTAACAATTTGGAGGGTGCCAGAATTAAGGGAGATTCTATCAGGAGAACAACCAGAAAAAGAAGGAGGAGAATATTGACAGCATACTTCCTTCACCAAGGCAGGCTCCAAGGAGCAGGAGACGCAGATCATGCCAGCTGCTTCAGCCATGGGATCAGGCTGGATTGGTATCAATGAGGTAAGGGCCTTTTCAATGGAGCTCATCCAGGAGATCATACTTGACTGGGAGCTGGCAATTTCCAAAAGTTGTTGGCAGTTAGGTAACCACTGGCTTAGTCCTGGTTGACCATAGGAAGAGCCTTGGAGTCTACCAGATAGAGAGCAAGAAGCAGTGAAGGTTGATCCTGGAGTGGGTTGGGCAGAAGGAGCTGCAGGTATAGGCAAGGACATCTCTCCTTCCACAAAAACAGGGCCTCAGGGGTAGGAAGAGAGGAAGCTGTGGTTTGTAGAAGCCATGAGCGCCAATGCCGTAAAATAGGCAGCCTGGGTGCTGATTTCTACAAATAGTTAGTCTACTACTTCTTTATCTTAATACTATACCTGTTGTGGTATAGTTACAGTCTGGGTAAGGACAGAAGAATATAAGGTGTATAGACAAAACTGGTGTTTATTTAGATAGTATCACACTTATATAGTGTGAGGTGGGGTAATTGCCACCAGGGGCAGGGAGACACAGACAGAAGGACTTCCCTAATGGAGGAGAGTGGATTGAAACAGCTAAAAGTCCACTGTAAGAGAACGACCACTTCCACACGGCTTTCCTTAAGGAGGTAGATATAAATAACTTTGTTGTTCTATTTATAATTGTGGAAGTAAAGCCTGTGCCTTGTGCGCATTTGAAAGGCAAATCAAACACCTAATTTAGAGGCGTTTTAAACGTCTTTATTACTAGTAAAATCAGGATGCAATAGCGCAATTGCGTAACTGTTCTGTTGCTCAATTCCTAGATAGACAACTTAATGTCTAATCCATTCAATCTGCAACAGATGCCTCCTTTTTCTTATAAGAAGAAGAGGTGGGCTCCTTGGCAGCCTTTACTTTCTTGGTATGCTGCTCATTGATGGGCTCAGAGTTGGCCTCTGAGTGGTAAAAGGAGTGGTTGGTAAGATCACCATCAGATTTATTGGGGGAGGAATTTTTGGGGGAAGGTAAATGGGATGTGGAAGATGAGGGTGGAGGGGGGAGTAGGAGGAGATGGAGTGGGAGGAGATGAGGTTGGAGACTTTGCCTTTGCAGGCTTCTTGGCACGCTTGGGAGTAGAGGCAGTTTCTTTGGAGCCCTTGGAGGCTTGGCGCTTGGGCTGTTGGCTGTTCTTGTTTGATTTTGGCTAAAGAAAAGTTTGTCATTGTAAATAATAGAAGTATGAAAGATATGAAACACAGAGGTAAAACAAAGTAAAAGTTAAATGAAAAGTATGCAAATAAAGTTTTATTTATCAAAAAAATAAAAAAGTAAATAGAAGCAAAATAGAAACTCAAAGTATAGATATAAAGGTTAAAACAGAAAATAAGTGAATTTATGATGAAGCATCAAAGATGTTAGGTTCAGCATAGCATATTAGTGTTAAATTAATGTAAAATCTTAATTGAAAATCAAAAAAAATATATAAAAATTGTATGGAGAGCAGCAGAAAAAGTAGTAGATTATAATTGCAAAAAAATGAAAAAATTATTATGTGGAATTTTTTTATTGAGAGTTGAAAATTCAAAACATAGTAAAGTGTCAAGTTTGGCACTGTTAATCAGCCAGGAAAAGCTGAATTCTCACTGTCAAGTATGATAGAGTTGAGCAGAAACATCAAATTTACTATGTTTTTTTACATATAAACCTTACTTAAATTTAAACAGGTTCAAAAGTTAACCCAAAAGCAATGGCTGTATCATATGCTCAAAAATTAAAAAAATACAACATAAGTTAAAAAAGTAAATGTGTGAAAATGTGTTTATTAGTGATTAGGGTATGCTGTGAGGAGCTGGGAGTGAATTATTTACCATAGTGATGGTTAAAACGTTAAGAAGCTCTCTGTACTAATCCCCAAGTTAAAGTGTCAAGTGGGTGAGTGTCAAGTGGCGCTCATAGTGCATCACATTAATTTTGCCTTAATTCTGAGCCTTTGATTAGTTAAATCCAAAACCAATTGGGTGTCAAGTAGATAGAGTCAAACAAAGAAGGTGTCAAGTTTCAGTTTTTTATAAATTACATATGAAATCTCTTAATAAATTGGGCTTAATTTATGTGGCACCACTTAATCCAAAAACCTGGGAATGACATAATGTAAAACAAGTGGGGTATTTGATTAGTGTCTCTGACACTAAATCCAGTATAGTGGTGCTTGGGCCTAATCAACAACTATGAACACTAATAATAAAAATATAATATTAAATAATAAATTTTATATAAGCGCATATGGATTTTATTAATAAAATTAAAATTTGGCTTAAAAAGTGTTGAACTGGTCACTTTTTGGTTTAGAGTGTTGAACACAGGTTTTTTCATTTCTATTAGTAAATTTACTTATAAATTGCCCCCTAAATTGGTATTTTAGCTAACCAAATTATTAAACAGAGTTGATTTCAAGTAAATTTAACCTTGGTTTTTGGTTTCAAACCCCTAAATTACTAGTAAAAATTAGCTTAAAATTGGTTAAGCAAAAATACTAATAGATTCACATATGCGGCACTTGACTCCCTGGTACTTGAAAAAGTGTCAAGTACCAGGGAGTTGAGTTTAAGGGAGTCAAACTTAACACAGTTACCCTCCAAACCCCAAGCAAATCTATCCCACCTACAAGCTCACTGGATGGAACTTCTTGAGAGGTCCATATACTCATACAATACAAACTTGGTCCAGAACTTGCCATAGCAGACACCCTCTTGCGCCTGTATGTCTGTGCCACAAGAGGAGAAAATGGACTCAACCCAGACTGGCCCCTCTTGGTACTACAGACAAAGGACAAAGGTTTTCCCCCTGGTACTACATATGTAACAAAAGAGACTGTCATTAAGAACAAGCACCTACTTGTTGACCTATATGGAATCCTAAACCAAAAAATGTCTAACAGAACAACCATCTCTTACATCCCTACACATCAGCAATTTGAAACCATCCTATGTTACCACAGAGATCTAGAACACACTAAAAGCTGCAACCTCTACAAATTCCTCAAACATAAAGCTTGGTGGCCAACCCTATACCAGGATGTCCAGGAAGACTTAGACCAATGCAAAGTATGTGAGAATTTTTCAAAAAGCAATACCCCACCTAAATCAGTACTAACTATCTATACACAACTACCCTTAAAGGTATAGGCCCTAGACATTGTGGGCCCCATACCAGGAAAACACAATGAAAAGAAATACATCATTACCGCAATAGACTTTGCCACTCAATAGCCGGTGGCACAAGCAGTAAAATCATACACAGGCAATGATGTGTGGCAGTTAATAGGAAAAGAAAACATCAGAAAGTTTGGAAAGCCAGAGCTCCTGATAATCAACAGAGGCAAAGAATTGACCTCTGAAGATACCAACATAAATCACACTAATAATGGGGTCCAGCACACGGTGACAATACATTCCCATCCTCAGGCCAATGGACGCATAGAGCAGCTGAATGGCAGCCTAGTGCAGGCCCTGGCCAAGCTTACTGCCAGGAGACCTGAGGACTGGTATAAGCAGCTATCAACTGCATTGCTTGTATGCCAGACCCATGTGAACAGATCCACCAGGAAAAGCCCCTTCAAGTTAGTTTATGGCACACAGTCCAATATCATCCAAGCACTATCCAGACCAAAGTTGGAAGTGCCCAGCAAGGTTATACCCTGCTCAAATCTCCAGGTCATACAGGCCAATAGTGACCAATCAGAAAGAGAAAAAACTTCTACAAAAGACCTTTGTTCCCATCCAAGACAGACATGAGGTCAGCAACAAAGTCTGGGTCATTAATACTGACAAGAGTAAATTACAGGTAGAAAAAGTGGGCCCAGTCATCTTCTAAAGGTAAATAAGAACAACACTTACCTTGTGTAAGGACTCAGAAAATGAAAACAAGACAAAGTCCTCCATCATGATTGCCTGAGACCCTGAAAAGCAAGACAGAAACAATGTGAGACTGTCTTACCTGCCACCAAACAACAATTAGTCCAGTATGGTGCCTGGGCTCCTGACAACCTCCCTGACAACCTGCCCCCCAGAGGAGGCCAACCCTCAGCTGGGGGGTGTCAAAACAACAGACTTGACCTTCCAGCAAGGTTCCAATTAAGCAGGTTTGTGATCTGCAATCAAATTATCCAGTCACTCAAAGCCAAACTAGGAAGTCAACTTGAACTTCCAAATACAACAACATGAACAGAAGCTGATCCCCTACAGTGGACACCTTGTTTTGGTGCTTGGATCATTACAAGGATCAAGCTACCCCCTTCATAATCCCAGCGTGTGATCAACATTATCATGTTCCTACTGTCCACAATTCACAGTGACTGTATAATTCTTATCTCTCAATAAATAATATTATCTAGTTTCCAAATATTTTTCCCCTTATAACTTTTCTAAAAAAGCACAGTTACAACAACCCTTTTTCCCAGATTTTATGCCAAATTAAGCACCCAACACAATGTTTTTAAAATTCATGTTTCAGATCTTGTGTCTTATTTTAGATACCTTGGTATCATTCTTGATTAAAATTCATTGCACACAAAAATTCAGTGGTTTTGTTTACATATTGAGTTACTACTGTGTTTTGTTTTTGGATTAAGTTTTGACTCACCGCACTTGAGTATATTTTCCACCAATTTACATAGTAAACATGTGTACACCAAAAGTCAGCTCATAATATTTAGTTTGTGAATCCATGTATTTCAGTTTGTATTTGAATAGTTTTGTTTGGTGCGTGAGCAATTTGTTGCTGTGTTGACCCATTTTGTCCATTAACAACAAAAATCCCTGTTAACAGAGTGTATATTTTAACCTGATAGTTGGAATTCACTTAAATCTGAAATCATTTTGTTTAAATATGAGGTATTTTGGTTGATGTCATAGCTTTTAAAACTACTGTACCAGAAAGGTTTTCAAGTCCAGGGAGGCAAAAACAACAAAGTTTGAAGCTATATAGACTGTTAATAGTTGTCAATAGCTTGAAAATAACTTCAAAGTTGCTATTTGCTTTATGAAGAAAAATTGCAATCAAAGTAAGTAAATATAAGTAATCTAATAACTAACCTAAGTTTGAATTTAAGTTCAAAGTCAACAAAGGTATAGCTATACACTTTACACTAACGTAAGACTCTAGGGACAACACCATATAGCTAGGGGATGCAACAGGGTAGCAGCAGGTAAGATGATAAATATTTTACTAATAGTTTCAGAAACCAAATGTAATCATATAAACCAAAGAGAGGGTTGAACAGTACAATATTAAATTTTATTTCAAAATAGACAAGCAAGGATCCAACGGGGACTTGCTTGGAATTTAGGGAGTGGGGTTGTGTCAGGGAATTCTCCCCTGACCACAAAGATTTTGGTTTAATTAGCAATAATTTTTATGGGTTAATTGTATCAACACTTGAGTCCAACAAAGAACCAGAATTTAAATAGTTTATTGGAACCAGTGGCCAGAACAGGATTCAAACTCAGGTACTCATTGATAACATTAGTGTAAATGTTAGTAATGATTTCAAAGATAAATTGCCTATTTATATTGAACCTATTCAATCAAATTATACTTTCAAACTCAAATCTGTTAAAGAAATCAGAACTGACACTTACTGTTTTCCTTCCAATTGGCTACGCCCTCAGCAGTTTTTGCTTTCAGAAATAAACATAAGGCTAAATTTCCTCAAACCCCTCATCAAACATAACCGCTACAGTAGTTTTCAAACCTGTTGAGATACACATATATTATTCAGTTTAGAATGCATGAACTCAGTCACAAAAAAATTTCAAAGGGACCAGCTGAAAATTAATTTACTCAATAAAGCTTCCATTTATCTAGGGCCAGAAAACAAAAATAGTCAATCACAAAACAAAAATAGAGTCAATTACTGAATTCCAAAATGAGATACCAAACACATGGAACTCAAATTCAAAATCACGCAATCTAGTCACTTCCTGAAGCATTCTACATCAAATTTGATTATGAGTGTTGGTGAATATGATGCAAACAGAGAATATATGAGCTTTAGTCATAAAAGTGATGAACTCAAACACAAAACAACCCATTTTTTTTTGAAAAAATTGATTATTTTTGGGACTCAAATCAGAAATAGTGGATTTCAGGAGTGAGCCCAATAAAATATATTTAGGGAACTAAAGCATTATTTTCAATGTACGCACATCTAAATTTGGACATTTATGTCTGAGATAATGTCTCAAATAGGAGCACTTATTTAAATAAAATTAGGTTTCTAGAAATACTTTGCTTTTCTGTTTTTAATAGAATTTTTATTGCTTTGTGTTAGTATGAGTTTCATCAGTGAAGATAATTTTGATGTTGTCAAGGAGCAGTACCAGGAGCTACTCCAAGCTCAGGCTGCTGATCAAGAGAGCGCAACCACTGTGTTTTCTGTCTACACCTAATTTAATGCAAGTTGTGAGGAGGCTGAGTTGTATGTGTTACCAGGCCCATCCACAGGTGGCTTTTCTGATAGCCAATATGGTGCTCTCCAAGACCAGGCCCAAACCATGCTTGTGCCACATTTAGAAAACTGGGAAACTGTGGCCCCTCCAACCCTATCCAATCATTGCTCTAGAATTCAGACCAATCAAATCTTGCCCTGCCTAATCCAGGTAGTGTAAGGTCTTGCCCATAATGGTGCAAGGTTATAGACTAGAGCGTACAAGGCATTAGGATTCAAATTTAAAAGATATAAGAACTTAGGAACTATCTGTAAGATAATCTTACAGAAACCTGCTAAAAACCTATATTGTGTCACAAATGGAGTAATAGAGTGTAAGAACCCTAAGCAAAGAAGATAAAATAAAGTGTTCAATAGTGAACAATTTGTAACTAAGGGAATATCAATGTTAGGATATTCTCCATTGGCAAATTGATACATATAACTATTGAAAGATTCCTTAAGGGAAAAATGGATACAACAAGCCTAAGGCTTGTTGTTTTACAAGTTCCATTGGATTCAAGGAAAGATAAAGCTAAACTAAAAAATGAATTAAAAAAATTCTTAAAATTACAAATCTGAAGTTAAAAATTGTAAAAAATTGAAGGGAAGAAATCACTTAGAATTTTGGCTTAAAGCCTACTCTTTAAAAGCTCTTTATTATAGAGAAAAAAGCCTTTTTGGTTGGAGACTGATAGCCAGGAAGAAGCAGCTAAGAAGAGGAGCAACTGGAGAAGTTGGAGAAACCAGAACCAGAAAAGGGGAAACAGAAGCCAGTACTATATGCAGATCAGCAATGTAACTGGGGGAGTAGCAACAATGCAAGCAGGAGTTTCAAAAGGTAAAATAATAGTGAAAATATTCTAACTTTAAAGTAGAAATATATATAAAAGTAATAAAGGAGGACAGAGCAAACAGCAACAACAATTCAAACGCAAATAGCATCAAAAACAAAGGTAATAAACTTAAAATACTTAAATTTTAAATTTTAATTTAAAATTCCAAATATTTAAAAATCTGGAAAATCAAACCAAGCAAAAATAATAAATATGAAAAATCCAAAGAGCCTGCTCTTTGGAGCAGGGCATGACATTACCCCTCCAGATCCAAGCTCAGGATGTGCTTGGATCTAAGACTTGATGACATTGGGACAGTTTTCAAGATTAGACAATGGCAACCAAGAACTCTCCTCAACAGAATATCCCTTCCAAAGAGCCAAGTATTGGAGTTTACCATAGTGATAACAATGGTTGATAATGGAGTCAACTTCATATTAAGGGGTTCCTTAAACCATGTGAGGAGGAGGTGCTTTGTTGTTCTGATGAGAAGGAGGAGGAGAAGTCTGGAGTTTGAGGAGGGACACGTGGAAGATGTCATGAATGCAATATTCTGGGGGAAGTTGGATACAATATACAACCTTCCCAACTCTTTCTGTTACAAGAAAAGGCCCTATGAACCAAGGGCCAAGTTTACGGGAAGGCTATCTGTTAAGAAGATTCTTTGTATTTAGATATACAAGGTTGTTGACCTGGATGCCTTTTCCCTCCTGACAATGACAGTTGGCCTGGACCTTGTAAACCTTGTTAGCCTTAGAGAGATTCTCTTTTAATGAATTCTGGATGAGTTTTACCTTGACAAGAAACTCCTTGGCTAACAGGGAACAGACAGAGGAGGTGACAAAAGGGACAAAGGCAGTAGTGTAGCCTAAATTTGCCATGAACAGAGTCATCTTGGTAGAGGAATGGGGAGTAGCATTGTAGGAATACTGGGCCAAAGGTAGGTGAGAAGCCCAATTGTCTTGTTGTTTGTTGGAAAAACAGCAAAGGAAAAATTCTAGTGTCTGATTTGTACTTTTGGTTTGCCCATCAGACTGGGGATAATAAGAGGTGCTAAGAGAAAGGTGAACACCTAGATGAGTCATAAACTCCTTCCAGAACAGGGAAAGGAATTGTGGTCCACGGTTAGAGACAATATCTCTTGGAGTACATTGGTGGATGAAGACGTTCTTAACAAAGAGAAAAGCAGTCTGCTTTGCAGTAATGTTAGAATTTCAGGGAGAAAAAATAGACTGCTTTGAGAATCTGTCTACAGTGACCAGTATGGCGTCAAAACCTTCAGACAGAGGAAGCTGGACAATATAATCCAAAGAGACAGACTGCAAAGGACCTTCATGTACTGGAAGGGGACATATAAGACACACATGTTTCTGGGTGGATTGTTTGCTTCTCTGGCAAACTAGCCAACTACTGACGTATGACTTGATAAAGGTAGACATCTTTGGCCACCAGAAGTAATTGCAGAGTTTAGAAAGGGTTTTCTTATATCCAGTGTGGCCTGCAGCAAGGAAGTCATGGAACGTGATGGTTAGAAGCTATTAAAAGTCTGGAGAAGGGACTACCAAAAGGTTGTTGAAGTATAACACACCATCTAGAAGGGAGAAAGAAGGATTTGTGACTGTCTTATTGTTTGTAAGAGTGTCAATGATCTGAGACAAGGCTTTATTGGAAAGCTGGGATTTGTGGATTTGCTTCAGTATCTTGGGGGTTGTAGTACTGATAACATTAAGTTTCAGAAAGTTCTCAGGTGGAAAGACCATCTTGGTGTTAAGGAGTTTGTAGTCTTTTTCAACATCAGATAATGAAGGATGACAACTAAGCGCATCAGGTAGGTTATTAAGTACACCTTTCTTGTACACAAGCTTGAAGCAGAAATTTGACAGCTCCAGTACCCATCTAGTGTGTATTTGGGAAATGTAGTGTGACTCAGTGAAGTAAAGTAAGTTCTTATGGTCTGTGTAAATGAGAAAAGGCTTGTTAAGTCCCTCAAGGTAGCAACGCCAATGCTTGAGTGTTTTGATGATGGCAAGAAGTTCCTTGTTGTGTATAGGGTAGTTTCATTCAGCTAGAAGGTGTTTTTGAGAGAAGTATGCAACAGGGTGTTGCATCTCATCCCCCAAGCTGAAGGAGAACACTGCCAACAGCATAGTTGCTGGCATCAGTCTCAACCAAGAAGGGTTTAGAAGGATCAGGCATCAGGAGGACAGATGTGGAGACAAAGATGGCTTTTGTAGCCTCAAAAGCAAGCTGGACCTCAGGTGTCCAGACAAAAAAACGGAAGGAGAAGTGAGGGAAGTGAGGGGAAAAGCTAGAGAAGAAAAATTTTCCACAAACTTATGGCAATAGTTTGCCAATTCAAGGAAACCACAAAGTTGTGAGTTAGTCTTGGGAACAAGCCAGCTTTGGATAGCATCCACCTTGCTAGGGGAGACAGAAAAACCATTTTGAGTGACAACGCAGCTGAGGAAATCAACCTTGGTGCAGAAGAATAAGCACTCAGAAAATTTTGCAAACAAGTTGTAGTCTCAAAGTCTCTGGAGTACTTGGCAGACGTGGGCAACATGGTTTTCAATGGAAGAGGAGTATATGAGGATATCATCAAGATAGACAACAATGAACTTGTTAAGGAAGGGCAGAAGTGCCTCATTCATTAAGGCCTGGAAGGTTGAAGGAGCGTTACATAATCCAAAGGGCATTACATTGTAATTGTATAACCCAAATGGGGTACAGAACGTGGTCTTCCATTTGTGGCCAGGAGAGACTCTGATCTGGTTGAAAGCACTTTAGAGATCAATCTTGATGTATACAGAACTACCAGCAAGGCAATCAGTCAAAGCCTCAGCAGAAGGAATAGGGCATCTATCCTTGACTGTGATCTCATTGAGAGCTCTATAGTCTACACAAGAGCGCTTAGAGCCATCAGATTTACTGGCAAATAAGATGGGGGAAGAACATGGACGTAGATTGTGAGATGAAACCCTTGGAGAGTTCCTCATTGATGTAGTTCTTTAGTAGAGTGTTGTCTGAGTCATAGAGAGGAATGAGCCTTGCTCAGAGGGGAGTAGTACCTGGCTTAAAGTTTATTGGAATATTGTAGGGCCTATGAGGAGGTAGCAGGTTACATTCCTCCTCACTAAAACAATCCTTGAAGTCAGAGTAACAATAAGGTAATCTATCTTTGTTCTTGGCGGAAAGAGTATACAGGATTGTACTAGAGATAGCAGTCAGGTTTGGTTTGGAGGGAGTTAATCCAAGAGTACCAGGTACAAGGGATAACAATCTGACAACGTCATTGAATGTAAATGATATCTTGTTGTTTGGGTGATCAAAGTTAAGCAAAGACTCTCTCAACTAAGGGATCCAAGGATGAACAGGAAGGATAAGTTAGGGGAAGAGTTACATGTGATACAAAAGGAGAGCTCTCCAAGTCAATGGTGACAGGTTGGAGAATAGGTGTGGCGCCAATGAGAGTGCTATTTCCCACCTTAACATCAAGAGATCCAAAAGTGGGGAGTCCAAGTAGTTTAGCAAGTTTCTCCTCAATGAAGTTGGCATTGGCGCCAGTGTTAAGAAGAGCAAGCACCTTGATCTTTCCCAAAGGTCCATGAATGGTCACTAGGACGGTAGGTGACTTGGAAGTATCATTAAGGGAAAGCAAAGTGAGAGTGGAGGTCTTGTTGACAAAGGGGGAACATTTGGAGAGAGGGCAGGCTGGTAGAAGATGATCCTTTGATCCACAGTAAGAGCAGAGGTTGTTTTTCCTTCTTCTCGGTACTTCCTTGGCAGTAAGGCAAAAACCTCCCCCAGATTTTGGCTCAGTGCCAGGTGGAGGGGTTAAAGAGAGAAGGGCCTTGTCTGGAACAAACAACCAGGCTGCAGGGGATAGGTTAGAAGGAGTGTGTGTTTTCAAGGAAAGGTATTTCCGGTTTCACTTAACCACTTCTCTGATAAGAGGCTCTAGTTTTTTGGGGAGGTTCTGGTGACCCAAAATTCCTGGAGCAATATGTTGAGGCCTATCTTGTAGAAGCTGCAAGCCTCAGCCTCAGAGGCTTGTAGTCTTGACTGGAGGGATAAAAACTTCCTGTTGTATTTGCCAAGTGGAAGCAAACCTTGTTTGAGACCTGCAAACCAAGAAGTGGAGGGAGTGGACAACTCCTTGTCTTCTAAAGAGAAGGATATGAGTGAAATGACAAAGAGATCATAGTTCTGGAGGATACCTGGGTTTTGTATCAAGTGAGAGCTAAACCAATCTCTGTAGTGACCAGTGAGCTTCTCCGCAAGATAGAGGACCTTCTGGGAGTTGGTGGAGAGCTCAGACCCATAAGCAGTAAAGTGGGCCTGTGCATAAGCTAAAGTGTTAAAAACACTAGGGGGTGGTGAAATATGAGCTAAGGTATTGAAAACTACTGTTTGGTTGGTGTAGGTAGTGGGGGTATGCTCCTCCTTATTACAAAAAACCTTATCATATAGCCAACCAAGTAAAAAACTACTAGAGATAACAAAGTTACAATAATAATAGAGAGAAACAAGGCTAAAAAGATGATAGAAGAGATGGAAAAATTATTGCCTGGATCAATCCCATGGGAAGCCAAAACAATATAAGGTCTTGTCCATAATGATGCAAGGTTATAGACTAGAGCGTGCAAGGCATTAGGATTCAACTTTAAAAGATATAAGAACGTAAGAACTGTCTGTAAGATAATCTTACAGAAAGCTGCTAAAAACCTATACTGTGTCACAAATGGAGTAATAGAGTATAAGAAACCTAAGAAAAGAAGATAAAATAAAGTGTTTAATAGTGAACAATTTGTAACTAAGGGAATATCAATGTTAGGATATTCTCCATTGGCAAATTGATACATATAACTATTGAAAGATTCCTTAAGGGAAAAATGGATACAACAAGCCTAAGGCTTGTTGTTTTACAAGTTCCATTGGATTCAAGGAAAGATAAAGCTAAACTAAAAAATGAATTAAAAAAATTCTTAAAATTACAAATCTGAAGTTAAAAATTGTAAAAGTTTGAAGGGAAGAAATCACTTAGAATTTTGGCTTAAAGCCTACTCTTCAAAAGCTCTTTATTATAGAGAAAAAAAGCCTTTTTGGTTAGAGACTGATAGCCAGGAAGAAGCAGCTAAGAAGAGGAGCAACTGGAGAAGTTGGAGAAACCAGAACCAGAAAAGGGGAAACAGAAGCCAGTACTATATGCAGATCAGCAACGTAACTGGGGGAGCAGCAACAACGCAAGCAAGAGTTTCAAAAGGTAAAATAATAGTGAAAATATTCTAACTTTAAAGTAGAAATATACATAGAAGTAATAGAGGAGGACAGAGCAAACGGCAACAACAACAATTCAAATGCAAATAGCATCAAAAATAAAGGTAATAAACTTAAAATACTTAAATATTAAATTTTAATTTAAAATTCCAAATATTTAAAATACTGGAAAATCAAACCAAGCAAAAATAATAAATATGAAAATTCAAAGAGCCTGCCCTTTGGGGCAGGGCATGACAGGTATCCTTATCCCTCAAGCCTGCCAAAATTGTCAAATCATAACCAATGAAGTGATAGAGGAGATCTTGAGCCTCAATCAGAATGGCGTTAGTTTTGCCAAAATAGCCAAATGGCTTCAATTTACTGAGACAGTGATTAAGCGTGAGTTCCAAGCCCTCTTGAAGAGAGGTGGTGCAATGCTGGGCAAGAAGCCAAAGAAGCAAGTCAACTCTCAGATCAAGGAGGTGTATCCCTTCATGCTTGACCTTCTGCAACGTGACCCATACCTCCTACTAAAGAGGTCTGTTGCCTACTTGGGCTCCAGAGTATATTCATTTCCAGCCACACAGCGCAGCTCTGGATGCATGGGCTTGTAGTCAGTGTTCTGATTCTGACCAATTGGCCAGCCAATGAGTTGGATGATGGATCCGATTTTCCCTATGACTGTGCAATTAGTGCCACCCTCACCCACTGCCTGTCCTCTATTTCAGACAATGTTGTATTTATATCCTATTAAAAATGTCATTGCAGTTCCATAATTATGGCACTTTGAGTGAAAAAAACTCTCTCAAGGGCAAAAGGAAGGAAGCACAGGGGAATGTGATTAGTCATTCCTTGCAGTTTCCCCAAAAGGGACTTTATTTTACTGGACTACAAACAGTTACATCAATGGTTACTGGTACAGGAAATTCCTCTCCAACCTGCTTGCCACCTGGGGCTCAACCAATTTCAAATATTCCTGAGCCACCAAATGGAGTGCACTGAAGTGGCCTCTAAGAAAATACAAGCAGAAGGCCATGATGTTTCAATTTTCCCTGCCAGGCATGCTGATCTTCACCTGGGTGATGTGTTGTTCTTTAACATTGGAGACACCACCCATGGGCGCAACCCCACAACCTTCAGCCAGGTGGTTAGTGCAGCCAACAACCCCTCAGTGCTGTTTCCCCATCAGAAGATATCTGGTATGTTTACAAAGATGGCATTTAATGCTCTTGGCAACAGCCAATCACCAAAGGATCCCTAGCTGCCACCTCATGACTCCCTGGTGTACAAGCCAATCACCATCCTCCCCAAGTTGGAATATGATGTCATGTACAATCAATTTCTCCAAGCCAATCAAGGCACTCAATTCCCATTGAGTTCTCCAGCCAACCTAGTCCCCATCCAATCCTACCAGGTGACCAGCACCAACCCCACCAGCCAATCAAGTCCTCCCCCCTCAATCCAGCCTGCCAACTAGTTTGCACTGCCCAATCCCATTCTCAAACAAAACTTGCCACCCCAATAATTTTTATTTTTTAATTTATATTGGTTTAATGTTTACAAGTTTCTATTGTTAAAATATATAGTTTACATTTAAATACAATGATGATTGATTTTTATCATGCCACAAGTTAAATTTGGCTGCTTTAATAATTATTAATCCTATTGTTTTCTATTATACCTTTAATATATTTAAAGCACTACAATAAAGTGCATTTAAAAACTACAAGTGCTACATACCAGCCAATCAGAATGGGTGTACATGTGGCGTCTTTGTGCTTGGCTCAGACCAGACACACTGTCATGAATGACATTTCAATACTTGTATTGAAAACCCAAGAGTCAAACCCTAGTCCCCTGAAGGCAGATTGGACCCCCCAGGATGGTCCAGGACCCGCCAATCCAATAAGTCACAGGCTTGGATTGTTGAATTACTCCGCAGCTTGCTGGTCTAATACTGAAGATTCCCTAAATGGTTGCCAGATTGCCACCAAACTGGCGCCACTGAAGACCCATGCCTACGCAGGTGATGTGGTCTGCCTAAAGGAGGCTGGGGAAAGACCCATCACTAGCCCTGCCAAAAAACACCAGCTGTTGCCAGTTGCCAGTCTGGAAAAAGTATTGCAATTGGCCAGCTCAGATGACGTAGTGAACAACAACGGCAAAACAAAAGATTGCCACTTCTGTTCCCCAGAGCCAGTCCAGCCAAGACCTTCCAAACTGGTACCACTGAGGGCCCAGGCCTACGCAGAAGCCATAGCTTAGACAAGACCCACTATTAGCCCTGCCAATAAGCACCCCCTGCTGCTGGTCCCTAGTCCAGAAAGGGGAATGTAATTAGGCCGCTCAGGTGACATGGTGACCAAAGCGGCAAAATAAAGCATTCCTGTTTGCCAGAGTGTGCCTGACCAGGACCTGATGCCCTCCAGACCCCAAGCCAAGATCCATGCCCTACCGGCAAACCGCCCATGGACCCAAAGCCTGCAAAAGGCAAAGAAACAAATTCACATGGTATAAAAATGCTGGTGGTGTGGTGATGACCACATCATCATTTTTGATAATAAAGTTTATGAACCTTTGGTTTGAACAAATTCTACACTATCTAGTTTTAGTGATCTTCCATCTTAATTCCGGCCAAGTAGACAACCAGGCCGCCGCCCTCTCCAGAGACCAACCTGCCAAACCTCCCCAGGCATTATACTGTCCCCTGGGAGCCCCCTTTGGACCTGTGCACTTTACTGAATACTCGCCCAACCCGGTCTATTTGAATTATGACTTGGAAACCATCCTCATTGCCAACCTGTTGGCAAGGACTAGAAGTACCAAATACATAGGACGTAAAGGAAAGAGGATTGAGATACTGCCCTTATTGTTCAAGGACAAGTATAACTACCTACCAGCATACTTTGTTCCCATGACTCTGCCATTAACTCCAAGATCAGACCGCCCACTGGAACCTACTGCTGCAGCCAAGACTGCCTCTATCCAACTGTTTGGAGTACTCTACATTACTTTGACAGGATTTGTGGATTTCATGGTCCCCAACTCCGTACCTTGGTCCTTGCTCAGGCAATCTGTATCTTACATTATCAAGTTAGCACCCATTCTATGGTGGGCCTTACCCCCGGCTTGGCTGCACCTCACCCCAAGCTGCCCAATGCCTCTACCTATGACTGGCTTCCTGATACACACTCATTTAGTACAACCAGTTTAAATTGATGAAATAAGCCTGTTGAAAAAAAAGACATGTCTTTTTTCACCAGGATTATCTCATTAAGTTAAACTGATTGCACTAACTGGGGCGTGTCTGGTCTGAGCCAAGCACAAAGACACCACATGTACGCCCATTCCAATTGGCTGGTCTGTAACATTTGTAGTTTTTAGAATTTGCTATATTGTAGCACTTCAAGTATATTAAAGTTATAATAGAAAACAGTATAATTAATTGAAATAATCCATTACAACACATACAGTAGTTTTCAAACCTGTTGAGATAAACATATATTATTCAGTTTAGAACACATGAACTCAGTCTAAAAACAAATCAAAAATTAAGGAATTTATGTTAAATTACAATAGATTTTGATCCACTTTGTTTTTGTTTTTAGACTGAGTTCATGCGTTCTAAACTGACTAATATATGTTTATCTCAACAGGTTTGAAAACTACTGTATATCTCTAAAATAAATGATCTACATATAATCCATGAAAGTGGCTATCTTTTAATAAATGTATACTTTGGGTCAAACTTGGCATACTGATTCAATAATAAATTATATTGCACTTGGACAAAAAATATACATGACAAAATATGTTGTCCATGATACTAAATTTTTTTTGGTTTACGCGCTCTAAAATAAATGATCTGCATATAACCCATGAGAGTGGCTATCTTTTAATAAATATATACTTTGGGTCAAACTTGGCATACTGATTCAATAACAAATCATGGTTTACTTGGACAAAATATATTGCTCATGATACTAAGAATGAGTTGGTATAAATATAAATATACATGATATCAATATAAAATGAATAGTATTACTTAAAGCTAATAAAAACAATATTAAAATATGATAATTTATTAATCTCTATTAGATACAATGTATTGATATAGTGTATTGGGATATTTTATTGGTATAAAAAGAGTTGGGGTAAGAACAAGAAAAATATGTCATAATTGGAGATGATGATCAAGTAGTTTGACCTGGTGGTGGCAAAATCAAGGAGGTCAATCCAAAGGTCAAGGACATGCTAAAGGAGGTGGTGTTAGAAGGCAAAAAACTAGACAAACTTACTGTGAAGGCCGTAAAGAAGAAGATTCCTGATGCTGCTGACAAAATTTCAACCTGACTCCTAAATGTACAAAAAGATGTTCTCACTGATCTACAGTTCAAGCCACAATGGTTTGCAACTGCAGAGGCGTAGTCAAAGGGCCCCAAGATGTTTGAGCAGCTAAAAATAAAAAGAAACAAAACCAATAGAAGAAAACCAGGGACCAACTAGTGACAAGTCCTTTCAAGCAGCTCCTGTCAAGGGGGCAACAGGTAAAGATATAGAAGAAGGTAAAAAATAAAGCATCAAATAAATAAAAAGATCTTACCAACTTATTTTTTATAGAAGAAACAGAAGGAGAAGTCCGCCAGTATCTAAGACTGCACATATCACAAACATTATACAGTAACTATGTCCCCCACATAGGGTGTCAGCTAATACTGACACAAGCTGCTGCCTCTGAGATGATTAATAAATAAAAAAACTATCCTATGAAACAATAACAGCTTACATCACTCCAATCAAAGCAAGACAGCATTAAATGGCAGGTCTCAGCTTTGGCTGCAGCCCCCAACCTGCAACTCAATCACTATGTTCCTCTCCCTGGTTTCTGCAAGCTCTTTGTCATGCTTGTTTGGGATTTTATTCAAACTATGCCCTACCAAAACCTATTTGAGATGAAAAGTAGACAAGAAGAAGTCTGTTTCTGTTACCCCACTGAGCATACACTATTGCACATCCTAAAAAAATAATGAAAAAATAACAAAACTTAGCCATAGTTCCTCCACTGTCATGCCTGCCTTGGTAAGCGTCTTTGGAGACTTCAGTGTGTGAGAGGAGGGCTAAAATTAACTAAGTTTGGCTCCCATCCTGGCAGGAAGATCCACCAGGACACCATCCAGTGCAGTACTGGTATGGTCGCTTAAAGGGGTGTCCATAGAAAGGACACAGCAGACAGCCAGGGAAAGTAGGAGTCCAAAGCCATCAGAATCACACCACTATGGAGACAAGGAGCACACTTGGGCGGGGACTCTTGGGTACCCAACCCACTCTCTTGGAACTGAGCAACAGGGACCTCAGAAGGGGGGCATCTGGGGGGGGTTGGTGTGATGGTGTAGTGCAGGAAGTTTTGAGGGCAGGCAATTTGAGGTTGTCACAGGTGAGGCTTCTCACAATGTTCTCACTTTTGGCAAGGATGCCCTGTGCCTTTCCAGGGAGGTCCTCAAACACGTGCACAAAATGGCTGGGGTCACTTCCCACCAAGTGGAAAAAATGGGACACATGACTTCATAGTTCTGGGGAAGTGGTCCAAACTAGCACCAGGGCAGGAGCCAGGGTATAGGCCACAAATTTTAAAAATGAGGCCAGCATTTTACTCAAAAGGGAAAACACAAACACAACAAACTTTTGGCGGTATGATTCCCTTAGCAGAAGAGAAAACAGGAAACGGAGCAAATGGGAGGTTGCAGGAGGTGTTCAAAGTCAATGGTTGACTATCAACAGTTATACACTCAAAGATAAAACTACAGAATAATTTTAAAGCGTATAGCAAAATGAAGAGACAACAAAGCAAGCAAGAAGTAAAATTGAAACTAAAGTAAGTATATACTAAGGAATGAATACTAATTTTAAAGTTCAAGCTAAGTTTTTGAAAGTGAGTGAGGTAAGCGGGTTCAACAACGTTAATCTCAACCCTAGGAGCTCTGAAGACAACACTGGGAACCAGGTAAAGGCCAGGAAGGTAAGGGATGGCAAAGAAAATACTAACAAAGCCAGAGAAAACAAAGAGAACCAAACAAAGTCCCAAGTTTAATCTTAAAAATGGTGCAAGTATAAACTTTAATTGATAGAATGAGCAAGCAGGGGATCAAAAGTTCCCTGTCTTGCTTTAAGGGTGATGAATCAAATTCAAAGGTCAGCTGACCCAGAGGTGCAGGTTTGATTGGCTGCAGAAGAAATTTTGCCAGGAAAATCCAGCAAGCTGGAGGGTTTTCACCAATTTCTGACCCCAACTCTGATTGGCTAGTATCAAATGAATGGGGCAGATCACCATTCAATCCAGTTAAGTTGGGATTTGATGATTTGGCAGTAGCGCGACCTGATTGTTTAGACCTAATTAATTTTAAATGCGGTCAAGCCCAAGACAAAAAATAGTCCAAATTAATCAGGGATTCCTCCCAAGTAGGAAAAGAGTTCCCAGCGTCAACATTTACCGCCTGAGAGGGGTATGCCAACACAAATCTCTTGTCAACTGTGTGGGCTAAATCTTCAAGGGAGTTTAGGGGTTTGGCTGGCTTCTGCAAGAGATTTCTTGAAGCAATGTGGGAAAATTGTCCTATCTAAGGCCAAAGGGGGGAGTGACTTTACATTCAGGGCCTCCTGGTGCTCTGGCAAGACTGGTATACCAAAAACAATGGAAAAACCTTTGCCACTATGTCCTTTAAAAATAAATTTATTACCCTGTATAATAAATTTTGTGAATTCTCTGCCCTGTTTTCAGGGCAGAGACTTCACTTGATTATTTACCTAGGTCTTGTTGTACTGATGTGGCTTAAAGAAGAAGTCTGCAACTGGTCTGATGTGATAATAAAACTGGATGTAGTGCACCATTTATTTGACAAAAAAATTCCCCTGCATACAGCTCAATAGAGCATGTTATTCAGATTAAGTTATTCTTGCCACCACCTATGGGATGGCTGCTCCACCAGAAAAAATACTCCTAGCCAATAGTGGCACAATGCTCCTGTATTCTATCCGCCACAATTTATTTAGTACAGGTCCAATGTAAACATGCATGTTGTCAAAAGAAATTACTAGTCTATTTCAACTTAATGTCCTGGAATACTGCTGCTTCCACCCCCAATAAAAGTCTACACCCAAATACTATTTTAAATTTATATATATATATTTTTAAAAAAGAATATCTACTCAAACCATCTATATTCAACAAATAAATACATAATAAAATAAGTTCATGTATTCATTCATTCACCCTTATTGCTTTGTTAATCTTTATAAACATGACAGTATATAATTGGTATCATATAAAAAATGTGAAAAAACTAACCTAAACTAAAATCATAATAATAAAAATATAAATATTCTTGTGTTTTATTTGTCCGCTCATTCATTCAATTGGCTTTGTTTTGTTAATTTTTATTATACCTGACACAATACGTGGAATCACAGAAGTAAAGTCAAAATAAATTAAACTAAATAAAAACAAATATTAAAAAATAAAATGAAGAATGAAGCATTTGGAATAGCTAAGCCTCTAATTGATTGGCTGCTGGGCAAGGCACATAGAGAGAGAAAAATCTGCATGACCATAGAATTTGGCCACAGTTTCAGTTGGGAAGGTATGGACACCAACCTGCAGCAAATTGAACAAATCATCAGGCCTGGGTGGCGCCCCTTTCTTGAAAAATCTCTTGAGCCACCTGAAGACCTCCTCAATTGGGTTGAGGAATGGGGAATAGGCAGGGAGGAAGAGAAGACGTAAAGGCGCTGTAGCCAATTGTTGCAAAGCAATGGCAACACCAGGCTCAATCACCTGGAATTCCTCAAGAATATCAGCCACCTTGTGGAGCCCAACATTATCCAATACAATAACATTGGTGAAGCCTGGGCTTGTACGCCTCAGGTGCTCCTGAACCAATTAGAAAAAAGAGGAAGGTTGTACTGTTGTGAGAACCCTTTATTATCTGGTATAGCTCAATACCAAGGGGATCAAGAAGGGCTACCATAGAGTACACACCAGACCGGACAGCTGCACGTAGGACATTCTGTTCTTTTCCCCTTTGAGGACATACCCATACTTGTTGCGCATGGAGAACGCAAAGAATGACTTGTCAATGTAGTAGAATATGACAGTGCCCTTCTCCTTGAGAGCAATTACTGTCTCTGCGTATTTTTGCTGATAGATGACATTATCAGGGCTGTTTCAATTTTAAAAAGATACCCCAAGTTTTTCCATGAGAAGTTTAATTTTTCACTGCTCAGTAGCACGTGGAAACCAAAGTCTGGATTCCAAAAGTGGACTCAACCATTGACTGAATATTTAACAGTTCAAGATGGCAGTTCCGCTCAATCCACTGTTGGCTGGTCCACAAGTGTTCCTTGACCAATAGAACTGGAACCCTCTTGGATTTCTCCAAAAGGAGAAAAGTCCCTGTTTTCAGGTAGATTTTTCAGAGCCTGTTGGCAGATTTTTCCAAGATCCTGACAATAGCCGCGGCCTTCCTGTAGTCAGCTGTCTCCTCTATGAGTCTCATGAAGGTCTCCCAGGTGGCGTCAGAGATGACGTGGTACTTGGCCTTTTTGGCAGTAGGGATTGACTCATTGGGATTGGACACAACACAGGGCATAGGCACTTGGCTGTAGAACACAGCAACCTTCTTTAGCACCTTCTGCCCTTTAGTTTTTTTGGAAATACTGGGGCGGCTCATCCTTGTCTGCCCCTTTGGAATCACTCACGTAAGGCTTGTAACTAGTATCAAGTACGGGTTTAATCTTCTCTAGTAGGGCTGTGGGAACACCATCACAGCGGTATACAGGGTTGTACACCAAGGACACTCTCTTGGTGGTGACATCATTTACTGTTTTGGTGGTGACAACCTTGGTGCATTTTCTGGTCAGCTTCTGGACCCAGAGGTTGATGCTCTGCCCCCTTGCACGTTGTGCTCCTTGAACTGGCTGTGTCAGTGCAGCGTCACTATTGAACTCTCCTCTCTCATCTCCTTCCTGAGTAGGCGCTTGGGTTGCACTAACTCTGTTCTTTGACCTGCAGGGGCAACTGCAACTGTGGCGCACAGCAGCTGCATTGTTACTCTGTTGTTGTGAAGCTTCCATTTTGGTATAAAATAAATTAAAATTAAAATCAGTTTATCTATATAATTTATTTATTCTAATTTTTATCATTCCATATATAGTAGCATGAAAGCTAGTAATCACTACTGTTTATTTCATATTAGATTTTTAGATTTCTATATTAATTATTTTTAGTTGTAAATGTGCACTGTTGATCATGAGTTTGGATAAATTTGATTTTTTATTGATTCTAATCCCAAAACAGACACTCAGAATATTTATTTCCTTTTTTTATTCTAGATTTCATTCTTAATCAGGATGATCTGGTAACAGTATTATAGATTATTTCATATGTTTTGATATTTGATATTTACATTGTCTGTTTCAGTTGCTATTGAGGCTCATTGTTGGATTGAGTTTATAACTTTTGTGACTGAGTATCATATGTTCACCAAAAACATAGTAAATATAGTAGATGTGTTCTTTGACTGAAACTCATGTGTTCTAGTGTTTGGTAAACTTGTTGTTGAATCTTTGTACATTTGTCCCCAGTTTGAATAGATCATTTTATAATTAAAATTTTACGCCAAATACCGCTCATTTCTGTAAAATTATCTTATATTTAGATCTATCAAGTTGAAATTTGTTTTGTGACTGAGTTCAAGTTTTCTAAGCTGAATAATATACATATATCTCAACAGGTTTGAAAGCTACTGTACTATAATCACTTGTTTAAATCCCACAACTTAAAGAATGGTTCTGTTTCCCCTGCTGGTCCTGTTTCCTCTGGTTTAATCAACTTGTCATTTAGCAAACCCAGAAGACCCTCTTAAATTTCATCTTCACCTTGACCGACTATAAGAAACCTAGTTTCATATCTCCTCATACTCAATGATCCTTTATTTTACTTCATTTTACTTGAGCAATATTTAAGTAGCCTGAATGACATTTCTAAATATTGTTCAAGCAACAATAAAGCTTATTTCTTTTATTCAATTTTTGTATTCACATCTATTCTGACACATCCTTAGAACCATGAAAGAAAATTATTTCCTGCTCTGGTGTCTAATTCTACTACTGCCTATTGTCCTTGCCCTCAAAGGACCCACCCATACTACTGATTGGCAAAACTCTTCACCTTATGATTCCCATCAAGAGAAGTCCTTGGCCAATGGATGGTTTAAGTATCCCTCTGGACATTGGGTAATAAAATTTTAATATGGCTGCTCCGCTCCTTTGCCTCCCAAAGATGATGTTTCTCTAGTTAGACCCAACACTTCCTTCTACCTGTTGATATACCTGGTAGGATAATGTCTCCTATGAAGATTTAGCTCTCTTATGGGGGATTTGCCTTTCTAGGACAGTTTGTTCACCCTGAAATGGTTAAGGTTTCAATTGGGTTGGTAATAGCAGGACTGAATCTAGGGGGCCTGGCCCACAAGATTGGGAATTTGTTCTCCTTCAAGTGATTCCCTGACAGGTTGCTAGTCTTGGGGCCACCGGGAGCAGGGAATCCTCCTGGTTGGTTGGAATATAATATTTTCACTTTGTAATCAGGGGGACTGAAGCATTTGAGATTAATTTTATTGGCTGATTCTGATTGACTAGAATTATAAAAATGGACAGAAACATTTAAAGCTAAGGATTCAGGGCAGGGAGAATCATCCAATTTGGAGGATTCTGATTGTGTAATCACCAATTGATTGCAGTGAGCACAGTACCATGCCAGAAGGTAATCTAAATTAATCAAAGATTTTTCCAGTATTGAAACCAGGAGTTGGGACCAAGTGGGGGTGTCTGAAAAAGGGTAAGCCAGCACAAATCTTTTGTCAATTGTGTGCGCCAAATCCACTAGTAAATTTAAAGTCCTGGTAGGAATTTGAGAGGATTTATTAGTTCTCTGTGAAAAGACATCCCTATCCAGGGCCAAAGAGGGGAAGTAGATTTACAACAGCTTTCACTGGATTTTAGTTTGCCAATCTTATCTTCCACTTTGCTAAAGAAATCTCTCACATTTTAGTTTATTACAGCTGTGCCTAAGGTAGAAAACAACAGTTGTCATGGCCTGGGTGTCTTTCAACTGATTATTTGGTCATATGAAAAGGTCTGGATTGGAATGCCCAGTAAAGATAAGAGTCATTCTCATTGTATAACTGGCAGCAGTGGCCTAGGGGTGCTAATATTACATGTGGGGATTCACTCATTCAGTGACCCCCTAAAATGATTACATAGGTGATCTCAAGCTTACTGCAATAACAAGGTGAGTTAGCAGAAATAAGGGGAAGCTCTCCAGCTGAGGCACTCATTTGCTTGCTTGGAAGAGCATGGTTGCAGATTTGGTCAAAGCTTTGGTATGAAAAGAGGGCACAGAGACAGGATATATATCTTGATACAGAAGTCTGATGGGTAAAACTTTAAAGAGCATTAGTTCTGTTGAGGCAGAAGAAATCTGCTCAGTTTCCAAGGACTAGCGTTAAAGCTGCAGATATTCTCTATTTGAAAGCACCAGCAGTATGAAGTTAGTTGTGGTATAATAAATTCCTGAAAAGATAAGGTGTCCAAATTGTATTAAATTGCAGGCAGGTATTAAAAGATATTAACCAGGAGAGAGATCTTAACTTCCCAAGCTATATACTGCTTAAAAATTGTCTTTGGACTAGGTGAGACATCCTGATTGGCTAGCTGTTTATCTTCTTCAGTCTTTATGACACTAGCATTCATCTTATTGGCTTCTTAGGAAAAACAGTTTGCTAATTCTATACTATGAGAGTTGGACCAAACCTTGGGGTTCTCTTGGTGACTTTTGGGGCCCCAATTATCTGATTTCTGAGAGTTTTGTCCAGTTGGAGTCAATTTTAAAAGGTAGCATTGTGTTTTTGAATGCCTTCTGGTGCAGGAACCCCCAGGGCATCAGGTTTGTTTTTGAAGGAATAGTGGCATCAATTACTGAAACCTTGATCAATGGAATAGCTGAACAAGTGCACAATCATGAAATTGAAAATTTTCACACCTTTGATTTGATATAGAACAGTACTTTGTTAGGCTCATTTGGGGCCCTGAAACTCTTAGATAACCAACTTGGTTTTTTATTACATCCCCAAAATACTAAAAAACTTTAAAAATCAGCTATAAATAATTTTGGTTCAAAACTAATTCACATTATAATTCTTTGAAATAAAAGGTTAAATGACAAAACAGCTTTGGCTTTAGAAAAAATATTGGATCTATTTTTCAAGTTGCCTTTATCATATTTGCCATTATACTGACCATTTATAATATTTTTGTGCATGCTGTTGCATACAGTGTTGTTTTCTTGGCACTTCTATTGGTGATTTAGATGTTTGTTCAACCCATGCTTTCCAACACAATTTTTGCAGCAAGACTAGAGCCTCACATTGCAACACTTAAAAGGTTCCAAACAGAAGAAAATTTTGAGTAGTCAACAATGACTTATATAAAATACACCCTGGACTAAGAGGGCCAGGGATAGTCATTGAAATAAAATTAATAACACATACCTTATAATAGGGATGATGTCATAACTGTGCTGTTTTAGCAGAATTACACGGGGAAAAATATTTGAAAACTAGATAATATTATTTATTGAGAGATAGTTATTATATAGTCATTGTGAATCATGGATAACAGGAACATGATTGTGTTAATCACTTGGTTGGATGGTGAAGGGGGTGGCTTGATCCTGATAATGAGTCAAGCGCCAAATCAAGGTATCCACTGTAAGGGATTATTATCTGTTCATGTTGTTGGATTTGGGTATTTGAGTTGACTTTCTAGTTTGGCTACTGATCACTGGGAAGTTGGGTTGCAGGTCACAAAACTGCTTAATTAGAACCTTGCTGGCGGGTTGAGTCTGCTTTTTGACACCCCCCAGCTGAAGGTCAGCCTCCTCTGGGGGCAAGTTTTCAGGGAGGTTGTCAGGAGCCCGTGCACCATATTGAACTAGCTTCTGTTTGGTTTCTGGTAGGACAGATTCTCATTGTTTTTGTTGTGCCTTACATGGTCTTATTGATCATGATGTAGTACTTTGTCTTGCTTGCATTTGCTGAGTCCTTGCACAAGGTAAGTGTTTTTTTGTTTACCCTTAAGATGATCACAGGGCTTTTTTTTAGGTTGTAGCTTGCTCTTGTCTGTGTTCATTGCCCAGAACTCATCACTAACTTTGTGTCTATTTTGGATGGGAACAAACATGTTCTGCATATGTTTCTCTTCCTTTTTGAGCTGGTCACTGTTGGCTTGTACTACTTGGGGTGTTGAATGAGGGGGGACCTTGCCAAGCATTTCCAGCTTTGGTCCTGTGAGGGATTGAATGATATTGGGTTGTGTGCTATAAACAAGCTCAAAGGGGCTCTTCCCAGTGGATCTGTTCACACTGGTGCAGCATACAAGAAGTGCAGTTGGTAGCTGCTTATGCCAGCTCTCAGGTCTCCTGGCGGTGAGCTTGGCAAAGGCCTGCACTAAGCTGTTATTTAACCACTAAACTTGGTCATTGGCATGAGGATGATAAGGTATTATCACTGTGTGCTGGAACTCATTCTTTGTGAGGTATACATTTGTGCTTTTGGAGGTCAATTCCTTTCCCCCATCTGTTATCAGGAGTTCTTGATTTCCAAACTTACTGATGATTTCCTTGCCTATAAATTGTCAAACGTTGTTGCCTGTATGGATCTTAACCACCTGCGCTACTGGCCAGCAAGTGGCAAAGTCAATGGCAGTTATGATATACCTCTTACTATTATGTTTCCCAGGCATGGGCCCCACAATATCAAGGGCCCATACCTTGAAGGGTAACTGGGAGAAAATGGGCAACACAGACTTAGGAAGAGTGTTGCTTTTTTGCAAACTTTTCACACACTTCACATTGGTTGAAAACTTTTTGAAAGTCCCAATATAGAGTTGGCCACTGTGGGATTCCTGTCCACCAGTCCCCAAAGTGTGTCCTGAATTGTAGCCAGGGACCAACTGGAAGGGATTGTCATTCTCTAGTAAGGGAAAATTTATCTCAGAAATATGTATAGGGGTCAAAATGGGCTTTTATTCACTCTAAGAAGGAAGGTCCCCTTAGAAACCTTCTGGTATATGGCCCGGGAGGTCAAGGAAACAATATGGATTTGCCAATACTTGGAGTCCTCCAACAATATCTTGGACTCCTTGTACTTGGTCTTGGACTTCTGCTCATTAGACTTGGACTCCTGCTCCTTAAACTTGAACTCCAGCGCCTTAGAATCAGACTTCTGCGTTGCGCTTAGGATCCAGCTCCTTATTCTTGGGCTCCTGCTCTGTTATCTTGGGCTTCAGCTCTCTGTATATCTTTAGTGGCCTTGGTATTCCACTTGTATCAGTCCAATCAAGCTCCTACTGGTGATCAAAAGGCTTCCAAAAACCTCTTGGCAGAAACTCAAAAGGCCTTGGAAAGACCCCGTCAAAGACCTGGAAAGACTTGGAAAAGACCTTGAAACTTTCCAACCAGCCACCTTCTTATAGTGTCCTTTTCCCAACAGTTCCGCCTTCAAAATGTATTTCTTCAGAAGCTTAAACCATTGCCGCTCACTTTTTCCTATAATAACTTAATCTTACATACTTACTTTATCAAAAGCTTAAAGTATTAATTCACTATTTCCTTGCTTATACTTTAAGCTTTTGGCTTCCAACCAATCCTTTTCATCAGGAAACCTGCCAGAACTCAACCAATAAATGAAGAGCGCATAAATAGACCATTTCTAAAGTTCCACCGGGATCCAACTAAGAAATCAATTTCCACAACTCAAACCGCTCAAATTGACAGCTCTTCACGCAACAAAGCGTTAACCGGTCCATTATTCTGGCACCAGTCTTCCCTGCATTCAACCTGAACCCATTTAAATAGTAGAATACTATTTAAACTGTTATTTCTGGACCTCTTCAACGTTTTCCCCATATATTTACAAATCTTGTAAAATCCAAGGAAAACATCCCACCAAAAAAACTTTTTATCCAGCTTTAATAGCAATATACCTTCATCTATCCTAGGAACTTAATAAATAAATATCTTATCCACACTTCTATCCACATTCCTTCTTGAGTTTACTACTAAACTAAGTCAAAACATTCCACATTTTACCACCTTGACAAATAAATTTGCAAAATCTTGGCTAATTTCTCTGGACCACCAATTCTTCATCATCTTATGATCCTTCAGCCAGCTCATTTCAGTCTCCAACAGCTCCAACCAGTCCTACAGCTATTTCTTCAACAGAAGTCACTAAACTTCCACTTGGCCAACAAAGCCCTGCCTGCAAACCACCAAACATGTGGACCGTCACAGCCACCATGCCTTGTGCTTGAGAAATTCATAAAGGTTGTAGCTCTTGGTATGCCCTAAATCTCTATGGTAGCCTAGAATGGTGACAACTCTTTGATGTATGGAAATATACAAGATGGTGCTTCCATTGGTCATTTTTTGATATAGCGTCTCATATACATCCATGAAGAGGTATTCATTTTTAATGATTGTTTCTTTAGTGATGTTGGTAGTGCCTGGGGGAAGCCTTTTTTTAGTTCAGAGTACCAGGAGGACCAGTCTGGGTATAAGCTTTTTCCCCCTCTTGTGGCTCTGACGTACAAGCAAGAGAGTGTGTCTGCCATGGCAGGTTCAGGTCCTGGTTTATATTGGATGATCATGTTAAACCTTTCAAGAAGCCCTATCCAGCGCGCCTGGATAGGTTGGCTTGTGTTTTTAAATATATGAGGGACTTATTATCAGATAGGATGATGAACTCTTGTTGACGCTCCAGGTAGCAGCTCCACTTGACAAGACAGTGTACAATTGTCAGTAGCTACTTATTGTGGATGGGGTAGCAGCATTTGCCGTCTGTCAGTTTGCGCAACTTGTAGGCTACAGGTAGGAAGTCACCATTGGTGTTCTTGATCTGCAGTACTCCCCCAATGGACGCATCAGAAGCATCTGTCTCCATTTTTTACTCTCTGTCTTGCTTAGGGTACTGTAGTATGGGGGTGGTTGTAAGCTTTTCTTTTAGAGGCCATAAACAGAGATCACATTAGAGGGTCCATATAAACTTTGGTTTAGGCACCAGTTATGGCAACAGGGGTGCTGTCAGGACGCCACAGTCAGTGTCAGGATTGTCAATTCTTTTCCCCTTGAAACCCAGGCCCAAGGGCATGATTCAAACCCTGACTCTGAATTCCCACAGGCCGCCGGCCCTGAGGACTGAGGGGCTACCTACCCACGTTTTCCTGGGGTCAAGTCCCTGCAAGCTGAGGCCAAGAATGATGGCCCAAATGGTGAAGCAAGCCAAACCAAAGGAATCATTACACCAAATGAGGGGAAAATCAAGGCACCTAATGGAGGCAACAAAATTCCAACCATTAGCTTCATGAGCTTGAAGTCTATACTAGTGGATAATCAAGAGCCATCCCCAGAAGAAGACACAGGCCTGCAGCATGACCCCATGACCACAAATCTAGATCAAGATAATCAAGTAACCAATTTGAGATCTCTGATCAATGAAAGAACTCCTGGCCCAGGTGCCATTTTGCTGCCTTTGAACTCAGGCACCCAGATCTCCCAGGCCCACTTTTCCTAATGCTCTGATGAACCCCTCATGGAAAATATTAAGTCTGGAGGTGGGGTCTATATATACCAAAGGACCCTGCGCTCCAAAATTATTGCCATTTTTGAATAAAGGTTATGTTATTTTGGCTTACACAGCTACTGCCTTATTTTGTCTTTGCCATCTATCAAATAAGCACAAGATCATCTGGCCCTCTGCCTGCAGATTCCTGTCCTCCAGGTGTTCTCTTTGACCCCGTCCACTTTACAGAGTACCCTGTGAAACCTGAATATAAGGATTACACCCCAGAAAAGATCCTTGAACTAGATTCTTTGGCCTGCATTCAATATGCAATTAGATAAAACTGTCAGGGGCCCATGGATATTTTCAACACCCAAGTTGTTCAGAGGGAAATTCAACCATCTCCCTGCTTACAACCTGCCCATGGAACCACCTGTGACCCCAAAACCTATGCCTGCTTCCTTGCCTGACCTCCCAACCGACCATTCTGGAAAGCTGTTTGGGATTGTGTACATCACCCTCACAGGGGTGATTGACACTATAATCCTGGCCGCCAGCCTGTGGTCCTGGGTGGGAAAGTCTGCCTTCTACCTTTTAAATTTAGCTCCCCTCTTGTGGTGGACATTGTCCGCAAAAAACCTGGCCTGGGTTACCCCTGAAAATGACAGGCCGGCCGCTCAAGACTGGATCCCTGACAGAAAGGATAGGAAATCAGTTTATTGGGATATCTGATGATAGTGTAAAGTACTGGGTCTTCCAAGGACACCTGGATTATTAGGCACTGATCCACATCCTTGGGTTGATACTCATTGTTGGGCAAGTCAGGAGTTGTGCTGGGAGAGTTTGGCTTGCTTAGTGCTCTCCCCAGGATTTTTCCTTGTCCTGATTGCCTTGGGGGTGGTGACTTGGAAGTGGGTGAACTTTGACTACCCATTGTTCCCATTGCTGTGGCCATTTTAGACTGAGGGTTTTTGGCTTGAGTTAGTGTTGTTGTTACTGTTTCCAGGAGGAGGGCTGTTGGAGCGTCCAGCTAAGTGAGAGTCATTGGGTCTCTCTCTTCCCAGTCTGCACTTTATGAAGAGCATTGGGCGTTTGTTCTGCTTTCTCTGCCTCACAAGAAAGGCCAAGAAGGTTGGTCACTTGGTCCAGGTCAATGTGCCTCATTATGTGCATCTTGAGTGTGTTGTAGTACATGAGGTGGATAGCTGGAGTGTCAAAGGCCATGTCTGAGGGGGAACATAGGTGGAGTTCCTTGTATGCCCAAGTGAGCTCCTTTACTGTGCCTGTTTGGGTGAGGTTCTTTACTTGGTGTATGATTATGAGGGCAGTGTCCTTCAGCACAAACCAAGCTAAGAAGTCCTGCTTGAAGTTGTCCCAGTCCTTCTCAATGTGATCCTCATGCCACTTGTTGCACCAGGTGCCTGTGTCATGTGTAAGTCTAATGAATATCTCTGCAATCCAGAAGTGTTGTGGGCAGATTGAATCCATGCCATAGCTTTGTTGTCACTGGCTCCAGCAAATGGTTCCAAGCCAGCGCTTCAAAGTCTTTGGGCTATGTGAACTGGCATGATGCTTTTATCTGTTGCCCAAGGGGCGGCAGCAGGTGCCTGGAAAAAATCTTGTGCTGACAAGGCGTTGAAGGCAGAGACCGGTATCACCATGTTCTGGTACAGCACAAACTCTTCATGTATTTTGGTACCAGGTGTGTACAGCGTCCAGTCCATTGGGAGGCCAGAACTGATTCTATTGTAGATTTGTTGACCTTGGCAAGTACAGACAACAGGTGAAATTTTGAGGGATAAAGTAGGATGGAGAACCTACTTCTGCTACCAATGTTGTAACTGTGCTGTTTTAGCAGAGTTACAAGGGGAAAATAATTGAAAACTAGATAATATTTTTTATTGAGAGAGAACTATTATATAGTTGTTGTGAATCATGGATAACAGGAATATGATTGTGTTGATCACTTGGTTGGATGGTGAAGGGGGTGGCTTGATCATGATAATGAGTTGAGTTCCAAATTGAGGTATCCTCTGTAAGGAATCATCAGTTGTTCATGTTGTTGGATTTGGAAATTTGAGTTGACTTCCTAGTTTAGCTACAGGTCACTGGGAAGTTGGGTTGCGGGTCACAACCCCATTTAATTGGAACCTTGCTGGCAGGTCAAGTCTGCTCTTTTGACAATAAGAACTAAGACAACCTTCAAAGTGATACATCACATCATTGTCTGATTATGCAAGGCCAGACAAGCACAAGGGAACTTACACCTACCAGTATCTAAGGCCAAACTGGATTAATAACAATCTTGCCTCCCAAATACCCCAAAGAAAATAGCCAAATATCTGCTTTCCAAGACCCCAGGGTGGGATATTGCAGCATCTTTAATTATTCTCTCTCAGGAAATCATTTCTCCAAGAAACAACTCAATTTCCAAGTTAAAGATGGCACTACTACCACATTCCAATTTTGCATGAGGACCAAATATTCAAATCATGTGAGGAACAATACCTGGACAATTCTCATGGCTGTCATGATATACATGGACAGTATGTGGCTTATCATGATACTATATAATACTCTTATTCTATATCAAATAAAGTATCAGTATCTTCTTTAATTTTGTCTTTTATTCATTTTATATGCTTCCCAGAAGTATATACACGACAATATATATAATCCTTGGTGAATATAGTTAAAATTGGGGTGTGGCCTGTAGTTGAATGAAGCAGGAAATAAAAATTTGGCTTGATTTATGGGCTGAGCTGGGATTGCGAGGAACTTTATAGATAAAAGCCAGTTAAAGAGCTAATAGAAAAACGGGGTGCAGAGAATATGGGGTATAAGCTGATATGGGAGTGTGCTGTGGGAAACCCCTGACTCAAGCAGGTGTGATCCGCTATAAAGCTTATAGCGATGGATGGGGATGACTGCTGGTTGGTTACAAAACACATTTCATATTGCACCAGGTTATTGAAATGAGTGGATTGATTCAGACTATTTTTAAACTGCCTAAATCGATCCTTTATAGAGGGTTGCTTGTCATCTGGGTTATTGGAATTAAACCATGTGCGTCAATAAATCATGTATTTATCAGATATGAAAATATTTTAGGATTCTTATATTTGCAAGTTAAAATAAATTGCATGTGTATTGTGAATAAATGCATTTAACCTATCGTCATTTATTTGGGGCGGATCAGGATAATTCTGTCTGGGTTGATTGTTTAGAAGCTTGGTTGGAGGGATGGTTCAGGTTGCTGCTTCTATGAGGCTGGTAAAATTTAGAAGCATTGTGAGCATGGCATAAGCTTCAGAGAAATCAACGTTGCCTTATAAACTCCAAGCTAAGTTCCATCTGAATTGGCGTAATCATTTTTCAGGACCCAAGCCATGCTGCTGGTCCATTAATTGATGGCCAGATAGTTCAAGTCAGGAAGTAGTGTCGTTATCCACTAAAGTAATGTATATGTAAACTACCCATATTTTAGAGGTCCTTATTTGTGGGTGCTGGTTCCATTTGATTCAGGAAAGCTGCAAAGCTCACACTGGAATTATAAGATGGGGTGAGCTTTTATATTGCACTTTCCGTGGGACGGCAGAAGTTCAACCTTCACCTCGTCAAAATAAACGCAAAACCAAACTCAGCTTTTTTGAAGCGATGCAATTAAACTCATTGGGCCCTTGGACGCTATGAAATCATAAGCTTATTTAAAAATACATTAGTTGCCCTGTATTTTTCAAGCAGCTTGATAATTAATTACAACCAGCCGAAGCTGGACTTTACCATATCCCTTCAACAAGTGTTACTTTAGAATTTAAAGGGAAGTGATTTTCCAAGATATTTTTTGGTGGTTTAGCGAGGCCTGAACTTTGATATTTCAAGCTTTAATTAAATTTGGATTATTTTTGGTTTTAATAGCCAGCTTAGCAACCTGTTATTCTATTTAGCCAATCAAAGGCAGTACCTTTGTGGATTATAGCCAGTAGAATTTGAGTTGCAAGCATATTTAAAAGGTTATCATCTGGGTTGGATCTTATTGGTTCGATTTGAAAAGTTTTGCTTAGTTCTAGTAGGATTTCTACCATGGGAAATAAAGTCACTAGAATAATGTGTTCTTAAAGGGTTGGATAAATGAACAATGCAAATGCTTTAATTAGTGCAGTTATAGAGAAAAATCGGGAGGGTCAACAAGGCTCTCGTATATTACGGTGGCAAGGATTGCACCGACAAACGGGGCCGTGAGGGGTATCCAGAAGTAGTAGTTGTTAGCAGTGAAAGTGCCCCAACCCCAGCCAGCAATTGCAGTAAAAAAACGAGGTCCAAGATCACGGGCAGGATTCATGGCGTATCCCGTCATGAACCCAATGCTGATTCCAATAGCAGCAACAAGCACTCCACCAAGCACTGCAACACCCCAGATGGGGATGCGGTGCTTAGGGTTGGTGATGGCAAGTAACCCCATAACAAGGAAAACTGTTGCAATAACTTCAGTGAAAAAGCAGTTGAAGGCAGGGTCGGAGGCATGGGGATATGTAGCAAATATATCAGCAGTGCCCTTCTTCCCCGAGATGCGACGGGTACCGTCATCAATGTCGGCAAAAGCAGGCCAATATACAACGTAGGTGAGGGCGGCACCGGAAAACGCACCTAGCAGCTGGGAAAAAATATAAAAACACGTTTTATGCCAAGAGAATTTGCCAAACAGAGCGTTTGCAAAAGTGATCGCGGGATTGAGATGAGCGCCCGAAACTGGACCAGCTAACAGTATACCGCAAACAATCCCCAAGGACCACCCGATATTAACGGTGAGGAAGCCAGTTCCCCTAGCAGATCGGTTAATAAGGACTTGTGCGCTGGCACCAGTGCCACATAGAACTAGGACCAGAGTTCCAATATATTCAGCAAAGTATTCGCGGAAGCTGGACTGATCTCGCAAGCTTGCAGTAGGTTTGACGGTGTAGGATAGGTTTGCTTCATCCATTATCGTCTCATCGTAGCTAGCCATGCTGCCCAGTTTAGCTCATCCCATCCTTAAATTCTCAAGGGGCCCGAGTCCTCGCGGCTGCAATACATTAAATGCATCATTCATGATGGGTGAGTCTTAATACATAAATACGCCCTATAAAAATTCTAGTTTAAATGGTGGATTTCGGATCGAAAGGACTCGATTTGGATTAGCTCAGATATTACGCAGGCACCTTCAAACTAACAAGAGTATGGTAAGCCAAAGAAAATATATGATTTCTGCTAGTAAGCTAAACTAGCAAAGGTGCAACGGAAATATTTTGGTTACATTGGGTTATTAAAAATCTTTAATGCAATTAATCACAACTCTCTTCTCCCTTTTTCACTTCCTCTTCTGTCTGGCCAGGGGAAGTGGAAAGACAATGCAAGCCCAAGTAAAGTATACTTGCTGGTGCAAGCATACTAGTGATGATCATATCTACAGTAACATTGAAGAGATTATAAGCTACTTCAGTGGAGGCTCCTGAAACAAAGGATGGCGTGACCTTTTCTATCAAGCGCAAATTGAAGGCAGGGAGGGTCCACAATGCACTACTCAAGTGATGGTAGAGGGGTTCGATGCTGTCGATGTAATCTTTAAAGCCCGAAAGTGGAGGCGATTCCATCAAGTATCCATTAGCGTTGACGTAACTTTTGAAGAATGGTATTCCTTCCTGTAACAGCCTGCGCCTTGCTGAACTGGCCAGGACATTGAACTTTCCACTTTCTGGGTCCTGCTCCATCATGACCTGAATACCTCCAAGCACAAAATCACTGCGTGCCCTTTTCTCTTTAAGCCCATCGCCAAAAATACCTTCATCGATTAGACCAACTTTGATATAGGCTGCCTTGTCTGCAACAGAGCCTCTCACGCCAAACTTCTCCTTTGCCGCTTCTTCATTCACAACTTCTTCGATATAGTCGCTGGTCTCCTCGCAAGATATGTCAGAGTCATCCTTCACCTTACTTTGAAGCTTAGCGCCATGAAAAGAAGGTTTCCGGCTTCCTCCCCTACGCTTTGAGACAAACATTTCAACTCTCTTGACCCAGTTTCACATAACCTTTATGCAAGCATTCCCACTGCTGATTTCATATCACCCCACACCCATTACTCCTCTCCTTACTAGACTGTCCACCCACCCTTCTCCTTTGATTGGATGAGTATGATACGTAATCCATCCTATCCTGCTTGGGTTCGGCTGAACACCCTGCGAATCAACAAATGCCATCAAAGGACCTACGATTCGCAAACCAAACTTAGTTTTCTACCAGTGCCTCGATCGGCAACAGTTTTACCATTCCCTCATACAAATAAGGCTATACAAGGGAGCTAAGCTCAGCGCAACTAGCCTGAATTTTAGACGCTGTCGTGAGGCCAAAAAATGGCACCGTTTCATTTAGATATGCCACCAAGATACCCATTACCAATCACACTGGAGTTCAACATATACTTATCAGGAATTATGTACTGCTTCTTGGTAAGGTATTGAAGAAATGTAGTGTCAGCATTCTCTATGGCTAATTTCAATTGCACTAACATGACTCCTTTATTATTGGGTTTCATATTGAGTAGTGATCTTGAAAATTCTTGTTTTCTATATACAGTAGTTTTATAGCCTGCTGAGATAAACGAAATCACTTCAGGCTAAAGCGAAATCAACTCAACTGAAAACAAAAACGGCTCAGCTCAGAACGAAATAGAAGTGAACCCAGATATATCGTCAATTAATATAAATCCATTGATTTTTGATTTTGTTCTGAGCTGAGTTGATTTTGCTTTAGACTGAAGTGATTTTATTTAACTCAACAGGTTACAAAACTACTGTGTTCATTGGTGCATCTTTTCTAATGTTGTGGGTTGAATAGCCTGATGCATCCCCATGATAACACCTTGAACTTGTTTGCATCTAAACAAGCTTGGCTACATAAGCATCAATTCCAAGTTGGATTACTTCCACCACAATAGCATCTGTTTATTAAAAATGCTTCATACACTACCCCAGAAAATTGGTCCAACCTAGGGTTGTGGCAGACAATTTCTGAGTGGAATCTGACTTTTGCCTTCTGTTGGATGGTAGATCAGATTCAAACTGACTGTTTGAATTACCTAAGACTAGGGAATCCAGCCTTTCCTTGGAAAGTCTGGGTGGGGATAGCATTCCATCCTTCGGGAATTTCTATCCATTCATTTGGAATCTGGCGCCAAATCAGGGCTAAAATCATGGGAGCGCGACTAGAACAGATATAAACAACAAATAGGCTATAAATTTAACAATAGTAAAACAAATATTTTTAATATAGCTTTAGTTTCAAAGTTTATTAAATTTTTGGCTTATAAAAATAAAGTTAGAATGGTCGTATTCTACCCATCCATAGATAGGATCAGATCTGGGATAGATCTGCCACCGGTGGCTCAAAAGAGGGCCTGGTTCCAGCAGACTTGGATGCCACCCAGATTTTTTAGACTTGGGCCCAGATCCGGTCTGGAAGGCAGCTTTGTTATAAAGCAGGCATTGGGTTAAATCTGCTGCAACCCCAGCCTGGCCCTAATTTAGCGGCTTTTTCCCCAGCAATCCTTTCTGAACTGCTTCAGCCCAACTAGGGTTGTGGCTGACCATTCAGGGACAATTATGGCTGAAGCCTAGCAAGTGCAGCAACAACAATGTCAGGAACCCACCCTGTAGGAAGCAACTTTCCTACTTGATGGGCCAGGGCAGAAGGATCCAAACCTGTGAGCAAGGATCCAATGGGGACAGAGACCATTCCCAGGTAAAAGATTTTCTCGAATAATTGATAGCATCCTAGAAGAGGGTTGAAACGTCCAAGAAACATGTAGGCCCCCAACTATGACAACAAGAAGGCAGTAGCAAGAGGGTGGAAGACATTGGTAGTGGTGGGTTTAGTTGGCGCTTGTTGAGGCTTATCCTTAACTGGAGGAGATCCAGAGAACAAGGAAGTAGTATACCATCTTCCCCACATAGCAGGAGTCCACTCTCTTTCCTGACAATACACCATCTTAGTTCCTGTACATGGTCTGGAACCAAGATTAACAGAAAACATACCAGCTGGAACAGAACCAAAATCACAGGCCATTTAAACCCAATCCCTCCCAAGGTGAGAAGATTGGGTGATGCTGTGGCTAGTAAAGAAAAACAAAAATACATCAAAAAATACTCAAAGGAATGAAGCCTTTTTTTAGCAATTGGAAATAAGAAATATCACTGGTTTATACAGTAGAAGGGAAGAGATAAACATGAACACTGGAGCAGTGGGGTGCACATCTTGGCAGTTGGAGGGCAATAAGAGGTAGTTCAAGCTGGTCCAAAAACATGAAGCATAACTTAAAGAGGTTAAGAGCTTAGCCTTTTGAATTTAAGTTATTGACTTAAATTTTAATGCTCCAAGCAAGGAACAGCTGTTTCTGCATCTTATACTTGAAGAGAAGGTCCTAACTGGTGTTTAGGGCTATCAGGGTGATTTGCGGAGCCTGGTGAATACATAAGAGCTTTAACAACATCACCCAAAAGGCGACAAGCTTCTGATTGTCTAGCTAATGATGTGAATATGTTTTCAGCATCATTACTAATGCTTGACATGCTTTTTGAATTCTTTAAAATTTAAAAATTCTCCTGGAGGAAGCTCTTGGGGTTGATCCTTGGTGTTGAATCCAGGAAACTATTTTCCCTATCAAAGCTATGATAAAAGTGTCTTGTTTTTCCTTGTTTCCCTCAGTGCATACCCCAAGATCTTTGTTGTTTAGGAAAGTAACAACAGATAAATTATCTGTTTGTGGAGTTCTAGAACCAAGCAAATTAAGGTTAGGGAAATCAAGGTTGATGGCCCTAACAGATAATGATGAAACAATAGCTATGCACTTTATCTAAAAAATAAAAGTGTCATTTGACTCCTGTTGCAACATCTTTGATTACTCCCTCTTGGAGAATTAATTCCCTGAGTGACTCGCCAAATAAATCCCTGACTGATCATTAAGTTGGTGGCACTACTATCATTTGACCATCTATTACAAGAATCAAACATTTCAAATCCTAAGCAGAACACTACTTGGACAAGCCTTGTGACTTAAGAGGAACAATCACTTGGACAATTCTCATGGCTGTCATGACATACATGGACAGTATGTGGCTTTCCAAGATACTATATATTATCCTATATTCATATCCAATAAAATATCATTCTCATCTTAATTTTCCCCTTTATCTCATTTATTATACTTCCCAGAAGTATATACTTGACACTCCCCATTTACATTTTAAAATTTGACCTTTTATGCCAGGGACCCAATCTTGGGCAGCCAGCCCGTCTTTTCAGGGATCACTTGGGTCGTTTTTTTTTGCAGATAAAGCCCACCACAAGAGAGGAGCTAACTTAAAGAGGCAGGAAAAGGAATTTTCTACCCAGGACCACGGGCCAGCAGCTGGGATAATAATGTCAATCACCCCTGTGAAGGTGATGTACACAATCCCAAACAGCTTGCCAGTGTGGTCGGCTGAGGGGTTGGGTGAGGGGGCAGGCATTGGCTTAGGGGTCACAGGCAGTTTCATACTGAGTTTGTATGCAGGCAGTTGAATTTTCCTCTAAACAACTTAGGTGTTGATAGAATCCAGGGCCCCTGAAGGTTGTATCTAATTGCAGATTGAATGCAGGCCAAATGATCTAGTTCAAGTATCTTTTCTGGGGTGTAATCCTTATATTCAGGTTTCACAGGGTACTCTGTAAAGTGGATGGGGCCAAAGAGAACACCTGGAGGACAGGAATCTGCGGGCAGAGGGGCAGGAGGGCCAGATGATCTTGTGCTTATTTGATAGATGGCAAAGACAAAATAAGGCAGTAGCTGTGTAAGTCAAAATAACATAACCTTTATTCAAAAATGGCAATAAGTTTGGAGTGCAGGGTTCTTTAGTCTATATAGCACCCCACCTCCAAACTTAATATTTTCCATGGGGGGTTCATCAGGGCATTGGGAAAGGCAGGCCCAGGGGATCTGGGTGCCTGAGTTCAAAGATGGCAAAATGGCACTTGGGCTGTGAGTTCTTTCATTGGTCAAGAATCTTGATTTGGCTACCTGATTATCTTGCTTTAGTGTTGTGGTCATGGGACCGGGCCGCGGGCCCTTGCCTCTTTCCTGGGTTGGCTCTTGATTGGCCACTAGTGTAGACTTCAAGCTCATGAAGCTAATAGTAGGAAATTTGGTGTCTCCATTAGGTTCCTTGATTACCTCTCCATTTGGGGCAATGATTCCTATGGTTGGCTTGCTTCACCATTTTGGCCATTGTTCCTGGCCTCAGCTGTGACAGAAATTGTCAGATAGTAAGAAGCAGTTTCCAGGTGGTTAGGGATCACCACCCAAATCCACATGAAGTTAATGATTAACCCCCAACACAGCTTCAGATACTGTTTTGTGAAATTTCCAAATGAGATACTAGGGTTAAGTAAAATAATTAACCCTAACTAGAATAGCCCAGGATAAATAGCCTGTGAAAGCATCAGAGAATCTTCAGAATAAAATCCAGGACATTGGGAGTCAGCACAATTTTCATTTTTAAAGACAGGGGGGACCACTACAAGATTGGCAGGCATTGAATTAATATTGAGTGGTACCAACAACAAAGTTCCAACTACAAGGCTCCATCTTCCAGTAATGATCCTGTCAGGCACCCACCCACTAGGGAGTAAACTCCCTAGGTGGTGAATGATTGCAGAGGGTTCAATCCCGTTACCAGGGATCCCACAGGCAAGGAGATCATCCCTAGATGGAATAACTCTCCAAGGAGTTGGTACCTGCCTAGCAAGGGATTAAAATACCCCAAGAAGAAGTACGCTCCTAGATAACACAATAAAAAGGCCAAAGCCAATGGACAGAAAACTTGAGGCTTGGTAACCTGGGTGGTGGAACCATAAACCTTGGTTTCTTCCTGGACAGGTGGGTTGTTTGAGAGAGGAGTTGTGGTATACCAGACACCCGGAATCACACAGCGCCAGGAGCTGTCAAGGAATTGGGACTCTGGTGTTGTACCTGAATCAGCGCGTGAACCCATAGAAGCCTGGTGAACACCGTTGTAGTCAGGACTATCCAAAGTAACCATTTATACCCAAGTAACTTCATAAGAGGAGTCTTGGGTAATTTCATGGTTTGGAAATTTAGAGGTTTAAGTCAAAATAAAAGATAAACAAAACAATCACTTGAGTGAATGTAGACTTTAGTGATTGAACAAATACTGAAAATGGAGCTTACCAGCTTTTTATAGCTTGTTAGCAGAAATAATATAGGAAAATGAGTTTGGGAAAGTTGGAGATGAAATGTGGGGATTTGGCAGTTGGAATCTTCAAAACTGGGGAAGATAAATTATTTCCTTATGTTTTTTAAAATCTTTCTTAACAAAGTACCATATTTTTCTTAACTTATCCATTCATTCTCTGGCATGGCTGGGTTGGTAGGTACTCAACCCCACAGAAGGTGGGGGCCAGGAGGTGGACTTGGCACGCACAACGGAAGGGACAGCAACCAAAAGGACCCAAAACCAGACACAGAAGGCTACCCGCTTCCCCAATATTGCCAACATCACCAGGCGTAAATCCTAGACAATTTGAATCATTGTTGTCAAGCATTGATTGGCTAGAGAGCTGGTTGAAAGGTAATGATTGGTTTGAAGTCAAATTAACATTTGTTTTAAATAGATCTGTCTCCACTGAACCAAAAGACGGCTCAGGTTCAAAAATTGTTGCTGAAAACAATGGCTCAGAAGCCATTTCTGGGCTTAAAACAGAAGGTAATAAAGAATAGATACTACTTACTAACCCATTCCCTTTAGATGATTCAAAATAAGATGAAGGGGCAAACAATTCTGCCTCTTTAAATAAAAGTAAATTGTTGTCAAGAATGTTTAAAGAATCATTCATGACAGATCTGGCTTAGAATAATATTGTAGGGGATGTAGCGCAATAACCCAACTACAGGATGCATTTGAAATTTAAAGTTAGACCAATGGATATATGATTTTATCGAGTAAAATTTTTGGGAGGACTCAACTCTTAAGAGTTGAAACAGTGAAAATTATTTAATATATATCAAAATTTGACTAAGCAATACCACCTGGATCCTTGGCTCCTATTTCTTCTGCATTGTCAAGTGAATACCTAGTCCAGTTTTCAAAGAACCCTTGTGTTATCAGCATCTGCTGGCTGTGCTGATTAATAAAATCATATCTGGTGACTCTCATATTACGTCAATTTATCAACGTCAGCTTGCAAGGGAGATCAAATACTGGTAGACTGGAGCAGCTGTAACCCATTTTTGATCAACTGTGTGATTTAAATCCATCAAATCATTTAATTTTGTTAACAGCTTTCTAGATTTTTGAGCTTTTTTATTCAGGCAACTAATTCCTGGCATTATGGAATCTACAGTGACATCAGCTTGCGGAGGTTTGACCCCAGAGAAATGCGGGCAGGCAGATCTTGGTCCCCAGGCCCGACGGCCCACAGGAATTCAGGTTCAGGGTTTGAATCCTGTTCTTTGGCCCGGGGTTCAAGGGTAAAATAATTGTCAATCCTGAAACCATCCCCTTCTTCCCCCAAGTGCCCTCCCTTCTGGTTCTTCTTGTTCAGGTAGATTGGACAGCTTCTTGGGCATTAGCTAGGTTGCTCAGCGGTTCCCAAGTACTTTTCTCTAACAGGTATCCTTTCTATTTGACGTAGTACTGGGGTTTTTGGTAGTGGGTTCTGTTTCTGTGTATGTATTTGACTTCATATTCCTTGGAGTGGCATGTTTGGATGGGTAGGGGGCTGTATTGAGCTGTTGGTGGTGGAGAAAGTTACTATCTTTTTTTAAACAACAGAGAGCAGTGAAACACATCATGAATCTTCCAGGAGGGGGGTAGGTCCAGTTTGAAGCAACCTCTCCAACTAGTTTGGTGACCTTGTGGGGGCCACTTCTTCTGTGAGTTAACTTTCTATAAGGCACATGTAGGGGAACATTTTGTGAATCCAGATATACTTCATCTCTGACCTGCAAGGATTGGCCGGGGATTTGTTTGTGGTTGGCAAAGTCTTTATATGTTTTCACTGTGCAGTTCAGGTTAGTTAGGCATGTTTTTTGTGTGTCATGGATATGTTAAATCCAGGAGCTTCCAGTAGTGTTAGTTTTCTTCTCGCCAATCTTGGGATCCCAGGTGGGATCAAACCCATAGTTGGCTTTGAACAGAGACATCCCAGTGGAGGTGTGGTCTTTACTGTTGTAGACAAACTGGGCCATGGGGAGTATCTTGGCCCAGTTATTTTGATCAGTGTTGGCATAGAATCAAAGGTATTACTCAAGAATCTGGTTCACTTTTCCAGTTTGGCCATCTGTCTGCAGGTGGTAAGAGGTTGATATGCAGCATTTGATTCCCAAGTCTTTCATTACCTGTGTCCAGTAGTTTGATGTGAATTGGGGTCCTCTGTCTGTGATAATTTCCTCAGGTGTTAGGTGCTGAGTGAGGATTTGGTTGTGGAAGTGTTGTGCTGTCTCAGCTGCTGTACAATGAGTGGTGGTTGGTACAAAATAGACCATCTTGGTGAAACGGTCTACCATGACCAGTATTGCATTAAATGAGAGGGACATGGAAGTTCACCAATGTGATTCATGGAAACAGATCTACAGGATCCATTAGGTATTTCCAAGGGTCTTGGTAGCCCTTCAGGTTTGTTTATGCAAGTTTTGGTACGTTGTTGAGGGTCTGGATGTATAAGCATTCTGGCTACTGCCAACCTACTTAACATCCAGCCATCACCCAATTTAGTCCCCTTCCAATAAAACGTTTGACATACCAAGAATGATAACCGAGCAATATCACCTGACCATCCAAGTATCCAGTGGCTTGAACCCATCTAGCACATGACCAACCCCTAGGTTTGATCCAACTAAATCCCCGCCACAGTCAAGTCTATATAAGTCTAAAGTATTATCCAATAAAATATACTTCTCTTCTTGCTTAATTCCATATTTGAAGCTTCCCCAAAAGGCGCTCCTTATCACTGGTAGCAGCTACGGTTTTTTGACCACACCCATGAGAGAGAAAATGACTGACCAAAACCCGCCCACCTTTGTTCATGTACTCAACCAGGACACATCCCAGGATACCTGGAAAACGTACTTCTGCGCCCACAATATCAACAAAGATATACCTAGTGGATACACTGTATTTGAAGGACTGGTCATGCCCAAAGCATGCGCCAAGATCATTCAATACAGTCACTCTCTTCAACCACAAACAAAAGCAATACTACCTATCACAGGTGAAGTTACCAACACCAAGTACATTGGTATCAACAAGTTCTTTGGTAAAAATAAAGAAAACATCATCAACTGGCTAGACCACATAGCCACCAAACTCTGCACCAGCCGCATTCCCCATGAGAAATGGGTCCAGGAAGCCAGCAAGCGCCTGTATGAGGCCGCAGCTAACTGGTTTGCCACCTGGGTTGGCTCACAAACTGACAATCAGCTTGACAACTGGGAAGAGTTTAAAGCAGACATCACACACAATTTCTGCATCACCAAATCCCTCCAAGACATTGCAATACAGCTCAGTGATCTTCCTCAGAAGACCACTATCACAGCTTACGCCAACAAATTTGAGGAAATACATTGCAAGATCCAAAACCCAGCGCAAGCTGACAATGTACACACCAGAGCATCATTAATCAACATAATGAAACCCTCTGTTGCTGCCCTCATCTGCCCAGAGGCAAATACCTCCATGCCTGCGCTCATTGCAGAAGCTAAGCACACTGAAAAACGCGCAAACATGGAATATGCTGCACGCAACGGCAACTGCTCCTCAAACGGCAATAGCAGAGAAAACTCCAATGACAATAAGCTCCAAAATACCAACCATAACAACAGCAACTTTAATTGCAATAATGGCAATCACAGCCAAACCGCAAACCGCTCCCGTCCCAAGAAAGAGGACACCGCTGAAGTTAACAATGCTGAAGTAGCAACTTGCTATGAATCTGACCCCACATTCTCTGACCTCAAAGGTCTCAAAACAGAGGAAGAGGGAAAAGAGGAGAGAGAATAGGCTTAAGTGCCCCTGTCTCCCCCCAACTTGACAAGAAATTGTACCAAGGCACAAACTTTGCTACTCGCATTCCCTGTGTCCCGCAGTCCTCCATTTTTATGAACTTAAAAATTAAAGATCACTCACAACTTCTTGTCTACCCATGCACTTACAAATCACATACACATAAAATTTTATTTGACTCTGGTGAACAACACACCATGGTAAGCAAACCATTTGTAACCAAATAAAAGATACCAGTTGTCAAATCCAACTTCAAATACACCAGAATGGCAGATAAATCAAAGGTTCTACTTGAAGGAAAAACAACTTCCCTCATAATTGACCTCCAAGGCATACAAACGTCCATCAAAGGACTTGTCATGAATAACATAAACTACGGCATTGTAGCAGACATGGACTGGCTCACCTGAGTGAACCCCAGCGTAAGTTGGAAAACAAAAACCATGACCGTCAAACGCAACGGAGTCAATTTTAACATCCTCAAAGAACCCAATGACCTCATCCTAAGAGACACAGTATTTGTCCAGATCATAAACCAAGATGACTCAGAACATCTAACCAAAGATATTACCCTCTACATAATGAGGTACACTGAGTTCAATAATATACAAACAAAAAAGATCCAATGCCCAGAACTTGCAGCACTCCTAAATGAATACGCTCATGTATTCAAAGAGGAACTTGCTGAGTTACCCCCCAAACGGGAGGTCAAACATGGCATCAACTTATGCAAAGCCATGCCCAAACCTGCACCCCTCTACAGACTCTCTCCCATAAAAACCCAAACCCTCAAAACACACATCAAGGACAACTTAGCTAAAGGTTTCATTTGCCTGTCTGAATCTACATGGGGGAAGCAGTATTCTTATTAAAGAAAAAGGAAGGCACTCTACATCTAGTAACTGACTATAGAGCTCTCAATGCAAGAATAGTAAAGAATAAATACCCTCTTCCACTTATAGAGGATCTGTTTGCAAGACTTTTGTGGCAGATCCAGGTCCAACCAGTCCATCCCGCCATTATCCTGCCCTTGACTCTTATTCCCATTACCTTCCTTTGACAAAGCTTTGAAGAGCTTTGTCTCCAGAGAGGCAATTTTATGGGATAATAATTTGTTATCATCCCGCCAACGGGCCATGATCTCAACACTCTTTTCCTCCCTTTCCTTTAAAGCCTCAATTTCACAATTTGCCTTTGCTTTCACTTGTTGTAAGATTTTGTCCCATCCTAATAACAGGTTCCAGGAGTTTCACACATAGATTTGGTTTCTTTGGGCAGGAGTCCCTTCTTTTGCAAAGTAATTGGAGTATAAATCTTTGAATGCAGCCTTTCCCTCCACCAAGGACTCCTCAGGCACAGTCTTGGTGACCTTCAAGCTTGCCCAAGCTTCCTCCGATAAACTTGTAGGAACCTCTTTCCTGGCAGCAGCAGTTTCCATGCAAAGTACTCCAAATTTGGCCCTTTCAAAATTTAACAAAAAAGACATAATAATTGAAAAGGTAGTTGAGAGAAAAGCGTTGAAATTGACAATATATTTATTAAAGTGTAGCTGTTTTTGCTTATATACCATTTGGGGCATATTTGGCTGAAACCCCCTACGGTTCCTGAATCAACCTATGATTCATCTCACATGATCTATGACGTTTGAGTCATTCAAACCTAGATCTTTACCTAAACAATCTCCAATATTTCTCAACCTATGAGAATCAACCTACAATGGAAAGAAGTCACCTGACTCCCACCATCCCAATGTACTAATTCAGCATGGAGCTTCCTCAGCTCCCGGTGCCAAAACCCTGTGGATTAAACATCACAAAAACTCAGCTATTGGTGTTCCAACTCGGAACCAGCTGATCAACCCTGAATTCCTAGGCATCCTTGCCTTTATCTAGTTATCTTTGCATTTAATGGTTTTTTGCCTTAAAACCCATTAAAACACTTTGAAACTCAAACCAGGCGCCACTGCGGCACCCAGGAACTTTTCCCAGGTGGCGCCCCAGCACCTGAAAAAATTGGATGGCGGCACCTTGGCGCTTTGCAAATCCATTAGGAGGCGCGGCGGCGCTTTTAAACCAATGAATTTGCCAAAGCGGTGCTTTTAACCCAAAATTTGGGGGTTTACTTATGGTTGACCTTAACCAAACTTCTTGACATAGTCAAGACAATTTAACCAATATAATTAAATCCTCATTAATTATATTCCTGTGATTTTATTTATTAATCTTCCTGATTAATTAAACTGTTTTTGAGACACCCAGTCTCCCAGATTGACTCAGCCAATCTTGTCTTCTGTTATTTTATTGAACCTAGATATCCAGTTTTCAGGAATCTTAACCTTAAGACTTCTAATCCAACCTATCTACATGCAATAGTAAGAAAAACAGAGATAAATTTATATTTTAGAGCATTTATTTGGCTAAATACTCAATAGTGACTGTCGTATGGTCACAACTCTCAGGTGCCAAATTTTTCTCCAAAATTGACCTCACTGCAGGGTACAACCAGGTTGAAGTGAAGGAAAAGGACATACCAAAAACTGTGTTCTGTACGCAATTTGGATCCTTTAAATGAAGAGTAATGAACTTTGGGATGACCAACACTCCCACAACGTTTGTCACCATGATGAACCAAGCACTAAAAGGTCTCTCAAATACATTATGCTACCTTGACAATATCATCATATTCTCAAAAACCAAAGATGGACACCTCACACATGTCTGTAAGACACTCAATCAACTTGCAAAGCACAAACTTTATGCAAAACCAAGTAAGTGCCAATTTATGGAAAAGGAACTTCTGTTCTTGGGCCACATTGTCTCTGATGGTGGCATCAAAGCAGATCCAGACAAAATTAAAGCCATAAATAACATGCAACACCCCACCTCTTTTACACAAGTTAGATGCTTTCTTGGGATGGTAGCTTACCTAAGGAAATACATCAAAGACTGCAGAAAACTAACTGCACCAATCAATGACTTAACCAAGGGTAATGCCAAAAAGAGATTCATCTGGACTCCATAATGTGACAAAAATTTCCATTTATTAAAACAAGCTCTGATTGAAGCACCAATCTTGTAATACCCTAACAATAACAGGTGCTAAAAGCTCAAGTCAGATGCCAGCAACACCGCCATTGGCGCAGTCCTGCGCATCCACTAGCCAGGGCAGCAAGACTTCCTACCAGTATGTTACAATAGCAGAAAACTAACTAATACTGAGCAGAGATACCCAATACACGATAAGAGTTTGCTAGAAATATACCATACTTGCAAGGAATGGAGATGTTACTTGGAAGTACATTTAAACGTCTGAGTACTAACTGACCATAAATCCTTAATCTATTTCAAAACTCAGAACGCACTTGCACAGCGGCAAGCCAACTGGATGTCCTTGCTGGAACAGCTTAACCTGGACATCCAGTACAAAAAGGGGGCAGAGCTGGTCATGGCCAATGCTCTCTCTAGACTATGTCAGTCTAGAGAGGATCACCCTGAACACCTGGACCCTGACTGGCCAAACCTGTACAACACTGAGTATAAAACCAAAGAGAAAGACTCCTCAACACATCAAATGGCACACAACATATTAGTAAGAAATAAAAAGTACCTCCATGTATCAAATGGCACAGTATACCAAATTATTAATGACAAACATATCCTGTATATCCCACTTTCAAAAAGAGTTGACACCATACTAAGACATCACCACATACTAGGCCATACAAAGGCTAACAACCTATATCTCACACTAAAAGAGATAGTATGGTGGCCCAACCTCAATCAGGATATAGTTGATGTTCTGAAAAAGTGCAAAGTGTGCAAGAAATACACCAGTACAAAGGCTCCTCAGAAAACATTCAACCCAGTACCAGACCCTGAACCATTTAAGGTTTGTGGGCTAGACGTAGTGGGGCCCTTCCCAGAAACAAAGACAAACCAACGTTTCTTAATTGTAGCTATTGACTTTGCCACACGCTGGCACATCTGCTGGGCAACAAAGGACCACAAAGCAGAAACCATCAACTGTTTCATTAACAAAGCAATCATAGCCAACTATGGCACTCCAGACTACATCATAACTGATGGAGCAACAGAGTTATCAAGCCACGTAGTTAATGACAACTTGAAATCCAAAAACATTAAACACTCCAAAACCTCTCCATACAGGCCACAGGCTAACAGTAGAGTGGAACTCCTAAACAGCAGCCTTATCAAGACCCTAGAGAAAATAATGGATGGCAAAGCCAAAGACACATGGCCACTATACGTGAATCATGCATTATTAGTATCCCAAGTCTGCACCAACCAAGGGACAGGATATTCACCGTTTGAGTTAACCTACAGGTACAAACTGGAAATAATCACCCACAACAAATATCCCTACATAAAGATACCCCTGGGGAAACCTCCCACAGTAGAACAAGCAACAAATCTACAACACATCTGCCTCAAAGCCAAAATAGCAGAAATAAAGAAGCTCAAGACACAAAAGGTAACCTCCACAGAGGAACCACTTCCCATCAACTCCCCTGTCTGGATTCTAGCTGGCAACAGAAAGAAACTAGACTCAGTACACAGGGGACCAGGAAGAGTCATCAAATACAGAACAGAGCACAACACTTACCTAGTAAAATTCCAAAGTGCCAAAAACCCAATTATCAAGAAATACCACAGAACCTGTCTCTGCCTCATTAAAAGAGAACACTCAACCAGACTGGTTCCAACTAGCAAACAGCTCCAGGAGCATCAGGCGGCAGCTGTTAAGACAAAGCTCCCTCCTGATGCACCAGAGTAACCCCTTAAGGGTGTGTGTGTCAAGGGTCTGGATGTACAAGCTTTCTGGCTACCGCCAACCTACTTAACATCCAGCCATTGCCTAATTTAGTCCCCTTCCAATATACTGTTTGACATACCAAGAATGGTAACCAAGCAATATCACCTGAACGTCCAAGTATCCAGTGGCTTGAACTCATCTAGCACATGACCAACCCCTAGGTTCAATCCAACTAAATCCCTGCCACAGTCAAGTCTATATAAGTCTTAAGTATTATCCAATAAAATATACTTCTCTTCTTTCTTAATTACATATTTGAAGCTTCCCCAAAAAGGCGCTCCTTATCAACGTCCACAGGTTTCAAATCCTTTCAGGCATTTGCTTACTTTTTGATCCATCCTAGGTCATGCAAAATTTCTCTTGATACACCAGAGGGTCTTGAGTATCCCTGGGTGTCCAGCCATTTCAGAATCATGATAGTTCCTCAAGATGTTGGTCTTAATGTCTCATTTGGGTACAAAGATTCTGTTGTGGAGCATTAATGTTGTTCCTTTCAATGAGTAGCCTTTTTGGTAATGGGCACTATTCAGGGATCTGGAAAGGTCAGAGATCATGATTTTGGTGAACTAATCAAGTGTTTGGGCCTTTAGTACTTCTGGTTTGCTGGCTCTAATTTTCATTGATTCCAAGTGGATGCCTAGGATGACAAGGTCTAACAGTGTGTGTGTATAATGGTCCTTGGTCTCAGATGTGGAGGGGGTCAGGTTGGCTCTTCTACTCAGGGCGTCAGGTACCATGTTCACTTTTCCTGGCTTGTGGTCTATGTTCAAAGTGTAATTGGCCAATTCCAAGGCCCATCTGGATTGCATCTGGTTCAACTGTCTTGGTTTAAAGAAGTAAACCAAGTTCTTGTGGTTGGTTAGGACCTTTACTGGTAATTCAGCGCCACATAGGTACTGGCGCCAATGTTTCAGGGTCTTCATTATTGCAAGCATCTCCTTGTTGTATATCAGGTAGTTTTATTTGGCTGGCAGAATATTGTCTGAGTAATATGCTACATGATGTAGAATACTATCCCCTTCTTCCTGGAGAAGGACCCTGCCCACTGCAAAGTCAGACACACCAGTTTCCAGTACAAATGGTTTGGATGAATCAGGCATGGCCAGGACAGGGGAGGAGATGAAAGCAAGCTTCAAGGCTTCAAAGGCAGTAGTGCATTCTGGGGTCCAGACAAACGTGACCTTGTCAGAGCAAAGATGGATCAGAGGCAGGGTAATCAGAGAAAAATTTGGATGAAACCCCTGCAATAATTTTCCAGGCCCAAAAAACTCTCATGTTCTTTCTGCATTTGGGCACTGGACAAGCTGTAACTGCTTATACTTTGTCCTGCATCATGACAAAGCTGCTGGTCTTCACTATATATCCTAGCAATTTGACCTTGGGCTAAAAGAATTCACATTTATTAAGCTTGGTGTGTAAGTTGGCCTGGGAGAGTTTTTTCAGTATAAGGTCTAGGTGTTGGAGGTGCTCTTTGTGTGAATTGCTGTAGATGAGGATGCTGTCCAAATATGCAACACAAAATTGGTTGAGGTACTTTCCTAGGACGGTGTTGACCATCCTTTGGAATGTGCTTGGGGCCTTACATAATCCAAACGGCATCACCAAGTATTTGTAGAGGCCATACTTGTTTTGAAAGCTGTCTTATACTAATCCACTTCCTTGATGTGTATTTGGTTGAATGTAGTGTGGAGGTCAATATTTGAGTAGACTTGGGCACCAGTAAGTACGTCACATAGTTCATCAGTGTTTGGGATGGGATATTGTTTTTTTACAGTGATTTCATTCAATTTCTGGTAATTCACGCATGGCCGCATGGCTCCATCTTTTTTTCCAACAAATAGCATTGGAGATGAGCAGGGTGCTTTTGATACCCTGATGAATCCCTTGGCAGTCATTTCCTCAAGGTATGTCTTGAGGGCAACCTGTTCCTTGTGATTGCAGCTATAGATGGGGCTGTGGCTGGGCTGAGGTTGGGCAGCAGATCAATTGTGTGATTGAAGATGGAGTACTTGGGAGTTGGCTAGCTGTGCTCTCATCAAAAACATGATTCCACTTGGCCAGAGGGGCAGGAAGAGCGCCTACGCTGGGTTCTAATTGTATGGTCATGAGTCCTTGGGTGAATACTTCTGGATTGGTACAAAAGAGTGCAGTTTCAAGGTTTCCTTTGTCTCCCAAGGTGATGTTCTGTTCTTGGTAGTTGAGGATGAGGTCATGCCTGTTGTACCAGGAGTCTCCCAGGATGAGGGGATGCAGTAGGCCTTTCAGCAGGATGAGAGAAAAAGGGTACATATTGTTCCCTATAACTTGAGGCATTTTCTGTTTGCATTTGTATCCCTTGTCTTTAGTGCTATTCCCCATGATAATATGTAGGCAGTTTTCTGATGCAGAAAGGCCTAATTCTTGAGCTAGGTCAGCATAAATGAAGCTCCTGTCTGCTTCAGTGTCTATGAACGCCTTAAGTCTTTGGAGGGTCCCTTTGACTTTGACTGATACTAGTATAAACTTATAAGACTGGGAGGAAGCATTTATTTGGGCTAAGGAAACGGGGGCAGCGTTTTTCTTAGGGAACGCTCTGATCAGATGCCCTTCTTTGTGGCAGTGGAAGCAGAGTCCTTCTCTATAGTATCTCTGGAGTTCCTCAGGGGTCATTCCCACTCTGTGGGGCGTGGGGTTTAGGTCTGGCAGTGCTGGGCAATACTGGTGTTTTCCTGGTTCATGCTGAGACCCTTGCACAAGGGGACCAGTTCTTCTAAGCCAAGAGTGGGGGGTGTTTTAGCAGGTCTCTCATGGCAGAGTTCACTCCCTTTTGGAATATGACGACTGCCAGTTTGTTCTCAAGTTAGGTGCAGGGTTTCAACTTGAGGAATTTGTCAATGTACACTTGGATGGTTCAAGAACTTTTTCAGATTTATAGCAAGGAGTTCATGGCATAATATCTAGTATCACAATCTTCCCTAGTGGGAATTAAATCAGCTTTAAACTTGGCAAAGTCCAAGCAGAATTCCACATCTTCTGCTGTGGCTTTTCCAAACCAGTCTAGGGCGTCTCCTGAAAGCATGGAGGCCACCCCAAGTACCTTCTCAGTATCAATGGAGTAGGATGAGGTGTTGGCTTGGAAATTCAAGCAGAGGACTGGAATAGCACGTTGGGCTTCTTTGAGTGTAAATTTCTCCATCTGAGGCATTTCAACCTTTGTGAGGGATTGTGTCAGGGACCCACTTGGCAGGAAACAAGTTCTCTAGCTGATGGGTCAAAGCCCCTAAATTAAAACCTGCTATTACCAAGCCAATAGGAACCATGACCATTGTGAGATGTCCTAGGTGCCCTAGATAAGCAAATCTTTCAAACATAGAACTGAAGCAACCAAGTAGATAGTAACCCACTAAATACGTCAAGAGGTAGAAGGAGGCGTAAGGTCTAATAAGAGCAGGTTCAGTAGGCGGTGTAGTAAAAACAACCATAGTGGAATTTACGTCCCCAGTGGCTGGAGGGGTACTTGAACCATCCATGGGCAAGGGATTCCTTTTGGTGGGTGTCATCTGGAGAAGAGTTGTACCAGTCATTTGTAGGTATTGGGTTTTCCAAGGCCAATACCACTGGCAAGAAGTAAGCTAGAAACCAGGATAGGAATAGAATTCCTCTCATGGCTTCAAAAATGTGTTTATCAGAAAATGAAGGAGTAGCAGGTGTAGGATAAATCTTTATTGTTGGAAAAACTAAGTTTGGTACAGGTTACACACTTAAATAGCCTCAAAATAGAGGCTGGGGAATTTAAGTGGATACTGGGGGAAAAGAGAGGGATTTACCAATGATTTTCAAGAATATCATAGTTAAAATAATACCTGTGTTACATGGGCATTAATTTTGGATTGCAGGCTTAATATAAACATAAATTTAAAGGAAGCAGGAACAAGACAAGCCACAAGATCCTGGTAATTAAGGCGGTGCTCATAGTGATTATCAAGCAAAGTTAAGTACAGAGCCTCAGTTTCATCTTCTAATATTAAATTTGAGAGCGTCAGGATAGCCCCAGGCAGCCAATCAGAGGACAAGTGGTAAGTGTCATTAGACCTAACTTACTAACCTTTTCAAAATGGTTTCAAAGAGCAAAAGCAAAATTTGATTAAATTGAAGAATCATAAATAGGTAAAGTAAACTTCATAGTTGATTTTTGACTAACAATAGGTGTTTTGTGGAGGTTCCAGGTTTGATTCTTGTTAAAACCAGAACTGGCAAAACAACTAGTGTCTATAACTTGGTGTCTGTGTTGTTATGTCTTTGTTGTTCTCTCATTGTTGTCAATAAGATGAAAAGAGTCAGGGAAGAAATCCCTGACAGATTGGTTGACAATCACATTATACACTTGAGAAAAGGGAATCTTGGCTGTGTCAGCAGCGGCGTTAAGTTTATTGGGGTTGTTTGGGTTTGAATTATTCCACATGGAAGAGAGCATGTTTGTGGTCATCTTATAGGTGTAATAAGTGATTATCATAAACAAAAGCATACAAGATGCCCCAAGAAATAACAATATCTTGGGGCTCAGGGTACCAAGTTTAATAAAGATTGCCATAATGTCAGGGATCCAGTCTTGAGCAGCCAGCCTGTTGTTTTCAGGGGTAACTTGGGCCAGGTTTTTTGCAGGCAATGCCTACCACAAGAGGGGAGCTAACTTTAAAAGGTAGGAGGCAGACTTCCCCACCCAGGACCACAGGTTGGCAGCCAGGATTATTGTGTCAATCACCCCTGTGAGGGTGATGTACACAATCCAGAATAGCTTGCCAGTGTGATCAGTTGGGAGTGTTGCAACCAAATTTCCAGACTTGCCTGCTAATGTATCTTAAAATACACAGGGAGCGCTCAATGAGTTGCCCCTTGATGTATCTAACAACATGAACCAATCTGATGGCAATATCAAATGTTCGGTACTTCATCCTAATTAGGAGTGTTACCAATTTGACCTGCTGATCCCTGTACAAGTTATTCCTTGGCTTCAAACCTTATATGGAACTTATCACTATGCCACCCCCTTACAGCCTTGTGGCTTTTCCATATGTATATTAATCACAATATTCTACAATAAACAGCACCTTATTCTTATTATTCTGTTCTTTCTATTAGACTGTTGTCTTCCCCAATTCCAAATACTGAATCCTCATTGGTTCAGTTGCAACAGTGGTAGCAGAAGTAGGTTGACAACCTACCTAAAACAAAATCCCCCCTAAGAAAGGACAGGGTACGGGCTGTATGGCTACTCCCCAACAAGAAACTTTCCTGCCAATCCCCAAGGGGGACATCCCTGACGGGTATGTCATCTATCAAGACTAGCTAGTCCTCACAAGCGTGTACAATTGGCTCTGTCTTAAGCAGCGTGACGCCAGTGTTATCCTGCCCCAGTCAGACCTGTCCCAATGTGTTGTGTCTGGCTCCTGGGGACAACATCCAGGAGGACACGGCGGAAAATCTTTATAAAAAAAGATTTGAGGATCAAAGCTAGCCTTGGGTTAGCCTTCAGGGCAAAATTAAGGGCACATACCTTAATTTCCTGGAAAACAAGATGTGAAAGTCCTTTTGACAGAAAGGACAGGAAAAAGCTTGAAGATTATTAAAGCCAACACAAATGTGGATAAACTTGTCTTTATTAGGATTAATGATTCTACTTTAAATAGTAGACAAGGGACAGTGATCACTCATTAGGAAGACAGAGTGGCTGAGGGGGTCACGTTGGGATGAGGTCATACCAGGATCAATCACAGACAGGTATGATAATCCAAAATGGGTGTATATTGAACCAGACCCATTTGCAGAAGGCAAGAAATTTCCAAACTTGAAGGCAAACCCAGCCAAATCTTTGCAACTATCAATATTCAAAGGCCATATCAAAATAGCATTAATTGCGCAATTTATGGTACAACACATGCTCAACCTTCAGCTAGAAGCCTTTGTGGGTGGCGTCAAAGGGGCCAACATTGTCATTTGGCTCCAGTCCACCAAAACCTGCCTCTGTATCTGTCAGGTTCCTGAGCCCATGTGGGTTGCCACTGCGTCTGGGTGCCTCATGGGGCCCACCGCTGTGTGGTTCACCAACTGGGCCAGTCAAGAACTTGACATTACCTGGGGGGCATTTCAAGACACCGCAAAGTCCTGCTACAGCAAAATCTTCTCCCCCATTGTTGTGGGAACTCCTCTTCTAGCAATCAAACAAACTGGGTCCATTCCTGAGTACCTTGCCGCCTGGCAACAAGCTCTTGCTGCCGCCCCCAAACCTGTGACTGATGGAAAGGCAATGTTAAGTCACTTTATCATCAATGGGTTAAAACCCCATATCTGTAAGTGGGTCCCCATAGGTTGCTGCACCTCTATCAATGAATGCTACAAGGCCATTGTGGAGTCTAACAACCAGGCCTCAATGGGCTTCTGCCGCACCAGTGACGCTCCATCCCAGCCTTGTACATCACCTGGCAATGGCCACAATCAAGTGGGCTGCTGCCAGCCCTGTTACCAGGATAATGGGACTAAATGCCTCTGCAAGGGGGAGCTCTAGCTAGCGCAGATTGAGGATCAGGGAAAAGCCTGGGGGTTGTAGCAACAAGAGGCCCTGCAACCCCACCTGACCCATCCTCTCAATCCTTGCTTGCAAAGAACCCCTGTGACTACAACATCCATGAAGTCAAAACCCTGGATGTCTTCCAAGTCCACAGTGACAACCCTGTACTACAAGCAAGCCACTCCTCAAATAAAGTAACCTGCTTATCCTATCCCTTCTTTTTCTGTGGGAACACCCACAGACTACTGGTAGATACTGGGGCCAACCACACTATGATGAACCAGGCATTTGCCAACTCCCAACAACTGGACCAAATGCCTAGCAGGTTCAAGGCAGTACAAGTAGCTGACTCCCGTAGAGTTGCAATTACCCATGAGACAATACCCTTCTCTGTGAGAATGGGGAACATCCAGGTTAAGCTCTCTGGGCCAATCATGGCTGGGCTCAGTCACAATGTAATTTCAGGTCTCAACTGGCTTTGGCACAACCATCCCTACATTGAATGTGATACATCTGTCATCACCCTCAATAGAAATGGGGTGGGGTTCCAGATCTACCCTGTGGAAATGAGCAAGTTACTCCATGATACTGTGTTTTTCAGAATAACAGAGACAGGCTTGTACAATTTCAAGGGGGGAAACTAGACTTTAACCAATGCTCAGTCAAAGTTATCTGCACTGAACCATCTGCGGTCTTCCCTTGACCACCTCACCACCACCAGCACTTGCTGCCCTCCTTGAGGAGTACAAGGACGTGTTCAGTGAGACATTTGAACAACTACCTCCTCCCTGGGAGATCCAGCACACTGCGCAACTTCAAGGGTTGTTACCTAAAGCACAACCATTATATTGTCTTACACCAAAGGAAGATGAGACCCTCCGCCAGCACCTTGTGGACGCTTTTGACAAGGGCTTCATTTGCCCCTTGCTCTCTCCATACGGGGCAACTGTCTTCTTTGTAGCCAAGAAGGACAGGTCCCTTTGCCTGGTCACAGACTACCGCGCCCTAAATGAGGTGACAGTTAAGAATAAGTACCCCCTGCGCTGATTGACGGCCTGTTTGATAAACTCACAGGTGCAAAGGTCTTTAGCAAGATTGATCTCACTGCAAGGTACAACCAGGTCCGCATTGCACCAGGGGATGAGGCAAAAACTGCCTTTTGCATGCGCTACAGGTTGTTTGAGTGTTGTGTTGTGTCATGAACTTTGGAATGACCAAGGTTCCTTCCACCTTTGCCATGTTGATGAACAAAGCATTTGAGGAACTGATTGGAAAATGTGTGGTTATGTACCTTGACAACATTATTGTCTTCATTCAAGATCAAACCACACACCTCCAACACCTCTGTGCTGTCCTTGACACCCTTTAGAAAAACCAGCTAAAAGCTAAACCCTCCAAATGCAAGTTCCTCAAGTCAGAGTTACTATTCCTTGGGCACACCATCTCTTCCCAAGGGATAAAACCTGACCCTTCCAAAATCAAGTTAATCACTAGCATGCCTCCCCCACTGATGTGGGCCAGGTGCAGACATTCTTAGGCATGGTTGCCTACGTGCGCAAGTTCATTCCCAATTGTGGAGAACTAATTTCACCTCTCACTGAGCTCCTTAACACCAAACAGTGCTTCCATTGGACCCCCATCAGAGATTGAGCCTTTGAGATGTTGAAGCAAAGGCTCACAGCAGCACCAGTACTGAAGTTTTCCAATCAAAACCGCCAGTACAAACTCAAGACTAATGCCTCTGACAGGGCCATAGGAGGTGTGCTAAGGGTAGAAACTGACAATGTCGTCTTCCTCCCCATGGCATATGAGTCCAGGAAACTTACCAACTTGGAACAACACTATCTCATTCATGATAAAGAATTGGCAGCAATCATGCACTGTGTTGAGAAGTGGCGCTATTACCTGGAAGGTGCTACCTTCTCATCCTGCGTTCTGACAGATCACAGTTTGCTGCAGTACTTCAACACACAGTCCCACTTGACACGTCACCAATCAGGATGGGTTGAGCGTCTATCCACTTACCAGTTGCGCATCAAGTACAAGCCTGGAAAGGAACTTGTTACAGCTGACGTCCTTTCATAGCTCTACGTAGTATTCATCACTGGGGACAATGGTTTGGATCCAGATTGGCCCATGCTCTACCTCTGCCCTGAGGCAACTTGCTACAAGGGCCTTAATATGTAACCATCTCCAAGTTGAAGGACAACAAAAGTCAGTTCACCACTGATGCTGGTAATGTCTGATGTCAGGCAGAGACAGGTGAGAAGACGCCTTACATTCCCACCACACAACAAGGTGACACAATATTGCACTACCACTGAACCCTAGGTCATATCAGAGGGCGTAACCTCTTTGAGATCATGAAACAGAAGGTTTGGTGGCCGCGCATGCACCAAGACATCTTGGACCTCCTCAAAACGTGCATGCTGTGTGAGAAGAATACATCCAAACCTTCACCCCCCAAGTCTGTACTGCTCATCAAGGCCATGGAACCCTTTGAGCAGTGGGTCCTTGACATTGTGGGGCCACTCCCTGAAGACAGACTGGGGAAGAAGTACATTATCATTGCCATTGACTACTTCACTTGCTGGCCAGTGGCCTGGGCAAACACTAATCACACCACCACTACCACCACCTGCTTTGTTGGCAAGAAAATTGTGGCCTGCTTTGGGCAACCCAAACATCTCATCACAGATGGCAGCCCCAAACTTGTTGGATATGTCATGAAAGCATACTGCGCCAAGAATGCATTCCAACATATAGTTACAACCCCCTACCATCCTCAAGCCAATGGACGTGTGGAATGGTTAAATGGCTCACTGGTTCAATTGATTGCCAAACTCTCACAAGAGCACCCCAACACCGCATGGACTGAACACCTGCCCACTGCTTTACTTATCCTGCAAGCAAAAATCAGCAGGGGCACAGGGTTCATCCCCAGCACCCTGGCCTTCAGGACACCTGACAATCTGACAGGAGTTGAGCAGGGAAAGATATAGTCCAGAGTTCCCAAAAAGCCTCCCCTAGTGACAACCCCATCTCTAGACCAATGGCGTGCCAAAGCCTGGGAAATCAAACACAAGCAAATTGAAGGAGGGACAAGGCACCTCAAAGCCAGGTACGCTGTAGGTGAACCCGTCTGCACCCTCAACCCCAATTCTGCCAAGTTGGAGCCCAACCACCTAGGGCCCTTCAAGATAGCCGCTGTCTATGATAATCATACCTATCAACTCAAAGATGCCCAAGGGAATACCAAGAAGCTTCACCATGATTGCTTGCACCCCTGCCATGCCATCCCCACACAAAGGTTGTTCATGCAGACCTTCCCAGACCTTCTGCAGACTCCGGTCTTGGTTTCTGACAACAAGCAGGGGGCAAGGGGAGGTGTTGCAACCAAGTTTTCAGACTTGCCTGCTAATGTATCTTACAATACACAGGGGGCACTTGATGAGTTGCCCCTTGACGTATCTAATGTTATGGATTAATATGATGGCAATATTGAATGTCAGATACTTCATCCTAATTAGGAGCGTTGCCAATTTGACTTGCTGATCCCTGCACAAGTTATTCCTTGGCTTCAAACCTTACATGGAACTTCCCACTATGCCACCCCCTTGTGGCTTTTCCATATGGTATATTAATCACAATATTCTACAATAAACAGCACCTTATTCTTATTATCCTGTCCTTTCTATTGGACTGTTGACTTCCCCAATTCTAAATACTGAATCCTCTTTAGTTCAGTTGCAACAGGAGGTTGGGTGAGGAGGCAGGCATTGGCTTAGGGGCCATAGGTAGTTCCATACTGAGTTTATAGGCAGGCAGGTAGTTGAATTTTCTTCTAAACAAATTAGGTGTTGATAGAATCCAGGGCCCCTGACAGTTGTATCTAATTGCAGGCCAAATGATCTAGTTCAAGGATCTTTTCTGGGGTATAATTCTTATATTCAGGTTTCACAGGGTACTCTGTAAAGTGGACAGGGCCAAAGAGAACACCTGGAGGACAGGAATCTGCGGGCAGAGGGGCAGGAGGGCCAGATAATCTTGTGCTTATTTGATAGATGGCAAAGACAAAATAGGGCAGTAGCTGTGTAAGCCAAAGTAACATAACCTTTATTCAAAAATTGCAATGGGTTTGGAGCGCGGGGTCCTTTGGTCTATATAGCACCCCACCTCCAAAATTAATATTTTCTGTGGGGGCTTCATCAAAATATCAGGAAATGTGGGGGCGGGTGGCCAGAACACCTGGGTACAGAAGCAGCAAAATGGCACCTTGGCTGGGCGCTCTCTCATTGGTTGTTATCCCCCAATTAGTTACCTGATTCTCTTACTCCTGGGTTGTGGTCATGGGGTCAGGCCTGAAGCCTTTATTTTCTCTGGTAACTGGACTTGATTGGTTACCTGTGAGGACTTCAAGTTCTTGAAGTTAACAGAGGTACTTTCTTTGCCTCCATTAGGCAAGTTGAGAAGCTCCTCCTTGGGCGCCACCATCTTTAAGCCTATGCTGATATTCTGACTTTGGGACTTAGCAGGGGCCTCAGCTTTCAGGTGCTCAGTCCCAAGAAAACGCAGGCTGGCAGCCTGCAGGGTTTCAGGGTTGGGGTTTGAATCCTGCTCCAAGGCCTGGGTTTCAAGGGGGGAATAATTGTTATTCCTGACATCTTAATAATTTTAACAGAAAGGATACTATCTTATACTTATTATGAGATGCTTTTCTATTTTTTATTATAAACTTGGTGTAATGTGCTCTATTAGCAGAGGTACAGATAATAGAAATATAATATTAGATCAGAGAATGTCCTTATTTAAGAATACAATACTATATATTAACAGTAATAGCTTTAAACAAAATAGGTTTCTGTAATGGTGGTGTCAGGATTCTCTTTATTTATCTGCTACTATGTAGTTCCAAATTTTATCATTTAATACTTCACTGGACACCACAACTTAATTCCTTTACCCTTCCCTTATTTTCCCTTAATTTGGGCTCAAACTTAACCTAAATTTAAAGTTAATACTCTTCCTGAAGCTTACCTTGTTCCAATACGAGCTTCAAACCCAGAACCTATACACTTTGGTTAGTAATTGTTAGTATGAACTCTTACCTTTTACTTTCAATTTAAATTTAAGCTCAGATGTGTTTTCCTTGATTTTCTGCTTGCTTTTGCTTTAACCAAAAAGCAACATCATCACCTGCTTTTGCTCTTTCTGCTTGCTTATTCCTGGCCTCTGTTATTGAACCTTTTAAGTTAAGACAAACTCTTGGCAGTCTTGCTTTCATCCAGGAAGCTATTTCTAACTAATTATGGTTAGTATTCTTTTCCCCTTTTTGTCACCTCAATTACTCAAGTTTTAAATAAAAGACTTGAGTTTCCAGTCTAAACCCTAGGTTGAGATTTTTTGACTTGCACCCCAAAAAGGTATTTGTTAGGTTTTGTGGCTTGTGTTTCTTCTTTTAATCTTTCTTTTATTTTAACTTGCATACTAGTTTTTTTCCTTTTGAAATCTTAGCTTACAGTATTTTTAAAAGCTATAGAAACAAGCAAAATTAATTTGGATTTAAACAAAATGAACTCATATTTAAACAAGATTAAAAATAAACAAATTTATATTAATTTACAATAGATTTGAATTCTTTCAATTTTGTTTAAATATGAGTTCATTTTGTTCAAATATAAGTTATTTTTGCTTGTTGCCATAGCTTTTAAAACTACTGTAACAACAATCCCCTTTGATTATCTCTATCATCAGTTAGCCACCCTTTATAGTGGTACTCAAACTTTGATTGTCAATAGTTTTAACCCTCCAGTTAGCAGTGATCACTATCTCAGCTTAGAGATAGATATTTAACCCAGTCTTCTGTAAATAAGAACAGACTTTATTTTATTTTCTTAGGTCTAATTAATTGTCTTAGTTCATATTTTACATCCTATAAGCTTTTTGGAGCTTTAGTCTAATTATTGTTGAAAACTTTACCACCCTTCCTATATTTGACTAGCATTAACATCTTGGTTTGAAGGCCCTAGTCAATAATAATTTACCTCAAAGCCTCAGATCTTACAGGTGGAGTCCCTGAAAAATTCAGAAGTGTTCACAAAATGAGGAATAAAATATCAAATACTCAAAGAATTGAGAAGTAGTAAAAATTGCAAAGTTGAGATGCAAAAATGAAAATCTCCAAGAAAAGGCATGGAAAAGATACAGCCAAGGAAAACTAGAGCAGACAGTAAAAATGAGAGTGATTGAGAAATTGTCATCAGATTTTGTAAGTAAAAAATATCACAAATTGGCTTCACAATTTCTTCAATTTAAAGATCAGGAGTACCAGAGAGCAGCATAGAGGCAACAGACACCAGAAAATCAAAGCTACAGACTGCAAGATACCACACAGGCATGTAAAAAAGAAGGAGTTCCATAAAGTGCTAAATGATCTACAAAGCTTAAAACTGGATATCACAAGTGATAGTTTCCTACTATCAATTAGCAAGGTAGATGTCGTGAATACCGCTATTCACCATGTTTCAATTTTGCCTTTGGTGGGCCATTTTGAAGACAAATCTCTTGCTTTCACTTTTCCCTCTCAAAATGAGTTGATGACTGGACCAGGAAATAAAATTGTTTGGTTTCTTGATCCTGCGCAACTCACTTGCCCCACTCATGCTGGTGGCAAGTGATCCTACCGTCCATGTACTGTTTTGTGGTATTCCTAACCACTATATATTCCATTTCATATTCACCAATAAAAATTAAGTTCTGTTCACATTTTTGTCTTTGTGTCTTCAGTACTTCTGCGCCTCTCTCTAGCCACAACTAGTAGGGATTATTCTTCCAGGGCCACAAGGTAATTGCATAGCCTTCCCTGTCATCTAACCAAGACTTAGTAAAAATCCAATCCTAAGGTTAGGATTTCCTGTTGTGTGTCTGTGCTGCGCCTCAGAACACAACAAATATGGTGCTCACTACAGGGGCTGTAAGCCCCTTGGTTATCCCTTTCACATCCACATTTTCAGGTCCTTTGCCTCCACCTATACAAGAGCCAACTTCACCTGAAATTGCTAGTCCTCCTATTGAGGAAGATATTGCTGATCCATCTATTACCCCCACTATACTGAACCTCAGGAGTGGTCCCCGCCTAGTTGCTTAACTCATGGGTACCCCTGACTTAGAACAAGTAATGTTGGTAGCCCTTGGGATAGCCTGTGAAGGAGCCATCCCTTGCCTTCAGCTACAGTTCAGTCAAGTGGAATATTACAAAATGATTGTGGCTCCTCAAATTCCACAGCATCTCCTCTCAGCAGCTGGCTCTGCTGAGCACTTACTATTGTCCTTTGTGCAGCCTGCCTTAGCCTATCATCAAATGGTGTTGGGGCTCCATGTCCAAGAAATCTTGTCTCTACAAGCAGTGGTTACTCATCACTGGAATCATTTTGCTGCCTACCAATAGTGGATCTATTACCTGTTCTCCTTGGTATCTGACAATCAGCGTGACTCTGTTACCTCCCAGACCTTTTTGGTTAACTCTGTCAAATGCATGCGCCAGTCCATCCCCAAATACATGAGAGAGTGTCTACACAAGTTTTGCCAGCTAGAACAACCCTGGAAAACTCAAGTAGATTCCACCTTAAACGCTTATCTCACCGACTTTAAATGACTTGTGCAACAGCTCAATGCATTCAGCACATATTCCTTTGAGCAGCTAAAGCAGGTAGCAGACTTTGCTACTAACAGCTTTGATGAACTCAGTGCGGCTTTTGATCAAGAAAGAGCTGCCACTGCTGCTGCTATAACCAAACTCCAGAGTCAAGTGAATGAATTAGCTACGCCCAAGCCAGATGTTCTGCCCTCTCCCCCTTCTGATGATTTGGCAGATTGAGAGCAAAGAATATGGGACACTATTTGAGAGCTACGTACAACTACTTGCAGTCAAGGATGTCCTGCTGAGGCTCCTCAACCTGACCCCCAGGTGCTTGAACTGACTGCTCAAGTTGAAGAGCTACGGCAAGAAATTGCCGCCCTACGTGAAATGATGACAACTGCTGATAGTCCAGTTGGGGTTGTCAATGAAGATGGTTGCTGCCCTGGCCTACCAGGAGCCTCTTGAATCCAATGTTCTAGGGAACCAATTGCCCTAGCTAACAAGGTGGACCAATTGAAGCAGGATCATACTGAGCTGGATAGAGACATACAAGAGATGAATGACGTGATTGACTCTGTGAATGATAGGTATGCTCCTTGCCTCTCAGTGGGGCCATCCCTTACTTCTTGACTGGCTGAGCTCTCCACAGTAGTGACCACCCAAGGCCAACGCTTAGATGCTACTGCACAACAGACCACTCAAGCTGTCAACACAGGTGCCTGTGCTGTGGAGACCCTGACTACCCTTGAAGAAAGCGTTTGTCAGCTTTGGGCTAGACAGCCCCCCTCTGAGTCCAAAGCAGAATTTTCCCCGTGCATAAACGTACTCAATAACAACAATGGTGGCCCAACTCCCAAAGTACACTTCAAACCTACCTTTAAACAAGTCTTCAATCCCAAAACCTTGACCATTGCAGCTTTTCTAACTATCTATGAAACTGCCATGAGACAAGCATCAGATGAAGTTAAGAAGGAACATATTTTGACCTGTCTACACCTGACCTGCCAGGAGGTAGTTGTGCCTGAACTGCCCACAATTGAGACCTGGGAAGATATGAAGCAGCTCCTGATTGACTGTTTGGTGGTGATCTTAGCCTGGAAGTAAAGAAGGACGCCTTCATGCATATTGCTTTCAAGCCTAAAGAGACACTAGCTGAGTTTGCAGACCAATTCTACATGGAAGGACAGCAACTGATAACAAGTAGACAATTGAAAGCCCATGAAGCTTATATGGCTTGCGCTCAAGCCCTCAAAGTTAACCAGTTTCTGTGCCTTCACTTCAAAGCCCATAGGGCTATGCTTTCCACCATGAAGAGCATAAAAACGCTGTTGCAGGACATGCACCTTACCCATTCTGGGGCAGTTGTTAGGGAAGGACAAGCTACTTTTAACTCTGGTTTGTCTTCCTGTGATCCTTGCATTCTTACCATGAACTTGCAAAATCCTCCTCAACGCCAAGGTTGCCACAACTGTGGTCAGATAGGTCATCATTATTGATTCTGCACCAACCCACAAGTTGAAGGAGATGATCCAAAGGAGCAGGCAGGAAAAGAACTGTCAACCTAGAGGCAGAGATGCTCTTGGTTGACAATTCTTCCCAGTCTTTTTCAATCCCACCCACTATATCTGACTTCAAGCCTGCTGATAATGAGGCTCCTCCTATTCTCCTCTTGTTCCACAATATCTCTGACAACTCTGACCTGGATGACTCTGATACTGACAATGCCAACACATATGGGTGCTCTGTTCTGGTTGTTCCTGAAACCATTAAAGTCCCCTATAAGTTTCAATCAGGAAAGACTACAACTACCGCTAAGCCTTTGCCTGAAGCCAAAGAAGTTGTCTTTTGCCCTTACCTCAATCAGGCTAAGAGGTCCCCTGTGCTAGTGGAGTTGTCAGAAGAAGCTGCAAAGATTACTGATGCCGTCTTCAAGAATGTATCTGTTTTTCTCCCTCTCCAAACTGTTTATAAGGAGTTCCCAGGATTAAGATGCATGATTTAGAAGTGGGATAAGGAACTAGCAGAGGCTCAAGATATCTTAGCTGTCCTTCCACCCTTTTGTTGCACTATCACTTGAGTAGAGATATCCATTCAAAAAGTGAAGATCAAGGCCGTTCTAGACACTGGCTTGCCAGTCAACATTGTCTCCTCCAAGCTTGTGAAGAAACTCAAACTTGCCCCTGACTTTAACTATCACCAGTTGTATGGCACAGCTGGACTGTCTATGACCCGCGCCATAGGGGCGTACTCTGCTCTACCCATGCGGTTTGGCAAGCTTTTCCTAGCTGAGCCAGCAGTTGTCTTGGAAAATGAGAGTTACAATCTCTTAGTTGGCACCCAGTTCCTTAGGGAATATAATGGGATTATCAACTTAAAAGATGGTTACCTCTCTATTCTGGGATATGAAGTCCCTCTGATCTTTGAAGAGATGGTTAAAGTTCCCGGGAAACATCTCAAGACATGTGCCCTGGAATATCCCACTGGGGTTTTCAACCTAAAATATTGCACCCACTCTTAAAACATGAATTGTTCACCCATGGCTTGTCCTGCATCTAAAGGGATCCCTCTCCTAGCCACGTCTGCTGTCACCATCCCCCCTGGCTCCCAGGCCAACCTAGACTCCCAGATATCATATGAACTACCTGAACAAATCTTCTTGGAGTTGTACTCTCCCCCCTTGTTAGGGCGCAACAAGCCTTATCTCTGTCCTGGGATCCTAGATGTCTCCCATAAGGACCCTGTTCAATTGTTGGTAGCCAACCTGACTGCACTCCCCATGACCATGTCTAGGGGGCAGGTTGTTGAATATGGCAAGTTGTTGAGCACTCCTGATGTCCTGTCTCTTCATCCCTTTGGCACATTCCAAGATTTTAACCTACCTGAGGATGAGCCCCAAGTCCTATCCTTGTTCACTGCGCAAGACTTCCCACAGCTGTCTCCAGTTCAACAGAAAGAGGCGCTAGACTTGCTAGACCAATTTTCTGACATCTTTGCAAAGGACAGAACCAACTATGGGTTAGCCAAAGGCGTTATCCATCAGATTGACACTGGCAATGCTCATCCCTTCCGTGCTAAACCATATTGCTGCAGCTGCATGGATGACGCCCAGGTATCTAAAGAGCTCAAAAAGCTGTTGGACACTGGGCTGCTGGCACCTTCCCAAAGTCCTTGGGCATCTCCGCTACTCATCCTAAAGAAGAAGGATGGAGGTCATTGTATTGTGATGGACTACCGCCAATTGAACTCCTTGACCAAGAAGGACTCATACCACTTGTTGCGTATTGATGATGCTCTTTGAAGTCTTGGAGGTTCTAAGTTTTTCTCTGCAATGGATCTGGCATCTGGATACTGGCAAGTTGATCTATCCCCTGAGGATTTCCAAAAAGCTGCATTCATTACACCTGAAGGGCTTTTTGAGCCTACTTGCATGCTGCAGGGACTCTGCAACGCCCTGGCTACCTTCAAAAGGGCCATGGACTCCATCCTCCGCAATTTGAAGCTGTCATGTGTCCTAGTATATTTGGACAATATAAAGGTTTTCAGCACTACCTTCACCAATCACCTGGCTCATCTCAAAGAGGTGTTCATAAAGATCTGAGAAGCTGGCCTCAAGCTAAAACCTTCCAAGTGCACTTTCTTCAAAGAACGTCTTGAATTCTTGGGATATGAAGTAGCCCAGACAGGGATTTGCCCAATGACTAAGAAGATTGAAGCCACTGACAAAATGCTTCTGCCCACCAACCTGTGAGAGGTACAAGTCTTTCTAGGGATGATGGGCTACTATAGACAGTTTATCCCTGACTTTGCCAATACTAGTGAACCTCTAGTCCAGCTGTTATGTAATGTCCCTTTTGAATGGACCGCAAGTCAGCAGCAAGCCTTTGAGACCCTTAAGCAAAAACTCAAAGAAGCTCCCATCCTAGTGTACCCTGACTACAATAAGGAGTTCATCCTATACACCAACGCTAGTAATCTTGCTATTGGAGCTATTCTGGACCAACTAGACAAAAAGGGTGTAGACCATCCTGTGGCTTACACTTCCTGCGTGCTAAACAAGCATGAGAAGAATTATAGTGTCACAGAGAAGGAGTGTCTTGCCGTGTTGCATGCAGTCAAACAGTTTTGTCACTACGTATATGGTACCTACTTCACAGTTGTCACTGACCACGCTTTGCTTAAGTGGTTACAATAGCTTAAGGAGCCTGAAGGGCGCCTAGCTAGATGGGCTCTATGTCTACAAGAATACAACTTCACTGTGCTTCACCACCCTGGGATTCAACACCAGAACACTGATGGGCTCTCCAGAATGCCCATTCTTGCTTTGCATCCTTCAGAGGCTGATTGGTTATACAAACTAATTGGGTACCCTTCTTCTTGGGAAAGTGAGACAGAAGAAGTACAACTGACCTTGTCCAAGCTATCCAAAGATACCCTCATACACAACAATCAGCTCTTCAAGAAGGTAAAAGACCAGTATCTGCCTTATGTTTAACCCAGTCTTTGCCTCTTGTTGATGTTGCAAGCTCATAAAGAGAACAGGCATGGAGGCATTGCCAAGACTTTTGAATGTCTTCAAAAGAATTACTTCTGGGAAACCTTTGCCTGCTGATCCCAGACATCATAGCTAGCTGCCACAACTGCCAGCTTCAGAGGCCTTGAGCTGCTACCCACAAGTTCAAATTAGTTCCCCTGCAACATGCTTTTCATAATGTCAGCATTGACGCAGTAGGTCCTCTCCCCCGCTCACGTTCTGGGTGTTGCTTTATTCTGATTGCTGTTGATTACTTCAGCAAGTGGGTAGAGGATTGCCCTACAAAGGACATCACGGCTAAGACAACTGCTGCCTTCCTGTTACAAGATGTTTTCTACCGTCATGGCTGTCCCCAAGTGTTGCTCTCAGATAATGGGACTAACTTCAATTACAAGCTGGTAACCTCTATTGTCAAAGCTTTGGGGTCCCACCAGTCTTTCTCTGCCCCCTACAACCCTTCTATCAATGGGGCAGTTGAGCGTGCGAATTCAACTCTGGTCTCTATTATGAGGAAGCTCACCTACTCTGACGCTGCCAACTGGGACCTATACTTACCTACCTCTCTCTTTGTGTACTGCCTTAGCAAACATTGTGTCACTGGATACTCCTCTTTTGCTATGTTATATGGGCAAGAGGCTACTACCCCCTTGCTCTTGGGGGCCACCTGCTTACCTCTGACAAGGCCATGAATCCTGACAACCACATCAAGGATCTAGTCAACCACATAATTGATATACAGGCCACTGCCTACACTTCTGCATAAAAGACTAAGATGCTTGAACTTTCTCCAAATAATGCTGGACGCTCCCCCTTGCCTGAATTTGCTGTTGGTGACCATTTACTTTACTATCAATACAGAGTAGGTGGTCACACACATAAATTGGACTCTCTATGGATTAGCCCTTTAGAAGTGACTTTTAAATGAGGGTCTGAGTACACTGTCAAGCTCCTCTCCAGTGGTTGTCCCTTTGCTTGAGTGCATGCCAAGTTCCTCTGCAAATACTACCCCCCCTAAGGCCAATCTAGGGGAGGGCAATGTTGTGAATACTGCTATTCACCATGTTTTGATTTCGCCTTTGGTGGGCCATTTTAAAGACAAATCTCTTGATTCTGCTTTTGCCTCTCTAAATGAGTTGATGACTGGATCAGGAAATACAATTGTTTAGTTTCTTGATCCTGCGCAACTCACTTGCCCCACTCATGCTGGTGGCAAGTGATCCTACCGTCCAGGTAGTGTTTTGTGGTATTTCTAACCACTATATATTCCATTTCATATTCACCAATAAAAATCAAGTTCTATTCACATTTTTGTCTTTGTGTCTTCTGTACTTCCACGCCTCTCTCTAGCAATAACTAGTAGGGATTATTCTTCCAGGGCTGCAAGGTAATTACATAGACTTCCCTGTCATCTAACTGAGACTTAGTACAAATCTAATCTTAAGGTTAGGATTTCCTGTTGTGTGTCTATGCCGCGCCTCAGAACATGACAGTAAAATCCTATTCCTAGGATTCAAGCCTCAGACCCCTGGGGGCCACCAGCCCGCTGGCCCAGCTACCTTCCCACCTGTGTTTTTTGGGCTCAAACCAGAAGTAGATTTGACTTTAGAGAAATCTCTGAGACCCATCAGTGGAGTACCTTATATGCTTGAACCCCGCCTCTTGGGAAATTCCCTTAGCCCAGCCAATGATATTAACAACCCAAATGATGATCCCAAAACCTCCTGGGCTGCTACCAGTGAGATACCACTTGTATTATCCCAAGATCAAGGCCTGTAAAGAGATGACAAGTTCATTGCCTCAAAAAGGGAATTCAAGATTCTCTGCTCCAACCCAGCCAATGAGGACTCAACAACTTTAGACATCCCCAGAAATGTGCAAACCCTGGTAAACGCTATCCATTGGGCCACAAGAAACTGCAAAAGTTTTCCCAAGTTTGATGAGTATACTTATAACCTGGAGATGCAAGGAAGTTGCCCATTGCCATTCTTACAATAAAGTCTTATAAACCTTTGGTTCACACAGGTCTTACCCTACATTCTTTTAGCACTTTATCATATACAGTTTGATCTTGCCGGTCCTGCCTCCATAGCCAACCATTCCCAAGAAACTACAGACCGTCTGCCCAAGCTATACTGTCACCTGGAGCCCTGTAAAGCTCTGCCCATTTCACCAAGCATCCACTGAACCCAGACTACGCTGAGTTCACCCTTGAAGAAATCCTCCTCTATAATCCATAAGCCCAAAATAGAGAAAGTGAGCTAATTGGTTGTGAAGGAGCTTAGATCACCAAATGGCCCTTGCTATTTTGAAACAAGTACAACCACCTGCCTGTGTATCTAGTAACCATGACTCCCCCCATTGACCCTGCAGCCCAACTGCTCACAGGAACCAGTAGCAACCAGTGAAGCACCCTCAACTCAGATATCTGATGTCCTGTATATCACTCTTACAGGCCTAATTGACTCTATGGTGGCTTCTAGCGGGTCTTGGGCCACTCTAAGAAGATCTCTCTCATACATTGTAAAGTTGGCTCCTATCCTGTGGTGGCCTCTTCCCTCTGGACCTGTGGGCTGTCTGCCTGCAAGTTCTCTAGAACCCACCACTGGATGGATTCCTGACACTGGATACAAGTTTTTAAAGGTATAGTGTTTATTAAACTACTGCAGTAGATCTGGTGAATTTTCAGGCAATTTTGGGCTTAGGATTGATGATGATATGACATGGTTTAATTTTTGTCACCAAGCCTTCAGAAGTGACAAAAATCAAGTGCATTATAAATTGTTTTTTGGAGCTGAAAAGCACCTATTTTTGTATTTTAGGTAGCTTTTTGAGCCCAATTAATGATTCTGAAAAAAACTTTTGTGTGCCTTGTCACACTTCAATTGTTGTTAATACCCTGATTTAAATAAGCCAGATTTCTTTGAGTTTTTTAATACTGTGTTCTTACTGATTATTTTTCCAAGGGTAGTCAATTCCAGTCATGATGGCGCTATCTGTGACAGTGCCCTGTCATATAGAGCTTTAATTCAGAGAAAATAAGTTAGAATTCATATATGAAGCTGTGGTTTACTATGCACATATTAAAGAATGCCTACTTGGATTGGATAATTGAATTATCATAAAAATGATAATAACAGTTTTTAATTATTATTTTTAAACTTAACTATTACAATTACATTACAGGAAAACAGAGCCAGTCAGAAGCATCAATCAGTTTAGCTCACTGCACTTGAAAGAGAACCAATCATACTCATATTTAATTTAAGTTCCTTGATTAACTATAACAAAAATTGAGTTTTCAAAAAACACTCTTCTTTTTGTATCATCCTAAAGCCCTATCTTTTAAAAATCACTTATTAGTTTAGCCAGTAAGAAAGCTCTAAAACATGCTAACTAATATACCTGTTTGACATTGATAGCACAAGATTTTTGAGATTATACACAAAATAATCAGGAAAAGTATTCATGTTATTATCTCAAAGAAGTGAATACATTTTAATTATTTTATACCTCACCCACAAGTAGAGATGTTTGAATGCTAAATAAAGGTACAGATATTCCTGAAAACATGGTGCTATTTAACAGCTTACTTGTCCTTAAGAAAAACTTTATTCAGTTGAAAATCATGCAAATGCCATATGTCACTCATCTTGAGCATTGCACAAATGACCAAAAAAACCTTATGGAAAAATAGACTTTGCAAAGTTTAGTGGTGACCTGGATGAAAGTGCTGCAAGATGGATTGAGAATACTGAATCTATTTTTGGTTTATATAAAGTAAAAAAAGATTTTTAGGTTGCTGGGATAGCATATGCTCTTACAGAACATGCTGAAGCTTGGGCTCATAAGTTCTGATATGATCATTGTTAACCACTTTAGGTTGACTTCAAGAATGCTTTGATGAGGTAATTTGATTCTGAATTTGCTGATATAGCAGTTTTGAATGAGCTCATCAATCTTGTTCATTAAGAATCTTTTATGAATTATATTAATCAGCAAATGCACATCTTCTAGAAAGCGCCACCTACCCTAGGTATGAAAAGTGATTTTTGAAAGCTTTTTGTGCATAACATTAAGTCTTATTTGTATAAATTAATGGATATGTATCACTGTGTCTAATTAGCCAGTACTAATTTTGAAGCCCAAATTCTGAAGACAACTATGAAGCAGCTAGTAGATCTTATAAACCGCTGAATCAGATCAATCTGGTAAAAATAGTAGATGGTTAAATGCTCAACGTAAAATAAAGATAAGGATTGGTTTTTGGATTAGGAAAAAAGTTTCATTATAAGAAATTTAGCTCTAAAAACCCCCCAAAAACCATATCTTATATCTCTTAAGACTCAAGATACTGCTCTAAATCAGTAAAAGACCACAGAGCCCAGTAATGAAGAACCCTGCTGCTCTATCATTAATTAAAGATCCTCATGTGTAATATAGAAAAATCAACATTGATTCTACCATCAACTCTCAAAGTTTTGCTGAGAATCTATCACTTATGACTGACTAGTCTATTGAAACATCTATAATTACTCCTTCTTGGAAAAAACACCTCAAGAAACCCACCAATTAATGAATAATTGGTGATACTCTTATAATAACTAATATTGTACAGTAGTTTTCAAAGCTATGATGCTAAGCTGTCAGAGACTTAACTGAGAAGAAAAAACCTTCCAATTTTTTGAACCAGGCCCCTCAAATTTAGCCCAGCTACTACAGAACCTATTGGCACTGTTATCATTGTAAGATGTCCAAACTGGCCTAGGAAGGCAAATGTCTCCATAAGGGAATTAAACCTTCCTAGGAGGTAATATCCAACTAGGTATACAAGGAGATATAAGGATGTGTTTGGGCAAACCAAGGTGACATCTGCTTCAGGAGTAGAACGTGGTGTGTGTTTGTAGTGAAACTTTTGGCCCCAGTGTCTTGAAGGGTATTTGAACCATCCATGGGCCAGGGAATTGTCAGCGTGAGTGTCATTAGGTGAAGAGTTTGACCAATCATTGGTGTGAGTGTGGGCTCTCTAGAGCTAGATTACACTGAGGAAGTAAAATTAACAACCAAAATAGAAGGGAAATCCCCTTTATGATTTAAGGTATTATCAAAGAGAAGTTGTGGTAAAGAAAGGAATCAAGCTACAAAAAGGGTAAATTCATTGTTGCTAGAACAACTAAAAAAGATGAAATTGAGGTCACTTAAATAATTAAGTTCTCATTTGAAAACACTTAATAGGTTATTTGGAAGGAGAAGGAGTGAATTCAAAATTTTTCATGTATACACAAAAGTAAAGGTTCAAACATACCAGGTATTGGAGGTGGTAACCAATTATGTAAGCAAGAGAGCAATGATAAAGGACTAAGAAATATAATAGAGGTTTAGGCATTAATAACTAGCAATTCTGGCTATTAATAATGAAAGAAGTGGCGCAGGTCATATGATAATATAAGAAAAGTAGGTCTCTGAGTGTTAACGGCTGTTCAGGAAGCCAATCATCATCCAGGCAGTAAGTGACATCCTCCTTGATATTATTAACCTTTTTCAGAAGCAAAAAAAGGAGCAAAAGCAAGAGCAAAAGTAGATTGAATGAATTTCATATAAAAAGGTAATATAAACTCAACTCTTGATGTTGGACTAACACTAGCGTATTCTTTAGGGTCCCAAGTTTGATCCCCATGTTGAGCAGTCATTAATTCCTCCCAAGGCTTAAAGACTTAAGTTTACTTGTTTTTTCTCTGGTTGTTCTGTAAACTTAAAAGTGTTGATCACATTGTAGTAGTCAGGGATATAATTCCTTACATAAGCAAAAGAACCTATCTGTAAGCAAAATAAACTCATCTATAAACAGAATGAACTCAAATGTAAGAAAAATAAAATCAGATGCAAACTGCCATAAACCTAACTTTGCAAGTGCTTTAGATTGAACTAGCACATAATCTAGCACAAATTGATGAGTGAAAAATGTAGAGATTTAGCATTCAAACTGAAGTGGTTGGTTTTCCTAAATTTGGATTGAGATCAATTAGTGAGACTTCTGCACCCCTGCTAGTGATATACCACATTAGCGTTTCCACTAACAATACAAAGATAAATTCTTCTAGTATTTAAAGAGAATCTATTTTCTAAATAAATCAAAGTTTATCCTTATTCTGTTTTTGGATATTTAAGCTTCATGTGCTCTCTTCCTGATGTATAGGAAGACTTTTATTTACATCATAAAACAGGGGGGAAAATGTCAAGAACAACATTTCAATACTAGCATTAAAAACCCAGGAATCAAACCCTGGTCCTCAGGGAACACTTTTCATCAACCAGGATGGGCAGGGACCTGAAAATCTTCCAGGTTACAGACTTTAGTTGACAAATTACTCTTCAACCTATCAGCTTAGTAAAAAAGATTCCCCAAATATAGATCAGATTGCTGTCAATTGTGTGACACCAAGAATCCAGACCTACACAGAGGTTGTTGCTTGCCAAAAGGAGGTTAAGAAAAGACCTGAAACAAAACCTGCCAATGTGCACTAGCGCCAGTTCCTAGTGTAAATTTAGCAATGCTATTGGCTGACTTAAGCAAGTAGAGAACAGAAGCAGCAGAACAAAGAATCACCACTTCTGTTTACCAGAGCCAGTCAAACCAGAATTAGCCGCCCTTGAAGCCCTGCCCCATTGCCAACACCCTGCTAGTAAATTGCCTGTGGACCTGAAGTCTACAAAAATTGAAGAAGAGAAAATTGATGGTATAAAAACCCCAGTAATATAAAGATAGCAGTATTTTATTTCTGATTATAAAGATTAATAAGCTTTTTGTTCAAAAATGTTTATATTATATAATTCTAGTGATTTTCCACTTCCACTCTAGCCTCATAGGCAATAAGGCACCCACCCTTCTTAGCAACCATCCTGCAGCCCCACTGCCCGCGCTATACTGTCCTCCTGGAGCACTCTTTGGTCCCATGAATTTCACCAAGTATTCTCTGAACCCTGCCTACTCCAAGTTTAACTTGGAAAACATACTTATTGCAAACCCCCTGGAAAGAACTAGAGTCACTGAAACTATTGATTGTGAAGGAAAGTGGTACGTAAGTCTGCCCAGATTGTTCTGTGACAAGTGCAATTATCTGCCTGCTTACCTTGTCCCTATGGACCCCCTCTTACCCCTCAACCTAAATTCCCATTAGAGCCCACTGCTACCAACACCATGTCCACCTAGCTGTTTGTAGTACTCTACATTACTCTTGAAGGCTTGGTGGACTCTGTGGTACTAAACTCTGATCCCTGGTCCTTGCTTGGGAAATTCCTATCTTACATTATCAAGTTAGTTGTCAGGATTGACTATTATTCCTCTCTAGAAACCCAGGCCTGGGAGCAGGAATCAAACCCTGACCCTGGATTCCTTTGGGCCGCCGGGCCTGGGGACTGCAGGACCGCCTGCCCGCGTTTTTTTGGGATTGAGCCCTCACAAACTGATACCAAGCGTATTAACCCATGCGGTAAAAAGAGACAAACTAAAGAAATTATAACACCAAATGGAAGACTAATTACAGCACCTAATGGAGGTACTGATTTGGCAACTATTAGTTTCATAAACTTGAAATCTACACCAGCAACTAATCAAGAGCTAACCCAGGAAAGAGGCACGGGCCCATGGCCTGGTCCCATGACCACAACACTAAAGCAAGATAATCAGGTAGCAAAAACAAGATTTTAGACCAATGAAAGAACTTCTGGGCCAAGTGCCTTTTGCTGCCTTTGGACCCAAGCACCCAGTTCCCTCAGCCCTGCCCTTCCCAATGCCCTGATGAACCCCCATGGAAAATGTTAAGTTTGGAGGTGGGGTACTATATAGACCCAAAGACCCTGCACTCCAAACTTATTGCCATTTTTGAATAAAGGTTATGTTATTTTGGCTCATACAGGTACTGCCTTATTTAGATTTGCTGTCTATCAATTCAGTTCAAGATCTCCTGGCCAGCTTGCCCCACCGTCTGCTGTTTTCTGTCCTCCTGGTGTACCCTTTGGACCCGTTCATTTTACCAACTACCCTCTGAAGTCTGAATACAAGGAATACACCCCAGAAAAGATACTCAAACTCAATCCCCTGGCCCACATACAATCCACAATTAGATACAACCAACAAGGCCTGTGGATATTTTCAACACCCAAGTTGGTCAGAGAGAAATTCAACTATCTCCCTGTTTACAACCTGTCCATGGAACTGTCAATGACCCCAAAACTTATGCCTGCTTCTTTGCCCAACCTTCCAACCAACCATTCTGGCAAGCTGTTTGGGATTGTGTACATCACCCTCACAGGGGTGATTGACACTATAATCCCAGCCGCCGGCCTGTGGTTCTGGGTGGGGAAGTCCGCCTCCTACCTCTTAAAGAAAGCTCCCCTCTTGTGGTGGGCATTGCCCGCAAAAAACCTGGCCTGAGTTACCCCTGGAAACGGCAAGACAGCCACTCAAGACTGGATCCCTGAAATTAGTGCCTTATTGTGGTAGGAACTCCCTACTGGGCTGAAGGTTCCTTCACTTGAGTCACCCAATGCTTCTATTTATGCCTGGTTTCCTGACAAAAAAGATAATAAACTTTATCTTGTTACAACCCCCAGGCTACTAACTTGCACTTAGCTTAAATTGCAAGTATTTTGTCATAGAGACTTTCTGCTGAGTTCTCTCTTATTTCAGTATATCAGAGAGCAACTTGACACAGAAAAAATTTCAAAAAATGAATTTATATTGATTGACAATAGATTTAAGCTCTATCAGGGCCCAAAATGAGCCTGACAAGGAACAAAATAGTATCAGGTCAAAGGAATGCAAATTTTTAATTGTGTGATTGACTAATTAGGTTAGAGATTAAGGTTTCAGTAATTCATGCCTCACTTCTCAAAAAGTCAAAATGAATTCACTGGGGACACTTGCACCTGGAGGCACCCTCAGAAGTGGCCTTCACCTCCAAAAATTCTTTCTATTGGCCAAAACTCTCATAAGTTGGGGGTTTAGGCCCCCAAAAGCTCTCTGAAAGATCACAAGATTTGGTCCAAGCACCAGAACCTGAAATAGTGTGCTGTCACTCCTGGTGTCAGGGATCCAGCCTGTGGGGGGTTCTTGGAAACTTGCGGGTGGACAGCCCGCGGGCCCAGCAGGAAGAGCCCACACAAGATTGGTGCTAACTTCACAATATAAGATAACAATTTGCCCAGGAGGGCCCAAGGTCCGCTTGCAGGTACCATTGAATCAATTAAGACAATGAAAGTAATATACATCACTCCAAATATCTGAGTGGAAGTGGATTCATTGGCTGCAACAGATTTTTGCGGGTGGTTGAGCCATGGGATGAGAGGCAGAGTCATTGGAACCAAATATGCGGGCAGGTAGTTTTACTTTTTGCAGAATAGCAGAGGAGGTATGGTGATTTTGGTGCCTTCTCTGTAAAAAGTTTCTGTCTCTCTAGTTCTAGCCTCTGGGTCATAGATTAGGATTTCCTCTAGGGTAAAATCCAAATATGCCGGGGTGGGTAGGTATTAAGTGAAATTTTAAGGCCAAAGGGGGCTCCTGGTGGACAATAGAGTTCAGGCAGCTAGCCCACAGTTTCTTGGCTTGGTTAAGACAAAGATACAGAACCGCAGGAGGTGGGCTGCAAATGAAATAAAACTAAAATCTAGTATGTGATAACCTGGTTGAACCAAATGTTCATGTCACTTTATTGCAAGAATGATGATGGGCAACTTCCTGGTGATCCAGGGTATAATTATGCCCATCTGCCATGGGTAAACTTTTACAAATTCCTTTGGGCCTGGTGCTACTGTCTACCAGGTTTTTCCAGTCCTTGGTGGCATCCATTGCGGGAGTTAATTCATTGGCTGGTTCAAACTGAGAATAATCAAATTTTCTTGTCAGGTTGTGGGATTTGTTATCTTTGGGTGGTCTGCATTTTACAGGAAGTTTCCTTATTTTCCTTTCCATGGAGGCCCAGGTTATTCTGGGATCTTTGGCTTGGCCTGCCCTCTCATTGGTTGGGTTAACAGGAACCCTTGTCATGGGGGTCTCAATGCAGGCGTTTTTTTAACTAAGCTTGAAAAAGCCCCAAAGTTGAATCCTGCTCTTGTTTGAGCCCAGAAATCTGCAGGTGGCCAGGTGGCTGATCTTACGGGCTGGCAGCCTGCAGGGTATTGGGGGTTGAATCCTGTAGTTGAGGTTTTCCTGTAAGCATGGTCAACAGGAGTTTGTCACTCATGACACCTGGGCAACCAACCAGAAGATTTCAGTGCTGTTATGATCAAGTGGTGGGCAGCACTATTCAAGGAGAAGCAATGAGGGTAAAGTAAACAAATTACAAGCTGCTTAAGGAGCAACAAGCCAGATTGGGAATGGGACACAAGCATTCAGGAACCTCTAGACATATAACAGAAGATAGAGGTCAAAATTGAAGCCATGAAAATCATTCTAAGGGGAAATCAGAATAATAATTTGAAATAGAAAGAGATATAAAAGGTGGGTCAAGGTACAGTCAAGGGATCTTCTGATAACTGGAGTACAGCAGTAGCAAAATTATCAAACAATGAGCCAAATGCCCAAATTTTCAAGAATTTTAAAATAACTTTTTATTTTCTAATGTGAGTAAAGTATCTAGAAACAAGCTTCTAGAGTGGCATTGAGGAAGTTTTGAGAGAGTTTAGGATAGGAGTGGTGAAGATTTTGAAGCTTCTAAGTTGGTTAGTACAAATGTTTTCTTCAGTTGATGGTTTAAGGGTGGAATTAGACTGAATGACATCATAATCTCAAAATTTTGGCAGCCGGTGGGTCAAGTGCTATACTCTTTTGACAACTGATAACACATGATTTTCTTATTATAGTTGATTGGTGCAAAGCAGAGTAGGTCCAGATTTTTGAGGGCTATCTGAGCAACTCCAGCTTTAACCCATAATTTTTATCAATAACAAATTTTAAGTCAGTTATTATGGTTAAGGGTTGGATTGCAGTTCTTTGTTGATTCCTTGTTGTGACGGAAATTGCGGGATAGTAAGAAGCTGTCTCTAAGTGGTGGGGGATGACCACCCAAATCCACATAGAGTTAATGATTAACCACCAACACAGCTTCAAATACTGTTTTGTAAAATTTCCAAATGAGATACTAGGATTAAGTAAAATAATTAATCTTAACCAAAGAAGCCCAAGATAAATAACCTGTGAAAGCATCATAGAATCTTCAGAATAAAATTCAGGATATTGAGATATAAACAGATTTTTATTTTTAAAGACAGGGGGAACCACTCCAAAATTTGGCAGGTATTGAATTAAAATTGGGTGGTACCAAAGACAAAGTTCCAACTGCAAGGCCCTATCTTCCAGTAATGATCTGGCTTAGAATAAAATTGTAGGGAATGTATCACAACAATCCAACTACAGGATGCATTTAAAAAGTAAATTAGACCAAGGGATATTTGATTTTCATTGAGTAAAATTTTGGGAGGACTCAACTGTGGTGGATCCAGGTCCAACCAGTCCATCCTATCATTATCCTGCCCTTGAATTGTATTGCCATTACCTTCCTGTAACAAAGCTTTGAGGAGCTTTGTCTCCAGGGAGGCAATTTTATGGGACAACACTTTGTTATCATCCTGCCAACAGGCCATGATCTCAACGCCTTGTTCCTCTCTTGCCCTTAAAGCCTCAATATCATGATTTGCCTTTGCTTTTACTTGTTGTAAGATTTTGTCCCATCCTACTAACAGGTTCCAGGAATCCCATGCATAGATCTGGTTTCCTTGGGCGGGAGTCCCTTCTTTTGCAAAGTAATTGGAGTATAACTCTTCAACACAGCCTTTACTTCCACCATGGACTCCTCAGGCACAGTATTGGTGACCTCCAAGCTTTCCCAAGCCTCCTCAAACAAGCTGGTAGGAAATTCCTTTCTTGCAGCAGCAGCCTCAAAACAAAGCACTCCAAATTTTATCTTTCAAAAAATAATAAAGAAGATATGATAATTAAAAAGAATTTGAGGGGAAAGCGTCAAAATTGACAATATATCTTTATTTAAAATTAGCTGTTTCTGCTTATATATCATTTGGGGCATATTTGGCTGAAAACCCCTCTGGTTCCTGAATCAACCTATGATTCATATCACATGGTCTATGGAATTTGAGTCATCCAAACCTAGATTTTTACCTAAAATATCACCAATGTTTCTCAACCTATGAGAACCAACCCCAATGGGAAGAAGTCACCTGACTCCATTCATCCCAATGTAACAATTCAGCATGGAGCTACAGCTCCTGGCGCCAAAACCCTGTGGATTAAACATCCCAAAACTCAGCTATTGATGTCCAACTGGGAACCAGCTGATCAAACCTGAATTCCTAGGCATCCTTGCCTTTATTTAGTTATCTTTGCATTTACTGTTTTTCTGCCTTAAAACCCATTAAAATGCTTTGAAACTTGAACCAGGCGGCGCCTCAGCGCTTCTCAAATCAATTAGGCGGCGCAGCAGCGCTTCTACCCAATGAATTTGCCAAAGCGGTGCCTTTAACCCAAAATTTGAGGGTTTACTTATGGTTAACCTTAACCAAACTTCTTGACACAGTCAAGGTAATATAACCAACATAATTAAATCCTCATTAATTATATTCCAATACACTATTAATTAATCTTCCCAATTAATTAAATTGTTTTTGAGACGCCCAGTCTCCCAGATTGACTTGGCCAATCTTGCCTTCTGTTCTTTTATTAAATATAGATACCAAGTTTCCAGGAATCTTTATCTGAAGAATTCCCATCAACCTACCTATATAAAATAAACATTAATAAAAATTTAACTTTATATTTTGGAGTATTTATTTGGCTAAATACTTAACAGTGACTTTTGTACAGTCATACATCTCTTAGAGTTAAACAGTGAAAATTATTCAGTATATATCAAAGTTTGACTAAGTAATACTTACTGGATCCTGGGCTCCTATTCCTTCCACACTGTCAAGTGAGTATCTAGTCCAGGTTGCAAAGAACCCTTGTGTGACCAATTTCTGACAACCATGCTAATTAATAAGCTTGTATCTGGTAACCCTCAAATTATGTCAATTTATCAATGTCAGTTTACAAAGAGGACTTAGTTTCAGCTGGAAGACTGGAGTGGCAGTAACCCATTTTTAATTGACTGTTTAAGTTAAATCCAGTAATTGGGTATATTTTGTTAATGGTTTGTTGGCTTTTTGAGTCTTTCTACTTGGCCAGATCATTCTTGGCATGATGGAACCTACTGTGAAATTACCCTCTGCTTTAGCCCTGGGCACAATACCTCCATCCAGGAGATGAGATAAGGAGAAATTCTTGTGGACAGGAAGGAGTTTTATTGCAGCTAAGGTAAGCTCAGGGTGGCCAATAGCAGTGTGATTGCTCTGGTAGAACTCTTGGATCAGATCTGGGGAATCGGAACAATCATAATGAGGAACCCAAGAGTTTTCAGAATCAGGATAACCCTTCCATGACACCAAATACTCCAAACAGCGTCAATTCTTACAGGAAGCCAGAATACAATTTAGCTCATACTCAAGTTCTCCTTCTACAATAATGGGTTAGGAAGAAGGAGTCTCTATACCCTTAAAAGGGGTAAGAAGGCATTCATGGAAGGTAAAAAAATCTTAAAGGCTGGGGGTAATTATAGCCAATATGCAGAGGCACAAATTTGCGTTCACCCTTGAAAGGACCAACTTACTTGGGACCTAATTTGAAACAGGGGACTTTCTTTTTCATATTGCAAGTATCAACCATGACCAGGTTACCTGGACTGTAGATTGGACCTTCCTGGCGCTTGCCATCTACATATTCCTTGTAAGTTATCACAGCAGCGGCAAGAGTAACCAGGAGCTCCTGATGAACCTGCTTTAATGCAGCAGCTTGATCAGTTGCAGCTTCCAAATTGCTAACTAAGCAGGGACTCATGTTGGATAAAGGGTTGTAGCCTACATTGGCATAAAATGGCAAAACCTGAGTTGACGTGTATGGAGCGTTATTATATGTAAACTCTGCCATGGGTAGGTTATCACACCAGTCATCTTGTCTCTCATTTGTGTAACAATGTAGGCAAACCTCCAAACTTTGGTTTACCCTATCTGTTTGTGCATCAGATTGGGGGTGAAAAGCTGTGGAACAGCATAGTTTGATACCTAGGATCCCATTAAAAGCTTCCCAGAACTGAGCAATGAATTGGGGCCTGCAGTCACTCACAATTTCCATTGGAATGTCATGCAGGGAGAAATTTCTATTCAAAAACAACCAAGCTGTTTCCACCAAAGTAATTGTGGTTGAGCAGGGAACAAAATGTGCCATTTTGTGAAGCAATCAACTACCACCATGATTGCATTAAACCCATTGAAATTCAGAAGTTCTCTGATAAAGTCTATCCAAACCAATGTACATGGTCCTGCAGCTGGCTACAGCAGAACCAACAAACCAGTCATCTTGTTCCTGCTTGCCTTGGAAAAAACACATACCAGAAAGTCTTAAACGTAAGCCGCCACCTGAACTGTCAAACCTTTCCAAGAAAACTGTTGACAAATTAGTTCCACTGTTTTGTTTTTCCCTGGGTGGCCTGTCGTGGGACAGGTGTGATAGGCCTCCATGATTTCATCCTAAATGGTTCCCTTGGGAACCCACAAGCAACCTTGATGATATATAAACAGTCCTATCTGTGATAAACCGGCAGCTGACCTACTAGATGTGCACATGCCAGTTCCAGTAACTTATCATAACCCTTGGACAGAGGCTGCAAAATTAACCTTGGAATATAAGTCTAAGTCTGTGCCCTTGGTCAAGGACATGGTAGCAAGCGTAGCAGACAGAGTTAATACAAAAGGAACCACAGCCTTATCTGGAATCCAACTGTGCATATCAAACTTGACGTTCATACCAGCATCTGGGAGGTGGGAAGGATTTCTGCTCAATGCATCCGCCTGGTGATTATCAATTCCCTTAATAAACTTATAGCAAAAATTGTATCTTGTCAGGTCACCATGTCATCTGGATTAGTAACCCAACAAATCCTGGGTTGATAATCATATAGAAGAGCTTTTTGGTTAGTTCTTACCACAAATGGGTGGTGCGCTAATATGAGATGGTGGTGCCAATGCCTTAAAAATTCCAAAGCTACCAACAATTCCTTTTTGTAAATCATGTAATTGCGTTCTTGAGCCACATTTTCTGGGAGAAACACCCTACAGGTCTCTCTATCACATCACTAGCAGTTTGTAACAACACATCATCCACAGCATATTTAGAGGCATCCATGTAGACTACAAAATGAAGTGCTGGATCCACATGTCACAATACCAGTAAGGACAACAAAAGGGCCTTGACTTCTGCAAACGCTTCTGCACACTCAGGAGTTCAGACTAAAAAAGTCTTACTGCTAGCCAAATACAAGGGGGCAGCCACTTCAGAAAAGTGAGGAGTGAATATCTTCAAGAACATACAGGTACCCAAGAAACTATGAAGTTGGAATACTGTCACAGGAGTAGCATACTCTCAAACTGCTGCTTCCTTGTCAGGGGCAATAGTATAGGCATCCTCAAAGATACATAGTACCCAGAAAGGTAACCTTACGTTTAAAGGATTCCCACTTACTCCTTTTTATGATAAAATTAGTCTGGAGGATGCGCTCTATAACTGCTGACAGGTGGGCTTTATGTAACTCCTCATCTGGAAAGAACACAAAGATTTTGTCCATGTACACAATGGCACATACACCCAGGAGATCCCCCAAGATTGAATCAATTAACCGCTGAAAGCAAGCTTGAACATTCTTCGAACCTAAAGGCATTACACAGAACTGAAAGACGCCCTTCTTAGTTCTGAATGCTTTTAACTATTCCATTTCTTCTGCAATCTGATTTGATTAAAGGAATTCAACAGGTCAAGTTTCAAGAATACCTTTGCCTTCTTGACGCACCAGGAAATCTGAGCTTTGAGAGTCCAAGGGTAGGGGTCAGGGATTGTGATGTTGTTGAAATTTCCATAGTCAACACAAGGTCTAAGAGACCCATCATATTTTTGGACAAACAACAATGGAGAGCATATTGACAAAGCCTTCATAAAGATGTATCCCTTTGACAACATATCTCAAGTCCACTCCTCCAAACATGTGTTATCCTTCAAGGTCAAAGGGTAAATAGGACACACAATACAAATCAGATCAACAGTAACTTTAAAGTCAAAGTCAAACTGAGTGTGCTTGGGGAGGACCTTGCCCCTAGTTGTTTTAAACACCGCGGATCAGGGGTGCAAGCATGCTGGAAAATATGGACTTTCAGGAACAGGAACTGATTGAATGGTCTGAGAAGACTGCTTTAGTTTAGACATACCTAACAACAAAATACAGATAGATTAGCCTAAAGAGTGTTCCACTTGCAGATCATTCTCTTTCAACAGTGTTGATACATTATGTTTGCGCCAACAGCCCACACCCAGGATAATAGAATACATGAGGAGAGAGCAAATGGAGAACCTTACCATAAAAGACTGACCCACAACTACAAATGTCACTGGCTTCTTAAGCTGGAAAGAGGGAAACATTTGACAGCTTCCACCCCTGACCAGCATTCCAGGATGATACTTGAGTTACAACATATCTGCGGTATCAACACTCATAAAGTTCCCAGAAGCACCTGTATTCAACAGGATAGCTGTCCAATAGATGGTTTGGTCGTTATCAATGTTACCATAAAACAATAAGTAACCAGAAGTAGATTTATTCACAGCAAATATGGCAATCTCAGCAGGATCCTTCTTTTCTTCAGTGGTAAAGAAAGCAACTAAGGAGGCAGGGTGCTTCTGAAAATAATGCTCAATAATTTCTTGGGCGGCATCAGGTAAGAAAGGATAATCACAATCAACAGGAGACAGGTCCTGACTCTGTTGGAAGATGCCACTGCAGAAATAGTCCCAGAAAGCCAGGAGCGTGCAGCAGATTTAGCTTCAATTTCAATCAAACCTTATTTGGAAACAACAGATTTGAGACCAGAGAAAGAATTTGGCTTACCAGGGCCTCAGTTGTGGTTAACAGGGAATCCCAAACTGCCAGATCCTGGGCAGTCTGGTCAATTGCTAACCACAACGCTTAAATTTTATTCACCTCAGGAACATTGATTGTACAACAGTAGGCCAGAAACTGAAAAAGGAATACTAATAGCAGAGTAGTATCCTGTTAGAAGACATACAACTTACAATATACTTTGAGCTCCTCAATAGATACTTATATTTTTTAACAAAGGGTACAGAGATGCACTTTCAGTTAAAACACGTGGATTGCACTCCACCACAGACAACAACTATTCACAGGCATCCTCAGAAACCTTTGTCATCACGTGATAAACTTGAGACTTGTGACTAAGACTCAAACCATAATAGAATAATATAGCTGACAAAACTTTGCTCAAGATTTCATCAGTAGGTGGAGCAGGGAAATAATCCAGGCGCCAAAATGACATAGCACAGCAGAAATAGGAAACAGAAGATCCAGTCTCAACAACTGTAGCCAGAGATGGAAACCACAAATTAAAAAAGGCCTAAACTGAAAACTCAGAAAAGAACTGATGCAAATAAAAATGATAAATACAGATATCTCAACAGAGCAGGAGAAAAGAAACAAAAATTCATGACAAAATTCTTCCAAAAACTCAGATTTAGAAGAGTTGATTAATGTGACAGAAATCACGGGATAGTAAAAAGCTGTCTCTAAGTGGCGGGGAATGACCACCCAAATCCACATAGAGTTAATGATTAATCACCAACACAGCTTCAAATACTGTTTTGTAAAATTTCCAAATGAGATACTAGGATTAATTAAAAATATTAATCCTAACCAAAGGAGCCCAAGATAAATAGCCTGTGAAAATATCAGAGAATCTTCAGAATAAAATTCAGGACATTGGGAGTCAGCACAATTTTCATTTTTAAAGACAGTGGGAACTACTCCAAGATTGACAGGCATTGAATTAACATTGAGTGGTACCAAAGACAAAGTTCCAACTGCAAGGCCCCATCTTCCAATAATGTTCTGGCTTAGAATAAGATTGTATGGAATGTATCACAACAATACAGCTACAGGACACATTTTTAAAAGTAAATTAGACCAAGGGATATTTGATTTTTATTGAGTAAATTTTTAGGAGGACTCAACTCTTAGAGCTGAAACAGTGAAAATTATTCAATATATATCAAAGTTTGACTAAGCAATACCGCCTGGATCCTGGGCTCCTATTCCTTCCACATTGTCAAGTGAGTATCTAGTCCAGGTTGCAAAGAACCCTTGTGTGACCAAATTCTGATGACCATGCTGATTAATAAGCTTGTATCTGGTAACCCTCAAATTATGTCAATTTATCAATGTCAGTTTTCAAGGAGGACTCAGCTTCAGCTGGCAGACTGGAGCAGCCGTAACCCATTTTCCATTGACCATTTGATTTAAATCTGTTAATTGGGTCAATTTTGTTAATGGTTTGTTGGCTTTTTTAGCCTTCTTACTTGGCCAAATACATCCTGGCATGATGGAACCTACCTTGACACTTGTCTTCTGGGGGCATGGGATCTCTTTCATTTGGTATCCTACTGTAAAAAGTGCCAGGAAAATAGTGGCATGTGACCAGCCAGCCAGCCAACCAAGATGTACTGCCAAGCCAAGAGCCAACTTCCCAGTAGTATATAGCTAGGAAAGTTAGAAATTCCTTCCCTGTTGACATCACATAATAAACATCTGTTGGTTAATGCAATCAGTACATTTTTACTTTGCAGCAGCTTATAAATTATCACAAATATTTTACTGTTAGTGCTATCTAATAAAAAATACCTGCTGATCCAACGCCAGTGCTGGAATACAGAGTAAATTATTACTGATTATACTCAACCAATGTTTGCCCCTGTTCTTTTCCAGAGCACTGAACCAGGAGCTAGTTCCTGCTTGTGTACCACCTTTCTCCTTCCAAGGTGTTCCTCAGCTTTATCAACTTGCAGCGCCAAGCCAGCTTGTGAGTGCCGCAACAGGAGAACTCACTCTTGTAATCATCATTTCAACCTACAATTACATCAAACTTGGATTTGTCTATTTAAACATACTGGGGCTTGCTGAAAAAGTGATTCCCCAATGGGATTATGGCGCCCTTGAGCTACTGCTGAAAACTGTATGATGAGGATGGCCCCTGTCATTTACTGAGTCTTTCAGGATAAACCCTTTCTGTCACAGTAAGTTCCATAATGCCAGGGATTATTCAGCCAAGTAGGAAAGCTCAAAAAGCCATGAAACCTTTAACAAAATTGACTGATTTAACAGAATTGAATCAAACAGTTGATCAAAAATGGGTTATGGCTGCTCCAGTTTTCCAGTTGAATCCAATCCCCCCTGTAAGTTGACATTGATAAATTGACGTAATTTAAGGGTCACCCAATATAATCTTATTTATCAGCATGGCCATCAGAAGTTGGTCACTCAAGGGTTCTTTACAACCTGGACTAGATACTCACTTGACAATGTGGAAAGAATAGGAGCCCAGGATCCAGGCAGTATTGCTTAGTCAAACTTTGATATATATTGAATAATTTTCACTGTTTCAACTCTTAAGAGTCAAGTTTCCAAAAATTTACTCATTAAAATCATATATCCATTGTTCTAACTTTAAATTTCAAATGCATCCTGTAGTTGGGTTGTTGCGCTACATCCCCTACAATCTTATTCTAAGCCGGAAATTACTGGAAGATGGGGTCTTGTAGTTGGAACTTTGTCATTGGTACCACTCAATGTTAATCCAATGCCTGCCAATCTTAGAGTGGTTCCCCCTGTCTTTAAAAATGAAAATTGTGCTGACTCCCAATGTCCTGGATTTTATTCTGAATATTCTCTGATGCTTTCACAGGCTATTTATCCCAGGCTATTCTGGTTAGGGTTAATCTTTTTACTTAACCCTAGTATCTCATTTGGAAATTTTACAAAACAGTATCTGAAGCTGTGTTGGGGGTTAATCATTAACTCCATGTGGATTCAGGTGGTGATTCCCCACCACTTGAAGACAGCTTCTTATCATCCTGTGATTTCTCTCACATTACTCAAAACTTCTATATCTGAGTTTTTAGAAGCAGTTTGTCATGAATTTGTGTTACTTTTCTCCTGTTCTGTTGAGATATCTGCATTTACCATGTTTATTTGCATCAATTCTTTTCTGAGTTTTCAGTTTGGACTTTTCTTTAATTTTTGATTTCCATCTCCAGTAACAGTTGTTGAGACAGGATCATCTGTTTATTATTTCTGCCGCGCTATGTCATTTTGGCGCCTGGATTATTTTCCTGCTCCACCTTGTGATGAAATCACGCGCAAAGTTTGTCAGCTTTATCATTCTATTCTGGTTTGAGCCTTAGTCACAAGTCCCAAGTTTATCACGTGATGACAAAGGTTTCAGAGGATGTTTGTGAATGGTTGTTGTCTGTGATGGTGCGTAATCCACGTATTTTAACCAAAAGTGCATCTCTGTACCCTTTATTAAAAAAACTGTGTGTATCTATTGAGGAGTTCAAAGTATATTGTAAGTTGTATACCTTCTAACAGGGTACTACTCCGCTCTCAATATTCCTTCCTCATTTTCTTGCCTAATGCTGTATGATTTATGTTCCCAAAGTTAATATAGTCTCAGTGTTGTGGTTAGCAATAGACCAGACTGCCAAAGATTTGGCAGTTTGGGATTCCCTTTTAACCACAACTGAGGCCCTTGTAAGCCAAATTCTTTCTCTAGTCTTTTGAGATTAGGCCGATTGACCACAAATGATCAGGCTAATCTTTGCACGCAGACTTTTATCAGTTACAAGCTGTATTATCACTTGGCTATCATTATATTAAGTGTAGTAATGCTACACCGTATAATCATTAGTTTATTATAATAGATTTGACAGTTATACGCCGTATAATTGTTAGTTTATTATATTAGATGCAATGATTACACACTGTATTATCACAGATCATCATTTCAATGTGTAGTGATTATATGCTGTATATTACTAGATTATTATAATTGATGTAGCTTTTATACGCTATATAATTGTTAGCGAATATAATGATTATCACTGATTACACTCTGTATAATAATAAGATCACCAACCATGTATCTCCCATTCTACCCTACTGGACGTTGTATCAACTCAGTCTCCCACATCTTGATGGGCGTATAGAGTCATATAAAACAAGTGATATGCAAATGGCTAGGAAATACCAAGTTTGGATCAGCATTATATGGCATATAATTGGGTTCCTTATTGGTTTGGGTCAGCATTACACAGCGGATAATTCACAAGTCAATATCAGATCAAGTCTGCTATTATACAGCATATAACTCTAACTTGAACTGTTGTATTAATAAGCAGAAGGCTTGGTTGCCAAAAAAAGGATCACTGATTAAGCCCTGCAAATGGAATACTGGAATTCTACCTTCCAATGTTGGAGGACAGATTAGGGAACATTTTTAAGCATCAACTAAATATGGCGTAGTTTCCCAGCGCAATAATAGGCATGCAAGATACAGCCAATCAATAAATGACACTAGGCTAGCTCAAGAAGATCATAGGCTGTAGCTGAAGTGCCATGTACGCCTGCTAAGGCCAGTAGCAACACACATGCCAAGGATAGCCAATCAGGATAGGCATAGCCAGCAAAGATGGCCCTATTGCTAAGTTAGCCACTGAGAACTGTCTGAAAGGACAACAAGGGTTTTTGCAGTATATATTGATACAGACGCCTGAAAGAATGACAAGAAGTCCTTTGTTACACCTGGATAGATTGTAGCTGCTGGCTAGATTGTACTCCAGTTTCAATAAACTTAATTATCTTCAAAGTTCTATTCTATTGTAGTCTGTAGTGCTCTTTCATAAGATTAGGTAGAGTAAATTGGCAAGGCTAACATTTATCTGTAGCTTTTAACATACCAGCAATAACCCAAGCTGCTCAACAGGTCTCAAATCCATTGACTTCCAAACAAGGTGCTATGGAAATCAAAGCCAAACCCGCTTCACGCTCCTGGTTTTCTGGTAACTGTTACATAGTGGCTTCAACTAGTCAGAAATGGGGTCACCCTCTCTAGGTGTCTTCTTAGTTGAAATTGGCTATTTTGAACAAACTTGCTGAGGTAAACAAAGGCCAGTGATGGCCACCCCCAAGAGTTTGTTGGATATTCTCCAGCATGTTGTGCCCACAAAGTCTTTGGTAGTTGAGTCTGAGGAGTTACCTCTCATCTCTATTGATTGTGATTATCCTGTCCTTCCTGATGCCGTCCAAGAAATGATTGAGCATTATTTTCAGAAGCACCCTGCCTCCTTAGCTGCTGTCTTTACCACTGAAGAAAAGCAGGATCCTGCTGAGGTTGCATCATTTGCAGCAAATAAATCTACTTCTGGTTACTTCTTGTTTTGTGGTAGAATTAATAACGGACAAACTATCTTTTGGCCAGCTATTCTGTTGAATACAGGTGCTTCTGAGAACTTCATGAGTGTTGATACTGCAGATCTGTTGCAAATCAATTATCATCCTGGAATACTGGTCAGGGGTAGAAACTGTCAAACGTTTCCCTCTTTCTAGCTTAAGAAACCAGTGACATTTGTGGTTGCAGGTCAATCTTTTACCGCAAGGTTCTCCATATGCTCTACTACAATGTACCCTATTAGCTTAGGAGTAGGATGGTGACAGGGCCATAATTTATTGACTCTGCTAAAAGAAAATGTGCTACAAGTGTATCACTCTTCAGGCATAACCATTGAGATTCCTTTTATTAGGCATGCCAGAATTAGAGCAGTCTTCCCAGACAATCCAGTTGGTTCCTGTTCCTACACATGTGGGCTCAGACCTACCGGCATGCCTCCAGCCCTGGTCTGTGGTATTTGACGCCACTAAGGGCATAGTCCTTCCCAAGCACACTCAGTTCAAATTTGATTTTAAGGTTACTGTTGATCTGATTTGTATTGTGTGTCCTATTTACCCTTTGACCTTGAAGGATAACACATGTTTGGAGGAGTGGACTTGAGATATGTTGTCAAAGGGATACATCTTTATGAAGGCTTTGTCAATATGCTCTCCATTGTTGTTTGTCCAAAAATATGATGGGTCTCTTAGACCTTGTGTTGACTATGGAAATTTCAACAACATCACAATCCCTGACCCCTACCCTTGGACTCTCAAAGCTCAGATTTCCTGGTGCGTCAAGAAGGCAAAGGTATTCTTGAAACTTGACCTGTTGAATTCCTTTAATCAAATCAGATTGCAGAAGAAATGGAATAGTTAAAAGCATTCAGAACTAAGAAGGGCGTCTTTCAGTTCTGTGTAATGCCTTTAGGTTTGAAGAATGTTCCAGCTTGCTTTCAGCGGTTAATTGATTCAATCTTGGGGGATCTCCTGGGTGTATATGCCATTGTGTACATGGACAAAATCTTTGTGTTCTCTCCAGATGAGGAGTCACATAAAGCCCACCTGTCAGCAGTTATAGAGCGCATCCTCCAGACTAATTTTATCATAAAAAGGAGTAAGTGGGAATCCTTTAAACGTAAGGTTACCTTTCTGGGTACTATGTATCTTTGAGGATGCCTATACTATTGCCCCTGACAAGGAAGCAGCAGTTTGAGAGTATGCTACTCCTGTGACAGTATTCCAACTTCATAGTTTCTTGGGTACCTGTATGTTCTTGAAGATATTCACTCCTCACTTTTCTGAAGTGGCTGCCCCCTTGTATTTGGCTAGCAGTAAGACTTTTTTAGTCTGAACTCCTGAGTGTGCAGAAGCGTTTGCAGAAGTCAAGGCCCTTTTGTTGTCTTTACTGGTATTGTGACATGTGGATCCAGCACTTCATTTTGTAGTCTACATGGATGCCTCAAAATATGCTGTGGCTGATGTGTTATTACAAACTGCTAGTGATGTGATAGAGAGACCTGTAGGGTGTTTCTCCCAGAAAATGGAGGCTCAAGAACGCAATTACATGATTTACAAAAAGGAATTGTTGATAGCTTTGGAATTTTTAAGGCATTGGCATCACCATCTCATATCAGCGCGCCACCCATTTGTAGTAAGAACTAACCAAAAAGCTCTTCTATATGATTATCAACCCAGGATTTGTTGGGTTGCCAATTCAGATGACATGGTGACCTGACAAGATACAATTTTTGCTATAAGTTTATTAAGGGAATTGATAATCACCAGGCGGATGCATTGAGCAGAAATCCTTCCCACCTCCCAGATGCTGGTATGAACGTCAAGTTTGATATGCACAGTTGGATTCCAGATAAGGCTGTGGTTCCTTTTGTATTAACTCTGTCTGCTACGCTTGCTACCATGTCCTTGACCAAGGGCACAGACTTAGACTTATATTCCAAGGTTAATTTTGCAGCCTCTGTCCAAGGGTTATGATAAGTTACTGGAACTGGCATGTGCACATCTAGTAGGTCAGCTGCCGGTTTATCACAAGATAGGACTGTTTATATATCATCAAGGTTGCTTGTGGGTTCCCAAGGGAACCATTTAGGATGAAATCATGGAGGCCTATCACACCTGTCCCACAACAGGCCACCCAGGGAAAAACAAAACAGTTGAACTAATTTGCCAACAGTTTTCTTGGAAAGGTTTGACAGTGCAGGTAGCAGTTTTTGTTTGAGACTGCCTGGTATGTGTTTGATCCAAGGCAAGCTGGAACAAGACTACTGAATTTCTGGTTCCACTGCAGCCTGCTGCAGGGCCCTGGACGTCAGTGTTGGTGGATTTCATTGGCAAACTTCCTGATACTAATGGGTTTAATGCAATCATGGTGGTGGTAGATTGTTTTACATAAATGGCACACTTTGTTCCCTGTTCAACCACACTCACTTTGGTGGAAACAGCTAGGCTGTTTTTGAATAGAATTTTTTCCCTACATGGCATCCCAATGGAGATTGTGAGTGACCGCGGGCCCCAATTCATTGCTCAGTTCTGGGAAGCTTTTACTGGAATTCTTGGTATCAAATTGTGCTGTTCCATAGCTTACACCCCCAAACCAATTGAAAAACAGAGAGGTTAAACCAAAGTTTGGAGGTATACCTATGTTGCTACACCAATGCACAACAAGATGACTGGTGTGCTAATTTACCCATGGCAGAGTTCACATATAATAACACCCTTCACACATCAACTCAAGTCTCGCCATTCTATGCCAATGTGGGCTACAATCCCTTGTCCAACATGGGTCCTTGTTTGGTTAGAAACTGGAAGCTGCAACTGATCAGGCTGCTGCATTGAAGCAGGTTCATCAAGAGCTCCAGGTTACTCTCACTGCTGTTGTGACAACTTACAAGAAATACACAGATTGCAAGCGCCAGGAAGGTCCAACCTACAGGCCAGGTGATCTAGTCATGGTGGATGCCCACAATATGAAACTGAAGGTCCCCTATTGCAAGTTAGGCCCCAAGCAAGTTGGCCCCTTCAAAGTTGAACGTCAAATCAGTCCCTCTGTGTATCAGTTAGATTTACCCACATCCTTTAAGATTTTCCACACCTTCCATGAATGCTTACTTACTCCTTTTAAGGGTACTAAGACTCCTTCTTCTAAACTCATTCTTGTGAAAGGAGAACCTGAGTATGAGTTAAATTGTATTTTGGCTTCCTGTAAGAATTGACACCAACTGGAATATTTGGTGTCTTGAAAAGGTTATCCTGATTCCAAAAATTCATGGGTTTGCCACAATTATTGTTCCAATTCCCCAGATTGTATCCAAGAGTTCTATAATTGCAATTCAACTGCCATTAGTCACCCCAAGCTTACCCTAGCCACAATGAAACTTCCTCCTACCCACAAGAACTTCTCCTTGTCCCATCTTCTGGATGGTGAAATTGTGCGCCAGGCTAAAGTGGAGAGTAATGTCACGGTAAGTTCCATAATACTGGGGATTATTCAGCCAAGTAGGAAAGCTCAAAAAGCCAGGAAACCTTTAACAAAATTGACTGATTTAACAGAATTGAATCAAACAGTTGATCAAAAATGGGTTATGGCTTCTCCAGTTTTCCAGTTGAATCCAATCCCCCCTGTAAGTTGACATTGATAAATTGACGTAATTTAAGGGTCACCCAATATAATCTTATTTATCAGCATGGCCATCAGAAGTTGGTCACACAAGGGTTCTTTGCAACCTGGACTAGATACTCACTTGACAATGTGGAAGGAATAGGAGCCCAGGATCCAGGCAGTATTTAGTCAAACTTTGATATATATTAAATAATTTTCACTGTTTCAACTCTTAAGAGTAAAGTCCTCCCAAGAAATTTTACTCAATAAAATCATACATCCATTGATCTATCTTTAAATTTCAAATGCATCCTGTAGTTGGGTTTTTGCGTTACATCCCCTACAATCTGATTCTTAGCTGGATAATTACTGGAAGATGGGGCCCTACCATTGGTACTTTGTCATCAACTATGCCCAATGTTAATCCCATACCTGCCAATCTTGGCAACAGCGCCCATGTCAACAATAATAATGTTGACAGTAGCCATTTTGACACTTTTAATGTTGACACTATAGTAAAGTGATGACCCAGTTTTACTTAATGTTGTTTCCTGGATGTTGACACTTTTTTAATTAACAAAACACTTTACTCTGAATATTTTTAATATAAAAAATTATTTTAAAATACATTAATATACTAAAATGACTCCAGAGTTTTAAAAAATGCAATAAAAAATTACCTAAGTAATAAGAATAAGGAGATATAAGCAACTATTTTTCAGTTTACAATGTAAATTACACTCTTTATTATAAAATTATTTTTTATTTCCATAAAAATTAAAATTTCAATGAGCCAAAAATAAGGATATTTTATATATCATAATAACTACAAAATATAAAAAATATAATTTAAATTTACTATACTTTATATAAGCATAACTGAAAATATCTCATAGCTTAAAGATAAATTAACAAAATATAAGATATTTTTTACTAAACCACATTGAAGCTGTATCTGAAACTTATCATTTATACCTAAAAAGATTAGTACAATATAAATAAATTAAAAAAAAAGTTTAAAAGTAAAAAATATACAGGAAAAGCAAATAAAGGTTGTTTGTGCTAATTAAAGCCACCAGCAAGAGCAGTGGCAACATCCTCAAGGTACTTCTTAATCTCTGCCACCTTATACTTTTTCTTCACCACCTTATGAACGTCCTCCTGGTAGTCCTGCTCCTTGGACTTTTTCTTCTTGGGGGCCACCCGGTTGGCCAGGTCAAAAAACTTGGAGAAAGTTCTTGCTTGCTTCTCCTGCAGCTTAGAGAAGAACTTGTTGTATTTGGGGTTGGCCCCAAACTTCACCTTCAGGTGCTTGTGCCACACTTCCAGACTGGAGGTGGTCTTCATCTCCCCCTTGAGGCAGGCACCCTGGCAATTCCAAGGGGCAGTGGCCCCGCTCTTTCCTCTCCAGGCAGTCATCTTCTTGCCCACCCATTGGCGCTCGAAGTAATCTAAGTAACCTTTGAAGATGGTGGAGTGCTTCTTGATGTAAGCGTCCTCCAGGAGGGCCTCAAAGCCAATCCCAGTATTCTCTGGGTGCACAAAAGCCAAGGCAGCAAACTGGGTCATGGCAAAGCGGCACTTCCCCTTACCATTGTTAAGATACTTCTCAAAAAGCTCCTTCTTGCTCTTGTGATTGTTGATGAGGGCCTGCCTAAAATGGAAGAAGAAGCCCTGAACTTCTCATTGAAGGTGGTATCAAAGGCTCTGAACTGAGCTTGCTCAAAGTCCATTATGATAACCTTTGGCCCAAGTGAGCGCACATGAGCTAGCTGCTTAGCGTTTAGGTTCAACTCATTCTTCTCATTGGAGGAGGGATTGGCCCTTGTGGCATGGGTGGGAGGGGGGAGCTGGTTGGCAGGAAGGGAGCTCAAATCATCCTGGACAATTTTGAATGCTCTGAAATAGACCTCTGTCTTGGCACCAGGCAGGAGAAAGAACACAAGGGGGATGAACTGATCATTGAACTGCCCATACAGGATCCAAAGCTGCTTAAAAAGGGTTGGGCAGGTTGCAAATGTGCCGTTGCACAGCCAGGTGGTAGCAGTATTGAGCTGCTCCAGGTTTTGGGTTGGGGAATAGGCAATGGTTCTATCCTCCACTTCAGACCATTGTCATGGAGCAGGAACATCTCATCATCCTCAATTTTTTGAGGGCATCTGTGAGGACCAGGTCTTTAATTTAGTGGCGCTCTTGGCCAGGGGATTGAAGTCTTGACACCTATCACTTACAAACTTGACCAACAGGATATGGGTTGGCACCCTCTTGAGGTTGATGGGGGTGAGGTACTTTCATGCAAGCACAGCCAGCTGGGTTGGTGAGAGGTCTTTTGAAGTGGACATGGCCTGGACAAGATACCACTTGAGGAGGCAGGCTATGGTGGTATTCGGAATCACACAAGTGTATTCACCCTTGATGGTTTGGACCAAGTCCCAGAGCTCAGTATTGAGCCGCACTGGGAAGGAGCCGTCCTTGCAGGTGTAATGATGGCTCTTGAAGCCCCAGTTGGCATTATTACAAGAGAAAATATAGCCATTGGTCATCATGGCTGGCCCACCCTTTACACTCATGATAGGAAAATACTTAGGCAAGAAAGTGGGGACCTTAAATTTGCCATCAACATTGCAGATGTTGTGGGCCAACAGAGGGTCCCAGGGGCCAGAAGGAGCATGGCGGAAGCCAGGGAAGTAATTGGGGGTGGGGCTTCAAATAATCCCCAGATGAGCTTGAAGAGGGGGAGTTTGGTGGGGGGAAACAGAAGAGGGTTTATTGTGGTGCTCCTCATGTGCAGGAGACTTATCCTTGGGTGGGGTCTTTTTGCCTTGCTGCCGCTTCTTGGTTGGCTCCTTGTCAGAAGCCAAGTTGTAGAAACTGTGGTCCGTAAGGGAACCATCAGATTTGTCAGGAAACCAGGAATAAGTAGAGGCATTGTACGGCTCAGGAAGGGGTTGGACCAAACCGGCGGGTAAAGTTTACCATAGAATGGGTGCTAAATTGATAATGTAAGACATAGATTGCCTGAGTAAGGACCAGAGTCTAGAGGTAGGGATCATGGAATCCACTATTCCTGTCAAGGTGATATAGAGTACTCAAAACAGTTGAGTGGACATGGTCTCTGCAGCAGTGGGGGTCTCCATTAGGCGGTCAGGTTGTGGGGTTAAGGGCAGAGTCATGGGAACAAAGTAGGCAGGAAGATAATTGTACTTGTCTTTGAACAATCTGGGCGGCCTTTTGTACCACTTTCCTTCACGTCCTAGGTATTCAGTCTCTCTAGTCCTGGCCAAGGGGTCAGCAATGAGGAAGGTCTCCAATTTGTACTCCACGTAGGCCGGGTTGGGTGGGTATTTAGTAAAATGCACAGGTCCAAAGGGGGCTCCTGGGGGATAGTAAAGTGCCTGGGTGGGATCAGCAGGATGGTCTCCAGGGGGCGGGTGCCTGGTGGTCTACTGGAACAGAGTTAATATGGAAGATCACTAAGACTAGGTAAGGTAAGATTTGTTCAAACCAAAGGTTCATAAAACTTTATTATCAAAAATGACAATGTGGTCATCACCATACTGCCGGGGTTTTTATACCATGAGACTTCACTTCTTTGATTTTTGCAGGGTTCAGGTTCACAGACAAGGCACTGGCGGGGCATGGAACTTGGCTTGGAGTCTTGAGGGTGGCAGATCCAGGTTGTGCCTGCTCTGGCAAATAGAAGTGACAATGCTTTTTTCTGCCACCACTGTTCACTATGTCACCTGAATAGTTCAATTGTACTACCCCTTCTGGGCAAAAGGCTGAAAGTTGCTGATGGTCATTGGCAGAGTTAAAAATAGGTTTTTTTAACCTTCTTAAGGCAAGCTGCAACCTCTGCATAGGTTTGTATCTTTGGTGGCTTAAGGTTGGCATCAATCTGGTGACCATTTGGGGAATTGTCCTTGGGAGACTGGTGGGTCTCAGAGTAACTCGTCAACTCGGGTTTGCAATTTAACAAGTGGGTGGTCTCCTGTCCACTTTGTGTGACTCAAGTAGTCTTTGAAGGGTTGGGGTTCAATTCCAGGGTTTCCAATGTTGGTTTCAAAACTCCAATATTGGTGTTGGGCAGGTTGGCAGTAGGTCCTTCCCCAATCTCTGTTAGCCAGGTTACATCTCCTTTGCAGGTATGGGTCTTCATTGGCACCAATTTGGCGGCAGACTGGCAACTATTCAGGGAATTATCCATAGCAGGCTGGCGGGTTGCGGGGTAATTTAACAATTTGAGCCTGTGATTTAATGGATTGGCGGGTCTTGGTCTGTCCTGGAGGGTTTGATCTGCCTTCAGGGAACTGGGGTTTGACTCTTGGGTTTTCAATACAAGTATTGAAATGTCATTCATGACAAGATTCCTCTCCCCCAGTGGAGTGAGCAGGGCTCTTCTCAGGAGAGGGCTCAGAGGAGGGCTTTGGGGATGGTTTTGGAGTGGCCTTCTTTGATGAGACAGGCTTCTTTTTGGTGGGTTTGGTTGGCTTTGAAGGACTCTTGGTTTCTTTGGGCTGCTTAGAGGTGCTTTTGTTCTAAAATAATAAGTAAAAGGGCTTAAAAAAAGCAATGTATGTAAAAAACAAAAAAAAACAACTTAAAAAGCATAATATATAAAAATTAAAACTTAGATGGTTTTTATTGGCATTTAAAAGTTAAAAAATACTTGTATATATTTTAATTTATTATAATTTTAAATAAAAAATTAAAAGTTAAGAGAAATATGCTAAAGTATTAATTTATATATAGATTTTATTTTAAAAATTAGAAAATATGGAAGAGAAAAGTTAAAAATACAACATATCAAAAAATGAGAAGTTTTTATTGTGTAAAACATAAAGTTTTATATGTGAGAACTGAAAAGTGTCAACATTATGAGTGACAATTAGTAAAAAAGCTAAATTCTCATTGTCAATTACAAAAATTGTAGACATTATTTTTGACAACATTGTCACTGTTGACATTTTTTAAAAAACTTACTATGTTTTTTCATAGTACGCCTAATTAAATTTATGCAGGCTAGCAAAAATTAACTGTTTTCTGTGTGTTTTTGTTTACATATAAAAATTTAAAAAAAACATATAAAAATAAGTTAAAAAAGTCTCAAGGTTCTTTAATTCTTTATTGAAAATTATATTTTGGGGGTGGTAATATAATCTTTTACCATTGCGCTTATATGAAGTTGTTAAGAAGTTGTATTCAAGTATTGAAAAGGGTAAAGTGTTGACAACGTCACTTAAGACATTCTTTATATAAGGTGGCATATTAATCTAGGCTTAATTGCGCCACTCTAATTTGCTTAACTCCACCCCAGGGGATGATCACAAGCAAATAAACAACATTTACGAGTGTCAACATTATTTTTAATAATAAATTCTATAGTAACTTACATAGTAACTCACGCTTAAATTATTGTAATGCTGTTAGCCACCAATCCACTTAATATATTAAAGCCAGAATAAGTGCCACATGTATATTTATAAGATGAACATTTCAACAATCAAATGTATGTGCACTGTCTTTTTCAATATAATAATTCAATAAAAAATATTTTTAAATGCACAATTAATTTTTTATTGTAGATGCTTCAGTTTTGTTATTAAAAATAAGTTATGCTTAAAAAGTGTCAACATTGACACTTTTACGTTGTGAAAACAAATAAAAAATAAACTAATTTTTATTAGTAAAAGTAAAGGAAAAATATGGTTAAATCAAATTTTTTATTAAGCTTAATATTAAATTGTGTCAAGATGGCCATGATTTTGTCGTGTTTTCTGGCTTTGCACTCCTGAACGCTTTAAAAAAAGAATTAAGCTAGCCCAACTAGCAAAAAACATAGGAGATTTAGAGTTTTGAGTCAACATGGGTGCTGTTGCCCCAATCTTGGAGTCATTCCATCCACCTTAAAACTGAAAATATGGTTATATCTCAATATCCTGAATTTTATTCTGAAGACACTCTGATGCTTTCACAGGCTATTTATCTCAGGCTATTTTGGTTAGGGTTAATTAGTTTACTTAATCCTAGTATCTCATTTGGAAATTTCACAAAACGGTATCTGAAGCTGTGTTAGTGGTTAATCATTAACTCCATGTGGATTTGGGGGGTGATTCCCCACTACTTGGAGATAGTTTCTTACTATCTGGCAATTTTCATCACACTTTCCTTTGACCAAAGGCTCCCCTGAAAGTAACACAGGCCATGAGAGGTTTTGCTCAATTTTTTTCTGAGATTTATTGATTTTGTTTGAAGTTTAGTTAATTTTGTTTACAAATGTACTAATTTTTTTACAGATGTTTTTTAGCCTCATAGCTTTTAAATTTATGTACAGGGATAAAAAAATTTGAATCCTAAATGTAACAGTACCTGGACAAGCCCCATGATCATAATGCTGTACAAGGATAGTATGTAGCTTGTTAAAATATTATATAATACCCTTCTCTCATATCAAATAAAGTATCTTTCTCCTATTAATTTTCTTTTTTATCTTGTTTATTTTACTCCCAAGACACATATACATGACACAAGTAACTTTTAAAAAGCTAGGATTATGAGATTTTGATTGATATTAAACTGTGAAAATTTTAGCTAAGCTATGCTGATAAATAGGGGGCTGAAGTGTTGTAACATCTTTGATTACTCCCTTGTGAAAAAATAATTTCCCTGGGAAGTGTCTCAGCTATTGAGTAAGAGGTGGCCCTAAGACTCAATCCAGATATTACACTAGGATCAAACCCTTGATTTACCAAGGGAAAGCAAGTCTTTCAAACCAGATGGCAAGCATGATTTACATAGATGCTATGTTATACCAAAAATCTATATAAGGCTCTTCTTCTATTTTTATAAAGATAGCAATTATCTTCTAAATCTTCCTCTTACCTCATATTATATACTTTCCAGAAGTATATAATCAACAGAAGCCAGATTGGTAAAAGCAATGAATAATAAAATCATTGGTATTAAATTTAAACTTCCAATAAAATAATAAATATATCAGTCAGGATCAAGGCAAGCAACACATACAATGAACTCAGGCTTTATAAGTGCTGCTTGCATAGGATAAGCCATGGATTTGGGTGGTGTTCAAGGAGTTGAAGTGTGGCACGAGACTATGTGCTACTTAGCCACATCTAAAGGGCATAATATCGTTTCCAATATTTTACATCACAACAGTGACGTAATGAAGATAAGTTTAAAAAATTAATTGTGCTGCCAAGTGAGTTTCAGACGAACAGCCACAATCCGTAATTTAAGAATGGTTGGCTAATCCTAAAGGATAATAAAGTAACGTGTAGTAAGTGTAGTGACGCCATAAGCTTATTGCTCACGGAAAGAAAGGTAAAAAATGATATCAAGTTATGACCTTGAGCTAATAACACCGAGTAAGGCTCTTGGATTTTACACATTTTAAAAAGGGGATTTGTTTAGTGTTTATTGATACGGTGAAAATAGGGAGGCCTACCGTCAACAGTCTGAACTTGCATCAAATCAGATGTATAAATTTTCTTTTACAGTCGCCCTTTTCAGCCAGAAAGACTAGCTCAGCATGCTCTAAGCAGGGATGCTTCGGCTTAGCCCCGTCTAGCTCCGGCTCTGGACCGCTGCAGCCAAAACGGAATTACTACTTAATTAAACATTATAAAAGAAATCTTTGAATCGAGTGACTCAGAGCCAAAAACTGACCGTAGCTGCTCGGGGCTTGGCCAAAGCATCCCTAGCTCTAAGGTTGAATAGGCTTGAGAAAGAATCGTAACTTGGATTCAGCAAATGATTTGCAAAGGCAACGTAAATGGAGGGTAGGGGGCTATTTTCAACAGGATCGGCGTGGGGTAGTGAGGGTGTACGAGAGATATAATGAACGGAGCAGCTAGCCACACTTCAGCCATGGCTAGAATAAACCGATTTGCCCCTGACTACACTGTCCTCTCCAATAAAGAGTCCGGCATCTTCGGCGTCTCAGAGAGGATCAACAACAACAATGCACTTCGCTTAGAACAGCTCAAGGCAGCCTTCTCAAGCACTGTGGGAAAGTTGGAATCCCCTCCTTTTAAGTCCGCCAGCTCCTTGGCAGCATTCATGGAGGGCGCTCTTCTTCAGACCTCATCCATTTTCTATATGCTTCCTAGTCTACAGCTAACTGCCCTGGGAAAAGTTCTTCCTGTAGTGGTGGGGGACGACTTGACTGCCTTTTCAGTCGCAGTGTACTACTTGGTATGTGATGCCGCTATTGTTTCAATGCTCTCACCGTTTGTCGCTTGTGTCGTCAGCGTCAACTATCTCAGCTGTAAGCAGCCTGATGATTGTGACGAGGATGGGTACACTTCATCCCTCAGCTCCTCCGCCAATAGGTCTTTCATCAATTAATTTAAACTACCCTTTTATTCATCACATGCCTATAAACTCTACTTTAACAGCTCATAGCGACTACGTCATCTCTAAGCAGGACTCCAGATATCATCCAAACTTTGCCCAAATTACGTTAACTTTTTATAAAGGAATAAACACCTATTAAGTCTAAATTAAAGACAATATGGCAGCGGTGGGATATTAAATATCCAAACCTCATTGGAAATCGCAGCAGCAGAAAATAAAAAGGAAGTCATGATTTTAAGCTTGGCAGCGGAACTTAGACATGCTTAAGCTTACCGATTTTAAAGGGGCAGGAATATATTCCTTTGAGTGATTTTCCGTGACTGGTTTTAAGTCGAATGCGATCCACCTAGCTTCTTCCCTTTACGTAATTTTTAGCTTTGTAATAAAAATAATCTAAATGTCATAGCTGTGCTGTATTAGCAAAGCTATATGAAGAAAATGATCGAAAACTAGATAACGCTTTTACTTGGATATGAGAGATTATATATTCGGAGTGAATAATTTTAGGAGGAACAAGATTGTGACAACCAATCAATTGTATTGGGAAAGGGGGTAGTTTGATCTTGTTAATGAGTGAAGCACTAAATTGAGTTGTCATATGGTTGAGATTATCATTGGTTCTAGTTTTCTTGTTTGGTAATTTGAGTTGACTTCCGCATTTGGCTTCAAGTGATGGGAAAGTCAGTTTGAGTGGCACAGAGTATCTTGTGTGGAGCTTTGCCAGAGTCAACCCTGCTGTTTTGAAACCCCCTCCCAACTGAGGGTCAGCTTCCTCCGCTGAAAGGTTGGCAGGGAGGTTGTCTGGGGCACGAGCTTCATATTCCACTAGTTGCTGCTATGTAACTGAAATAATTGTCTCATATTATTTCTGTTGGGCCTTGTATGGTTGCAGTCTGTCATGATGCAAAGTTTTATCATTTTTGCTTTTTCTTAATCCTTGTACCAGGTAATTATTGTTTCTGTTTACTTTTAAGACAATGGCGGGGCCAAAACCTCATCTCCAACCTTGTGCCTTTTTCAGAGGGATTAGTGTCTTCTTTCATTGTTTTCTCTCTCTGGATGCTTGGTCAGCATTGACAAGGTGTACATTAGGGTTGGTTCTAGATGAAACTTTTTCTGGTATTTCTAGTTTGGGTCCTGTTAGAGCCTGAATGATATTGGTCTGTGTACCACAGATCAGATTGGACATACTCTTCTCAGTGAATCTGTTTACCTGGGTCCAGCATACAAAGAGAGCAGTTGATAACTTTTAGGCTAATCCTCATGTGCTCCAGTGGTGAGTTTGGCAAGAATTTACACCAGGATGTCATTCAAAAACTCTACTCTACTGCTGACCTGATGGTGATGAGGTGCCTAAATGCAGTTATTATAAACTAGCCATTACTGATGCCAATACCTCTCATCAATTAGGCTCTAGTGCAAAGGATCAAATTGTCCTGTAGTTTGGATGAACAAATAGTCTGGTTGACCAACGGGTCATAAACTTCAAGGGTTATTTATCCCATCAAACAATCATACTGATTGATGGACTGAGAATTAATATGATCTGAGGTGAAGTCTGATCAGAGGATCAGTGGCTTAAGTTTAATCACAAAAACCCCTATATAACTCTTCCCTTGTACTATTAAATAAAGAGTTGATATTACATTAGCCATACGTTTATTATTTGCACTAAGCAGAAGAATCATCTTAGCTTAGTCTTTAGTAATATATAGGTCATAATTGAGTTAAGTGTATACATTCATGCTACACCATAGCTAAAGTTACGACATGCTGGGTGATTACTGTGTGTTTGACTCCTTGATTGGCCAGGTATATGTTGGTATCATAAGGCATTAGTTCATTACCACTGTCTGTGTTGAGCAATTCTGGGTTTCAAAATTTACTGATGATCTCTCTGTTTATGAAACAACACACATCATTGCCAGTGTGAGCTTTGACAGCCTGTGCCACTGGTCATTGTATGATAAAGTTGATAACAGTGATTATGTACTTGTTGTTGTTACTCTTTCCAGGCATAGGGCCTATAATGTCCATCACCCATACTTTGAAAGGTAATTGTGTTTGGATTGGTAGTACTGGCTTGGGGGTGTTGCTCTTTGAATTTTTTTCACAAACCTCACATTGCTCAAGTACTTTGTGAATGTCTCTAAAAAGGGTAGACCACTATACCTTATGCTTCAGAAACTTGTAAATTTTCTGCTTTTGGTGTGTTTAAGGTACCTGTGGTAATACATGATAGTGTCCACCCTTTGGTGAGTAGGTATGTATTGAATGATTGTGTGAGAAAGAGGAGCTGAACTTACTAAGCTCAGATCTCATCCCAGTGGAGAAGCCCACAAGGATACCACCTAGTGCAGGACTGGAATGACAACTTGAACAGGTGTTCAAAAAGATGCAACAGGGGACAGTTGAGGGATTTAAACATTCAGTCTTATCAGGAAAATACCAGCTATTAGCCAGTAAATGTATTTGAGAGCAAACTCTGAGATCACAGGCACACTAACATTGTCATGATTGACTATTCCAATACTTGTATTGAAAACCTGGGAATTGAGCCCCAGCCCTCAGGAAATGCCTTGCATTAACCAGAGTAGACAGGAGTCTGCCAGACTGCCAGTTGGGCCAAACTCTGAGCCGCCAGAGATGCCTTGCCCAACCAGGAGGAACAGGAACCTTTCAGCCTGCCAAGTATCAAGACTGGAAGTTCAATATCAACATCAGAAACCCCAGAATTGAACCCTGACCCTCTGAAGGCAAATCAAGTCACCCAGGATGGATGGGGACCCTCCAACTAATTGAGTCACAAACCCAAGTTGTTGAATTACTTTGAGGCCTGCCAGCTTCTTAAAGATGATTCTCCAAATGGTAAACCAGATTTCCGCCAACCTTGTGCCACCAAAGACCCAGACCTACAAAGAAGTTGTAGCTTGCCTAAAGGAGGTTAAAACAAGGCCTACTACTAGCCCTGCCAATGATCACCAGCTGCTGCCAGTCTCCAGTCCAGAATGGGTAATGCAATCAGCAGGCTCAGGTGATATGGTGAACAGAAGCAGTGGAAAAAAGCATCATCACTTCTGTTCACCAGAGCAAGCACAACCAGGATCCGCCACCCTTGAAACCCAAAGCCAAGATCCATGTCCTGCCAGCAAATTTTCCACAGGCCTGAAGTCCGCAAAAAGTGAAGAAGCAAAATCACATGGTATAAGAACCCTGTCAGTATGGGGATGACACTATCATCATTTTTGATAATAAAGTTTTATGAACCTTTGGTTCAAACAAATCCTGCCTTATCTAGTTTTAGTTATCTTTCATCACAACTCCAGCCAAGTAGACAATCAGGCAACCACCCCCTCTAGAGAGCAATCTGCCAACCCATCTGTGAAATCACTGGCTTTTTGAATTGACAATTCAGCCATCAATCTATTGGTTGGAATTTGGAAAGATATTCAGAATAAATTGATGTTTGGCTTGGACGCTGATGCACTGGCAAAATTCAGTGGCACTAAGGCCAAACTGCTCCAAGAATTAGGAATGATCTTTCCTGACCCAAAATTAACTGACTGGTCCGCCTAAATCCAATCCAAATCAAGTATTCACCTTTGATCAATCCAGCGGCATAACCCTAAAATATCCAAGAGCTTCATTGAAGCTGAAGACTTGGCTGATAATGCATTTTCAGGTGCTCATCCCAATTATCATAACCATAAAAGTGGTTAGTCTATGGTTTAAACCAGTTCTGCCTACATTGGCTGGGGTTGAACCCCAAAAACTCCTTGATATACTTTTCATGTGTTATTTTATTATACTCTGCAATGGAGTAGATCCCACCCATAGGGCATGGGATGGATGGACTGGTTTTCAGGAAGAAAGCCACAATAGCAGCTTGACATTACAGCTGGCATTACACTCGCCTTAGAATAAGGTCAGGAGCAGAAATGATGCAATAACAATAACTCCACAATGGAGCATTAGGAAATATGCTTTTTGGGATAACACTATTCATTAAAGCCCCAATACTTAGGCTGGTCCGGCCCTAGGATTCTTGGGTCAACTGCCCATGAGATAACAATCCTATAAAAGGATATTTTTCTAACAATAATAAAGATTCAACTCTTGCTCTCTTCAATTATACTCTTCCTTAAGGTTTATCTGCATTTTAGATAGTAAGGCTGTGTTTTGGTCTGCATAGATAAGAAAAAGGTATTTTGAAGTTAGTAACTGTGTATTGATGTCCTTAGACTTCAAACAAGGAACCAATACTTTATTCACTACAAGAAAACCAACCAAATCTCCTCTTACTAAATTTGAGATTTGGTGCTCACTAAAGGGGGTAAAAATCAATACATGTACTCCTCCTTCAAACAGCAAAATTTCCCAAGAGCCTATGGATACCACACCAGCCCCTGAGTCCATTTGCTGTACCTCCGGTTCCTTTTCCAATGTGGTTGCCCCAGTGGAATCTATGACTCCTTCTGTCAATGGTATTACCATTAGCAATCACGCTATGGTACTTTACCAAGCTCCATTAACTCTACACTGTGACAGAGTGACAAAGATCTATCAGTCCCTCCTATATGACTACCAAGACAGTCCAACTGGTAACATGGACTCAGCCTGTTTTCTGTTTTATTGAGCCCATAATCAAGGTGACCTCTTCCTGGAATAGAACGCCTCAGAGCAATCACTATGGCAACATTTATGAGCCAGAATCTGGACCTTACATACATCAAGGAGTACATTGCAAAATTCCTTTTTCCCAAAACTTGTACTTCCCAAATGGTTATCTCTTGGCAACAGATTTTATTGAAAGACCTTGCTATACATGCAGAAAATACATCAAATAATTACACCAAACTGCTCTGCCAATTAGAGATCTCTTTCCCTGAAGCTCGCGAGGCTATTATGACTAATCAATGTCATTTGGGTTGGACTCAGTCCAGACTGGAAACCCTGACTTAGAAATTGGATTAAAACCTCCCTGGAATCATTGAAACCAACCTTTAGGACCATGGCCTGACCACTGAATGGATTGAAGCAGTAAACCATCACTTTCACCAGTTTGAAGAGTCCACAGCTGCATCTTCCACTCCTGTAATTGGTCTAACTTCACACAAAATAAGGGAACTACAAGACAAAGTGGAAATGCTACAAACTGCTGTTAGCCACTTCACCACTTTGTTCATGTTTGATGGTCAACAAATCCACATTACCGCCCTTCAGACTGATGTGGATGATGTCATGAATTCTAACAACAAATTGTTTGGTCAAATTGCTGAGTTACAGAATCAAGTGAATTTACAACAACAACAGGTCAATTATTACCAGTCTGCTCTTTAAATAGCCCAAGAGGAAATTTGGAAATTTCATCAATACAAGGCTAATTGATCCAGATGGGAAAGCTTTATCATGAATCACATCCAAAGCCTGGAGGATAAGCCAAGCTATATGAACTATAACTCTCCTGAGATATTTCAAAGTGAACTAGGCTACAAATCCACTTCCGCCAGTACACCCATAGCAGGACAGTATACCTTCCCAAATATCATGATGGAAATGCCCTCCAACCCAAGTGCTAGCAGACAAGTTCCTCCTTGAAACACACATTGTAGTAATTTTGCTTTTCCAAACTTCTTTGCAAACACCACCTCTTCAGAGTGCTGTCAGTAGATTTAAAGTTGGTGTACTTACAAAGTTTGATTGCCAAGGGAATTTGCACACCTTTTTGAGACTATACAAGATGGCAAAAGTAGGAGCACCAGACACCAAAAAGGCATACCTAATTATTAATTTACTTGACCCTATGAGTAGAGATATAATAATGCCAAGTCTTCCTGATGGCAATATTACCTACTAAGATGCCAGAAGTACCATTCTGAGAGAATTTGGTAGTACTGTTTTCATGATAGAACACAAGGATCTCTTTTCTGATATTGAGTTTAAGACCAATGAGACACTTTCTGATTTTGCCAACCAATTTTATCACAAAGCCCAAGTCCTCCTAGGAGCCAGTGCAATGGTTTAAAACAATGCCAAGTTAGCAATGAAGAACACTGGAAAACCCTATCAGGAACTTTATTGGGCAATGAACCTCTTTCTGGGTCAATAGTTTACCATGGTGCAAATGCTGGACTATATCCACCGTTTAGAAGCAACCCACAATGCACCCAATAAAGAAAAGCCCAGATATAACTGCCCTTCCAACACTAGCGCACCGGCAGCAGAAGTACCAAGATACACCAAACTCAGGAGAGACAAATTCCTCTCATAGATTTCACTTGCTACTGCTTTCAAAATAAGGGACATTACACCACAAAATTCCCTAATGGACGGAAGGTACATGTGGTCTACGTCCCTGCCAAAGAGCAGGGAAAAGACCAAGCTCAGTAGAAGAGGAATATTATACTGAGCTTGGAATCAACATCCCTCTGATAAACTGGCTATACTAGTCTCCCTGCCAGTGCTCTGCAACAATGTTGAAATTGCCACACCGGCCAACCCTAGTCCACCATGCCTTGAGAAAACTGAAATGATCACTACTGAGTTATTTGTCAAGGATGAGCCCATTGATCCTCTTCACCAAGTTGTTTCAAATGATGTTTGTGCTGTCTTAACCTAAAGTCAAAAAGCGACCTTGGAAGAAGAGGAAGAGGCCATAGTGGCCCAGCCATACACACAACAGATTGTGGAGATGAATTCAGGTGAACCTCTATGATCTGAAGATATCACCCATTTGGAGAATGTCAGTACTGTGCTACCTTTCAAAAAAATGGCAAGCCACTACCCTGGTGTTATTGATTCTTTGATGCAGTTTGTGAAAGCATCAAATAGTCCTTTGATCCACTTAGTAAATGAAAATTCTACCTATTCTGATTGCACATATTGAATTATTTTGGTCAATAAAGTCAAGGTCCAAGCCATAATTGACAGCAGCGCTCTGGTCAATATAGTGTCCACTACTTTGGGTAAACAACTGAAAATAGCACCCAATGTAGTTTATTGTAAACAATATGGCAATGCAGGACTAGTACCCACTGTTTTCCAAGGAATGTATAGTGTGCTGCCACTACAATTTGGATCTCTTGCAGTCTCCTCTCCTGCAATTGTAATTCCCCACAAGGATTTTGAAATCCTCATAGGCACTCAATTCATGCAAAACTTTGGTGCCAAGATTGACTTTCAAGAAAATGTCTTGGAGATCTTAGGTCAGAAGTTACCCATATACTATACACTGGATGGTAAAATTCCTGAGACTAAAAGGTGCAACTATATAAATATTGCATATCAGGATGGCATCATACCAATGAAGTTTTACCAAAGTGGAAAGAAGATTTCTGTGCCGCCTACTCAGATTGAGGAAAACAAAGGAATTCCCTTGAGAGCCTACAAGACTTATGAGATAAACCTGGGTGACCAGCATATTTTTGAGACCAAATTAACTCTCAAAATTCCTGAAGGGCTATATGGCAAGATTAAACAGCCATAACAAAGATCTTGTCTGAAACCATCAATATGCCCGGGGATAGTCATCCCAGGTCACAAGAAAATCTAGGTGTTAGTAACTAACCTCGCTGCTAATACAGTTCATGTCAAAAAGGGACAGGTCATTGCATTTCTCCATCTTTTTCCCTCTGAAGAAATTACCAAATTTGAGAATTTTGGCAGTCTAGCTGACATGGGACTACCTGATACCAAACCACCAGTGTGCCCAGTTATTCCTTGTGAAACCCTTGTGGGATTATCTAATTTAGAACAAGACACTGTAATGAAGCTATTTGAGAGATATGAGTCTATCTTTGCCAAAGATAACTTTGACTTGGGCTGCGCAAGAAATTTTCAGCATCACATTGATACTGGAGACACACCACTCATACAGATGAGACCCATAAGAAGATCCAAAGCAGCTGATGAAGTGGTTATAGACAAAGTAACAAAACTCTTGAAAACAGGCATGTTAGTACCCAGCTGTAGCCCTTGGGCATCACCAATTCTTATTGTAAAGAAGAAAGACAGCTCCAACAGAGTGGTCATTGACTATAGGAGATTAAACCTTATTACCAAGAAGTATTAATATCCCCTGCCTCATATTGATGACGCATTAGACCAACTTGGTGGTGCAAAGTACTTTTCTGCAATGGATCTCATCAGTGGATACTGGCAGATTGATCTCCCTCCTGAAGACGAGGAGAAGTTTGCTATTATAACTTCACAAGGATTATATAAAACCATCAGAATGCCACAAGGACTATATAATGCACCAGCTACTTTCCATTAAGCAATGGATTCTATACTTAGCAATCTCAAGTTATCATGTGTGTTGGTTTATCTTGATGATATCAATGGCTTCTCAAAAACATTCAGCCAGCACCTTGAGCACTTGGAATCAGTATTCAAACGCCTTGCTGACACCAATATGAGAATAAAGCTTCATAAATGCCAGTTTTTTAAGGAGCAGTTGTATTATCTTGGATTTATAATAAATGCCAAAGGTCTAAGCCCTCAAAAGCCCAAGGTAGACGCCATGGTGAGGATGCCACTACTCAAGAGCATGAGAGATGTACAAGTCTTCCTTGGAATGGTTGGATACTACTGGCAATTTATTCCAAATTTCTCTAAGACTGCCAGACCGCTCTTTCACTTACTCAAGACTGATTCTAAGTTTGTCTGGGCAGAGGAGTGCCAGATAGATTTTGAAAAACTTTACCAAAGTCTGGATAATGCAATACTGGTGTAAGTGCTAGTAATTGTTTAAGAGTTTATTATCCAAGCAGATGCATCTCTTGCCGCAGTAGGAGCTGTTCTCTCACAACTTGATGAAAATGGTGATGTGCACCCAGTGGCCTATACTAGCAGAACCATGGATATTCATGAACACAATTATACTGTTACAGAAAAGGAGTGCCTTGCAGTTATTCATGCATGCAAAAAATTCTGCATTTATCTCCATGGCACACATTTCAAGGTCATAACATATCACTCCTCCTTGAAATGGTTACACAACCTCAAAGAACCCAAAGTCCGCCTTGCCAGATGGGCCCTGAAACTTCAAGCTTATGATTATGAGATTCATCATAGAGCCAGTGTGGTACATCAAAACGTTGATGGACTGTCACACTTACCAATGGTTAAAGCTGTGCTTCTAATGGCTAACCAACTTTTTGATAAGATGTGACTCAGATTTTAAGGACAAACCACCCAAAGTACAAAAACATCTTGAAATTCTCAGCCAAGACTGTATTACAGAAGATAGTAAATTGTTAAAAATTAAGAATGACAAGAAGCTTATCTTTCCAGAGCCCTCCAAAAGAACAGACCTTATTATTAAAGTGCATCAGGAAGTAGGACACTGGTCTGATGAAGACTCTGTTGAAGCTCAAGGAATCATACTTCTGGGAGTCAATGCAGTTCAACATACATAATATTCTTGGTGCTTGCATAGGCTGCCAACTCAACCAACTCCTCTATAAGAAGCTCTGATACAACTTGGTGAAGCCAAACTTTGCTTGGCACACCATCTCAATTGATATAGTGAGTCCTCTTCCAGCAAGCAGCCTTAATACCTGATACGTTATTGTTGCAATTGATCCCCTAACCAGATGGATGGAAACCAAAGCTCTCCAAGATCTTGGCGCATTGTCTACTGCCAAATTCATTTTGGAGCACATTATTCACTGGCATGGCTGTCCTCAATTTATCCTAACTGATAATGGGACAAACTTCACTTCTCACGTCACTCCAAGGCTTAATGAGCTCATGGCAATCAGAGGAGTATTATTGACACCCTATCATCCAGAAACTAACGGATTAGTGGAATGACTTAACAACACTTTGGTGCAAATAATCCAAAAGCTGGATACCCATAAAGCCTTGCAATGATCTTCTTTCTTGGGGGCAGCTTCTTTTGCCTACAACATCTCAAAGCACTCAAGTACAGGACATTCTCCTTTTAGCCTTCTGTACAGCCGCCAGCCCGCCTTGCCTCACATTCTGTATTCCCTTGTAGATGGTAGCAGCAAGGTGGATCCCACAATGTATATGACACAATTAGCTGATACCCTTGTAAAGCTGCAGGCTCTAGCGTATTTTAATACTGTTGCAAAGAAAATTGCAAGCAAAGACAGTGCGGATACCGTCAGACTGGCAAAAATTGAGTAAAGGTTGGCAACATTGTAGCATAGTGTGATACTCATAGGTTTGGAAGAACCCACAAGTTAAAAGCATTGTGGACTAGTACTTTTGAGATTTTTGAGAAGAAATCCACACAGGCTTTCACAATTAAGAATACAGACACAAAGGCAATAGTTAACAGAATAAATTCTAAATACTTGAGACCACTTTGCATGATTTAATTAAAATTCATAACTATCATATACTTATATATTTTTAAAATTTCTGTTTATTGTCAATAAGCATGGAATATCAGGAATATTGCCCAACAGTTGCACTACTGATCCAAAATGTCTGAAGGACTACCTTCTTCTGCCTCATTGCTCTTTTAACTCTTGTCAACTTCTTCCTTGCTTGTCAAGTTATGATTGCTGATATCCTTACTGTAAATTCAGAACCTAAACATAAAAATGCAGGATTGTCAAATCCTTGGTCCAAGTTTTAAATCACTTTTGCGGGCAACTCAGCTGAGTGAAAAATAAAATATTTAATAAAATAAAACATTTAATTTGACTTTTTTTGATTTATTTAAATTGGCAAATTTCAAATCTCTTGAGTAGATAACTCAACTAACAAAAGACAAAACTCAGCAAACAAATGCAAGATACATAAATCAGAAATGCGGGATTCTAATGTACAATTTGAGATTTCCTGTATTTCAAACAAATCATAGACATCATGGAAAACTTAAAAAATCTGAAATTGCGGGATTGTCAAATCCAAAAACCAAGTTTCAAATCATAATTGCAAGGAATTTGAAATAAATATAATTTATGGGTGTCTCAAAAAGGATGCTAAAGGATCTAGAGTGGATTTGTGCTAATTCTTTTAGGAATCATAGGCATTCCCAAAAATCACCCTATTCCATTTTAGGACGGCTAAAATTTAGATGCTTGATTACAGTAGAGTTTAAAAAATGCTAATAATAAAATAGAATTATATATTACAATCTGTTTTTACCATGTTGCCTTTCCTTGGTGTGTTGATAGTTCATTTGCTGTTGATAAGGTGTTTGCATTTAATTGGATGGTTTCATCTCCAGTTGCCTTGGCAATAGGAAATCAAGTTGCCTCCGCAACCACAGTTGGTCTTGGGAGGCGGCTTGATTTCCTATTACCAAGGCAACTGGAGGTGAAACCAACAATCAAATGCAAACACCTTATCATCAGAAAATGAACTATCAACACACCAAGGAAAAGGCAATATGGTAAAAACAGATTGTAATATATAATTCTATTTTATTATTAGCATTTTTTTAAAATCTACTGTAATCAAGTATCCTTAATAGCAGTACATGAATACATAGTGCAGTAAACTGATGGTTTATCTTTTCCTCTCCTTTCTTCCTTGAAATTTTTTAAAAGTTTTGTTGGCCCCTTGGGTACGCTGGGGGCCAAATTTTTTTTAAAAAATTTCTGCATCATCAGAAGAGTAGCTCATAAATCATTATATGGGTTTATGGTTGCTATGTTAGTGATTTAGAGTGAAGAATATTGTGTCAGGGATTCTTCCCCTGACTACATGAATTTTATTGACAATCTTGACCTGAAATCTTTCACTAAACAACACCACAACAATTTTCTTAAAGCCAGGTTGTTCTCAGAAAATGAGATTAACAAGGATTGAACCCAGAACCCTAAAGAAGGGTCCAGCGTTAATAAGGAATTAATGATTTGACTTAGTTTATCTATTTATGTTGATTGTATTTATTTGCCTTTTGCTCTGGCTTTCAAACCTTTTTTGAAAATGCTAATAATCTACTTAACAACGTCACTTACCGCTCACGCTCTGATTGGCTGCAGCTGTCTTCCTTGCCGCTCTGGAATCAATTGAGTCTATATTTGAGCCAAGCTCTGTACTTAGTTTCAAGTGATTATATAAACACATCCCGCTTAATTATGTACAGCCTGATGGCTTATACTTGGATCCGCTGGTTTAACCTTTCAACAATCTATATTATTAAGTTTCATTTGTATCATCATTTGAGAAAAGGTATTAATTTGATTTCCCATCCATGAAAATCCCTCTCATTCTCAAATATGTCACTTAAATGTCCCAGCCTTCATTGTGAGGGTATTTAAGTGAGTTATTCTTATAATTTCTCTTTGTTCCAACAATAGATATTTTACCCTACATCTGCTACTCCTTCACCTTCTGATAACATATTTTTAAGCCATGAGAGGAATTCTATTCCTATCCTGGTTTCTAGCTTACTTCTTGCCAGTGGTATCAACCTTGGAAAACCCAACATCTACAACTGACTGGTACAACTCTTCTCCGGATGACGCCCATCAAAAGGAATCCCTTGCCCACTGATTGTTCAAATACCCTTCCAGCCACTGGGGACGTAAATTTCACTATGGTTGTTCATTTACTCCACCTCCTACCAAACCTGCTCTGGTTAGACCCTATGACTCCTTCTACCTCCTTTTGTACGTGGTGGATTACTATCTACTTGGTTGATTCAGTGCTATGTTCAGAAGATTCACTTACCTGGGACACCTAGGACACCTTGCAATTGTCACAGTTCCTATTGGCTCGGTAATAGCAGGATTGAATTTAGGGGCTTTGGCCCACCAGTTAGGGAACTTATTCCCTGCCAAGTGGGTCCCTGACATGTTGCATCATTTCCAGTTTAGACAATTTTACATATCATTTAATTTCATGTCTAAACAGGGTTGTTGAGATTGTATTTTCCATTTGATTTTATCCAGAGTAGAGCTTCTTGATTTGGGTTGATTTGTCCTAGTTTCTTACTTTACATTCAATTTGGATTCCAGTTCCTGCAATTGATATCTGAGTTTACTAGTGGCATTTAAAAGTGATTTGAAATTTGGTTCTTGGATTTGACAATCCCGCAATTTCAAAAAACATAGTAAACTTAATGAAAATGGTTGATGGATTTGAACGCTTCAAATATCATTCCAGTTAATTCATTTTGTCCATTGGAAATATGAAGTTCAACTTGAACTTTGCAAAGTGTCTATGAGTTCCCACATTTTTAAAAATTCAAATAAAAATACAAAGAATTCAATTTAATTAAAAAATGCTATCCCGCAAAATTGATTCAAAATTTGGACCAAGGATATGACAATCCCGCATTTTTACGTTTAGGTTCTGAATTTACAGTAGTCACAGTTTGAGGAATACATCTAGAAGGAGCCTCTACAGAAATTCTTTTGCCACAACGGGCATAATGCTGACTAGAACTGTGGGTCAAACACTTGCTTATAGCTACAGGTTGTGTCTGGCGTGGAACATATTCTTTGTCTTCTTTGATCATATCTGCAGGAGCATCCCCTCTACACTGATGTGAACCAATGGCCAAACTGGTGTCAAGCTCACATAAAATTGTTGCCATTACCAAGATACAGCAAGCCCACTTAAACTGCTTGTAATGATCTAAGGTGCTCTAACACATGATGGGAAGTTCAATCCAAAAACAAGTATCCAAAAGACAACCCAATCCAGAGATAGGGGTATAGCACACAGCCAGAATAAGGCAATCCACCAGAAAATCCTCCATGTTGTCATACATTGGGGGGAATTCTACTTTTGCTATGAAAAGCTGAAAGCAAGCCTCATCAGTACAGTGATTCATGTAAGAAAGAGTAAAGTAAGGAACACTATCCTCAGGAAACAGTACATGAGCTCCCAGTAATGCCATTTGGGTCACCACAACACCATAATCACCAAGGTGAAGATTTGAAATTACATGGCCAAACGTCACACTGACCTAACATTATTAATTATCCTGATAACTTACCTGCAAAGTACGCTCAAAATCAGGGATGGTGAAAACTTCCATGCTCTAGCTCATAATCACCAGCTTGAAGAATTGAAAGACAACAAGCTTTTCTGGGATGTCAGTCATAAAATTGGCCAAGACCATTGAAGCATCTAACTCACTAACTGCCTAGTTGGATAGACAAGCATAGTCATAACTGTGGCAATAAGTAGAAAATTTTCTTAACCAAGTTGATAAATTGCTCTTTTGATGTACTTTCAAAACTTGAAATAATAAATCCTGCAGGATACCTGACATGTTTCAAGAAAACTGCACCAGTACAGCCAATTTCTCAAAATTAGACTGGCGCCGCAAATCAACACCAGAAGCCAAAATATCAGATGAGACCTCAAAGAAAGACCTACTGGAGTTCTCTGGTTTGTGAATCACATTCATGTGTTCACCTAGTTTGAGACCCAGACCCTCTAGATAAGACCAAACTGCTGCGGTGTCAATATCTATGGACTCCACTGTACCAACTGATGCAGCATCAAACGTAGGGGTAACAGATATCTTAGACATGGTTTGCTCTTGCTCACCAAAATATTGAGTAAATCATTTTTTGACAATTAGAGGACTTCTGTGTCAAGTATCTCCTTAGCTGAACATCATCCAAGGTCTTCATGTACTCTTTTTCAAGTGCTCTGGCATCTGAAGTGTCACTTTTGGTATTTTTGATAACACTGCAGTTGTCTGCTATTTTTCTTCTTTCTGTATTGCCAAGTCAAGTGGGGGGAAATGTGAAATCCCTGGCTTTTTGACTTAACAATTCAGCCATCAGTCTAGTGATTGGAATTTGGAAAGATATTCAGAATAAATTGATGTTTGGCTTGGACGCTGATGCGCCAGCCAATTTTGGTGGCACTAAGGCTGAACTGCTCCAAGAATTAGGAATGATCTTTCCTGACCCAAAATTAACTGACTGGTCTGCCTAAATCAAATCCAAATCAAGTATCCACCTTTGATCAATCCAGCAGTGCGGCAGCACAACCCTAAAATATCCAAGAGCTTCATCAGAGCTGAAAAATTGGCTGATAATGCATTTTCAGGTGCTCATCCCAATTATCATAACCACAATAGTGGTTAGTCTATGGTTTAACCCAGTTCTGCCTACATTGGCTGGGGTTGAACCCCAAAAACTCCTTGATATATTTTTCATGTGTTATTTTATTATACTCTGCAATGGAGCATTGGGCAAGATGCTTTTTGGGATAACACTATTCAGTAAAACTCCAATACTTAGGCCAGTTCAGCCCTAGGATTCTTGGGTCAACTGCCCATGAGATAACAATCCTACAAAAGGATATTTTTCTAACAATAATAAAGATTCATCTCTTGCTTTCTTCAATTATACTCTTCCTTAAGGTTTATCTGCGTTTTAGATAGTATGACTGTGTTTTAGTCTTCCTAGATAAGAAAAAGGTATTTTGAAGCTAGTAACTGTGTATTTATGTCCTTAGTCTTCAAACAAGGAACTGTTACTTTATTCCCTACAAGCAAACTGACCAAATCTCCTTTTACTAAAGTTGAGACCATCTCCAGCACTATACTGCCTCCTGGATCCCCCTTTAGACCTATGCATTTTACCAAATACCCGCCCAACCCCACCTACTTGGAGTTTAACTTGGAGAATATACTCATTGTCAACCCCTTGGCAAGGACTAGAGAGACCAAAATTGTGGGACACAAAGGAAAGTGATATGAGAGGATGCTGTTGTAACTGTGCTGTTTTAGCAAATTTATAAGGGGAAACTGTTTATAAAATAGATAATATCCTTTATTGAATGATAATGATTACATAGTTAGTGTGATTTATGGATAACAGGAACATGATTGTGTTGATCACACAGTGGGATGGTGAAGGGGGTGGCTTGATCCTGGTAATGAGAAAGCGCCAAACCAAGGTATCCATTGTAAGGGATCATCATTTGTTCATGTTGGTGAATTTGGAAATTTGAGTTGACTTCTTAGTCTGGCTTTGAGTGACTGGATAATCTGATTGTGGGTCACAAACCTGCTTACTTAGAACCTTGCTGGCAGTTTGAGCCTGCTGTTTTGACACTGCCAAGATTGTTCAAAGACAAGTAAAATTATCTGCCTGCTTAATTTGCCATGGCCATAGTTTTCCTGGGTGTGGCTCAGCCAAAGCGCCACCACCTGGGAAAACCTGGCCCAAAGCCCCTTCTTCTTGCAGTAATTGTAGATTTAAATCTAACAATCAATTGCAAGTGGGTGGTGGAATGGGAAATTGGGCCTGAGTGGGGTGCGGATGCCCCACGTCAAAATTTCCCTTCCTTGACCTGCTGGTCAACAAATCCTGGCCTCAAAGGAGGCCAAGTAACAACTTACAAAACCACCATTGATGGTATCTGTAAGCTGTCCAAATGTTGTATTCAAGGAGGCTCCCTCATCAAGTTGTACCCAAATGCCTTAAGTAACAATTGTCTCACCAAACTACCTTAGTAGTTTGGTATTTTACTCTCATTAAATATCTTGCCTCAATGATTCACTTATTTCAATATTTTCTAATCATATTTGTAATAACCAGACTTTCAGCTTCTTCTTTATTCACCTCTGCAATTTCCTGATAATCTTCCACCTCCTGCTGAAATGATTCCTGAAACCCGCAAAATTGAATGTGAGCCTATCTATGCTACTGATTTCTTGATGTTGAGCCAAATTTAGGTCCTCTTGATGTACCTGTGCATAATCTTATGCTTCAACTTTCCTTATTCAGTCTTCAATAGTTACTATTTCTGAGTAAACATACATCATCTCCTCATCATTGGTAATTTCATCCTCATTTGGGTATACATTCTTTATTTGATCAATTATGATAAGCTCTCACTCTACTTCACCCTGACATACTTTGTCTCCATGACTCCACCCTTAACCCCACAACCTGAACGCCCAATGGAACCTTCCACCACTGCCGAGACCACACCCACTCAACTGTTTGGAGTACTCTACATTACTTTGACAGGATTGGTGGACTCTATAGTGCCCAACTTCAGGCCCTGGTCTTTACTTAGGCAATTCATATACTATATTATCAATTTAGCACTCATCCTATGGTGGGCATTACCCACTGGCCCAGCGGTATCCTGCCCTGAGTCACCTAATGCCTCTTCCTATGCCTGGCTTTCTGAAAAACGTGGGGATAAAGGCCTTTCAATTCTACAAGGGCAGGTGGTTGAGTTTCCTCATTCCAATAACTTTTTAAACACTGTAGTGGACATGGTGAGCTCTATGTCATCATAAGTTAGGCTGCAAACCAGATTTTCACCCACAGAAAGCAGGCCATTGGCTTTTCCAAAGAAGATCATCCAGGAGATGCAACAGTTGAGAGGGGTTTTCACCTGCTAGGTAGGCAGAGGAGGAATTGTTAGTCAGGAGCTCAGGAGAGGTAGACCATATAAGAAACAAGGTGAGAGGGCAACAGCACCCATATCAACAGCAACCATATCAACAATTTGTTGACATGGTTACTGTTGACTCAAAAATTGAAAACTACTATGTTTCTTGCTAGTTGCGCTAGCTTAATTATCATTTTTTAAAGCGCTCAGGGGTTCAAACCCAGAAAATACAACACAATTTTGGCCATTTTGACACATAAAATATTAAGCTTAATATAAAAACTCAATTTAACCCAATTTTCTCTTTATGTTTACTAGTAAAAAAAATATTTTTTTATAAAGTCATTTTTCACAATCTAAAAGTGTAAATGTTGACACTTTTTAAGCCTAACTTATTTTTAATAACAAGACTAAAAAATCTACAATAAAAAATTACTTATGCACTTGAAAATATTTTTTATTAAATTAATATATTGAAAAAGTTATTTCACATATAGCTGATTGTTGAAATGTTCATCTTATAAATTTATCTGTGGCACTTATTCTGTCTTTAATATATTAAATGTATTGGTGGCCAACAGCAATCTCATAATTTAAGTGTGTGTTACTATGCAATTTACTATAGAATTTTACATTGATAAAAATGTCAACAATCAGGAATGTTGTCTATTTGCTTGTGATCAATCACCAAGGTGGATTTAAGAAAATGTAAGTGGTCCAATCAAGCCTAAATTACTATGCCACTGCCTATCAATGATATTGTCTGTGAGGAAGTTGACACTTTAATTTTTTATACCTGGAGATAACTTCTTAACTATTTTCAATATACATCATGATATGTTATAATATTCTCACCCCCTAAATATGACTTTTAATTTTTTTAAATAAAGAGCTTTTTATTTTTTACTTATATTATATGTTTTATTCTTTATTTTATTATGTTGTGTTTGGCTCCTGGGGACAACATCAAGAAGGACACAACAGGAAATCTTTATAACAAAAAGTTTGAGGTTTGAAGCTAGCCTTGGGTTAGCCTTCAGGGCAAAATTAAGGGCACATACCTTAATTTCCTGGGATACAATATGAGGAATTCCGTCTGGCAAAAAGGAAAGGAATTTTTTTAAAAATATTAAAGCCAACACAAATGTGGATAAACTTGTCTTTATTAGGAGAAACAATTCTACTTAAATAATAGACAAGGGTTGATGACCACTCATTAGGTAGACAGAGTGGTTGAGGGGTCACATTAGGATGAGGTCATACCAGGATCAGACAAGGGCAGGTATGGAATTCCAGAATGTGTAGATATTGGAACAGACCCATTTATGGAGGGTAAGGAATTCCCAAAATTGAAAGCAAAACAAGCCAAATCTTTGCACATATCACTATTTGAAGGCAATATCAAAATAGCATTAATGGCGCAATTTACAACATATTATATGAACAAAATAACATCAAAAACAGTTAATATTTTCTAGTTTGCTTAACTTTAATTAAACATATTATGAAAAAACATAGTAAATTTTAAAAGAAAGTCAACAAAGCCAATTTTGTCATTGTTAATGTCTACAATTTTCCTAATTGACAGCAGGAATTCAGCATACTTTAGTTAATTGTCTCTCATAAAGTCAACACTTTTCACTTCTTACATATAAGCCTTTATGTTTTACATTTTTAAAATAAGTGAAATTTTTATTATGGTGTATTTTTGATATTTTTCTTTCATATTTTCAATTTTTTGAAATAAAATTTATCTCTAAAATTAAGCCTTTTGCATATGTCTTTTAACTTACAACTTGCTGATTAAGAATTTAATAAAATAAATATTTTTGCCCAGGTTAAATAGTTTTAAATTTCAATAAAATCACTATAAGTTTAAAGTTTAATTATGATGATCCTTATAGTTGTTTTGGTTTATTTTGTAAATGAATTGCTTTCATTTAGAACTTGTTATTATACTTTTTAGAAAAATAATACTTCCAAACAGTCAAAGGGCGCCAAGCATCCCTCCAACCCCACCAAAGCCATCAAAAAGAAGGCAGTTCCCAAAACACTCCCCTTAAGCCTGCCCCAGCAGAGACCAGCTCACTCCACTGGAGGTGAGGAGTCTGATGTGAAACTTACTCACCACAGTTTTTATAAATTGGCATCAGACAAGGATCCCACCAAGAAGCAGCGCCAGGCCCAAAAGACCCCACCTAAGTATAAGTCTCCCACACATGAGGAGCACCACAACAAGTCCCCTTTTTCTTCTCTCTCCCAAACTCTCCTCCTTCTAGCTCATCTGAGGATGACTCAAAGCCCCGCCCTGATTACTTTCCTGACTTCTGTCATGCTCCTGCTGGCTCTTGGGAACCTCTTGTGATCTACAATATATTTAATGATGATGGCAGGCTCAAGGTTCCTTTCTCTCTTCCAAATTACTTCCCCATAATGTGTGAAGGGTGGACCAGCCATGGTGGCCAATAGGTACATTTAATCCTGCAACAATGCCAACTGGGGCTTCAAGAACTAGCATTACACCTACAAGGACCACTTGTGATCAGTGCAGCTCAACACTGAGCACTGGGAAAAGGTCCAAACTATCAAGGGCAAACATACTTGCATAATTCCTAATACCACCATCTATTGCCTCCTGAAGTGGTATCTGGTGCAGGTCATGCCCACCTCCAAGGACCTTACCCCCAACCAGCTGGCAGTGCTTTCCTGTAAGCGCCTCTCCCCCGCCAATCTAAAGAAGGTACCAACCCACAGCCAGATGGTGAAGTTTGTTAGCAATAGGCACCAAACCCTCAACCCCCTGGCCAAGAGCGCCACTATCATCAAAGACCTGGTCCTCACTGATGCCCTAAAAAAACTGAGGATGAAGAGATGTTCATTCTCCATGACAATGAGCAGGAAGGGAAGGATAAGATAGTTTCCTATGCCACAACCCAAAAACCAAAGCAGCTCAACACTGCTATCACCTGGCTATGTGACAGCACTTTTGCAACCTGCCTGTGATGGTTCACGTGTGAGAGTTTTGCAGGCAAGGGTTTATTTGGCTTCAAATAAAGACGCTATGCTGAAGATTGATAGTGTGTTGTTGTTTCATTGCAGGTAGAGGCCTAGTAGGGAATAATGGATACTAGGGAAGGTAAGGCCTGGCTAGTAGGTGGAAAAGACTACTAGAGGTAAAGTTGTCCCCACCCAGTAGGAGATATTGGCTGCTGTGGGCTAGAGGTCCTCACCCAGCAGGAAACTGTGGATGCTAGGGGTGAGGAATGAGATTGCTCAGCAGGGAACTTTAGCTGCTTGGGGTGGGGAGTGGTCCAGACTGGTGGGTAGATGTGTTCTATACAAGCTAGACATTGTTTATACCCTGGCAGGTAATACAGGCTGCCAGGGTAGGAAAGTATGCCAGCGTGGTAGGCAATGTGGCTACCAGGGCTGTAAGGGAGGGGATGGGCTGTGAGAGCTCTACATTCCCTGATATGCTTACAAGAGGTCTGTGAGCAAGCACTCTACCTAACAGACTGGCAGGGTGTCCTTGTTTATGTCCCTATGGAAGCTTTGGGGAGATCCCAAAGTGAGCATTGGAGGGCATAGATATGCTTAGGGGTGTCACCAAGGCGGTTGCTTGGGGAAGCAGCTGCAGAGCTTGGTGTAATCAGGCCTCTGGGAAGTACAGCTGATTAATTTGTGACTGAAAGCTCAGGCTTAATCACCTAGGTGAGTAAAGATAACCACATAGACTTGAATAATCTATGGTTAGATGGCCTAAGTAGATTACCACTTTCAAGGGCCCAGTTAAATGCCAGTTTAATGTAGACTCATTCCTGGGTCTACAGGTTCTGGTAACAGGGACTGAGATAAAGAACTAAGGTGGTTCATAGTATGGGATCAGCAGTAAAGACTAGTAAGAAGGACTGTATGATCACAGTGAAGACTATTTGAGGGACTGTTGGTTCATGTTAAAGTTTGGAACCAAGATGATTTATTGTGCAGTTGGAACCAGGGTGGTTCATAGTGAGGATAAGCTGTAGGTCTGATGGATGAAATGAGCTGTTGGAAGACTGGAATAGGAAATTTTTGTGGATGAAATGGACTGATTGCTGGCTAGGCTGAAGAGCTAAAAGATGTGGTTGATGAACTGGCAGAAGGACCAGAAGATTATAGTGTAGGACTGGCTATGGAGCTAAAAAATGACTTAGAAGGACTAGCCAGACTGGATACAGAAGCTAGAATACTGATTTTGATTTCTTAAAGAGAGAAATTATTAAGAAAAGAAGAGTTGAAGAAATGATTTAATACTGCCTAGATATGTTATAAAAGATTCAATATATCATATAAATAGAAAGAAAGAGGAAAAAGAATAGCTTACAGTGGTTAAACTGTATTTTATTTAGACTTGATTGAGTGTAAGAAAGCTGGAAAAAGGCCAGAAACAGAAAAGAGAAACTGGGAAGGAAAATAAGCAAATTTTGCTGAGAACAACTAGGAGAGGCAAAAGGCAAGCAGCAGGCAAGTTTGAAACTGGGAAATACTGAAGAAAATGAGGAAACTTGGATAAACATTGAAGAATTGAGGGTTTGAAAACCCCCTACGTAAAACATAGGCAAAAGTGCTCAAGATTTGCTAGAGAAATGTGACAGGAATTACTGCAAAACCGTTCAAAACACAGATCAGTTGTTTATCCAGAGCAAGACAGCTTTGGGTTCAAATCATAGTAAAGAGCAAGTAATTTGGGTGAACTGTTTGGTAAAACTTTTGAATCAAGGAATTTGATTGGCTGCAAGTTAAAATTTATCTAATCAGTGTTTCAAGGGCTTTAACTGAAGAGTTAAAGCCTAAAAAATGAGGTGTAAAAGCAGAAAATCCAGCGATTTTATTGACTGAAGTAAGTAAAAGGTTTAATATATCATAGAGAGATAAAAACTAGATAGTTTAATCTTCAGAAAACCAAAATTCTGAGAGAGATTTTTGGACTGAAACAAGGAACTATAAAAGGGGAAGCTATCTGAGGCTTTTCAGGGACTGGATCAAGTGGATTACAAAGGCCATAAGGACTACAGAAGAAGCTGAAGATCAAGATAAAGGTGCAGAAGACCAATACTAAGGAGCTGGAGCTAGGAATAAGAAATTGGAGCTGGAGCAAAGTGCAGGAGTCCAAGACAAAGAAGCAGGAGTCCAAGACCAAGTACAAGGAGTCCAAGAGATTGGTGGAGGACTCTGAGTATTGACAAACCCATATTGTATCCCACACCCAGGCAAATATATCAGAAGGTTTCTAAGGGGATCTTCCTTCTTAAAGTGAATAAAAGCCCATTTCAACCCCTGCTCAAATTTCCAAGTATTAAAAATAAAACATGAGTGAGTTACAAAATATCTTTTACCCTAGCCAAGGGGAAGAAGATGCCTATTGTTAGAGTTTTATAAGGTTTGCCACTAGTAAGACCTCCCAGGAAAAGTGGGAGAGGTTAACTAGACACCTTGAGATGTCAGATAAGGGAAGTGAATTTATTTGGAATGAGCTTACTAGGTTGTTGAAAGATTGGTTCAGGCCCACAGAGAGACTAGCACCAGCTGAGGTACAAGTACATAGTGGGTTTGCCCACCTATTTATAGGAAAAGTGTTGGAGGAGTTTGCAATAATGTAGGTCAATTATAAGAAACTTCAAGCAAACCACCTACTGCTACTAGGGAATAACAACTCCATTCAGTTGGTCCCTGGCTATGACCCAGGACACACATTGGAGACTGGTGAACAGGAACCCCATACTGTTCTTGGAACTATCAGAGCGCCTGCATGAATGGGAAGATGAAGACATTGTCTAGACTGGAGGTGTGGTATAAACACCTAAATACAAAGTTTGGGACAACCCCCAAGTTAAATAAGTTCTTTCAGAAGCTGCAGGAGGAGCAGGCAAGAACTGTCTCCAAGTTCCAGGACCTTGCTAACTGGGTGGCTCTCAAAAAGAGAAAGCCCAAGGAGCAAGACTACCAGGAGGACGTTCAAAAGGGGGTGAAGAAAAAATACAAGATGGTGGAGATCAAAAAATATCTTGAAGATGTTGCAACTGCTCTTGCTGGTGGCTTTAATTAGCCCAGTAAACTTTGTTTTGCTTTTCCTGGATCCTTTTTACTTTTTACTTTTACATTTGTTTATTTTTTGGATTTTATTAATCTTTTTAGGTATAAATGGTACATTTCTAATGCAGTTTCAATGTGGTTTTTAGGAAATATCTTATATTTTGTTAATTTATCTTTAAAGTATGAGAGGTTTCAGCTGTGCTTATATAAAGTATAATAAATCAAATGTAGAATTATTATATATTTTTATAACTTATGAAATTGTGTTTATCTTTATTTTTAGTTCATTGGAATTTTAATTTTTATGTGAATAAAAAAATATTTTTATAATAAAGAGTGTAATTTACATAGTAAATTGAAAAATAATTGCTTATATTGCCTTATTTTTTATTACTTATGGTATTTTTATTGCGTTTTTGAACTCTCTGGGGTTATTATAGTATAATAATGTATTTTAAAATATTATTTTAATATTAAAGACGTTCAGGGCAAAGTGTGCCATTATTTAAAAAAGTGTCAACATCCTGAAGACAACATTATACAAAACTGGGTTGTCACTTTACTATAGTGTCAACATGGTCACTGTCAACATGGGCGCTGTTGCTGGTGAGAGCCAGAGTAAGGATCACAAACTTCACAAGCAGGAGTAACATATTTGACTTTTTGTGAAAATTTAGAGAGCTCCCTATGATGATCTACATGTGAGAAGATTTGCAGGTGGGGCTAATGGTGTCCAAAGAAGGAACAGTCACTTAAAACAGGTAAATATTGGTTGTTTATTGATATATCTAGAAGGAAAAAAACAGGGGCAGTAATGTTAGAAGAGAAATGGTGCTAGATATGGGTTTCAGTGTGTGCTGTAAGGTGGTGGGTAAGTTGTGACAACTGAGAAAAGAAAGCAAACTGGTGGTCAACTTTACCTAAGATGGGGGTAAAGTTTCTCCCCATGATTGTCAAGTAGCTTTAAGGAGGTCTTGAAGTTACTAGGCAAGATTGAATATGCCCAGAACCATCATTGAGGTGGCTGTCTAGAGAAATAGCTGCAGAACTAGGTGATTTGAAGGTTTCTGGTAAGTGGAGTTGATTACTTTGTAACTGAAAGCTCAAAATAACCACTTGAGTGAATAAAAACAGTGGCAAGACAAAAGTGGTGTTTGTTGCTGATGACCTAAAGTGTAGGTAACTGATGAGGGTCAAGTCTAAGTTGATTCACTTGTGGAGACTTATTGCCTGAGTCTGAGGTGTTGGCTGATAAAAATAAAATGGTAGAGAAGCTCAGATGGAAGGCATTTATAAGGGTTCAGAAGTGGCTTGATAGTTATATGGAATGCTATACAGATAGAAGAAGTTTAGAACAATTTGGGAACAGAGCACAGTTGTCCAGAGAAATGAGCTAACATTTTGCCAAATTGATTTGCTGAGGTAGCAGAAGGTGAAATTTTTTGCCTTGGTTTTATTTCAGTAGTAAAATTAAGGAGTAATGTTAAAGAAATTGAAGGTGAGAATTTTTATTGTTATGTTTTAGGGCAGATAAATATATTTTGCTATTAGAGCCAGATACAAAGCTGTTTTGGTAGGACATTTTCCCTAGACTTTACTATAAGAGTAAATATATCAGAAAAACGTTGAAGAGGATCAAGAAGAACAATTTGAATATTGTTCTACTATTTAAATTGGTTAAGGTTGAATGCAGGAAGGACTGGTGCTGAAATAGTGAACCAGTTAACACTTTGTTGGATTGCAGTAAGACCTCTGAAATAATCCAGTTTTGCGCACTGCAACCATTGGTTAAGTCTTGGCATGTTTCCTGGTGAATATAATTATTTGGAAGCCAAAAGCTTAAAGTATAAGCAAGAAAACAGTGAATTAGTACTTTAAGCTTTTAAGAAAGTAAGTGTACAGGCTTATTCTATTATAGGAAAAGAGTGAGCGTTAATAGTTTAAGATTTCTAAGAAAGCCATTCTGAAGGTAGAAAGGTTGGAAACAAGGACACTATAAGAAGGAGGCTAGCTGTAAAGTTGATAGTTTCTTTCAGAAGTCTTATGGTTGAGAGAAGGATTGTTGTTGAGTTCTTGATCTGCAGCTTGATGATTACTTGTCTGGTTGGTTTCTAGTAACCAGATGTCTTCTAAAGCGTTAAGAAGTCCTTTCTGAAGGAGCAGATGCTCAAAATAACTCCAAAACAGTGAAAAATTGGGAGGTTTCTAAGGGGTCTTCCTTCTATCAATAAAGACTATCTTGACCTCTATTCTTTCTTTTTGTGACATAGAACTTCCCTTGTGATAATGATTGTGGAGCTGGTTAAGAGGATCAGAAAAGGCAGAGATTTAGTCTACTCACTCATAGAAAATGCCTGGCTGGGAAATAAGTAATGTGGTGCCCATAAACTTGAGATACAGGATATTTTTTACTTCATATTATCATGCAAAACGGCCCTGTGATGAAAGAGCTGCTTTGGTAGCACATGAATTGCTGTGAAATATGTTTCCCCCTAGTTATTGATTGTCTATGAAGATTGGGGCATGGTGAGTCCCTTTTGGAATGTTTAGATAATTCACTTTTGTTCTTTTCATAGAACAAGTATCTCTGAGGATGATAACCCCAACCCAGATGTCCTGGACTTTGACCCAAGACACATATTGGTGACCTCCTAACAGCAGGAGTGCACACTCTCAGATAGACACAATAATTTTTATTATTAAAAACCAGAGAACCAGGGAAACCACAGCAAAATTGGAGTCTTAGGAGGCTTAGCAGGGTTTGTTAGCCTTGGAACAGGCCAGAGCAGTCTTTCATGTTGCTATATACACTTTTAAAGGCAATTAGGAGCAAAAGCACTGAAATTTTGAAATAAAAGTAAGTTTTTATATAGAAAGATAGCTTAAATTCAATTTCAAACTCCCAAGCAAAAGTGGGTAAATAATAAGGCTTTGACTCTAACGTTAAGCCTAGAAGAGCTAGAGAAACCAGCATAGTCAGGGATAGATAAAGGAGGTAAGAGGAACCAGAATTTTTACTAAAATTTTTAGATAGAAGGACTCCAGGGTATAGAATCCAAAAATCCAAGAAATTTAAAGTAAACCTTTTATTTTTTGAATATAGACAAGCAGTGTCAGGATACCAGGAGTACCGTGGAGCTCCAGCAGGTGAGGGAAGAGTCAAAGCAGGTGCTGGCATGGCCCACCAGATTATGGGACAAACTTTACCAGGTTATCAGGATTGACAATTCATTACCCCGGGAAACCCGGGCCCAAGGATGGGATTCAAACCCTGAACCTACATTCCTGCGGGCTGCTGGGCCCATGGACCAAGGGCCCTCTCACCCGCATTTTTTGGGATCAAGCGCCTGCAACCTGAGGCTCCTGCTAAGTCCCAAAGCCATAATACCTGCACCAGCTCAACCATGATGGCACCCAAAGATGAGCCTCTCAAATTGCTTAATGGAAGCAGAGATGGCGCCTCCGTGAATTTCATGAGTTTGAAGTCCTCTCAAGTAACCAATTGAACCCTACTGCCAAAGATAAACCCGGGCTTTGGGCCCAACCCCGTGACCACAGCAAAGAATCAAGAAAATTGAGTGACTAAATTGGACATTCTGATCAATGAGAGAACACCCAGCCAAGGTGCCATTTTGCTGCTCCCACACCTGGGCCCTCTGGCTGCCCGCCTGCACTTTTCCCAATATTTTGATAAAGCCCTGGTGGAAAATACTAAGTTTGGAGGCGGAATGCTATATATGCCTATAGATTCTGCGCTTGAACCTTATTGCCATTTTTAAATAAAGGTTATGTTACTTTGGCTCTTACAGCTATTTCCATATTTTGTATTTTCTGTCTATCAATTCAGTTTAAGATCTCCTGGCCCTCCTGCCCCACTGCCTGCAGTTTTCTGTCCATCTGGTGCACCCTTTGAGCCCGTTCACTTCACTGATTATCCCTTGAAGCCTGAATATAAGGATTATAACCAGAGAAAATCCTTGAACTTGACCTACTAGCCCGCGTCCAATCCGCTATTAGATACAACCGCCAAGGCCTGTGGATATTCTCCACCCCAAAACTATTTAGAGGAAAATTCAATTATCTCCCGGCCTACAATATCTATATGGAACTGCTGTAACACCAAAACCAGTGCCAGCCTCTTCAACCAACCTTCCAACCAACCATACCAACAAGCTTTTCAGAATAGTGTACATCATCCTCACAGGGGTGGTGGACACCATTATACCAGCTGCTGACCTGTGGTCTTTGGTGGGGAAGTCTGCTTCCTACCTTCTAAAGTTAGCTCTTCTCTTCTGGTGGGCCCTGCCCGCAAAAATCCTGGCCCAAGTTATCCCAGGAAACAGCAGGCCAGCCGCCCAAGACTGGATCCCTGACACAGGTAGTAAAGGGCCTTCCCAGCCACAGCCCAGGGTCAGCCGCTGGCAAGGCAGAATCAATCAACCCTGTGAGCGCTAGATACAGCACTCCCAGGAATTGACTACTCTGGCCAGTGGCATCAGAAGTGGGTGGGGTTGAGATGGTTGGTTTGGGTGTTGGGGGTTGTTCCATGGGGACCAAATAGGCAGCAAAATTATTGTATTTCCTGTTGAAGATCAAAGGGTAAATGGTGATTTATTTGCCATCACAGAAAATTTGGTAGGGTTCCTTGGGGGTATTTGGGCGGGTGTACCACTACAAGTCTTCCTAGGTCCAGGGTTTGTGATAAGGGTTTGGGGGATACTCAGTGAAGTGCACAGGGCCAAATGGAACGTTGGGTGGGAAGTAGTAGTCAAAGGCTTTGGCTTTGTCAACTAGAGTCTGGCTATCTATCCCTGTGGATGGGTACTGACGTGTTGGTGTTTTTGGATGGAAGAGTATCAAAAATAGGTATGAAAACAGATTGGTGAATCAAAGGTTCATAACAACTTTATTTGGTAAGGATGACAATACAAAAATTTTCAGGTGCTTCTGGTTTATTTACTTACTCACATGCAAGTGCCTCTGGGCATTCTTCTGGTGTTATCTGTGTGACAAGGCTTGCCATCTCAGGTTCTGCTGTTTGGTTGGCTGCTTCAAGGTCATTTTTAGGGTTTTCAGGAACAGTTGTTTGGCTTTTTAGGGGCCCATCTTAGCTTGGCTGGTCATTGGTTCTGACAGGTTTGGCTTGAGGAGTCATGGGGTTTTTCCCAATTTGATCACCGTTTTTGGACTGGCTTGACAGGCATTTCTGAGGAAAAATATCTTGATTAATAAAGATGTTCCCAATTGGGAACCCAAAATCAGTTAATGGAGGGTGGGCTTGAACTGGGCTTACTGGGCAGCTAAAATTTGCCTGCCCAGGCCCAACTAAACCCACAAAGGCTTGGGTGTAGCTTTTGAGGTCCATAAAAGGCCCCACAGCTGTCACCAGGGCAGGAATGGTTTCTGCACCTGGATTTGCTTTGAAAAGTGAAAATCCAGGTGCAGTGAATCTCCTCTGCCTGCTTACCTCACCTGGCAGCTAGGAGTGGGTTTAATTCCTGTCCAGGGCTTTAAATTTTTTACTTTCATAACAAACAGGGACCTAAAATGAGCCTTCTTGTCTTTTAAGGGATATCATTTGAGTTGGCAGTGCCACCAGGAGTTGTGGGACCCCCTAGTTGTATGGGTGCTAATTTTTGCAACCCATTGTCAGGGGGACAGGAAAGTTTTGGATTAATTTTGGAGGGGGATCTGATTGTTTGCTGTCTATAAAAAATTCCTGAAGAGAATCTGAGTCTGATAAGTTTGAATTTGCAGGGTCTGGTGTGTCATTGTTTGATTGGCTAGATCTAATAACTTTTAGAAGAAGACAACATCAGGCCAAGTAATAATCCAAATTGATCAGGGATTCCTCCACTATTGGGCAGATGGGACTGGACAAGGATGGTGGCTCTTGGGCAGAGCACTCCTTGAAAAAGCATTCATCAACAGCGTGCGCAAATTCTGCCAAAGAATTTAAAGGCTTGGCCAGCTTTTGGTTAGATTTTCTTGTTCACCAAGGGAAAATGGCCCAATCAAGGGCCCAAGGGAAGTGACTTTACAGATTGTTCCATCTGAAATTTCCGGTGTATTGTGCCATAGACTTCTGAAAATAGGTGCTTGTTTTTAACTACAGTGTCACCAATGACGTCTGTGATACCCAATGAGAACTCTTTGTACTTTGTGTGCAACACCAGGAGGAGTCAATTTGGGTCTAATCCATTTTTTCCTCTAGAGGCCTGTAGATAGATCTGTGAAAGCACATCTGCAGTGATTAATTCTGGCCCTTGCTTATACTGGATGTTCATTTTGAGCCTCTAAAGAATTATCATCCATCTGGCCTGTCTGCAGGACAGGTTTGCTTGCATTTTAAAGTAGACACACTCCTTGTGATTGGCAAGGGCAGTGAACTCTCCTTGTCTCTCAAGATAGCAGCGCCACTTCACCAAGCAGTGTGCAATGAAAAGGGAGTCTTTGTTGTTTAATTGGATACCAACATTTGCTGTCAGTTAACTTGAAGGATCTTTATGCTAATGATAAGGAGCGCCTTTTGGAGAAGCTTTGAATATAGAATTAGGAAGAGAAGAAGTATGTTTTATTGGATATACTTTAGACTTATATAGCTTTAGCTGAGCGGGGATTTTAGTTGGATCAAACCCAGGGGCTGGTCATGTGCTGGATGGGTTTAAATCTGGATACCTGGACAGTCATGTGATATTGGTTTGTTACCATTTCTGATATGTCAAATGGTATATTGGAAATGCACCAAATTGGGCAATGACTGGATGTTAGGTGTGATGGCAATAGCTGGAATACTTGTACATCCAGACCCTCAACACACCCCTCCCTTAAAGGGGTTACTTGGTTACATCAGGAGGGAGCTTTGTCTTGACGGCTGCCGCCTGATGTTCCTGGAGTTGTTTACTAGTGGGCACTAACTGTGTCAAGTGTTCTCCTTTGCTAGGGCAGAGGCAAGATCTGTGATACTTTTTGGTGATGGGCTCTTTGGCACCCTGGAACTTAACCAGGTAGGTGTTCCTGTCTGGTCAGTATCTGATGATTCTTCCTGGTCCAGTGTACTGAGTCTAGTTTCTTTCTGTTCCCAGCTAGTAGCCAGACAGGGGAGTTGATGGGAAGTGGGTCCTCTGTTGAGGTTATCTGTTGGGTTTTAAGTCTCTTTGTTTCTGCCGGTTTGGCTTTGAGGAGTATGTGTTGTAGAGCTGGTTTCTGTTCTACTGTGGGAGGTTTCCCCAGGGGGATCTTCACATATGGCTGATTATTGCATGTGACTATTTCTAGCTTGTACTGTATGTTAGTTCAAACAGTGAGTAGCCTGTCCCTTGATTGGTACAAACCCGGGATACTAGTAATGCATGTTTCATATAGATTGGCCATGTGTCTTTGGCTTTGCCATCCATTATTTTCTCCAGGGTTCTGATAAGGCTGCTGTTCAGGCATTCAACTCTGCCATTGGCCTGTGGCCTGTAGGGCAAGATTGTGGAGTGTTTGATGATCTTTGTTTTTAGATTGTTGTTTACTATGTGGCCTGTTAGCTCTTTTGCTCCATCTGTTATGATATAGTCTGGAGTGCCGTAGTCTGCTATGATTGCTTTATTGATGAATCAATTTATTGTTTCCGCCTTATGATTTTTTGTTGCCCAGCAGATGGGCCAACATGTGGCAAAGTTGATGGCTACAATTAGGAAACATTGATTTGTTTTGGTTTCCAGGAAGGGTCCCACTACGTCCAGTCCCCAAAACTTAAATGGTTTGGGGTCAGGTACTGGGTTGACTGTTGGCTGTGGCGCCTTGGTGCTGGCATATTTTTCACAAACTGTGCACTTCTTTAGAACATCAATTATGTCTTGCTTCAGGTTGGGCCACCATACTATCTCTTTTAATGTGAGATATAGGTTTTTAGCCTTTGAGTGTCCTAGCAGACGGTGGTGTCTTAGTAAAGTGTTGACTCTTTGTGCAAGTGGAATGTATGGAATGTGTTTATCCTTGATGATTTGGTATACCATGCCATTTGATACCTGGAAATGTTTTTCCTTCCTTACTAGTGTATCATGGGTTAGTTGGTGTGTGGAGGGATCCTTTCCTTTTGTATTGTACTCAGTGTTGTATAGGTTGGGATAGTCAGGGTCCAGGTGGTCAGGGTGATCCTCTCTTGGCTGGCATAGCCTAGAGAGAGCATCAGCTGTGAACAGCTTGGCCCCCTTTTTGTATTGGATGTCCAGGTTAAGCTGTTCCAGCAAGGACATCCATTTGGCTTGGCGCTGTGCAAGTGCGTTCTGAGTTTTGAAATAGATTAAGGATTTGTGGTCAGTTAGTACTTAAACGTTTAAGTGTCCTTTGAGATAAAATCAACATTTCTTGCATGTGTGATATATTGCTAGAAATTCTTTGTTGTGTATTGGGTACCTTTGCTCAGTGTTTGTTAGTTTTCTGCTTTTGTAACATACTGGCAGGAAATCTTGCTGTCCTGGCTGGCAGATGTGTAGGACTGCGCCAATGCTGGTGTCACTAGAATCTGACTCAAGCTTGTAGCACCCGTTGTTATTAGGGTATTGCAAGATTTGTGATTTGTTCAAAGCTTGTTTTAATATTTGGAATTTCTTGTCACATTCTGGAGTCCAGATGTATTTCTTTTTGGCATTACCTTTGGTTAGGTCATTGATTGATGCAGTGAGCTTTCCTCAGTCTTTGATGTATTTCCTTAGGTAAGCTACCATACCAAGAAAGCATCTTAATTTTTTTACAGAGGTGGGGCGTTGCATGTTATTTATGGCTTTAATTTTGTCTGGATCTGCTTTGATGCCACTGTCAGAGACAATGTGGCCCAAGAACAGGAGTTCTTTTTTTCATAAATTGGCACTTACTAGGTTTAGCGTATAGTTTGTGCTTTGCAAGTTGATTGAGTGTCTTGCAGACATGTGTGAGGTATTCCTCTTTTGTTTTTAAAAATATGATGATGTTGTCAAGGTAACATAATGTGTTTGAGAGTCTGTTTAGCGCCTGGTTCATCATGGTGACAAATGTTGCTGGGCCATTTGTCATCCTGAAATTCATTACTTTACATTCAAACAACCCAAATTGTGTGCAGAATGTGGTCTTTGGTATGTCTTTCTCTTTAACTTCAACTTGGTTATAACCAGATGTGAGGTCAATTTTTGAGAAATTTTTTGCTCCAGAGAGCCTTGCAAATAGATCTTCTATGAGGGGAAGAGGGTATTTATTCTTTACTGTACTTGAGTTTAGTGCTCTGTAGTCAGTAACTAAGCAAAGAGATCCTTCTTTCTTCCTTAAAAAGAAAACTTCTGCCCCCCCACAGGAATTCAGACAGACAAATGAATCCTTTGGCTAGATTGTCCTCAATGTGGGCTTTAAGTGTTTGGGTCTCCATGGGAGAGAGTCTTTAGATGGGTGCAGGTTTGGGCATGGCTTTGCATAAGCCAATGCCATGTTTGACCTCTTGTTTGGGGTTTAACTCTGTGAGTTCTTCCTTGAATACATGAGCATATTCATTTAGGAGTGCCGCAAGTTCTGGGCATTGGATCTTTTGTTTTTTTATATTATTAAATTCAGAGTACCTCATTATGTGGAGGGTACTGTCTTTGGTTATATGTTCAGAGTCATCTTGTTTATGACTTGAACAAATACTGTGTCTCTTAGAATGAGGTCGTTGGGTTCTTTGAGAATGTTGAAATTGACTCCATTGCACTTTATTGTCATGGTTTTTGTTTTCCAACATACACTGGGATTCACTCAGGTAAACCAGTCCATGCCTGCTACAATGTCGTAGTTTATGTTGTTCATGACAAGTCCTTTGATGGACGTTTGTATGCCTTGGAGGTCAATTCTTAAGGGAGTTGTTTTGCCTTTGAGTAGAACCTTTGATTTATCTGCCATTCTGGCATATTTGAAGTTGGATTTGACAACTGGTATTTTGTACTTGGTTACAAATGGTTTGCTAACAATTTTGTGTTGTGCACTAGAGTCAAATAAAATCTTATGTGTATGAGATTTGTAAGTGCATGGATAGACAAGAAGTTGTGAGCAATCTTTAATTTTTATGTTCATAAAAATGGGGGATTGTGGGACACATGGGATACAAGCAGCAAAGTTTATGCCTTGGTACAGTTTCTTGTCAAGTTGGGGGGAGACAGGGGCACTTAAGCCTGTTCCCCCTCCTCTTTTCCATGTTCCTCTGTTTAGAAACCTTCTAGTTCAGAGAATGTGGGCCAGATTCATAGCAGGTTGCTACTTCAGCGTTGTTAACTTTAGCAGTGTCCTCTTTCTTGAGACAGGAGTAGTTTGCACTTTGGCTATAATTGCCATTGTTACAACTGGAGTTGCCGTTGCTATGATTGGTATTTTGGCGTTTATTGCCATTGGAGTTTTCTCTGCCATTGCTGTTTGAGGAGTTGTTCCTGTTGTGTGCAGCATATTCCATGTTGGCGCATTTTTCAGCATGCTTGGCTTCAGCAATGAGTGCAGGCATGGAGGTGTTAGCCTCTGGGCAGATGAGGGCAGCAATAGAGGATTTCATTCTATTGATGAATGAGGCTCTAGTGTGTACGTTGTCATCTTGTGCTGGGTTTTGAATTTTACGGCATATTTCCTCAAATTCATTGGCGTAAGCTGTGATAATGGTCTTCTGAGGAAGATTGCTGAGCTGTATTGCAATGTCTTGGAGAGATTATGTGACGCTGAAATTGTGGGTGATGCTGGCTTTGAACTCCTTTCAGTTGTCAAGCTGGTTGTCAGTTTGTGAGCTAACCCAGGTGGTGAACCAGTTAGCTGCAGCCTCATATAGGCGCTTGCTGGCTTCTTGGACCCATTTTTTGTGGGGGATGTGGCTGGCACAGAGTTTCACAGCTGAGTGGTATAGCCAGTTGATGACGTTTTCTTTGTTTTTACCAAATAACTTGTTGATACCAGTGTACTTGATGTTGGTGAATTTGCCTGAGATAGGCAGTTGTGTGTTTGTTTGTGGTTGTAGAGAGCAACTGTATTGAATTATCTTGGTGCATGCTTTGGGAATGACCAGAACTTCAAATAAGGTGCATCCACTAGGAATATCTTCATCAATGTTGTGGGCGCGGAAGTACGTCTTCCAGGTATCCTGGGATGTGGACTTGTTGAGTACGTGGGCAAAGGTGAGCGGGTTCTGTTTAGTCATTTTCTCTTTCATTGGTGTGGTCAAAAACTGTAGTGCTACCAGTGATAAGGAGCTCCTTTTGGGGAAGCTTTGAATATAGAATTAGGAAGAGAAGAAGTATATTTTATTAGATAATACTTTAGACTTATATAGCTTTAGCATTGGTGGGGATTTTAGTTGGATCAAACCCAGGGGCTGGTCATGTGCTGGATGGGTTTAAATCTGGATACCTGGACAGTCATGTGATATTGGTTTGTTACCATTTCTGGTATGTCAAATGGTATATTGGAAATGCACCAAATTGGGCAATGACTGGATGTTAGGTGTGATGGCAATAGCTGGAATACTTGTACATCCAGACCCTTGACACTATTAGGAAGAACTCTTCAACATCAGTCTTTATGCAAAAGGTCCTGTCTATGGATGTGTTTGAGGCATCAGTCTCCCTTTGGCAGTCTCCATTCATTTTTGGGTATTTCAAGATAGGGGCAGACACTAATTTTTCTTTGAGCTGGCATAAATAGATGTACTGTTGGGGGTTTACACAAATTTGTACTTGGTGTCTGTAATGGACAACAGAGATGCAGTGAGAACATCACAGGAATAAATGAAGCAACATACATAACATATTCCTAGAAAAGTTCTTAGATCACTATTTTTATTTGGAGGTGGCATGCTGCAAGTTTTTTTTAATATTATTCTTGTTGAGTTTGATCCTGTCCTTGGATACTATGTGACCTAGGAAAGGTAGTAGCTCTCTGAAAAACGCCATTTAGGGGGTTTTGCTAGATTTTTATATTAGGCTAAGATAATAAACACCACTTCCAGGTCCTTATGGTACTGTTCAATGTTTTAGCTATACATAATGATGTTGTCTATGTAAAAAAGGGCATGTGACAGAAATTACTGGATAGTATTAAGAGGTCTCCAAGTGGTGATGAATAACCACTCAAATCCATAAGGAGTTGGTTTTTAACCACCACCAAAGCTTCAAATACTGTTTAGTGAAATTTCCAAAAGATGTACTAGGATTTAACAGAATATTTAAACCCAATCAAAGTAGTTGTAAATAGATAGCCTGCAACAAGATTGAGGAATCTTCAGAATAAAACTCAGGAAATTGGGAATTAGCAATAGTCTTAGTTTCTATTTTCACAGTCAATTATCTAACATTGAGAGGCATGTGAGTAACATTAGGCAGTATAGACAATATAGAAACCAAAAAAGAACTTCATCTTCCTGTTAAAATTTGATTTAAAATCAAGCTGTAAGGAATATAGTGGAGAAGAACCACTACATGATGCATTTAAAAATACTTAACTAGGAGATAATTTAAAAGTTGTTTGAGTATAATTTTTTAGGGAGGACTCAACTCTTGAGAATTGAACAGTAGAAAATTTCCAATATGTATCAAAATTATCAACTCAGCATACCTACTGAATCCATGGCTCATATTCTGTCTCATCATTCCAAAGAGTACCTTGTCCAGCACGCAAATACCCCATGTGTAATAATTTTTTATTACATTATGATAAAGGAGGTTATATTGGGTGCCCCTCAGATTTTGTCTATTTATCAGTGTCAATCTTCCAAGGGTAATTGAATTATGCTGACAAACTGGAGCGGCAGTAGCCCGTTTTCAATCAACATTTCGGTTTAAGCCCGTCAAATCAGTCAACTCGGTTAACTATTTCTCTCAATTTCTTGGCTTTCTATTTAGGAAAAATAATGCCTGACATTGTGAAAACTACCATGATAGGGCATGCTTTCCAATGTGGTGTGAAAACACCTCATTCATGAATGTGAAAAGGTGGATGATGTATAGTTCATCCTAAATTTGAGGTCAACACACTCATAGGATCCATATTTTATACAGAAAGCAGTTTTTGGAATGTCCTCTTCCTAGATTTAGATTTGATTATAGCCAGCTATGAGGTCAATCTTGGAAAACACAGTTCAGCCTCTAAGTGAATCAAAGAGATTATCAATCAAAGAGAATGTTTATTGATTATGTATGGTGACTATTTATAGGGACCTGTCTTTTTTAGCCACAAATAATACAGCTGCTCCAAAGGGTGGTTGAGATAGTTGCATGAGCCTCTTTTCTAAGGCTTCTTTCAGGTAGGTGTAAAGAGCTTCATCCTTATTTGGAGTGAGGCAGTAAATTGGTCAAGCCTCAGACACAGCACCCTTTAGCTGTATTAAATGTTGGATATTTTTTTTGGGAGGTATTACTGATAGGGATTCTTTGAAGATTTCTAGGTGTTTAAAACTATATCTTGATCTTGGGGGTGATAATGTCCTGTTTATCTTTAAAGTTTAAGAACGTTTACTGGTAAGAGTCCCAGTTAATAGTCTTGAGATTTTATTGCTCTTCTTGATCTTTGGTTATACATACAAACACATCATCCCTAAGGAGTTAGTCTGCTGTGTCCAGGCATATCTGATGGCTGATTCCATCATGTTTAATGATTAGCACTGATGTAATCCAGTCAATTTGAGGACTTTTTCTACTTAAACAGTCTATGTAAAAAAATTGCCCCCTTTGGCCTTGTATTGCACTGTTTTCTCTTGATATACCAAGAAATTAAACAAAGACTTAGCCAAGCCTCAAAATTCTATGGCTGACTTAGCACACACTGTTGACAAGCGTTTTGTGTTGGCATAACCTCTATCAAGCCCCACCAATCTTGGCTAGTTCCCCCTGCCCAACAGCAGAAGAAACACTGATCAATTTGAACTGCTATTTGGCCTGGTATTGTCCTCTCCTCAAGATCATTATATCTGGCCAATCATGTGCAAACATATCTATTATTACCAGTCCCAATATCTCAGTCCCTGACTCTAAGCAGGAATATTGTTTAGGAATCACCCAATCAGATTTCTCTCTGGAAATTACTCTAAAATTTTCCAGCCTCTCTGGCAATGGGTTGCAAAAATTATCTCCCAGTCAACCAGGGGGTTCCACAACTTCTGGAGCTCCCACCATTCCAAACTGTCTCCCTTAAAATGGCAAGAAGATCCAGTTGGGTCCCTGTTTGTCTATTGTTTCAAATTAAAGAGCTTGTGCCTTTATTTTTATTTTTGGAGTTTTAGACCCAAGCTTCTGGAGTCCTTGCCTTAAAGAATTATTAGTAAAATTTAGGTTCTGCTTGCCTTCCCTTCTTTTCTCTGGTCCTTCCTGGCACTTCTGTTATCCCTAAGACTGTTATTTAGCATTGTCAGGTGATTATTAACCTTGTCTTGCTTTTGTCTTTAAGTTCAAATTTGAATTTAAGTTAGTATTTCTTACAGTAGTTTTTGACCCTGTTGAGATGAGGGTATATTGTTCAGTTTAATATGCATGAACTCAATCTAAAAAAAATCAAAAACATGGAATTTATATTAAATTACAATAGATTTGGATCCACTTTTATTTTGTTTTTAGACTGAGTTCATGTGTTATAAACTGAATAATATACATTTATCTCAACAGGTTTTAAAAAAAAGTATAAAACTTACTGTAAATTTAGATCCTGAACGTAAAAAATGCGGGATTGTCAAATCCTTGGTCCAAGTTTCAAATCACTTTTGCAGGCAACTCAGCTGAGTGAAAAATAAAATATTTAAAAAATAACCATTTAATTTTACTTTTTTGGTTTATTTAAATTGGCAAATTTCAAATATCTTGAGCAGATAACTCAAATAACAAAGGGAAAAATACAGCAAACAAATGCAGGATAAATGAATCAGAAATGCAGGATTTTAATGTAAAATTTGAGATTTCCTGTATGTCAAACAAATCATAGATATCATGGAAAACTTAACAAATCTGAAATTTTGGGATTTTCAAATCCAAGAACCAAATTTCAAATAAATATATTTATGGGTGTCTCAAAAAGGATATTAAAGGATATAGAGTGGATTTGTGCTGATTCTTTTAGAAATCACAGGCATTCTCAAAAATCACCCTATTCCATTTTAGTGTGGCTAAAATTTAGTTCCTACTAATCATCAACTTAACATACTTATCAATAAAATTTATTAAAATATACACTTCTCTTTTTGAGCTTAATTTTTTAATAAAAATTTATTATGTCTTCTTTCAATATAAGCAAGTAAATAAGCTGTTCCCTGGCCTTGAAAAATCATGCAGGGCTACGCTGGGTCTTTCAATAGTGAAGCCTCCCTCTATGGTCATTCCCAACCCTCATACCCTCTCCAAGCATTACCCAGATGTGTGTTCTTTCTCCTGCATCCTCAAGCATGGCCCTGTTTGCCCATAATGCACAGGCAGCTGCTAACCCATATTGTGTATCAACACTAGCATCCAGAATTGGCCAAGTGAGCCAAGGGGTCACCCAGGGAAGCCAAAATCTAGAAACAGCCAATCAGATGGCACCGTCTGATTCCCAAGACAGACTCATCCCACCTCCAGTCAATCAGCCTGCAAGACACAGAAGAAGATTGATCCCCCCAGAGATTGTTCTCAATATGGTTGAAAAGCAAGGGATACTTATGTCACTTGGGCAAATTGTGGCCACAATGGGTTTTGCAAAGTCCACAGTGGCTGCAACTCTGGGAGCCCACACCAACTGTGCCCCCCTCCCATGAAGACCCCAACTAGTGCCTGTACATCAACCAATGGTGAAAAAGACCACCCTCTCATGATGGCTATCATGGGGCGTGACTCGCAGATGCCCCAGGTCCAGTTTTGTCTCCAACTGGGACTCCACAGCATTTTCACCAATAAGAGAACAGTGAATTTGTGGATTCATGGTGTTTTGGTTGCAGCCAGAATCTTGTCTAATCAGGTTCTCAGTGGTCCTAGTTTGGTGGATACCACTCCTGTACAATGCACCATTATTAATTTTATCAAAGGAAGGGCCTGAGAACGCACAATGACATCATATTCTTGTCCTATGCCAAGATTTCTGCAAGTATCCAAGCCTATGGAGAAAAGTGTATCCAATATGAAGTTGACAAGCACGGCCCAATCTTGTATCAATTTTTTGGGGTTTTGTTGGCAAGTTCCCCATTACTTATCAATTATTACTTGGCAATATCAAATACTGCAGATGGATATACCTACCAGACAGAGCTCAAGGACATGCTGGAGGAGTGGGCTACCTAAAACGCTGTGCACACAGTTGTACTGAGTGCAGAGATGAAGCAGAAGGAATGGGCAACCAAGGAAATTAGGGATGCAGGGAATACCTGTTGGTCCTATCCCATCAACCACACTGACATGAATCTTGCAGATGTATGAATTTACAATTTTGGTTTGGCTCTCAGGCGCTCAAAGCCTGCCACCTATAATAAACTGTGCACAGGAATCGAGAAAGTTTTTGAGCTTTTCCCTTCTGTATTTACCCAGGAATTATCAGATCTCATCATCTTCTATGTAAGTGATAGTGATAAGTCCAGAAAGGACTCCTGCCTTCCCCCACGCTCATCCATTTGTTTTGCTAAGCCCACATATGTGATAGAAGAAGAATTTGAGTGATTGAATCAATCAGCTCTTGCTGCCTCTTCCCAGTCAACAAACCCTACCTCCCTAACTCCCCCATCAAGATCAAGCCACCTGCCTTCCAACCCTGACTCCCAAATCACCACCCATTCCCTCCCCACTACCTCTAATGTCATTCCTTTTACAGGCGCAGATGATAATGATGTATATACACCCTCTCCCTCCCTTACTTGTCCTTTGATGAGTAAAATAAAATCTTTATTTGTGAAAACTTAATAAAGTTGATATTATTTCTTTTGATTTATAATTATTAATATGTTCTTTTTACAAGATTGACATTCTCATAATCAATAAAATGTTGTATATTTTATGAATAACATAAAATATTTGCACAAATATTTTTTGATATCAATAATAAATTAAGAACCAAAAATAAAAATTTTGCATTAGAATATTGCAATTAGCCATCAACTCTTGATATTTTGATATTATGTGCATAACTCAATGTATTTTGTTTAATAAATTACAATGAAAAAGGCCTCATTTAAAAAGAATTGTATTAAACAAAATTCATTGAGTTATGCACATAATTACAAAATATCAAGAGTTGACGGCTAATTACAATATTCTAATGCAAAATTTATATTTGTGTTTCTTAATTTATTATTGATAACAAAAAATATTCATATGTTGAAGTTAGTACTATAAAACTAGTTTTTGGTGTAATTCAAAAAAAATGTCAAATATTTACAACTTGATAAATGAATTAAAAGCACACCTGCAAAAGGTTCTTGAAATAGAAAAAAAACTATCAGGGAACTAGTAACAGGAAAGCTGGGCAACAGAGGCCAGCCACTAATCCAGTCAAAAGAAGATGCTCTGAATAAATTGGGAAATATTATAGATGAAAAAAAAGAAGTGTTACTTAATCTACAGGGAACAATTCTATCAAGTCTGAAGTTTAACAATGAAAGCTAAAAATTGTGGGAGTTGGCATAAAAACAACATAAAGAATACTCAAAATTTCAAATTGATTAAAGGAACTGAAATTCCAAAGGAAATTACTACAAATGAAGAGGAAACTGATCAAATGAAAACAGATATTAAATGAAACACAATCAAGAAGTAGAAGCGCTACAATAAACAATGAAAATTTATTAAATGAAAATCAGGAGGAAGCACAAGTAGCATGGAAAATAAGAAAAACAAGCCCAGGAATTCAAATGAAGAGCAGCCAACACTCATGAGGTTTGCCAAAGGGGCACTTGTGGCTGAGGGGCCGCAGGTGAAAGAATAAATAACAGTTTTTTTATGTTTTACTTACATTTTATTTATTCACAACAAGGAATGGGGAGGAGTTAGTCAAGGTGGCGGTCTTCACTCCCAGTAATGTTTATGGGGATTACTAATCACTGGTAGCCCCTGTAAAGCAAATAGATACAAATGAAATAAATAAAATAATAACAAATGAGTATGAATAATTTTTCAAATATAAAAGCAAAAGCCAGGGAATATTTACCACCTGTGGGGTGCTCACTGTGGATTGGGGAAGCATATGAAATAGGAGCAACTATTAACTTCAAAGAGATGACTGAAATTTGTGGGGATATTAAAATAAACTTTGATGAATATATTTATGAAAGTATACAACAATTTTGCTTTTCAAATATCAATGAATATGAAAAACCCTAATAAAAACTGACTTTCAAATAGGAACTGAATATCCTAAAACTGACAATTTTAATGAATTATTCAAAGTATATCAGATAAAGTTGGGAGACACAATCCTTGGAAATAATTCGGGCCTTAAATTATTTTGTTTGCCAAAGCATGGGGGTATAAGGGCCGCAGACATTAAAAATTTGAGCCCAGGAGTCAAACCAGCAAACTTCACTGTAAAGCAAAAATGCGGGTGATCACGCAAACCTTCTGGGGGATTCAAACTGCCCACAAGCCACCAGGGCAGGTGAAAACCAAGTCTTGAAAGAGATCAGCTTCAATCTTCTTTCAACTACAAAAGCTGTTAAAACCAGGTCAGTTCACAAACTGGCCTAGGGGGGCTAGCGGCCCCTAACAGTAGCAGAGCCACCAGATATAATCATATTAGCTGGGTGGCCCCCAACTAACAATAAATGATTTTTGCTGGGGTTTTTAGCAGATCTGGTATCAACTGGGTCTGTTGAATAAGTTGGCAAGTAAACCAGTCCCAGTTTCACCCCAGGAACCAGTTCCCCTGAAGTTAAGGATCCTGTCCCCATCCAATCTTCCAGTTCAAAACTCAATGCCAATTCACCTACTGATGTCATGAAGCATCATCTGCAGTAAGAGGTTTCAGTTCCACCTTCCAATCAAATAAATCCTGCCAGAAAAGATTCCCAAGCCATTAAAAACCCCACAATTCCTGCATCTTCAAACTGTTTCATTAGGTCAGGGATAGCAGAAAAGCCAATCAGTCAGGAGTATCCATCAGCAAATAATAATCCCTCTACCCAGAAGCAAGTCCAAACTGCCAAGAAATACTAGCCTCTAATGATTAAGATAGATATAATTAGTCCCCAATTAGCTTCTAGCAATCCAACCAATCTCAAGATGAAACCAGATGAGCCAAACCCAGACCCCAGAACTCCCCCCCAGCCATGAGTCAATCAACCAATCCAATGACCAAAGCTCAGAGAACTTCCCTCCACCAACCCAGTCTAAGATGCTTGGGACCATATCCTCTGTTCTCAAGAATTCCACCTTCATTCCCAAAGTACCTGTAACCAAAGGTTGAACTACTAGATCACTCCAAGTAGCTGCCAGTAGCTGCTTCCAAGGAAGACCAGATGAGTGGTATAAAACCCACTTCCCTACAATCAAGACAGATGCAGACAACGTTTAATAAAGTATATGGTCCATAGAGTAGTTTTTGCCTTCCTTCCCCATATTCTTTTATCACCTTGGACAATCTGTTATCAACCAGCTCAGTCACCAGCACTTCCATTAGTAGAAACCGTAGAACTTATTACCATGGACTACTAGCCAGGGCCCAGCCCTGGACAGACTAGCAACTACATTCCTCCCACTCCTCCCCAATCCCTTAACCCTCTGCTGAGGTTGTAGTGCCTCACCTTGGTGCCTACATTTTACTTGCAGCTGTTATGCTGTACTTTTCTTGCTCCTTGCCCTTCCTGTATTGGTCTTTGGTGTTGCAATATCCTTAAGGGTGAACTCCTCCCAAGTTGCCTTGGTATGATACTACACCTGGCCATGACAGTTTGTCTGCCTCCTTACTCAGTAACCTGAGCCCCTATATCCTTATGATGATAGGGGCATTTTGTATGTTAATTTTTTCAATTGTAGCTTACTACCTATAAAGACTGGTATTCAGACAGTCCTTGACTGCAGTAGAATTTCAGATCCCAAGTCTCTTTGCACAGATACAGACAGTTACTGTATTCACTGCAAACCACAATGCCACCTCCAACTGTGCCCTTCCCAATATTCAGAAGATGAACCTCACTGACATTAGAAGAGGTCTAGTACTGACGGGTGCACACTTCAAAGCATTTCTCAGCCAGTATACAGATGAAGCCCACAAAGTGTCAACCGTGGGATCTATGTTAACTGGAGATGCCTTGGACTGGTTCACTTCCGCCCTGGAAGATAACAAAGACCTGTACTTGAACTACAATGAGTTCAAAGGACAACTCTTGGAAGCAACCACCCCAAAGGGAACTAGATTCCAGGCCTTAATCAAACTACTGGCCCTGGAGCAACAAAACTCCTCCCTAGACAATTATATCACCCACTTCCAAAGCTTGAGAGAAGCTTCTAGTGTAGACAACAAACTCTATGCCTTGTATTTCTGACGCAGACTCTGCCCCTACCTCCAGGGGTTGATGAGACATCACCCACTCACCCTACCTCTTGCCAAAGTAATTGAGTTAGCAAGAGGACTAGACATTAACCATGAGGTGGTTCCTTGTACCACAACCGTTAATGCTTGCCCTCAGCCCCATATGTTCCCTGAAGAAGCACAGCAACACATCACAGAACGCTTGTGTTACTTTGCCACCTCCCTGGGCACTTGTTGCACCAATGTCCCCGTAAAACAAATGGAAACAGTGCCAATGTCACCGCAATAAACACATCTGGTCAATATTACCCTGCTATCCAGTTAAAAATCTTTAATGGAGAAAAGTGTTACACTGTGGAGGCCATGCTTGATACTGGTGCCAGCCAGAATTTCATAGATACCCAATTAGCACAATAATTATCCCTACCCATCTCCACCTCACCCACGGCAGTTACCATGGGCAACAGTACCATGGACACTGCCTTAGAATGCAGCACTCCCGTGGACCTGGAGATAGGGGGAGTTTGTACCCAGATTGAGCTACTGGTCATGAAGAACACACCCAGACCTGTTATCTTGGGCTTCCCATGATGGGAAGAGCACATGCTAAACCTGGATTACAACTATAGCAAGATACATATGGCCTTAGGGGAGTGTCAGGTTGCAATCCCTTTCCAACATTTATCCAAAGAGGCTCAACTATATGAGTCCCTAGTCACCATGGTTATGAACGCCTGCAAAGGAATGATACCACCCTACTTACAAAAAATGGGCCAAGGTCTTCAATGAGTAAGATTCAACCTGTATGCCTGACCACAGCCCATTTGACCACGCCATTGACTTGATCCTGGAAACCCAGCCTACTCACGGTCCTGTCTACAGGTGCAATCAAACAGAAAAGAAAGCCCTGGAGGAATACATTGCCACTATGCTGAAGAAGGGTTATATCAGAGTGTCCAAATCCCCCTGCTTTTTGCCAATGTTGTTTGTGGCTAAGAAAGGCGGGGACCTATGCCTTTGTGTAAACTTCCTTAACCTAAATAACATCACAAAAAAGAATTGGTACCCAATTCCTAATGCTGATAATCTGAGCAACCAACTTTCAGGTGCAATTTTATTCCCTAAGGTAGATATCAAGGACGCCCTCAACCAGATCAGGATTAAGGCAGGTGAAAAATGGAAAACTGTGTTCAAAACCCAAGAAGGACTCTACAAATACTTATTGATGCCTTTCAGATTGTGCAACGCGCCAAGCACATTCCAGACCATGATCAACACAGTCTTTTCAGGTTACATGGACTCCCTTTGTGTGGCTTATCTGTACAATATCCTGATTTACAGCAAAAGTCATGAGGAGCACTTGAAACATCTGGAAATGGTGTTCTAGCGTTTCTTAGACCATAACCTCTTTGTAAAGAAATACAAGTGTGAAATCTTACAAACAGAGGTAGAATTCCTTGGGTGAATTGTCAAGAAAGGTGGGTTTGCCATGGCACCTGACAAGATCTCAGCAATAGTCAATTGGCCAACCCTCACCTGCCTCAAAGATGTCCAGAGCTTCCTAGGTCTGGCAAATTTTTTCAGAGAATTCATCCAGAATTTCTCCACAATTGCCCTGCCTCTGAAAAAACTCACTTTGGATAAGAGCACATTTTCTTGGAATAAGGAAACATAGTCAGCCTTTTCCCAGCTCAAGAAAGCCTTTGTCTTGGCGCCTGTCCTTGTCATGCCAAATTTTTCTCTTCCCTTTATTGTAGAAATTGATGCATCTGATTTTGCAATTGGGGGGTCCTTCTTCAGGAGGGGATGGATATTAAGCTACACCATCTAGCTTACTACTCCAAGAATTTTACCCCTGCTGAGTGTAATTACCCAATCTATGATAAGGAAACGTTGGCAATTATTCAATCCCTTGCTCACTGGCAACAATATCTGTGCGGCGCTGAGCACCCAGTGAAAGTGATGACCAATCACAAGAACCTCACCTAATTCTCCACACCCCACCAACTGAACTAAAGACAGGCAAGATTGGCCCTGTTCCTGACTGACTATGACCCAGAGATCTCATACAAACCTGGAAAGGTTAATCACTCCCCAGACACCCTCAGCAGAAGACCTGACCTCACCCCCATCCCAGACAAAATAAGACAATACAACACCAAAGCCCTCCTATCCCGACACAAGCTAGCCCAACTACTATGTATGCTACAAATCACTAGTCTCAAGGATGAGATAGTGACCACCCAGAGTAATGACCCCCACTGCCAACCCATCTACCAATATTTAGTCAACAACTTAAATGGTTGCTACTATTCCCAAAGTTACTCCTTAAAAGGAATTGCAGTATGCCTAAACACTGGGCTATACGTTCCGGCAGGTCCCTTAAGAGCCAGAATCCTTCAAGAATACCACAAAACACCCATGGCTGGACACCCTGGACAAAACAAGATGCTCCAAGGAATCCAAAGAACGTACAACTGGCCTGGCCTAAAGAGCAAGATTATGGCCTACCTCCAAGAATGAAAAACCTGCAGCAGGACCAAACCCAAGCAAGGGCTACCTGAGGGTTTCCTTAAACCCTTAGAGATATCCAAGGGCCCTTGGCAGTCAGTCTCTTTAGACTACATTGTTGAGATTCCGCCCTCTAAAGAATATAATGCCATACTGGTCACTGTAGACCAATTTACAAAGATGGCACATTTCATTCCAACCACCACCCATGTTATTGCTCAACAAACCGCCAACCTTTTCCTCAAGAATTTATTCCTGCACCACAGACTAACCCAAGAAGTAGTGTCAGATTGTGGCCCCCAGTTTACTTCCCATTTCTGGAACCAGTTTCTCCAGGATTTGGGAATCAAATGTTCCCTCTCCACCGCCTTTCACCCGCAAAGCAACGGACAGACTAAGCGGGTTAACCAGGTCCTCAAACAATATTTGAGATGTTTTGTGAACTATGAGCAGGATAACTGGGAATAACTCTTACCTATGGTCCAGTTTGCCTATAACAGCCAACACCACACATCCACTGACATGTCCCCATTCTTTGCTAACTATGATTACAACCCCATGTGGGATCACTTAGGGTTAGAAGAGACACATAACCCCCATGGACAAAACTGGATCAATGCAATCCAGCAAGCACACCATGACTGCATAGAAAATCTGACAAAAGCTGTGAAGACTTACAAGGACTTTGCTGACAGAAAAAAAAACCTGGCCCCAAAATCAAAGTAGGAGACCAAGTTTACTTGGACGCACAAAACATCCACCTCAAAGTACCCAGCGCCAATTTGGACCACCAAAGAACAGACCCACAAAAGTCACTGAGAAGATTGGGACAGTAGCCTACCGCTTGGAGTTTCCCAAAGGTTAGAAGATTCACAACGTCTTTCAACGCTCCCTGTTGCCTCTCAAAACTGGAGAATCCCTCCCTTGCCAAGTAATCAAGTCCACTCTTCCCCCTGTTCAAGTAGGAGAACACCAAGAACACAAAGTAGAGACCATCCTCCAACACCGCCAAGTCCAAAACAAGACCCAGTACCTGGTTAAATGGAAAGGATACCCCATAGAGGATGCCACCTGGGAGCCCCACCCCCACTTATAACACTGTCCTACTTAGTTAAAGAGTACCAGGGGAGGATTAAAGGCCAGCTTGCAGCTGTCCCCATGGAGGGGGATGATGTAAGGGCCGCAAAAATTAAAAATTAAGCCTGGGAGTCAAACCTGCAACCTTTGCTGTAAAGCAAAAACGCAGGCAACTGCGCAAACCTGCTGGGGGATTTGAACCTCTCACAAGCCACCAGGGCGGGTGGAAACCAACTCTCAAAAGAGAGATCATCTTCAAACTGCTACCAACCATGAAAGCTGTTAATACAACCAGGGCCAGTTCACAAACTGGCCCAGGGGGACTAGCAGCTCCCAACAGTAGCAGAGCCACCAGATCTAATGCCATAATTGAGCTGGGTGGGCCCCACCTAACAATAAATAATTTTTGCTGGGTTTTTCAGCAGATCCAGTATCAACTGGATCTGTTGAATAAGCTGGCAAGTAAACCAGTCCCAGTTCCACTCCAGCCAACCAGTTCCCCTGAAGTTAAGGATCCTGTCCCCATCCAACCTTCCAGCTCAAAACTCAATGCCAATTCACCTACTGATGTCATGAAGCATCATCTGCAGTAAGATGTTTTAGTTCCCCCTGCCAATCAAATAAATCCTGCCAGAAAAGATTCCCAAGCCGTTAAAAACCCCACATTTCCTGCATCTTCAAACTGTTTCACTGGGTCAGAAATAGAAGAAAAGCCAATCATTCAGGAGTATCTATCAGCAAATAATAATCACTCTACCCAGAAGCAAGTCCAAACTGCTAAGCAATTCCAGCCTCTAATGATTAAGCCAGATATAATTAGTCACCAATTAGCTTCCAACAATATAACCAATCTCAAGATGAAACCAGATGAGCCAAACCCAGATCCCAGAACTCCCCCCAGGCATGAGTCATTCAACCAATCCAATGGCCAAAGCTCAGAGAACTTCCCTCCACCAACCCAGTCTAAGATTCTTGGGACCATATCCTCTGTTCTCAAGAATTCTACCTTCATTCCCAAAGTACCTGTGACCAAATGTTGGACTACTAGAACACTCCAAGGAGCTACCAGTAGTTGCTTCCAAGGAAGACCAGATGAGTGGTATAAAACCCACTTCCCTACAATCAAGACAGATGCAGACAACGTTTAATAAAGTATATGGTCCATAGAGTAGTTTTTGCCTTCCTTCCCCATATTCTTTTATCACCTTGGACAATCTGTTATCAACCAGCTCAGTCACCAGCACTTCCATTAGTAGAAACCGTAGAACCTATTACCATGGACTACCAGCCAGGGCCCAGCCCTGGACGGACCAGCAACTACATCCCTCCCACTCCTCCTCCAATCCCTCAACCCTCTGCTGAGGTTATCCCTTATGACCACAGCAGATATGGGATGTTCATTCTGATCATCCTTAGTCTTGCTGAGGTTTTAGTGCCTCACCTTGGTATCTACCGTTCACTTGCAGCTGATATGCTGTACTTGTCTTGCTCCTTGCCCTTCCCGTATTGGGCTTTGTTTTTGCAATATCCTGAAGGGTGGACTCCTCCCATGTTGCCTTGGTATGATACTACACCCAGCCATGACAGGGGGCTGATACAAGTTGGGCGCCCCCAGAACCATCTTCAAGTTCAATCAAGCATCCTTTATCAACAGATTAGTTCAATTATACAAAAGATTATGCATGTTTTCCAAAATATACAATCTCAAAGGATTCATGTTGCAACATATTTAGGAATGCTATTACACTGCATTCTAAAAAAATTTAAAAATCTAGAAGACATACCAATTCAAAATAGTCATATGCTGCTTAGCATTAGAAAGACAGAATACGCCATGGGGGTACAGGACAGTTGAGAATGTCCTGTACAGCTCCTTTGCACTTGCATCACTATATGGATACTATGCGCCTCCCAAGAAGAACTTGCTAATCAATCTGCTTTTGAAACTGCCATTTATTAGGCGCTCTGCACAACTGGGATGCTTAGTGTGGTACTTTTCTACAGGGCCTCTAAGGTCAACTCAGGGGAGTCCTTACCAGAAGGACTTAGCAGGCGGTGAGAGGGGAGGTGCTAATCATTAGCACTTATGGGAGGAGGCAGACAGGTGGTCTGTCTTTTATACCTGATAGGAGGGTAGAGGATAGAGGCAGGAGGGTGTGTTCTGGCAAGGAACACAGATAGGTTATAGCACTTACTGCAGTGCAACACTATCTTAGCAATACAGCAATCTATATCTATGAAGATATTGGGTAGAGCATCTATAGTATATACCACAGTACAGATAACTCATAGCAATAATGGTATTCTATAACATAAGTTATGAAGGAACAGATAGAACTGTCTGGGCCTTTCTTTTTTTATCATAAGAATGGGAGGCAGCAGGTATACACCAGGGCTTCCTAAGTCCACAATAGGAGAAGAAAGGGATAGCACTTGTGGTTGGGCCTGGGACACTAGCCTGGTAGGGATGATAGTATAGCAGAGGGACCTTCCTGTCACCTTTGGTCTCTGCAACAATAATAGCAGTGGCTTCCAGAGAAAGGACCTGGCTAAAGGACACTATCTAAACAGTAGAGATGTCTAGCCAAGTGCAAAGTTAATATAGCAAAAGGTAAAAATAGGTCAAAGTGGGGTCTTATTTATTGTGAATGATGAGGACTTATATATGTATGCACCATAATGTGCATGAACAAATAGGGTTCATCTATGCAGGTAACATAGGCCTGAAATAGAACATTATGCCTTTTTTTCTGGCATCACACTGAGCGCCACCCCTCTAGCAATTGCATCCAGAGTTTTCCACCACATACAAAAAAGTACACGGTCCCAATTGGACACAATAGCAGAAATTTTGATTTTGGGGTATAATTCCCGGGAATAATTGCATTTCCCTTTGCAGTTTGCATCCCCCTAATAAAAAATATATTATCTTGCACTTTAATTTTTAAATTATAAAAGTAATATATAATTAGTTAGTATTTAATAATGGAGTAGTTATAATAAAGAAAACAGGTGTAATAATAAAAAATGAGTTATAAATATGTTTATTTACTTGACAACAAAAAAGTTCATATGATAGTACATAACCAAGATGAGCTCTATTTACCTGACTCAAACTGTCTGTTTCTCTTATTTTCTAAACAAGCAGTTGTTTAGAGCTTGAATTATTTTATCTTTTGATATGATTTGATAAATAGATTTTCTCTGCTTAACATGTGTCATAGGTAATAATGAGTAAGATATACATGAAAATCAATGATTTTCATGCCATGTGGCTGTAGTGGCACTGAATCAATAAGGATCAGGTGATGCCTCACAAGGTCAAAGCTGTGTCTTTAAAAAAATCCATTGTACTAAAAAGGGTTCACATTTATTCAAATAAAATTAATATATTTCTATCTTTTCTAATATATTTATTTGTAGCTCTACAGTCAATATAACATTTGGTGCATTATACTAAACATATGTGTCTATGTATCCAATATAAATATTTTTATTTAACTAATGTATAAATTCTTATGTGTCTATAATACAATTCAACATCAAGTCATTATATATAAATATTAATTTCCATGTCTTAATAAAAACAAAATAAATAAAACTGGAGCAACCATTTATCTGATTGGCTAATATTTAAGGGCTTTGGGTAGAAAGGATTCAGAGTGTTTGTAAAAAGCTGCCACCACATAAGGGTTCATCTCAAATTGACTGACCTCAAGAATTTTAAAGAGATCTTTGGTGTCCTGAGTAAGGCCTTTCTTCACCTTATTCTTGATCCAACCAAACACCTCCTTGATTGGATTCAGAAATGGAGAATATGGAGGGAGGAAGAGGGTCTCATTAGACAATCAGCAAGGTGGTGGCTAGAGGAATGGCTATTTTTAACAATGGGTGAGAACTTGGAAACAACCAGATCCACTTTGTGGAACCCAACATTATCAAGCACAAAATTTTGGTTGTACTACAATAATCAAACCAAAGGTACTCCTTGAAAGTTTGAAGAAAATTGATAAATGTCCTGCTGTTATGGAAACCCTTGATCATTTGATATTGGTCCAACCTGCAGGGACCAAGAAGTACTACCATGGAATATGTTTGGGAACAGACAGATGCATAATGTGCTACATCATCCTTGGATCCCTTCTTGATCCACCTATGCCTAGACCTGAGTGAGGAGGAAAACAACAATTTGTCAATGTAGAAGAACTGAACATTCCCAGTCTCTTTTAGTGCCAGATATGTCTTGGCATAAATGTGTCAATCCTTGATGGTCTTCTTGCTGTTCTTATTGTACAGAGAAATCCCCAGTACTTTCCAAGAGAAGCCAAGATTGACCATGGTTTTATAAACAAGTGTTTTGAAACAGAAAGCCCAAACTCTGTGGCCAGCATTGATTGGACAAGAAGTGAGTCCAGGTGGCAATCCTTGGATACCCACTGTTTTATTGCTTAAATATGCACAGGCTGCAAGAGTTTTGGCTGACGCTTAACCTTGGCAGATTTGGCAATTTGACTGTTGTTTCTGTATTTGTTCTTGATTTTGCCAATATATTTGGCCATGACTGCAAATTGCGACGCAAAATTCCAAACTGCCATTCCCCTGTTCAAGCAGTTGAGGAGAGATTCACACTCACTATCCATCAACTGACGCCAGCCCTTGGCAGATACCACGGCATCCTGGCTATTAGGCTCAACACAGGAGACAGGGACCTTTGTGTAGAAGGTGGGATCACTCTTGTGTGCAGTGGCACTGTTGATGGTGAAATAGATCACAGGTGCAGATGGCTCAACAGTGGTGGCCAATGGCTCATATGAGGTGTCAAAAACGCAGGGGCAGGAAATGGGAACTCTTGGATCCAGAGTGCAGGGCCGGATGACAACTAGGTACACAGTGGAGGTGTAAGTAACCTCAGTGTTCCTGATGACCTTTGTATATGAGACTTTGGTGACAGGCCTTGAGAGCAGCTTCTGTCTGGGATTCAATCTTATTGTTCTAGCTTGGGAAGCAGGAGGTGGTTGACTAGCGCTGACGCCTTGGGAGCCCTGTGTGTTGGCAATACTCCCCTTGAATTGTGTTCTGGGTCTATTCTTGGACCCTCTAGGATGCTCTTGTGGACAGGCTTCCCCGCAGGCTGGTGCAGGAGCTGGTTGGGAATGTGATTGTCTGTCCATAAAAATAAATAAATAATTTTATTTTAGATTAAATATGTATTTATTTATATTTTAGGTTTAGTTGTGAGTAGCTATTTTCTCTTGATTTAGCCTTGAATAGTAACATAATTTCTATATCTTTGATTTGAAGTTTATAATATTGTATACTTTCTGGGTTTGGATAATTTTAAAGTTTAATCACTTTTTATATCTAAACATGGTTGTTGAGATTGGATCTTTCATTTGATTTTAGTCATAGTGGAGATTCTTGATTTGGGTTGGTGTTTCCTAGTGTACTTACTGCATATTGTATTTGTATTCTAGTTCCTGCAATTATTATTTAAGTTTACTAGTGGAATTCAAAAGTGATTTTAAATTTGGTTCATGGATTTGACAATCCCACAATTCCAAAAAACATAGTAAACTTAATGAAAATGGTTGATGGATTTGAACACTTCAAATATCATTCCAGTTAATTCATTTTGTCCATTGGAAATATGCAGTTCAACTTGAACTTTGCAAATTTTCTATGAGTTTCTGTATTTTAAAAATGTCAAATAAAAATACAAAGAATTCAATTTAACTAAAAAAGTCTATCCTGCAAAAGTGATTCAAAATTTGGACCAAGGATTTGACAATCCTGCATTTTTACATTTAGGCTCTGAATTTACAGTACTTTGTTTTTAAAAATTCACTGTTTTTGCTTTGCTTTCTTGGTTCAAGTGTTATATATTATATAAAAAGACTCTCCTGGCAATCTATAAGGCTGCTGACACATATGAACTACTCCTAGCACCCAAATTTTCTTGTGGCAACCCCAAAATCAGTAGTTGGTTTTTAATTTATTTACTTTAATTGCTGTTACCATCTCCAAATTTCCTGGACAATTATAAAATGTTGATCCCTCTTTCCAAGTTTGTGTTTTTCACGCTGGTTCCTACTTTTCTCTTGATCTGGTCCACCTCTCCCAATTGTGGACCTATATTCCCTCCTCTACCATTCTGGCAGGCAAGAATACCTCTCAGATACTGCACCTACTAGACAAGCTCCCTGACAAGGCACGCGGCTTGCTTTTCATGGGAGAGCACCTATTTTGCAGCCTCACTTGTGATGACGTAGAGCTTACTGTGCCCACCAAAGTGCTGACAAGCTGTCAGTATGATAATTCCCCTACGCCTGCTCTTGTGGAACCCAAAGTGCTTCCCCCCAATTGCTAGTGTGCCTATGACTCCATAAGTGGCCCCAAGGAACACTTCCTGGCTAATTGCTGGTGCTCTCTTGATGGACCTGAACACTTAACTTCCACAACTGTCCCTTGTTAGGTCCTTTTGGTCCCCCATTTGAGCGGTCATCCCAGTCTTGCATTGGGTGGCATCCTGGTGGGGGTTTCTGCTGGATGGAAGCCAAGCTTATTAAGTTTAGATCCCCTTTCTCACAGTCTAGGGCAAGTACCATATCAAATCTAGGGAAGGTCAATGATGAGTTCTTGGATTGTGAAATGGAGGTTTTCTAGGGCAATGTATAAAGGGGAAGTCTTCCATATAACAGCAATATGATGTTCATCAGCTAACACTACATTATTAATCTGCAAATAATTAGTAGCTAACTTGAACTTGCTCACAAAATTACTTTTGACTAGGGTAAAGTCTGCACCTGAGTCCAAGAACGCTGAATCAGTGTAACTTTGAAGTTAGAAAGGAAAGGAAATCAATTTATTTGGGTGTCTGACAATCATTTAGATAATCAGATTGCTTGACAGTACCTGAATCATTGGACATTGACTGGAATTCTAGGGTTAATATTCCTCATTGGGCAAGGCTGATAGTTATCAAGGAAAGCTTGGCTTGCTTATTGCTCTTCCAAGGCTTTTCCCTCATCTTGTTTGCTTTAGATGACAGTTATTCTGAAATGTGTGTGGTTGGATTGAACATTATTCCTTTTATGATGAGTATTTGTGTTTGAGGCTTATTGTTGTTGTTAGGCAGAGGGCAGCTGAAACATCTTGGGTGATGAGAGTCCTTAGGCCTTTCTCTTTTTCTCATGTGAGATTAGGCTGATTGACCACAAAATATCAGGCTAATCATTGCACACAGATATTGCCAGTTATACACCATATTATTACTTTATTATAATATTATTAAGAGTAGTGATTATACACTGTAAAACTACTAGTTTATTATATTTAATAGAATTATATACAGTGTGCCACGTATATACTTCTTGGAAGTATAATAAACAAAATAAAGGGGGAAATTCATAATAGAATGATACTTCATTGTATATGAATATATTAATATATATTATCATGGAAAGCCACATACTGTCCATGTACGTCATGGAAGTCATGGGGCTTATCTGAGTAATGTTCCTCTTAAGTCACAAAGCTATTCAAATTGTGTTCTGCTTAGGATCTGGATTGTTTGATCCCCGTAATAGATGATCAAATGATAGTAGTGCCACCAACTTAATGGTTGGTCAGTAAGCCATTTGGTGACTCATTTGGTGAACTACTTGGGGTGTTAATTCCCAGCAAGGGAGTAATTGAAGATGTTGCATCATCTCCCCCTGGGGTGCTGGAGGGCAGAGCCTTGGGAGTTTTTTTGAGAGTGTCAGGGATGCAGACTTGGTACTGATCCAGCTTGGTGTTGGGAACAGGGAGTCTGGGATTTCTTTGGGCTGTTCTTGCTTTACTAAGCAAAGCTGGTCATGGTGCATATGTTTTAATTCAGTCCAAGCAACAATCCTTTGATGAGGTATGTATTGTTGGGTTTGACCTCCATGACAATGCCTGGTCTATGTAATCCTGGGTCCAACTTGTGCTGATTGTGGTTGACAACCAAGATTTGTCCCCAACTTGGAATATTTCTTTTTGTAGTGAAATTGCTTCTCTATTGAACCTTTTTTGTTCTATGTCTTCCTGATCTTTCCTAGAACTCTGCACGTCAGGTTTACTGTCATCTGGCACCTTTTTTGGCAGAGGTAATTGTGGTCAGCGGTTGTACTAACAAGGGCAGGCTTTTGCCCATAGACAAGTTCATATGGGCTTTTGCCTGTGTTATGGTTGACTTGTGTTCTACAGACCATGAGTGCTGTTGGCGGCATGTCAACCCAGGCCTTTGTATTGTTAGCAGATAACTTACTGAGGGCTTCTACAAGTGAGCCATTTATTTGTTCTACTCATCCATTTGCTTGCAGGTGGTACAGGCTGACTGTGATGTGTCTTATTCCGTTTTTGGAAAGGTAGATGTTGTTGTCAATGGCCTTAAGTTTGGTGCCTCTGTCTGTGATCAGGAGATCAGGTTTCACAAACTCAGCTATGCTTTCTTTCCCAATAAATTGCCTCAAATCATTGCCTTTGTGTTCTTTTGTGCAATAGGCCACCTGTTGCATAGTTGATAGCTGCTATGATGTACTTGCCCTTGTTATCACCAGGCATTGGTCCCACAATATCCAGTGATCCCACCTTGAAGGGTTGTGTGATGGATACAGGTACTACTGATTTGGGTGGTGCCTTGGTTTGGGTGTACTTCTCACAGAATTTGCATTGTTCCAGTACCTCTTTGATACCATCTAGCATTTTGGGCCACCAGTAGCGTGTCTTGAGATATTTGTGCAAGTTTCTGCTACAGGTGTGTTTCAGGTCTCTGTGATACCAGAGGATTATGTCAATCTTTTGCGTTAACAGGACATAAGGTATGGTATCACCACTTGAAAGTATTCAGTGTAATGTACCATACTTTAAATTCAGAACATAAATGTAAAAATGCAGGATTGTCAAATCCTTGGTCTAAATTTTGAATCACTTTTTCAGGATGGCCTTTTTTAATTAAATTGATTGTTTTATATTTTTATTTGAATTTTTAAAAATTTGGGAACTCATAGACACTTTGCAAATTTCAAGTTGAACTGCATATTTCCAATGGACAAAATGAATTAACTGGAATGATATTTGAATTGTTCAAATCCATCAACCATTTTCATCAATTTTACTATGTTTTTTGGAATTTCAGGATTGTCAAATCCATAAACCAAATTTAAAATCACTTTTGAATGCCACTAGTAAACTCAAATATTAATTGCAGGAACTGGAATCCAAATTTAATGTACAGTACGCACACTAGGAAACACCAACCCAAATCAAGAAGCTCCACCACAACCAGAAAATGAAAAATTCAATATTGATAACCATGTTTAGACATAAAAAGTGATTAAACTTTAAAATTATCCAAACCCAGAAAGTATACAATATTATACACTTAAAATCACAGATATAAAAATTCTGTTACTATTCAAAGCTAAATCAAAAGAAAATAACTACTCACAGTTAAGCCTAAAATCTAAATAAATACATATTTAATCTAAAATAAAATTATTTTTTTATTTTTTTGGACCAACAATTACATCTCTAACCAGCTCCTGCACCAGCCTGCAGGGCAGCCTGTCCATAAGGGCGTCCCAGAGGATCCAAGAATAGACCCAGAACCCATCTCAAGGGGAGTAATGCCAACACACAGGCCTCCCAAGGCGTCAGCGCCAGCCAACCACCTCCTGCGTCACAAACCAGAACAACAAGCTTAAATCCTAGACAAAAGCTGCTCTCAAAGCCTGCCACAAAATTCTCCTACACCAGGGTCACTGGGAACACAGCAACAGCGCCCAAGTCAACAAAGTGTTGACATGGCCACTGTTGAATCAAAACTAATAATCTCCTATATTTTTTGCTAGCTGTGCTAGCTTAATTCTTTTTAAAGTAATCAGAGATGCAAAGCCAGAAAACACAAAAAAATTGTGGCCATTTTATCACAACTTAATATTAAGCTTAATAAAATTCTTGATTTAACCAAAATTTTCTTTTACATTTACTAATAAAAATTGGTTTTTTATTTGTTTTCACAATGTAAAATTTTTAATGTCAACACTTTTTAAGCATAACTTATTTTTAAGAATGAAACCAAAACATCTACAAGTTAAAAGTTAATTGTGGATTTAAAAATATTTTTTATTATATTATTATATTGAAAAGGACATTGCACATACAGTTGATTGTGTTAATGTTCATCTTATAAATATATATGTGGCACTTATTCCAGCTTTAATATTAAGTGGATTTGTGGCTAACAGGGATCCAATAATTTAAGCGTGAGTTACTATGTAATTTATTATAGAGTTTATTGTTAAAAAAATGTCAAAAATTGAAAATTTTGGTTATTTGCTTGTGATCATTGTCTGGTGTGGAGTTAAGCAAATTAGAGTGGCGCAATTAAGCTTAAAGTAATATATCACCTCCTATAAAGAATGTCGTAAGTGATGTTGTCAACACTTTACCCTTTTCATTATCTTAACCAACGTGTTTATCAGGGATCCAGCCTGTGGGGGGCTCCTGGGAACTTGCGGTTGGACAGCCTGTGGGCCCAGCAAGGAGAGCCCACCACAAGATTGGGGCCAACTTTACAATATAAGATAACAATTTGCCCAGGAGAGCCCAAGGTCCGCTGGCAGGTACCATAGAATCTATCAAGCTGGTAAGAGTGATGTACATCACACCAAATATCTGAGTGGAAGTGGATTCATTGGCTGCAACAGATTCTTGCAGGCAGTTGGGCTGCAGGGTGAGAGGTGGTGTCATTGGAACCAAATACGTGGGCAGGTAGTTGTACTTGTTGTGGAATAGCAGGGGAGGTATAGTGATTATGTGGTCTTCCCTGTAAACAGTCTTGGTCTCTCTAGTTCTTGCCTCAGGGCTGTAGATTAGGATTTCCTCTAAGGTGAACTCCAAATATGTAGGGTAGGGGGGGTACTTGGTGAAATGTACTGGGCCGTGAGAAGCTCCTGGTGGACAATAGAATTCAGGTGGCTGGTCTGCAGTTTCTTGGGGTTGGTGGGTGTGAGGTACAGAACCGCAGGAGGTAGACTGAAAATGAAATAGAACTAATATCAAATATGTAATAACCTGGTTGAACCAAAGTTTCATTTCACTTTATTGCAAGGATGGTGATGGGCAACTTCCTGGAAGTCCAGGGTATACATATGCCTATCTGCCATGGGTAAACTTTTACAAATTTCTTTGGCCTGGGTGCTGCTGTCTACCAGGTTTTTTCAGTCCTTGGTGGCATCCTTTGTGGGAGTTGATTCATAGGCTGGTTCAAACTGAGAATACTCAAATTCCCTTGTTGGGTTGTGGGGTTGGTCATCTCTGGGCAGCCCACGTTCTATAGGAAGTTTCTTTGTTTCCCATTCTGTGGTGGCCTGAGTTATTTTGGGTTCTATGGCTAGACCCGCCTGTTGATGGGTTGAGTTAACAGGAACCTTTAATGTGAGGAGTGTCAATGTAGGTGATTTTGACTTGTCAAGATTTAAAAGATTTTCCAAAGTTAAATTCTGTTCTGGTTCCTGCCCAAAAATCTGTGGGCAGCCAGGCAGCTGGTCCTGCAGGCTGGCAGCCTGCGGGGTGTCAGGGTTTGAATCTCATAGTTGAGGTTTCCCAGTAAGCATGGTCAATAGGAGTTTGTCACTTGTGACAGTGTTAACAACTTTTAGTATACTAAATGGTAAAATATCATATTACCACTACCCAATTTAATTTTTAATAAAGAAATTAAGAACTTTGATTATTTTTTAACTTATTTTCATATGTTTTTTATTTTATTATGTGAGCAAAAATACACAGAAAACGGTTAATATTTGTCAGCCCATATAAATTTAATTAAGCATACTATGTTTTTCTATAGTATTTCAAAAAAATGTCAACAGTGACAATGTTGTCAATAATAATGTCTACAATTTTTCTAATTGACAGTGAGAATTCAGCTTTTTTACTAATTGTCACTCATAATGTCAACACTTTTCACTTCTCACATATAAAACTTTATGTTTTACATAATAAAATCATCTGATTTTTTGATATGTTGTATTTTTACCTTTTTTCATATTTTCTAAATTTTAAAATAAAATCTATTTATAAAGCTAATACTTTCACATAAATCCCTTAACTTTTAACTTGTTATTTATAACTTTAATAAAATGAAAACTATACAAGTATTTTTTAACTTTTACATGCCAATAAAAACCCTATAAGGATTAATTTTTATTTAGTATGTTTTATAGTTGTTTTGTTTTGTTTTTTAAATACATTGCTTTATTTTAAACCTTTTTACTTATTATTTTAGGACAATAACACCTCAAAATAACCAAATTGTACCAAGCTTCCCTCCAAGTCCACCAAAGCCACAAAGAAGAAGCCTGTCTCTTCAAAGAAGGCCACTCCCAAGCCCTCCCCTGAGCCCTCTACCAGGAAGAGCCCTGCTTACTCCACTGGGGGAGAAAAATCTTATGGTTCCCTTACAGATCACAGTTTCTACAACTCAGCTTCAGATGAGGAGCCTACCAAGAAGTGGCGCTAAGCCAAGAAGTTCCTCTAAAGGATAAGTCTACTACACATGAGGAGCACCAAGATAAGCCCCCTTCTGCTTACCCCCACCAAAATCCCCTCCTTCAAGTTCATCTGGGGATGATACAAAGCCCTGTCCTTATTACTTCCCTGGCTTCTGCCATGCTCCTGCTGGCCCCTGGGACCCTCTGTTGGCTAACAACATCTTTAATGTTGATGGCAAATTCAAGGTTCCCTCTTCCTTGCCTAAGTATTTTCCTATCATGAGTATAAAGGGTGGGCTAGCCATGGTGTCCAATGGTTATATTTTCTCTTGTAACAACGCCAACCAGGGCTTCAAGAGCTGCCATTACACCTTCAAGAACCTCTCCTTCCCATTGCAGCTCAATAATGAGCGCTGGGACTTGGTACAAACCATTAAGGGTGAGAATACCTGCATCATGCCCAATACAACCATTACATGTCTCCTGAAATGGTACCTTGTGCAGGCCATGCCCACCTCCAAGGACCTTTCCCCCAACCAGCTGGCTGTGCTTGCCTGTAAGCAACTCTCCCCCACTAATCTGAAGAGGGTGTCAACCCATACCCAGTTGGTCAAGTTTTTAAGTGATAGGTGTCAAGCCTCCAATCCCCTGGCCAAGAGCACCACTAAAATTGAAGACCTGGTCCTCACAAATGCCCTCAAAAAAACTGAGGATGGAGAGTGTTCTTTCTCCATGACAATGGTCTGAAGTGGAGGATAGAATCATTTCCTATGCCCCAACCCAAAACCTGGAGCAGCTCAACACTGCTACCACCTGGCTGTGCAACGGCGCATTTGCAACCTGCCCAACCCTTTTTAAGCAGCTTTGGGTCCTGCATGGGCAGTTCAATGACCAGGTCATCCCCCTTGTGTTCTTTCTCCTGCCTGGTGCCAAGACAGAGGTCTATGCCAGAGCATTTAAAATTGTCCAGGATGCTTTGAGCTCCCTTCCTGCCAACCAGCTCCCCCCTCCCACCCACGCCACAATGGCCAATTCCTCCTCTGCTGAGAAGAATGAGTCTGCCCAGGCTGCTGAGCAGCTAGCTGATGTACGCTCACTTGGGCTAAAGGTTATCATTATGGACTTTGAGCAAGCTCAGTTCAGAGCCTTCAAGGCCATCTTCAATGGAGAAGTACAGGGCTTCTTCTTCCATTTTAGACAGGCCTCATCAAGAATCTCAAGAGCAAGAAGGGCCTCTTTGACAAGTATCTTAACAATGGTAAGGGGAAGTGCCACTTTGCCATGACCCAGTTTGCTGCCTTGGCTTTTGTGCGCCTAGAGAATACTGAGATTGGCTTTGAGGCCCTCCTGTAGGATGCTTATATCAAGAAGTACTCCACCATCTTTAAGGGCTACCTTGATTACTTTGAGCGACAATGGGTAGGCAAGAAGGCAACTGCCCAGAGAGGAAAGAGTGAGGCCACAGCACCATGGAACTGTCAGAGTGCCTGCCTCAAGGGGGAGATGAAGACCACGTCCAGCCTGGAAGTGTGGCACAATCACCTGAAGGTGAAGTTTGGGTCAAACCCCAAGTACAACAAGCTCTTCCAGAAGCTGCAGGAGGAGCAGGCCTGGACTGTTTCCAAGTTTTGCAACCTGGCCAACCAGGTGGCCCCCAAGAAGAAAAAGTCCAAGGACCAGGACTACTAGTAGGGCTTCCAGAAGGTGGTGAAAAAGAGGTACAAGGTGGAGGAGATCAAGAAGTACCTAGAAGATGTTGCAACTGCTCTTTCTGATGGCTTTAATTAGCCCAATAAACCTTGCTTTGCTTTGCCTGTATATTTTTTACTTTTGGATTTTATTTTTTGGATAGTAATAATTTTTTTAGGTATAAATGGTAAGTTTAAGATACATTTTCAATGTGGTTTTGTAATAAATATCTTATATTTTGTTAATTTATCTTTAAGGTATGAGATATTTTCAGTTGTGCTTATATAAAGTATAATAAATTAAATGTAGAATTTTCTTAAATTTTTTATAACTTAAGAAATTGTGTTTATCTTTATTTTTAGTTCATTGGAATTTTAATTTTTATGTGAATAAAAAATATTTTTATAATAAATAGTGTAATTTACATAGTAAATTGAAAAATACTTGCTTATATCTCCTTATTCTGATTACTTATGGTATTTTTATTGTATTTTTAAACTCTCTGGGGTCATTTTAGTATAAAATGTATTTAAAAATATTATTTTAATATTAAATATGTTCAGGGAAAAGTGTGCTGTTACTTAAAAAAGTGTCAACATCTAGGAGACAACATTATGTAAACTCGGGTTATCACTTTACTATAGTGTCAACATTAAAAGTGTCAACATGGCCACTTTTGACATTTTTAGTGTCAACATTAGTGCTGTTGCCAGGAACACTGAGGTTAATTACACCTCCACTGTGTACCCAGTCATCACCTGGCCCCGCACTCTTGATCCAAAAGTTGCTACTTCCTGCCCCCGCATCTTTGACACCTCATATGAGCCATTGGCCACAACTGAGGAGCCATCTGTGCCTGTGATGTATTCCACCATTGACGGCGCCACAGCAAGTAAGAGTGATCCCACCTTCTACACAAAAGTCCCCATCTCCTGTGTTGATTTTGCCAGCCAGGATGCCACGGTACCTGTCAAGGGCCAGCATTGGTTGACAGATAGTGAGCGTGAAGCTATCCTCAACTGCTTGAACGGGGTAATGGAAGTAAGGGATATTGCGTCCCAATTTGGAGTCACAGCCATATATAGTGGCAACCTCAAAAAAAAGTACGGCAACACCAGGAAAATTGCCAAATCCACCAAGGCTAAGCGGCAGCCCACCCATCTCAAGGCAATCAGGCAGTGGGTGACCAAGGATTGCCACCTGGACACACTTGCTGTCCAATCAATGTTGGCCACAGAGTTCAGGCTTTTTGTCTCTAAAACCCTTGTTTACCAAGCAATAGTCAATTTGGGATTTTCATGGAAGGTACTCAGAGTTTCTCTGTACAATAAGAACAGCAAGAAGACCATCAAGGATTGACACATTTATGCCAAGACATATCTGGCTCTCAAGAAGACTGGAAATGTTTGATTCTTTTACATTGACAAATTGTTGTTTTCCTCCTTACTCAGGTCTAGGCATGGGTAGGTCAAGAAGGGATCCAAGGATGGTGTAGCACATAGTGCAGCTTTTTTTCCCAGACATGTTACATGTTTGTGCTTCTGGGTCCTTGCAGATTGGACCAATATCAAATGATCAAGGGTTCCCACAATAGCAGGACTTTTCTCAATTTTCTCCTATCCATAAAGGAGTACCTCCGGATCAATTACAGTGGCACAACTAACATTGTTGTGTTGGATAATATTGGACTCCACAAGGTGGATTGTTTTTAAGAGTTCCCACCAATAGATAAAAATAGCCATTTGGCCAGCCACTGCCTGGCTGACTGCCCAATGAGACTCCTCTTTCTTCTGCCATATTCTCCATTTCTGAATCCAATTGAGGAGGTGTTTGGTTGGATCAAGAATAAGGTGAAGAAAGGACTCCCTCAGGACACCAAGGATCTCTTCAACATTCTCAAGATCAGCCAATTTAAGATGCCACCCAATGTGGTGGCAGCTTTTTACAAGCACTCTGAATTCTTTCTACCCAAAGCCCTTGCATCCAAGCCAATCAGATAAATGGGCGCTTCAGGTTTATTTGTTTTTTGTATTTATTTTGTTTTTATTAGGACTCAAAAATTATTAACTATATAGTATGCTGTGACATTAGATTGTATTATAGGCATATAAGAATACATACAAAAGTTAAGTAAAATTAATTATACTAGATATAGAGACAAATATTTTTATTATAATGCACCAAATATTTTATTGACTGTTGAGCTAACAAATAAATAGATTTAAAAAGATAGAAAAGATTAATTTTATTTAAATAATTGTGAACCATTTTTAGTACTTTGACTTTTTTTAAGCCATAGATTGGATCTTGTAAGTCATCATCTGACCTGATTGATTTAGCACCACTATAGCCACACAACATAAAACCCAATGATTTTCATGTATCCTTACTAATTAGTACTTATGACACAGGTTAAGCATATTAAATATATTTGTCAAATTATATTACAAAGGAAAGGTAATTTGAGCTCTAAACAATCATGTGTTTAGAACATAAGCGGAGTGGGCCGCTTGATAGGGATAAATTCAGTTCTTGTTGTTTAACTATATAATATATGAATATGTACTTGACAAGCAACTAAAAAGAAAATTTTTTATCATATTTTATTATTTCACATGTTTGCTTACTTTAACTAATACCTTGTAATATATTTAAATTTTAATTATAATTTAAATATTAAAATAAAATAAAATTAAAAAAATTAAAATAAATATAAAAGTTATATTGCAAGGGAAGATAATTTATTAGGGAGATGCAAATTGTAAAGGGAATGTAATTATTCTGGGGTATTATAACCCAAAATTAAATTTTCAGCCAATGTTGCAACTGAACCAATGAGGATTCAGTATTTGGAATTGGGGAAGACAACAGTCCAATAGAAAGGACAGAATAATAAGAATAAGGTATTGTTTATTGTAGAATATTGCAAGTAATATACTATATGGGAAAAGCCACAAAGCCACAAGGGGGTGGCATAGTGGGAAGTTCCATGTAAGGTTTGGAGCCAAGGAATAACTTGTGCGGGAATCAGCAAGTCAAATTGATAGCGCCCCTAATTAGGATGAAGCACCCGCCATTCAGTATTGCCATCAAATTAACCATAATGTTAGATACGTCAAGGGGCAGCTCATTGAGCACCCTCCTATGTATTGTAAGATACATTAGCAGGCAAGTCTGGAAACTCAGTTGCAACACCCTCCTTGCCTCCTGCTTGTTGACAGACACCAGTACTGGAGTCTGCAGAAGGTCTGGAAAGGTCTGCACAAACAACCTTTGTGTGGGGATGGCGCGGCAGGGGCACAAGCAATCATGGTGAAGCTTCTTGGTGTTTCCTTGGGCATCTTCAAGTTGGTAGGTATGGTTGTTGTAGATAGCAGCTACCTTGAAGGGCCCTAGATGGTTGGGTTCCAACTTGGCAGAATTGGAATTGAGGGTGTAGACAGGGTCACCTACAGTGTATCTAGCTTTGAGGTGCTTTGTTCCTCCTTCAATCCGCTTGTGTTTGATTTCCCAGGCCTTGGCACGCCATTGATCCAGGGATGGGGTTGTCACTAGGGGAGGCTTGTCAGGAACCTTGGACAGTAGCTTCCCCTGTTCAACCCCTGTCAGACTGTCAGATGTTCCAAAGGCCAGGGTACTAGGGCTGAACCCTATGCCCCTGTTGATTCTTGCTTGCAGGATGAGTAGAGTGGTGGGTAGGTGTTTAGTCCATGCAGTGTTGGGGTGCTCTTGTGAGAGCTTGGCAACCAGTTGAACCAGTGAACCATTTAATTGTTCCACGCGTCCATTGGCTTGAGGATGGTAGGGGGTTGTAACTATACGTTGGAGTGCGTTCTTGGTGCAGTATGCCTGCATGACATGCCCAACTAGTTTGGGACTGCCATCTGTGATGAGACGTTTGGGTTGCCCAAAGAAGGCCACAATTTCCTTACCAATAAAGTGGGTAATGGTGATGGCAGTGTGGTTGGTTGTTGCCCAGGCCACTGGCTAGCAAGTGAAATAATTGATGGCAGTGATAATGTACTTCTTCCCCAGTCTGTCTTTGGGGAGTGGCTCCGCAATATCAAGGGCCCACTGCTTGAAGGGTTCCATGGCCTTGATGGGTAGGACAGACTTGGGGGGTGCCAGTTTGGACGTGTTCTTTTTGCACAACATGCACATTTTGAGGAGGTCCAAGATGTCTTGACGCATGTGCGGCCACCAAATCTTATGTTTCATGATCTCAAAGAGGTTACGCCCTCTGATGTGATCCAGGGTTTGGTGGTAGTGCAATATTGTGTCCCCTTGTTGCGTGGTGGGAATGTAAGGCGTCTTTTCACCTATCTCTGCCCAGCAGCAGACGTTACCAGCATTGGTGGTGAACTGGATTTTGTTGTCCTTCAGCTTGGAGATGCTTACCAAGCTAAGGCCCTCATAGTGAGCTGCCTCAGGACAGAGGTAGAGCATGGGCCAATCTGGATCCAAACCATCATCCCCAGTGATGGGCGCTACGTAGAGTTTCAAAAGAGCATCAGCTTTGATAAGTTCCTTCCCAGGCTTGTAACAATGCGCAACTGGTAAGGGGATAGGCGCTCTACCCATCCTTTTTGGAAGCTTGTCAAGTGGGACTGTGTGTTGAAGTACTGAAGTGACTTGTGATCCGTCAGAACACAGGGTGGGAAGGTAGCGCCTTCCAGGTAACAGCGCCACTTCTCAACGCAGTGTACAATAGCTGCCAATTCTTTATCATGGATGGGGTAGTGGTTTTCTGAGTCAGTAAGTTTCCTGGACTCATATGCCACGGGGAGGAAGACACCATTGTCAGTTTCTACCCATAGCACGCCTCCTATGGCTCTGTTGGAGGCATCAGTCTTGAGTTTTTACTATCAGTTTTGATTGGGGAACTGTAGTACTGGTGTTTTTGTGAACCTTAGCTTCAACGCCTCAAAGGCTTGATCTCTGATGGGGGTCCAATGGAAGTGCTGCTTGGTATTGAGGAGCTCAGTGAGAGGTGCAATTAGTTCCCTGCAATTGGAAATAAACTTGCGCACAAGGGCAACCATGCCAAGGAATGTTTGCACTTGGCCCACATCAGTGGGGGCGGCATGCTGGTTATTGCCTTAACTTTGGCAGGGTTGGGCTTTACCCCTTGGGCAGAGATGGTGTGCCCAAGGAATATTAGCTCCAACTTGAGGAGCTCGCATTTGGAGGGTTTAGCTTTTAGCTGGTTTTTCCAAAGAGTGTCAAGTACAGCACAGAGGTGTTGGAGGTGTGTGGTTTGATCTTGACTGAAGACAATAATGTTGTCAAGGTACACCACCACACATTTCCCAATCAGTTCTTTGAATGCTTTGTTCATCAACATGGTAAAGGTGAAGGGAGTGTTGGTCATTCCAAAGTTCATGACACATCACTCAAACAACCTGTAGCGTGTGCAGAAGGCAGTTTTTGCCTCATCCCCTGGTGCAATGCGGACCTTGTACCCTGCAGTGAGATCAATATTGCTAAATACCTTTGCACCTGCAAGTTTATCAAACATGTTGTCAATCAGTGGCAGGGGGTACTTGTTCTTAACTGTCACCTCATTTAGGGCGCAGTAGTCTGTGACCAGGCAAAGGGACCCGTCCTTCTTGGCTACAAAGCAGACAGCTGCCCTGTATGGAAAGAGCAAGGGGCAAATGAAGCCCTTATCAAGCGCGTCCACAAGGTGTTGGCGGAAGATTTCATCTTCCTTTGGTATGAGACAATATACTGGTTGTGCTTTAGGTAACAATCCTTGAAGTTATACAGCCTGCTGGATCTCCCAGGGAGGAGGTAATTGTTCAAGTGTCTCACTGAATACGTCCTTGTGCTCCTCAAGGAGTGCAGCAAGCGCTGGTGGTAGTGAGGAGGTCAAGGGAAGGACCGCTGGTGGCTCAGCATGGATAACTTTGACTGAGCATTGGTTGAAGTCTAGTTTTCCCCCCTTGAAATTATATGAGCCTGTCTCTGTTATTCTGACAAAAACAGTATCATGGAGTAGCTTGCTCATTTCCACAGGGTAAATCTGGAACCCCACCCCATTTCTGTTGAGGGTGATGACAGAGGTATCCCAATTGATGTAGGGACAGTTGTGCCAAAGCCATTCAAGACCAGCAATCATGTTGTGGCTGAGCCCTGCCATGATTGGCCCAGAGAGCTTAACTTGGATGTTCCCCATTCTCACAGAGAAGGGTACCGTCTTGTGGGTGATGGCCACTCTGCGGGAGTCAGCTACCCGTACAGCTTTGAACCTGCTGGGCACTTGGTTCAATTGTTGAGAGTCAGCAAACGCCTGGTCCACCATAGTGTGGGTGGCCCTGGTATCTACCAGTTGTTTGTGGGTGCTCCCACGGAAATGGAAGGGATAGGGCAAGTGTGTTACTTTATTTGAGGAGTGGCTTGCTTACAATACAGGGTTGTTGCTGTGGACTTGAAAGACATCCAGGGTTTCAACTTTGTGAATGTTGTAGTCACAGGGATTTTTTGCGAGTAGGGATTGAGAGGATGGGTCAGGTGGGGTTGTAAGGCCTCTTGTTGCTACAAACCCCAGGCTTTTCTCTGATTGTTGACCTGTGCTAGCTGAAGCTCCCCCTTGCATGGGCGTTTAGTCCCATTATCCTGCTGACGTGGTTGGCGGCGGCCTACTTGACTGTGGCTATTACCAGGTGTGGTACGCGGTTGGGATGGAGCGTCACTGGTACGGCGGAAGCCCATTGAGGCCTGGTTGTTAGCCTCCATGATGGCTTTATAGCAGTGATAAATGGAGGTACAGCAACCTATGTGGACCCACTTGCAGATATGGGGTTTTAACCCATTGACAATGAGAGTGAGTAACATTGCATTTCCGTTGGTCACAGCTTCAGGGGCGGCAGCAAGAGCTTGTTTCCAGGCAAAAAGGTACTCAGGAACAGAACCAGTTTGATTGATTGCTAGAAGAGGAGTTCCCACAACAATTGGGGAGAAGGTTTGACTGTAACAGGACTTGGCGGCGTCTTGGAATGCCACCCAGATAACGTCAAGTTCCTGGCTGGCCCAGTTGGTGAGCCACACAGCGGCAGGTCAGTAAGGCAACCAGACACAGTGGCAACCCACATGAGCTCAGGAACCTGGCAGATGCAAAGGCGGGTTTCAGTAGACTGGAGCCAACTGACAATGTTGGTCCCCTTAACGCCACCAGCAAAGGATTCTAGCTAAAGGTTGAGCATGCGCTGGGACAGGTCTAACTGGGGCAGGATGCTGCTAACGTCATGCTGCCCAAGGCAGAGCCAATTGTACACGCTGGTGAGAACTAACTGGTCTTGATAGATGACATACCCGTTGGGGATGTCCCCCTTGGGGATTGGCAGGAAGGTCTCTTGTTGGGGAGTAGCCATACAACCTGTACTCTGTCCTTTCTTGGGGGGAATTTTTTTTAGGTAGGTCAAAAACCTACTGCTGCTACCACTGTTGCAAATGAACCAATGAGGATTCGGTATTTGGAATTGGGGAAGACAACAGTCCAATAGAAAGGACAGAATAATAAGAATAAGGTATTGTTTATTGTAGAATATTGCAAGTAATATAATATATGGGAAAAGCCACAAAGCCACAAGGGGGTGGCATAGTGGGAAGTTCCATGTAAGGTTTGGAGCCGAGGAATAACTAGTGCAGGAATCAGTAAGTCAAATTGGTAGTGCCCCTAATTAGGATGAAGTACCTGCCATTCAATATTGCCATCAGATTAATCCATAATGTTAGATACGTCAAGGGGCAGCTCATCAAGCGTCCCCCGTGTATTGTAAGATACGTTAGCAGGCAAGTCTGAAAACTTGGTTGCAACACCAATGCGTCTAATTGGGACCACATACTCTTCTGTATGTGGTGAAAAACTCTGGATGCAATTGCAAGAGGGGTGGCGCTCTGCACCCCAGTGATTGCTGAATGTCTCATAAAAGGGAGTTGTGAGAGAAAATTGATTGGGAGTTAGTTCTCTGGAGGTATAGTGTATCTGTACAACAAATCTAACGTAAAACAGTCATATAGGACATGCTCTACAGTTTGATAGCCCCGTGGGGGCTTCATTCTGTCCAGTGCCAGCCAACAGACGTCCATTTGAAGGGGGACGTCCTCTAGCTTTTTCATGTTGGCTTTCATGATGCATTGGATGATTATCCCAAGGTAAACAGCAATGTGCAGTTCTGTGAAGTATAGCTTTCTGCAAATAAGCAGAATTTCTTTATATACTGACTAATCTATTCATTTAGGATGTATTTTAAAATCTGAGTAAAGGCAAGTCAAGAATTTTAGAGGGATTGGACACCCATGCCTCTTCAAAAGATATGAATAAAGATTTCATCTTATTGACTAATAATACTTTGGCTATTTGATTTGATATTGCTTTTATTAAATTATTGAATATTGCTGCCTTGATTTTTCTTGTGGAACTTGAAATTGACTTTTTTCAGGTTTATTTCATATGTGTTCACAGTTTAAAATTGAAAACGTTCAAGACATTCAAAGATATATTCATCAAAATTCATGTTGACATTCATTTAATTTCCATCATTTCATTGAAATTGATACTTGCGCCTACTTCATAGGCTTCTCTGACCCAGGTTGAACTTCTTTCTGGCCCTTTGAATTTCTTATTCATGCTTCTTTAGTTGCATATTGATTGATGTTAATGCAGATTCAGAGCCTAAAGGTAAAAATGCGGGATTGTCAAATTCTTTTGTGTGAACTCACTAACTTACTGGAATATTTTTCATCCTTTTATATAAAAAGTAAGTTGTTATGGGATGAAAATTACACCATTAAGTTGGTGAGTTCACACAAAAGAATTTGGCAATCCCGCGTTTTTACCTTTAGGTTCTGAATTTACAGTATTTTGAATTATTTTTATTTATTTCATTTTTATTTATTTGAATTACAGAGGCTACTAGTGATTGGTAACCCCCGTAAAACCAACTGGGCGTAAAGGCTGCCACTTCAGCAACCTTGTCCCCATTCCTAGTTATAACTAAAGTAAATATAAATTAAACATAAAAAACTTACTTATTGTTTCCCCCACGGCCCCCTCAGCCATTGGCACCCCTTCAGCAAACTTCATGAGTGTTGGCTGCTCTTCATTTAATTTCCTGGGCTTTATCTTCCTTATTTTTAGTGCTACTTGTTCTTCCTCTTGATTTTCATTTGATAAATTTTCAGTATTTCTTAAAGCGCTTCTGCTTCTTGATTGTGTTTCCTTATCATCTGTTTCCATCTGATCAGTTTCTTCTTCATTTGTGTTGATTTCCTTTGAAATTTTAGTTCCTGCAATTAATTTGATTTTCTTATTGTTTTCTTTGGCCCCTTTCCAGAACTACCAGATATTGTAGGCTGCATCATTGAACTTCAGACTTGATAGAATTGTTCCTGTAGATCAAGTAACGCTTCTTTGTTCTTTTCATATACACTAGTTTTAAAAGCTATGGCAACAAGCAAAAACAATTCAGATTTAAACAAAATGAACTCAGATCTAAACAAAATTAATTTTAAATGAATTTATATTGATTTACAATAGATTTGGATTAATTTCAATTTTGTTTAAAGCTTAGTTAATTTTGTTTGAATCTGAATTGTTTTTGCTTGTTGCCATAGCTTTTAAAACTACTGTATAATATTTCTCAATTTATTCACAGCATCTTCTTTTGACTGGATTATTGGCTGGCCTCTGTTGCCCAGCTTTCTTGTTACTAGTTCCCTGATAGTTTTTTCTATTTCAACAACCTTTTTCAGGTGTGCCTCTAATTCATTTATCAAGTTGTAAATATTTGACATTTTGTTTGAATTACATCAAAAAACTGGTTTTTAAAATACTACTGTCAACACATGAATATTTTTTGTTATCAATAATAAATTAAGAACCACAAATATAAATTTTGCATCAGAATATTGCAATTGGACATCAACTCTTGATATTTTGTAATTATATGCATAACTCAATGCATTTTGTTTAATATAATTCTTTTTAAATTAGGCCTTTTTCATTGTAATTTATTAAACAAAATGCATTGAGTTATGCACATAATATCAAAATATCAAGAGTTGACGTCTAATTGCAATATTCTGATGCAAAATTGATATTTGTGGTTCTTAATTTATTATTGATAAAAAAATATTTATGCAAATAGTTTTATGTTATTCATAAAATATATAACATTTTATTGATTATGATAATTTCAATCTTGTAAAAAGAATATGTTATTAATTATAAATCAAAAGAAATAATATCAACTTTAATAAGTTTTCACAAATAAAGATTTTATTTTACTCATCAAAGGACAAGTAAGGGAGGGAAAGGGGGGATTTATGGCACCATCATCTGTGCCTGTAAAAGGGACAGCGTCAGAGGTAGTGGGGATGGAATGGGTGGTGGTTTGGGAGTCAGGGTTAGAAGGCAGGTGACTTGGTCTTGATGAGGGAGTTGGGGAGGTAGGGTTTGTTGACTGGGAAGAGGTGCAAGAGCTGATTGATTCAATCACTCAAATTCTTCTTCTGTCACATATGTGGGCTTGACAAACCAAATGTATGGGTGTTAAGGAAGGCAGAAGTCCTTTATGGACTTATCACTATCACTTGCATAGAAGATGATGAGATCTGATAAGTCCTGGGTAAATACAGAAGGGAAAAGCTTGTACCCCTTCTCAATTCAGGAGCACAGTTCATTGTAGATGGTAGGCTTTAAGCGCCTGAGAGCAGAATCAAAATTGTAAAGACATACATCTGCAAGATGCATGTCAGCATGGTTGGTGGTATAGGACCAACAGATATTCCCCACATCCCTAATTTCTTTGGCTGCCCATTTCTGCTGCTCCATCTCTGCACTCAGTACAACTGTGTATATGGCGTGTTAAGTAGCCCGCTCCTCCATCATGTCCTTTAGCTCTGTCTGGTAGACATACCCATCTGTGGTGTACAATATTGCCAAGTAATAAAAGACGCCCAGTGGGGAAACTGCCAATAAAACCCCAACAAAACAATACAAGATTGGGTTGCGCTTGTAGATGTCAGATTGATTGCGCTTTTCCCCAAAGTCTTGGATACTTGCCAAAATCTTGGCATACAACAAGAAGATGATGCCATTACAGCCCTCATTGCCATTCCTTTGATAAAATTAATAATGGTTGTGTTGTACTGGAGTGGTATCCACCAAACTAGGACCACTGAGAACCTGATTAGACAAGATTCTGGCGGCAACCACAACTCTGTGAATCCACAAATTCACTGTTCTCTTATTGGTGAAAAAGCTGTGGAGTCCCAGTTGGAGACAGACCTGGACCAGGGGCATCCACAGGTCACACCCCATGATAGCCATCATGAGAGGGTGGTCTTTTTCACCATTGGTTGATGTACAGGTACCAGTTGGGGTCTTCATGAGAGGGGGACCACAGTTGGCATGGGCTCGCAGGGTTGCAGCCACAGTGGACTTTGCAAACCCCATTGTGGCCGCAATTTTCCCAAGTAACATAAGCATCCCTTGCTTTTTGGCCATTTTGAGAAAAATTTATGAGGTAATTAGTTTTCTTCTGCGTCTTTTAGGCTGATTGGCTGGAGGTGGGATGTGTCTGTCTTGGGAACCAGACAGTATCATCTGATTGGCTGGTTCTGAATTCTGGCTTCTCTGGGTGACTGTAAAGACCCAACAATTGGGAGAGTATTTTAGCAAAATAAGGTACCAAGTTGGCAACTTGGAAACCTGTTAGTGCCATCACAATGGGATAGACCGACATCATCCATCTGAAGACCTTGGTGTGTACGTTATAACATCCAAAATTACTGGCAAAATATGTGAGTACATAGTATATATAGGTGTATATAGCTACGGACTGGGTGGAGTGGGGTGATACCAGCGTGGGCCAGGAGTACTGCCCAGAGGAGTTTGGCTGTGCTGGATCCTCGTAGATGCACTTGCCAGGTGGTTGATTTAATGGCCCATGCTGGTGATTGTATTGGTGGCCCCCAATCCCTAGGCAGGCTGTGAGAACAGCTGAGAAGATTAGATTGTTCATCTTCTGATCCTGGGAAAGGGCAGCCAAAGCTTAGTGTCTAACTTTCTTGTAGGGTAAAGTTCTGATTGATTTATGTGATACTATTGAGGGTAATTTCACTCAATGATAGCACAAACTATCATCAAGTGAATTGGCTTTATTATATACTATCATCCTTGCGGGGGCATTAATAGAGTAAAACATTGGACAGGGAACCCCAAACACTTGGTGTTGTCTGGAATTCCCTTTTGGGAGGGGGATTAGAAGTGGTGTGCAGGTAATAAAGTGTTACTTCTGGGCTTGCATTTGCTTGGTGTATTATTGGATGCTTTCATGCATCCAAATTTGAATTCTGCAGTTAATTCAGGAATGGGTGGGTTGAGCAGTTTGTCAGCCCCTCCCAAATTTGGTAGATTCCAAATTTAGGCAGCAGTTCCCCCTCAATTTGGGTTTGGGGAAATTGCCTTTTTGGGTTTTCCCTATTTTGAAATTTCCCCATTTGGCAGGCTGGCCAGGGGGACTGGCTGGCGGGAGTGGGTGGGCAGGCGGGGGCTGGCTGGCTGGGCGTGCAGCCAGCGGGCGCCTGGCAGTTGGGTGTGTGGCCGCGTGGGCGGGGTATAAAAACCGTCAAAATTAAATTTTTTATTTATATTCTTGTTTTCTTGGATTGGCCTTTTGCAGCAGTTTCCCTAATAAGGGGGAACTGCTGCAATTTTCTTATTTTGTTTATTGAGTCCAATTGTGACCAAAATATTGTCCTGAGCCAAGGTGTTGTCAGGAATATTCCTGACAGTGACTCTTTGGCTCAATTGCCCAATTCTGGGTGTTAGTGTCGATACATGATTTGGATTAGCAGCTGCCTGTGTGTGATGGGCAAACAAGGCCATGCTTGGGGACGTGGGAGAAAGAACACACTCCTGGGTAGTGATTGGGGAGGGGCCTGTGGTTTGGGTGTGACCATAGACAGAGTCTTCACTTTTGGAAGACCCAGCGTAGCCCTGCATAATTTTGTCAAGGCCAGGGCACCCCGTTGACTTGGTTATTATTGATAGAAGACATAATAATTTTTATATTAAAAAGTTAAACTCAAAAAGAGAAGTGTATATTTTAATCAATTTTGTTGTTAAGTATGTTAAGCTGGTGAATATTATGATCTAAATTTTAGCCATCCTAAACTGGAATAGGGTTATTTTTGAGAATGCCTATTATTCCTAAAAGAATTAGCACAAATCCACATTAGATCTTTTGACATCCTTTTTGAGACACCCATAAATTATATTTATTTCAAATTCACCTCAATTATGATTTGGAATTTGATTCTTGGATTTGAAAATCCCGCAATTTCAGATTTTTTAAGTTTTCCATGATATCTATGATTTGTTTGACATACAGGAAATCCCATATTGTACATTAGAATATTGCATTTCTGATTCATGTATCCCACATTTTTTGCTGTGTTTTTTCTTTTTTAGTTGAGTTATCTGCTCAAGAGATTTGAAATTTGCCACTTTAAATAAACCAAAAAAAGTCAAATTAAATGGTTGTTTTATTAAATATTTTATTTTTTACTCATCTGAGTTGCCCGCAAAAGTGATTCAAAATACGGACCAAGGATTTGACAGTCTTGCATTTTTATGGTTTGGTTCTAAATTTATAGTATACATTTTTTAACAGATGTTTTTTTGTAAGGACCTTCTATTTGATGTCTATTGGGGCATCAGGTGGAAACCCTTCTTGGAGATTCCCCATGATTAACATGGGCCAGTCAGGGTTGCCATCAGCGCAAAGGACATGTTTGCTGTATAGCCTTGATAGGGTGTCTGCAGTAAGCGTTTCTTTGCCTGGCTTGTATTTGATTTGCATTGGATATCTCTGTATGAGGCTTATCCATTTGTCTTGTCTTCTTGAAAGATGCTATTGTTTCTTGAAGATATTAATGATTTATGATTGGTGAGGACCTTGAATGTTTGGGCCCCTTCTAGATAACATTGCCATTTCATGAGGCAGTGCACAATAGCTATCAATTCCTTATTGTGTATGGGGTATCTTTGTTTTCCATCAGATAGTTTCCTTGAACCGTACACCACAGGAAGAAAGTTTTTTTCTGCCGTCTGGATATGGAGTACCCCTCCTATGGCGTAGTCAGATGCATTGGCTTCCAACTCATATATTCCCTCACAATTTGGGTATTGGAGGATAGGGGCAGTGATCATATATTATTTTAATTGGCAGAAGTGTTGGTCTTGTAGTGATGTCCACAAAATCTTGGTTGTTTTGCCTGTAATGGCTGACAGGGGCATAAGAGCACCCCAGTCAGGGATGAATCTTCTAACGTAGGCTACCATGCCTAGGAAGATACAGAGTTTGCTTTTATTTCTGGGGGCTGGCATTTCAGTTATGGCACATATCTTTTCTGGGTCTGTTTTGATTCTGTCCTTGCTGATAATGTGACCAAGGAATGGGAGTTCAGACAAGAAGAAGTCACACTTTGATGGTTTAGCAATGAGTTGGTTTTCTTTGAGGGTGCAGAGGACCAGGCAGACGTCTTCCCAGTGTTGCTTTAAGGTTTAAATGTAGATGATTCTGTTTTCCAGGTATATGATTGTTTGTTTTCCAAAAAAATTTACTTTAAGACCTCATTCAGGAAGGTCAAAAAGGTGCTAGGGGCATTTTTCATATCAAAATTGAGAACAACACATTCAAAGGATATGCATTTGGTTCTGAGCGCAGTCTTTGGGATATTTTCAGGATTCACACAAATTTGGTGATAGCCTGCTGTCAAATCAATTTTTGTGAAGATTTGGGACCCCCAGGGCGTCAAAAAGGTCATTGATCAGGGGCAGGGGATACTGTGGGGTTCCTGGTCACCAGTCCTCAAAGTGTGTCCTGGGTTGTAGCCAGGGACCAGCTTGGAGGAGTCGTCATTCTCCAACAGTGGTGAATGGTTGGTGAGGAGCTTATACTTGGCCTGCATAAGAGCAAACTCCTCCAGTACCTTCCCAATCACTAGGCAAGTGTCTCCACCATACACTTGTACTTCAGCAGGCACCAGCCCTTCTGTAGGCTAATACCAATCCTGTAATAGTCTTGCAAACTCTCCTCCAATAAACTCTCTTCCTCTATTTGTCATTTCCAAATGCCTTGTCACCTTCCCCCACTCCTCCTGGGCAGACTTACTAGAGGCAAACTTCCTGCACCCTAGGCAATAGGATTCCTTGTCCCCTGGACTAGGATAGAAAATGTGGAGTAATTGACTCATGGGACTTATATTCTTTCTTAACATGGGAAATTTGGATAGAGGTTGTAATAGGTGCTTTATTCACAGTCAGAAGGAAGATCACCTTAGAAACTTTCTGATATATGGCCTTGGGATAGGGAATAATGAGGGGTTTGTGCCAATACTTGGAGTTCTTTAACAATCTCTTGGACTCCTTGCACTTGGTCTTTGGCTCCTGCTCCTTGGTCTTGGGCTCCTGTGCTTTGGTCTTGGGCTCCTGTGGTCTGTTCCAGCTCTGGCTTCCTATCATTGGTCTTTGACTTCTTCTGTAGCTTTTGTGGCCGTTGTAATCCACTTGATCCAGTCCCTGAAGAGTCTCAGATAGCTCTCCCTTTTATAGCCCCTTGTTTCAGACCAAAAATCTCTCTTAGAACTCTGGTTCTTCAAAGCTTAAAATATTCTGTTTTTCTCCTTCTATAATATATTAAACCTTTAAACTTACTTCAGCCAATGAAAGCCCTGAATTTTCTGCTTCTGCTCCCCATTTTTTAGGCTTTAACTCTTAAGTTAAAGCCCTTAAAACACTGATCAAATAGACTCTAGCTTGCAGCCAATCACACGCCTTAATTCAACGGTTTTGCCAAAAAGGTTTTCCCGGATGACCCGTCCTTGACACTGGTTCAAACTTGAGGCTGTCTTGCTCCAGGTAAACAACTGCTCCACGTTTCTAACGGTTTTGCTGTAATTCCTGTCACGTTTCCCTGGCAAATCTCAAGTGCTTCCAAATATGTTTTACTTAGGAAAATTTTGACCCCTCAGTTTTTCAACATTTCTCTGTGTTTCTCTGTATTTCTCTCAACGTTTTTCAACTTCAAACCTGCTTGTGGCTTGTCCTTTTGCCTCTCCTAGTTTTTTCTGGCAAAATTTGCTCTTTTGCCCTTAAATTTTCTCTGTTCTTCTTCCAGCTTCTTTCTGGCTTATTTCCTCTTCAATTCTTCTTTTTAAAATAACATATAGTTCTAACAAACTATAGGTTATTTTTCTTCTCTTTCTTTTTCATTCTATGATTTCCAATCCTTTTTATATCATAATCAGGCAGTATTTAATTATTCTTCAACTGCTTCTTTTTATCTATATTTCCTCTCAGAAGTCATTAAAATCAGCTCTTCCAGCCTTTTTATTCAATCTGGCTAGTTCATCCTCTCAGCTCTTCAGTTCTTCAATACCAACTTCTGGTCCTTTGGCCATCCTGCTTTTTGATCAGCTAGTCCTGCATCCAAAATCTTCCTGTCCTTCAACTTCTCCTCAACCAGTTCCTCAACAAATCCTCACTAGGAACCTCCTTTGTTCCTCTTACACACTGAACCATATTGATTCCCACAATTCAATATGAATTAATGGTCCATCAACTAGCCTTCACTATGACCAAACAGTCCCTCCTGCTAGTTTTCTCTGTTAATTCTGTGAACCACCTTGGTTCTTTATCCCAGTCCCCATTACCAGAACTTGTAGACCCATGCATGAGTCTACATTGAACTGGAGTTTGATAGGGCCCTCACAAGTGGCAATCCACTTAGGCCATTCAACCATAGATCAATGTCTATTTGTTTTCTTTACTCACCCAGGTGATTAAGTCTGGGCTTTCAGTTGAAAAGTAATCAGCTCTACTTCCCAGAGGCCTGATCACACCAAGTTCTGCAGCCTGCTTCCCCAAGCAAGCCACCTTGGTGACACCTCTGAGCAAATCTATACCCTCCAATGCTCACTTTGGGTTCCCCCAAAGCTCCCATAGGGGTATAAATAAGGACACTCTACCAGTCTGTTAGGTAGGGTGCTTGCTCACAGACCTCCTGTAAGTGTATTAGGGTACATAGAGCTCTCAAAGCTCTTCCCCTCCCTGGAAGCCCGCGTTACCCGCCAGGGGTCCAAAATCTACTCCCCCCAGGCAGACAAAGTTCCCTGCTTGCTATTTCAGTCTTCACCCTTCCGCAGCCACATTTCCCTGAAAGTTGAAGCACTATAGCCCAAAGCATCTAATTTCTCCTGCTGGGTGGAGGCAAAATCTGCCCCTGGTAGTCCTATAGTACCTACCAGGCAGGCCTTACTTACCCTAGTAGACTATGTTACCTACTAGGCTCACCTTACTTACCCCTAGTAGCCCTATGTTACCTACTAGTTTACAGCGTCACCAGCTAACCACATATTGTCACTCTTCAGCATATTGTCTTTATTTGAAGCCAAATCAACCCTTGCCTGCAAAATAGCACATATGTGGATCACCACAGATACCTGTTCTTAATTGTGACCTTGTTGAGCGCCCTGTAGTCTGTGACTAGGCAGAGCCCTCTGTCTTTCTTTGCTACAAAGAAGACAGTGGCACCAAAAGGCAATTTTAGGGTCTACTGAGGCCCTTTTCAAGAGCTTTTTCCAGATAGGCTCTTCAAAGTGTTGTCTTCTTGGGGTGTGAGGCAATATATAGGTTGTGCCTTTGATACACTTCCCTTGAGTTCAATTTTGTGTTGTATGCCACAGTTAGGTGGTAAACCTGGTAGAGCTTCTTGAAAGACAGAAGGGAATTCACTGACCAGCTGGTCTCAGATGTAGTCTTTCTCGCATCTGGTTTCCATATTTCTAAAGTGGATAACCTCATATGTGCAGGTGTTCCAATTGATTTTGCTGGGGGTGGTTTCCTCTTCTGTTTCCATGATTTTCACAAACTTTCAGGGATCCAACCTGTGGGGGGTTCTTGGGAACTCATGGGCAGACGGCCTGCGGGCCATGCAGAAAGGGCCTACCACAAGATTGGTGCTAAATTTACAATATAAGATAACAATTTGCCCAGAGATCCCAAGGTCCGCCTGCAGGCATCATTGAATCAATCAAGCCAGTAAGAGTGATATACATCACACCAAATATCTGAGTGAAAGTGTATTCATTGGCCGCAACAGATTCTTGCGGGCGGTTGGGCTGCGGGGTGAGAGGTGGTGTCATTGGAACCAAATATGCGGGCAGGTAGTTGTACTTGTTGCAGAATAACAGAGGAGGTAAGGTGACTTTGGTGACCTCTCTGTAAATGGTTTCTGCCTCTCTAGTTCTATCCTCTGGGTTGCAGATTAGGATTACCTCTAAGGTGAACTCCAAATACTCTGGGTTGGGTAGGTATTCAGTGAAATGTACTGGGCCAAAGGGAGCTCCTGGTGGACAATAGAATTCAGGTGGCTGGTCTGAAGTTTCTTGGGGTTGGTGGGTGTGAGGTACAGAACCGCAGGAGGTAGAGTGTAAATGAAATAGAACTAATATAAAATATGGAATAACCTGGTTGAACCAAAGGTTCATGTCACTTTGTCGCAAGGATGGCAATGGGCAGCTTCCTGGCAGTCTAGGGTATAAGTATGCCCATCTGCCATGGGTGAACTTTTACAAATTTCTTTGGCCTGGGTGCTGCTGTCTACCAGGTTTTTTCAGTCCTTGGTGGCATCCTTTGCAGGAGTTAATTTATTGGCTGATTTGAACTGAGAATTCTCAAATTTCCTTGTTGGGTCATGGGGTTGGTCATCTCTGGGCGGCCTGCATTCTATATGAAGTTTCTTTGTTTCCCCTTCTGTGGTGGCCCAAGTTATTTTGGATTCTATGGCTTGGTCTGCCCACTGATTGGTTGGTTTAAAAGGAACCTTTAGCATGGGAAGTGTCAATGTAGGTGGTTTTGGTTCATCAAGCTCTAGGGGATTCCCTGAATTTGAATCCTGCTCTGGTTTGAGCCCAAAAATCTGCAGGCAGCTGGTCCTGCGGGCTGGAGGCCCACAGGGTATCAGGGTTTGAATCCTGTAGTTAATGTGTTCCTATGAGCATAGTCAACAAAAGTTTGTCACTTGTGACGCAAACACATGGTCTTTCATAATTGTGTTGAGATAAGTTGGGTAGACATGGTGGTGTACCTCGCCTTGTTGTATGGTGAGGGTAGCGCTATCCCAGTCAATATGGGGTTTGGTCTTTCTCATCCAGTCTAGGCTAATTATGACATCATATTTGAGGATTGGTATGATAGGGCCACTGAGTGTGGTTTGCAAACTTCAATTTGGGTGTGGAAAGGTTTTGCCTCTTGAGTGACTGGTGTGCTTCTGTTGTCTGCCATGATGACTCTCCTGATATTGCTTTAGACTGTGGGTAGTTTCATGAGGTTTGAAAATTTCTTGTCAACAAGGGATTGGTCTGCTCCAGTGTTGAATAGTGCTGTGCCCTGATATCTGTGAAAACAGAAAGGATAAGTGAGGAGTTTATTTCTGGTTTGACAACAACAAACAGTAGAGGGTTACTGGAGGATACTTGGATCATGGTGATTGAATCCATGTCTTGGTCCCTGTACAAGTCTTTTAAAGTGGGGGAGGGTGGCTTGTCTAAGCACTCCCCTGAGCTTTTCCCTCCTTGTTGGTGTCTTCAGTGCTTGCATGGTTATCTTGTGCAGTTTGATTCCCATTGCAAGGATGGGTATTATAGGCTTGGTTGTTCTGTTTATTAGGATGAGAGTCCTTCTTGGCTGTATGTCTCTTTGTGTTTGTTTATTGCATGTGGGTTATCAGACTTTTGAGCTGCATGTTTTCCTTTCATAAATACATCTTTGAGGCTCTTACAGCAGTTCATGTCAAACTGACACCTAATGTGTGTGGGGAGGCCATTGTAGAAGTCTAAATGTGGCCCGGGTTTGTCAAAATTGATAGTGTTGGGAGCCTGGTCATGTAGGCTTTTGTACGCTGCAATGTACTCCTCAACTGTTCCTGTCATTTTTAAGGTTCTGAGTTCTTTCATGATCACAATGTTGGAGTCTTTTATGGAGAACTTTTTGAGGAAGGCAGCTTTGAGCATTTCCCATATTTCTCTCTGGTCAGGGTGTTGTTCTAGACATTTGCTTATAAAAAGTGAGGCAGTTCCTGTAAAAAAAAGGGCAACTTTGATTGCCCAGAGTCTGTGGGGTTAGTACAATTGTGTAAATTTTCTTTGTGTGCTGTTGATTCAGAGGGTGGTGTTCTCCTGGTGTAATCCTGCAAATGTCCCAATGTCTGCTGTGCACAGACGTTGAAACACGAGGTTAGGTATTTCAGGTGGCTGCAGGCCTGAAGCAGTTAGAGGCAGGTTCAAGAGTTTACAAGCGTAGAGGAGATTGTACTATTTGATAGGGACAATGACGTTCTTGAAGATGGTGTAACCTGTAGGGACGTCTTATCCTTCTTTGTAATCTCTCCAGCCTGCGGGGAGGGCCATTTGTTGGATTTTTTTCTTAGGAGAAATTTTTCCTTCAATTTATGTAGGTGTGGATAACCTACCTGTGCTACCACTGTTGTGTATAAACTTCTTGTAAGTATAATAAACAAGATGAAGGGGGAAATTAAGAAGAGAATGATACTTTATTGGATATGAATATAGGGTATTATATAGTATCATGAGAAGCCACATACTGTCCATGTACATCATGGAAGTCATGGGGCTTATCTGAGTAATGTTCCTCTTAAGTCACAAAGCTATTCAAGTTGTGTTCCGCTTAGGATCTGCATTGTTTGATCCCTGGAATAGATGGTCAAATAATAGTAGTGCCACCTACTTAATGGTTGGTTAGTGAGCCATTTGGTGACTCATTTAGTGAACTACTTGGGGTGTTAATTCCCCAAGAGGGAGTAATCAAACATGTTGTAACAAGTGTATAATTGTTAGCCTATAGTGTGACAGAAATTGCAGAATATCATGAAGCTGTGTCTAAATGGTATGTAATAAACACCCAAATCCACATAGATTAGATCATTAGTCACCAATGTGGCATCAGATATCTTATGGTAAAATTTTTAAAGGAGATGCTAGGATTCAATAAAGCTATTAAGGCTATCCAGATTAGACCCAAGTAGATAGCCTATAACAAAATCAATAATTCTTCATAATAAAATTCTGGATATTGAGAGTTAAAAATAGTCTCAGTTTTGATTTACATAGTAAAACTCTGACATTCTGAGGCATGGGTGTAACATTGGGTGGCCCAAAAAGAAGTAGAACTTAGGACAGGATCCCATCTTCCAGTTACAATACAATTTAAAATCAGATTGTAGGTAATATATTAGAGCAAGACGACCTCCATATAAATTGGAATATGTTAAAGTAAAGTAGATAATTTTTAGGTTTATTTGAGAATTTAATAGGGCTCAACTCTTAAAAGTTAAACAATAGGTAAAATACAATATGTACTAAAATTATTGACTCAGTAATACCACCTGAATCTATATATCCTAACCTGTCTCATCCTTGCAATACATATTTTGTCCAGTAAACAAAAAACCCTTGAATGATTAATTTTTTATGACCTTTCTGATAAAAGAGGCTTTATTGGGTGACTCTCAGATTTTTTTCTATTTATCAGTGTCAGTTTGGTACAGATAATAAGATCCTGCTGATTAACTGGGACTGCCTTAACCCACTTTCAATTGACAGTTTGATTCAAATCCTTCAATTCCATCAATTTTTCAAATGGCTTCCAGGATTTGCTAGTCTTTGACTGGAGAAGTTTATTCCTGGCATTATAGAAACTATTGTGACATCTGAATATTCATCTCATAATAATTGCTATTATAAACTTTAATTACTTTAGAACATGAGGGTCATCATATGGACTGTCAGAAACATTATATCTATAAAAGTCCACCATGGATTGGGCCGCCTGACCAAAGACTTTAAGATAAAAAACCCTGAGCCTATTGTAATAGAGTAGCTCTGATTAGATACAGTATAGTGTAACAATCATCTCTACCAACTAGTAGCCAGTTGGGCTAGCTAGCTCTGGAATATGGCCCAGGTAGACAACTACTTCACTCAGGTCAAGAGATAGTTGTACAGCATGAGAAAGGATACTGAGCTGTGAAAGTTGTCAAGAAAGCTTCCTTCACAAATTGCACAAACCCAAGGTTGGCTCCCCTGCTGCAACAACCTAAAGCTACTTCAGTCTCTTCTTAGTGTTGTAAGCTAACTCAGATAAATGTGGGCATCTGGGCCAACCTCAATATCAGCCATCTAATTAAGAGTTGATATTCTAAATCCCTTTCCTAATACAATTTTCATTAAGTGGAGAGAAAAAGATCATTTTATTGCTTTATAATGTAAATTTCTATAGTAAAATATAGAGAAAACAACTTATGAACCTCTATTAAGAAGCAAGAATAAATGACATATTGCCTCCAGGATGCAGGCTCTGTCAGACTTGTTACTTCTGATGACTACAAATTCTTCCAGGCTACAGGTTAAACCAAAGTCACAGACTCTACTGTACTTTCCTAATGTTAGAATACCTAGAATATCATCTTGGTGGATAATAAATTGCCACAGTCTGCAGATTTCTGACACTGATGAAATCTAATTTATTTGGTTTTTAAAAGTGTATGTGTCAGAACTTTTGGTTCTTCTATCAGACCTGGCAGTCTGGTTAAGATTTGCTTTATTGAGTAATTGTGAGATATTTGTCATTAGATATATAGTATGCTTGTACTGTAAATTCAGAACCTGAACATAAAAATTCAGGATTGTCAAATCCTTGGTCCAAATTTCAAGTCACTTTTGCGGGCAACTCAGCTGAGTGAAAAATAAAATATTTAATAAAATCAAACATTTAATTTGACTTTTTTTGATTTATTTAAATTGGCAAATTTCAAATCTCTTGAGTAGATAACTCAACTAACAAAAGACAAAACTCAGCAAACAAATGTGGGATACATAAATCAGAAATGCGGGATTCTAATATATAATTTGAGATTTCCTGTATTTCAAACAAATCATAGACATCATGTAAAATTAACAAATCTGAAATTGCGGGGTTGTCAAATCCAAGAACCAAGTTTCAAATCATAATTGCAAGAGATTGGAAATAAATATAATTTATGGGTTTCTCAAAAAGATGCTAAAGGATATAGAGTGGATTTATGCTAATTCTTTTAGGAATCATAGGCATTCTCAAAAATCACCCTATTCCATTTTGGACAGCTAAAATTTAGATGCTTGATTACAGTAGATTTTGAAAATGCTAATAATAAAATAGATTGTAATATATAATTCTATTTTATTATTAGCATTTTCAAAATCTACTGTAATCAAGTATCCTTAATAGCAGTACATGAATACATAGTGCAGTAAACTGATGGTTTATATTTTCCTCTCCTTTCTTCCTTGAATTTTTTAAAAGTTTTTTGGCCCCTTGGCTACGCTGGGGGCCAAAAAACTTTTAAAAATTTCTGCATCATCAGGAGAGTAGCTCATAAATCATTATATGGGCTTATGGTTGCTGTATTAGTGATTTAGAGTGCAGAATATTGCATCATTTCCAGTTTAGACAATTTTACATTTCACTTAATTTCATGTCTAAACATGGTTGTTGAAATTGTATTTTCCATTTGATTTTATCCAGAGTGGAGCTTCTTGATTTGGGTTAATTTGTCCTAGTTTCTTACTTTATATTCAATTTGGATTCCAGTTCCCACAATTAATATCTGAGTTTACTAGTGGCATTCAAAAGTGATTTGAAATTTGGTTCTTGGATTTGACAATCCCGCAATTTCAAAAAACATAGTAAACTTAATGAAAATGGTTGATGGATTTGAACACTTCAAATCTGATTCCAGTTAATTCATTTTGTCTATTGAAAATATGCAGTTCAACTTTAACTTTGCAAAGTGTCTATGAGTTCCCGCATTTTCAAATATTCAAATAAATACTCAAAGAATTCAATTTAATTAAAAAAAGGCCATCCTGCAAAAGTGATTCAAAATTTGGACCAAGAATTTGATAATCCCGCGTTTTTACGTTCAGGTTCTGAATTTACAGTATGGCAACAAGCGTTAACAGCGGGGTCTGGGTGATCCTTGGATAGGTGACAACAGGCAATATCTAAAGGAGGCAATGTTCAAGTGGCTCTCAAAGCTGGTGGCTTGCTAAGGTCTTCAAGTCCTGACTACGGTCTTCAAACTTGGATTCTTCAACTGTGAAAATGTTCTAAAGTAGGATCTTCTTAAATTTGTATGCCTTCCATTAGTCCAATGAAAGGGCTTTTATAGAGCTTACGCTCTCTTGCCAGGATAATATTATCTGGAGCTTCTAACTCTTGCTCAGTCAGTCTTTTCATCCCCAGACCGCCAGCATCAACCCCCAGAGTCAGGCATCCATGAAATGGCATGAGATTCAATGTAATAGTACCCTGCACTGGGTACTTGTTGTTTCATAGTCATGCATGGTCTATTAGTGTGCCAGCAGTGGCGGCACTAATTAATGGCTCTATTTTTAGCGCATTATTAATCAGTTCACCAAGCAACCTTTCTTAGCAGAAATTTTCAGTGGTACTGGCTGGTTGCCAGTGCAAATTGATCACAACCCTTTCTGGTCCTTGTAGAAATCCATGATCTTCTTAGTACTTTGTTATGGGGTCTATTTTACTGCTAACCCGGTGGTTTGCTAGAGTATTCCAGAATAACTCTAGCCAATTGGAAATTGGTCATAATTGTAGGTCTAAGATATTCCTGGTTGGTCTTGCAATAGTTGATCTGAATCTACTTTTTTAAGGCTTCTTAGATCAATTAAGCCTGGTAGTAATATATCGGAAGCTTCTATAATTAATGGCTTGGCAGGTCGCCAAGATTAACCAAGGTAGAGCAAAGTCAAAATAAATTCCTGGCAGTATGTTTTTAAAATTAAACCAGTAAGTGCAAAAAGTTTAAAAAAATAATTAAAATTATTGGTTGAAGTTTTAACTAATAAACAGAGAGTTTTCTGGGCCTTTTATTACAGTAATTACAGAAAGTTACTATGGAGAAAATTTTAGTTGGATCAAGTTTGACTGAAAATCTGTTGTAGGAAAATTAATTGACTTAATATCTTCCTGCCCCACTGGTTTTGTTCAAGGCTGAGGTAGGTTTGTTTATCTCAACAGGTTATAAAACTACTGTACCACCTCCCTCTTTTAAATAAAGTAATAACGGGAGATGCTCACATAGTTGCAACAATAAGTTTTTTATGCTATTACAAATAATGGTATGTTTCTATATTGAGAGTGTTTTGAATAGATCTAAATTAATTTGGGTGTAGCTGTTATGGCAATAGTTACAGAAGAGAGATAAAAATAAAATGAATATTATGGTTTTCCATTAAAGATAACAAAATGTTTTTTACTCTTAAGGTGGGGCATCATTAGGTGGCCTCAAAAGCAGTTGTGACTCAGGTTTGAGTTGTGTGGATAAATGCTGTTTCTAATAAGCCAGCATTAATAAGGATGATTTGGTGCTAATTGGCAGTGTCATTGGTAGATGACAACATTGGTTGTTGCCCTAATTAGGTGGCAGGTCAAGTTGGGTACATAGTTGATCCGTGAGGATTTGGGCCCATCATGACATTTGGTGGATGTTTTTTACATTTATAAGATCAGGGTTAAAATTCAAAAGGTCTATTGTCGTAATTGTGATGTTTTAGCAGAGTTACAACGGGAAAATATTTAGAAGCTAGATAATAATCTTTATTGAGAGATAGTGATTATATAGTCATTGTGAATCAAGGATAACAGGAACATGATTGTGTTGATCACACAGCTGGATGGTGAAGGGGGTGGCTTGATCCTGGTTATGATTCAAGCGCCAAAATGGGGTATCCACCATAAGGGATCATCATCTGTTCATGTTGTTGGATTTGGTAATTCAAGTTGACTTCCTAGTCTGGCTTCGAGTGGCCAGGTAATCAGATTGCGGGTCACGAACCCACTTGCTCGGAACCTTGCTGGCAGGTCAAGCCTGCTGTTTTGACACTATGCTCTACTTAATGGTGTATGTGATACAATGTTTCAATATATTATTTACTTTGTGATTACACATTTTCTATCATTATATAATTTAGATCAGCACAATGCAGTGTGTACACATATATGTTTATATGAGCCTATGAACCACTAAATGAACTATCCAAGTTCTAGTTAAAGACATATAAAAATCTGGCTCGAGCCCTTCTTTGATGTCCTTGATTCAAAAAGCTTTCAAATAGACAGAAAACTTAACCCATCAACCATTTAGACTTGCTAACAATTCTATATTCTTAGCGAAAGCAAAATATAAATGTATTCTTTGCAAGCTATACTTTGCTGAATTTTTAGAAGGTCACAAAGACTGTAATGAGACAGAGCTAGCTTTTAAATCAAGTTGAATTGTCTGGGATAAAGATTGTTTAATATTAACTTTAATAGAATAACTTCAATTAATTTTATATCATGTCAACCATGTGCCCTTTGAAATAGTTAATTTCATAATGTTTTAAATTTAAAAACCTTATTATAAATAATACACTATGTCTGAATTTCGAGAAAATCTTAGGTGAACAGGAGAACCTGATGTCAATTAGAAGGAAAGTAGTACAACTTGTCAAAATTAAAAATACTAAAAATTCTATCGCTTGAGGAAACCCAGATAGAAAACTACTTCAAAGAAGAGGGCAAAGGCTAGAAAAACGAATGCTAAAGCTTTAGACACTGTATTTAAGTTAAAGGTAAACTTCTTGTTTAATTTAAATTTGCAATAAAAATAAAGAAGCCCTTAGTTCTATTGGTTATTTTTTACGAAAAAAAGATGTACAAGCAAGGTATCAGTGCAAACTTAATGCATTAAAAAGAGTCGGCATTCTACTGGCGGGACCCAGTAACTCGCTTTGATCTTTCATTGTGTTCGTAAGCTTAAAAGCATTAGAAAAGCGGCTGAAGATGAGCTTACGATTATATAAAAGCAACTTTTCAACCAGGTCAACATGAGTTAAGATCATTCTTCTGCAGCAATAGCGTTTAAGTCCACAGAATGTCATAGCATCACTATTTTTCAAGTTAATAACTTTAATAGTACTTTAAACATACCCCTTATCATAACCACTTTGAATTAAGGCTGAATACTGATCCCAGACATTTCCAACCACTTTTCCACAAGAGAAGCATCTAATAGGGACAATCATCTAAGACAAAGTAAATAAAAAATACTCTTCAATGAAGCATCTAATTGTTATTTTGTTCTTAAGTTCATGAGACATTGTTATAATTAGGCGTTTTAAATATCATAAACAAATTTTCTACTCAGATTAATAGTCTGATGTAGTGACATTATAAACTTGTTTCTAAAATATAAAAAGTATCCTGTATAGTGTATATAATAAAAGAGCATTATAGCGATATATCTTTAGCCTGAAATTGTTATAGAAATTTAGATATCGTAAAAAAGCAACCTAATAATGCAAAATAATACTTTTAAGTTTCGACACTAAAGAAGATAAGAAAGTCCAAGTCGTAATGAGCCAAATCCAGACCTTAAATAATAATTTTCGACTCCTCCAGCTAGGGCTGCTTCAGCCTAGCATTGGTTGGCTTCTGGCTCTGTATCAGACATAAAATATTATTTGATTTGTTTAATTATTTTGCTTTGGCTTTAGAGCCTTACCTCCCAGCCAAGGCTCAACAAAGCCGTAGATTTCTAATAGGGATGCTTTGGTGCAGCCCCGGTTAGCTTTCGGCTCCGGGCCGCTACAGCCAAGACGGAAATAGTCACTATTTAAGTATTTTTAAATAAATCTTTGAACTCAGTGACTCAGAATTAGAAGCAGGCCACGACTGCCAGGGGCTGGGCCGAAGCAGCCCTAATTTCTACCCAAGCTGATTTTACAAATTAATGTGAACCATTCTAAATCGGTTCGCTTGGCCTTGAAGACTAAGAATTTAAAACATAATTTTAACCATACTGTATTTTCAACCCTGTTGATATAAACAAATATTAGTCAGTTTTGAACGCATAGGTTCAGTCACACAACAGATTTCAACTTGGTAGATCTAAATAGAAGCTAACTTATGGAAAATTTGTGCTAATTGGCAAAAATGTCTAAATACACAACAAATGATGTAAACTGAGAACAAATGATGGTTCAACAACAAATATGCCAAGCACTAGAACAAATAGATTTTAGCCACAAAACAAAGCTAATGTGTTTACTATAATTTTTAAGAACAAAATTAACTCAGTCACTAAAGTGAAAATCTCAATCCAATTGTAGCAACATCTACAATTACTCCCTCTCAGGGAATTTAATTCCCCAAGTGACTTGCCAAATGATTCCCCAACTAATCATTAAGTCAGTGGCACTGTTATCATTTGGTCATCTATTACAGGGTCAAATATTTCAAATCCTAAGAGGAACACTACTTGGACAAGCCCCATGGCTACCATGACATACATGGACAGTATGTGGCTTATCATGATACTATATAATACTCTATATTCATATCCAATAAAGTATCATTCTCATCTTAATTTTCCTCTTTATTTTGTTTATTATACTTCCCAGAAGTATATACTTGACACAACAATGAACCTCATAGCAACTGAAACAGACAACAAAAACAGCAAATATCAAAAAAAATCAATGAATCTATAATACTGTTACCAGTTCATCCTAATCAATATATATATGCTATATATTTTTTGGTGGGAAACACAATTTTATTTGGGGGTCAAGACAACGTTAAAAGGAACACACAAGAGATAGGAGGATGGGGAAGATATAGGTTAAGAGGGCTATAGGTGTGGAGGTACTTGGGTGCCCTTCTATTTGATACCCATATGGGTTACCATAGATTTAGAGTTCAAATTCTTCAAAGGCTTGGATGCTCCAGGAACTAGATGGCTCCACCTGAAGTTTCTCACAAAGGGTTTCTCTATCAAGGAGCAGAACTTTTCCTGCATTAGATCAGGGCTGAGGTGACCATCATCAAATATTACTTCAATTCTGATTGTGTGGATTGTCCATAAAGCCAGGTGGTATGCCATCACACGGAATGGTGTGGGTTCATGTTTCAAACTTGTCATAAAGAAAAGATAAAACATATACAGCAATTTTCAAACCTGTTGAGATAAACAAAAAATCTCAATCTAAAAATAAAAGGAACTCAGTCTAAAAGCAAAACCAAAGTAGACCCAAATCTATTGTAATTTAATATAAATTCCTTGATTTTTGATTTTGTTTTTAGAATGGGATTTTTTGTTTATCTCAACAGGTTTGAAAATCACTGTATAAGATATGGATAAAGGTGGAAATAAATATTCTGAGTATCTGTTTTTGGATAAAATTTTCAAATAATTCAAATATATCAATATGAATGGCTAAAAGTCCACATTTACAACCAAAATAATTAATATAGAAATTCCAAAACCTAGTGTGAAATAGATGGTAGTGACTACAAGCTTTTATGCTACTGTAAATTCAGAACCTAAAAGTAAAAATGTGGGATAGTCAAATCCTTGGTCCAAATTTCAAATCACATTTGTGGATAACTCAGCTGAGTGAAAATTAAAATATTTAATGAAATCAATCATTTTATTTGGATTTTTTGATTTATTTAAATTGGCAAAAATCAAATCCCTTGAGCAGATAACTCAACTAACTAAAGACAAAACACATCAAACAAATGCAGGATCATGAATCATAAATGAGGGATTCTAATGTACAATTTGAGATTTTCTGTATGTCTAACAAATCATAGACAACATAAAGTTAGTAATAAATCTGAAATTTTGGGATTTTCAAATCCAAGAACCAAATTTCAAATCATAATTGAGGTGAATTTGAAATAAATATAATTTATGGGTGTCTCAAAAAGAATGTCAAAGGATCCAATGTGGATTTGTGCTATTTCTTTTAGGAATCATAGGCATTCTCAAAAATCACCATATTTCAGTTTAGGACAGCCAAAATTTAGATCCTACTATTCATCAACTTAACCTACTTATCAATAGAATTGACTAAAAAATACACTTCTCTTTTTGAGTTTAATTTTATAATAAAAATTAATTATGTCTTCTTTCAATAACAACCAAGTAAACAAGCTGTTCCCAGCCTTGAAAAAATCATGCAGGGCTACACTGGGTCTTCTGATAGTGAAGCCTCTGTCTATGGTCACTCCCAACTCTAGGCCCCTTCCCAAGCACTACTCAGGAGTGTTTTCTTTCTCCTGCATCTTCTAGCATGGCCCTGTTTGCCCATCATGCACAGACAGCTGCTAATCCAGATTGTGTATCAACACTGGCATCCATAATCAGCCAATTGAGCCAAGGGGTCACCCAGGGAAGCCAAAATCTAGAAACAGCCGATCAGATGGCACCGTCTGATTCCCAAGACAGACACATCCCACCTCCAGTCAATCAGCCTGCAAGACACAGAAGAAGATTGATCCCCCCAGAAATTGTTCTTGAAATGGTCAAAAAGAAAGGGATGCTTATGTCCCTCAGTGAAATAGCAACTGTGATGGGTTTTACAAAGTCCACTGTGGCTGTAACCCTGCAAGCCCATGCCAACTGTGGCCCCCCTCCCATGAAGACCCCAACTGGTGCCTGTACATCAACCAATGGTGAAAAAGCCCACCCCCCTTATGATGGCTATCATGGAATGTGACCTGCAGATGCCCCTGATCCAGGTGTGTTTCCAACTGTCAGGAATATTCCTGACAAAACCACTCCAAGAAACAACATTCTTGTGACAATTGGGCCTAAAAAACAAAAAGAATATTTGCAGCAGTTCCCCCTGGTTGGGGAAACTGCTGCAAAACAAAAGCCAGAAGAAAAATAAATTAAAAATTTTAATTCTTCAACTTTAGCTTTTATAGGCTGCCAGGCAACCGCCGGCTGCACACACCCCACAGCAGGGCTGTCCAACCCCAACAAATGGGGAAATTCCAAAATGGGAAACCAAAAAAGGCAATTTTTCCAACACCCAATTTAGGGGGACTGCTGCCCAAATAAGGAATTTGCCAAATTCAGATGGGACTGACGGGCTACCCTGCAAACAAATTAATGCAGTAGCTACAGAAACTGAATTTGGATGTATGAAAGCATTCAAAAAAATCCCCAATGCCACTGCCAGCCAGAAATTGGCAATATATTGCCTACACATCCCTTCCAATGCCACCCCAGATAGGGAATTCCAGACAGCACCAAGTGTTTGGGGTTCCCCATCCAATGCTTTCTACTATTCATGCCTCACTAGGGCTGATAGTATATAATAAAGACCATTCACTTGATGATAGATTGTGCTATCATTGAGTGAAATTACCCCTCAATAATATCACATAAATCAAAACCAGACTTCAAACACAATAAATTCTAAGACACTAAACTTTGTCTGCCCTTCCCTAGGATTAAGGAGACAAATCACCTTATATTCTTGGCTGTACTCACAGCCTACCTTGGGATTGGGGGCCACCAAAATCAATTTCAACCACACAGGTCATTCCACAACCCTTCTGAAGATTACTATTAAAAGGAGCCAGAACATTTAAACTCCTTTAACCAGTAATCTTGGCCCGCCCTGGTTTTGCCCCAATCAACTCAGTCCATAGCAATCTATACCTTGGTTTATTATGTTCTCCCATACTTCACCAGTAATTTTAGTTATTTTAACTTTCAAACAAAAGTGTTGTGATGGGTGATGACAGTCTAACAAATTTTTACATTGCTTACTGGGTTCCAAGTGGAAAACTTGGGACCATATCTAGCTAAAATACCCCCCCATTTATTGGGTATTTTCAGTATGATAGCACCCCCACTGGGGCTAACTCCAACAGCCTCATACCTGACCATGTTTGGCTATCTCACCTTGATATGCCTCAACTTTCTGACTTCTCTTCTTCTGATCTGCTATACCTGCCTTTGCTGCTTCTAGGCCCTCCAATCTAGAGGAGGGTCCCACAATCCACCAACACCCAACAGTTCCAGAATATTATCTTAAGTCAGCTCTCCAAGTCCACTATCCACTCCTCCAAGAAACAAGCAATCTTTACATTGCTCTCCAAATCCTGTACCTTGTTTGAAGCTGACCTCATGTCATGGACTGGGTGACTCCCAGGGGAACCTTTGGCTGAGGGGAAGGGTCAAGCCTGGAAGGCCCAGTAGATGACAGGGGCCATCCACATCACATAATTAGCAGCAGTAGCCCAAGGACGCCACACTCCTATGTGGGGTATCACTTGCTCAGTGAGCCCCAGCATGGTCAAATAGGCGAACCCAAGATTACTGTAGTCATATGATGAAGAGGAAGGAACAAGAGGAAGTTCTCCTATGGCGGCGCTCATGATCAGGCTTGGCTGGACAAGTTTTTGGAGCAGAGGAACACCAGGAAAGGAGGGGCACAGTGCAGGAGCAGGAGTTATTTCTTGGTCCAGCACTCTAGGAGATGGGGTTAAGGCTGGCGGTGGTTGGTTGGAGGCAGCTAGAAGTTGCTCTGTTTCCCAGCACTGGCGTTGGTACTGGAGGTACTCTCTGTTTGAAAGCACCAGCAGTATAAAATTTGTGATAATGTAATAAACACATGCAAAGTATAAATACTCAGTGTGCATTAAACAACAAAGTTTATTAGATGAAGATGTCAACAAAGAAAGGGGATGCCAGTGTTCCCAGCTATATCCTGCTGGGAAACTGCAATTGGACTTACTGGCAACTTCTTATTGGTTGTCAATGGGCTATTCAAAGTTGGGCCCCATTGGTGACTCCTGATTTGTCAGTTAGATAGATCCTTTCATTATTTTTGCCCTGGGGAAGCTGGCAGGAGATTTGTGGGCCATTTGGCAACCCAAGTCCCCAATTCTGGGTTTCAGAGGGTGTGGGCCAATTAAAATCTTTTTTGCTTGGCTTTAGGACGGTTTCCAATTGTCCCCAGGCTTGGCTTTAACCAGGGTTTGATTCTCCACTTGGAATTAAAGTTTCCTTTGGGTTAATCTGTGCAATCAACAATGCTGTCATTTGGTTGCTCAATTGCATGTGTTGAACCTATGCAATATAGGGTTTTGTCTGGCCCATTCTGGGCCTTGACACCTCACCTTCTTATTTACCAGAATCCAAAAGGTCCTCCACGTGGTAAATCAACTCATTGGTCAATAGAAGGACATGTTTTGTCAGGGATCCAGTCTTGGGAAGCTGGCCAATTGTTTCCAGGGTTGACCCAGGCCGGGTTTTTTGCGGGCAATACCCACCACAAGAGGGGAGCTAACTTAAAAAAGTAGGAGGTGGACTTTCCCACCCAGGACCACAGGCTGGCGGCTGGGATTATAGTGTCAATCACCCCTGTGAGGATGATGTACAAAATCCCAAACAGCTTGCCAGAATGGTTGGTTGGGAGGTTGGGTGAGGAAGCAGGCATAAGTTTTGGGGTCATGGGCGGTACCATAGGCAGGTCGTAAGCAGGGAGATAGTTGAATTTCCCTCTGAACAACTTGGGTGTTGAAAATATCTACATGCCTTGTTGGTTGTATCTAACTGCAGATTGTATGCAGGTCAAAGGGTAAAGTTTGAGTATCTTTTCTGGGGTGTAGTCCTTGTATTCAGATTTCAGAGGGTAGTTGGTAAAATGGACGGGTCTGAAGGGTACACCTGGAGGATGGAAAACTGCGGGCAGTGGGGCAGGCGGGCCAGGAGATCTCAAACTGAATTGGTAGATGGAAAATAAAAAATAAGGCAATAGCTGTGTGAGCCAAAATAACATAACTTTTATTCAAAAACGGCAATAAGGTTTGAGCACAGGATCTATAGGCATATATAGCATCCCGCCTCCAAACTTAGTATTTCCCATATGGGCTTCATCAAAATATTGGGGAAAATGTGGGCGGGTGGCCAGAAGGCCTGGGTGTAGGAGCAGCAAAATGGCACCTCAACTGGATGTTCTCTCATTGGTCAGAACATCCAAATTAGTCACTTGATTTCCTTGATTTTTGGCTATGGTCACAAGGTTGGGCCCAAAGCCCGGGTATCTCCTTGGCAGTTGAGTTTGATTGGTTACTCAACAGGACTTCAAGCTCATGAAGTTCACAGGGCCACCTTCTCTGCCTCCATTAGGCAATTCAAGAAACTCCTCCTCAGGAACCATCATAATTGAGCCTATACTGGTATTCTGACTTTGGGACTTATCAGGGCCTTCAGCTCGCAGGGGCTCAATCTCAGAAAAACGTGGGCAGGCAGGCTCTTGGTCCATGGGGCCAGCGGCCTTCAGGAATTTGGGTTCAAGGTTTGAATCTCTCCCTTGGGCCCGGGTTTTGAGGGATAACAAATTGTCAATCCTGACAGGTTTGCTGCCATTGTTCTGAGGGAGCCTGGGTTACACCACAACTTCAACTCCTTCAGCCAGTACCTCCTGGATTCAGTAAGTTCTCCCAAGGACCTAAACAATACTTTTCAAAAGTTGTACTCCTTAAGACAAGAAACTTCCACCACAGCCCACTACACTACTCAGTTCTCAAAGCTTAAGAAATCCCTCAACCTGGAAAGTGACAAAGCCTGTTACCTTTACTACTCCAGCATTTCACCTCTGTTACAGGAGTTCCTTCTGCACCACAAGCTCCCTGAGACTTACAAAGAAGTTATCAAAGACGTACAGTCTTGTGGAGCTTGGCACAAGAATGCTCTCCCCACCAAGACTACTGATCTAAACTCCGTCCAAGTTGAGGTTGCTGGACCCATCTCCAATGCCAAAGCCCCCTGTCTTGGGGTGATCCCCAGACCTAGGGGCTTCATGCTGTCAAGCAAAGAGAAGACCTGCTGCGTGGCATAAGGTCTCTGTATGTACTGCGGTATCACAGGTCACACAGTGATGAACTGCCCCACCGCCTGACCCAGCCCCTTTAAATCTCTCTCCAATCCCCTGCCTCTTATGGCGGCTGAGGAAGGAGGTAATAAAGCGCCAAATTCTCTTTGCTCCACTGAACCCATCACCCTTGCCTCCAACACCCAGAAAGTACACACCACCGCCTTACTTGATACTGGTGCAATGGGGAACTTAATTGAACACCTCTTGGTAAAAAGCCTTGATAAGCAGGTCATACCAGGGGGAACTGCAAAACTGGCAAATGGAAGCACCCCACCAGTGTACCATCTGGTGGATCCAACCACTGCAGAGATTGGGGAATGAGGTTCAAACTAAACTTGTCATCTCTTGAGAACCTTGCCTTTTCAGCCATATTAGGGATGCCATGGTGGCAGGAAGCCCAATGTAACATCAACTGGGACAACCACCAAGTACACATATCCAGCTTAGGCCATACAGGTAAGGCCCCACTTGGAGGCAATCCCATGCCATCTAGCACAGTCATGCCCATAATGATGACCCCAAGACTAGAGGGAATGCTAGAGGAGTACATGGGCGTTTTCAGCAAGATTCCTTTGCAGGGCCTCCCCAAGCAAAGAGCAAGCAATCTTAAGATTGACCTTCTACCAGGTTAAAATCTAAAGTGGGGAAAGTCTACCCCACCACACACACCCAGGGCATTGTACTGAAGTAATAAATTTCTGAACTAATAGTCAAGGGACACATGATGTGACAGAAATTGCAGGATAATAAGAAGCTGTCTCCATGTGGTGGGGAATCACCCACCAAATCCACATAGAGTTTATTATTAACCACCAATGCAGCTTCAAATACCATTTTGTGAAATTTCCAAATGAGATACTAGGGTTAATTAAAATAATTAAAGCCAACCAAAAAACCCTAGATAAATGGCCTGCAAGAGAATCAGAGTGTCTTCAGCATAAAATTCAGGACATTGAGATAGCACAAGAGTTTCATCTTCAACAGTAGGAGGAACAGCTCCAATATTGACAGGCATTGAATTAACATTTGGCGGCAACAACAACAAAGTACTGACGGCAGGCCCCCATCTTCCCGTAATAATCCGGCCAAGGATTAAATTGTAGGGGATGTAGCACAAAAGACCAACTACAGGATGTATTTAAATAAAGATTAGACCAAGGGATAATTGATTTTATTGAGAAAATTTTGGGAGGTCTCAACTCTTAAGAGTTGAAACAGTGAAAATTATTCAATATATATCAAAATTTGACTAAGCAATACTGCCTGAATCATGAGCTCCTATTCCTTCTACATTGTCAAGTGAGTATCTAGTCCATTTTGCAAAGAAACCTTGAGTGACAAAAACTTCTGACAAACATGCTGATTAACAAGTTCATATCTGGCAACTCTTAAATTACGTCAATTTATCAACATCAACTTGTGGGGGAAATTGTATTTGACTGGCGGACTAGAGCAGCTGTAGCCCATTTTTGATCAACCGTTTGATTCAAATCTGTTGAATCAGTCAGTTTTGTTAAAGGTTTCTGGCCTTTCTCGCTTTCCTACTTGGCCAAATAATCCCCAGAATTATGGAACTTACTGTGACATTACCCTCTGCTTTAGCCCAGGGAACAAGACCACCATCTGGGAGAAGGGACAAGAGAAGTTCTTATGAGCCAGGGGAAGCTTCATTGCTGCTAAGGTAAGCTTGGGGTGACCAATGGCAGTGGGATTGCAATTATAGAACTTTTGGATAAGATCTGTGGAATTGGGACAATTATAGTGAGGAACCCATTAATTCTCAGAATTGGGATAACCTTTCCAAGACACCAAATATTCAAGTCAATGTTGGTTCTTTCAGGAGGCCAAAATATAATTCAACTCATAATCTAGTTCTCCTTCCACAAGAATGGTTTGGGAAGAGGGAGTCTCTGTGCCCTTAAAGGGAGTAAGTGTGCACTCATGGAAAGTACTGTAAATTCAGAACCTAAAAGTAAAAATGTGGGATAGTCAAATCCTTGGTCTAAATTTTGAATCACTTTTGCAGGCAACTCAGATGAGTGAAAAAATAAAATATTTAATAAAATCAACCATTTGATTTGACTTTTTTGATTTATTTAAATTGGAAAATTTCAAATCTCTTGAGCAGATAACTCAACTAAAAAAGACAAAACACAGAAAAAAATGTGGGATACATGAATTAGAAATGCGGGATTCTAATGTACAATTTGAGATTTCCTGTATGTCAAACAAATTATAGACATCATGTAAAAATTAACAAATCTGAAATTGTGAGATTTTCAAATCCAAGAACCAAGTTTCAAATCATAATTGTGGTTAATTTGAAATAAATATAATTTATGGGTGTCTCAAAAAAAATGTTAAAGGATCTAGATTGGATTTGTGCTGATTCTTTTAGAAATCACAGGCATTCTCAAAAATCACCCTATTCCATTTTAGTGTGGCTAAAATTTAGATCCTACTATTCACAAAATTAACATATTTAACAATAAAATTGACTAAAATATACATTCCTCTTTTTGAGTTTAAGTTTTTTAATAAAAATTTATTATGTCTTCTTCCAACACCAACCAAGTCAACAAGCTGTTCCTGGCCTTGAAAAAATCATGCAGGGCTACACTGGGTCTTCTAATAGTGAAGCCTCCCTCTATGGCCACTCCCAACCCGCAGGCCCCTCCACAAGCACCACCCAGGAGTGTGTTCTTTCTCCTGCGTCCTCTAGCATGGCCCTGTTTGCCCATCATGCATAGGCAGCGGCCAACCCAAATCATACAGCAACACTAGCATCCAGAATTGACCAAGTGAGCCATGGGGCCACCAATGGAAGCCAGAATCCAGAAACAGCTAATCAGATGTCACTATCTGGTTCTCAAGGCAGACACACCCTGCCTCCAGCCAATCAGCCTGCAAGACACAGAAGAAAATTAATCACTCCAGAGATTGTTCTTGAAATGGTTGAAAAACAAGGGATTCTTATGTCCATCAGGGAAATTGCGGCCGCAATGGGGTTTGAAAAGTCCACTGTGGCTGCAACCCTGCGAGCCCACACCAACTGTGGCCCCTTTACCAAGAAGACCCCAACTGGTGCCCGTACTTTGAACAAAGGTGACACAGCCCATCCCCTTATGATGACCATTATGGAACGTGACCCGTGGATGCCCCTGGTCCAGGTACGTCTCCAGCTGGGACTCCACGGCATCTTCACCAACAAAAGAACAGTGAATTTGTGGATGCACAGAGTTGTGGTTGCCGCCAGAATCCTATCTAATAAGGTTTTTGGTGGACCCAGTTTGGTGGATACCAACCCATACAACACAATCATTATTAATTTTATTAAAGGGAGGGCAATGAGGGCCTGTAATGACGTCATCTTCCTATCATACACTAAGATTTCTGCAAGTATCCAAGACTATGGAGAGAAGCAAATACAGTCTGATGTGTACAAGTGTGGCCCAGTATTGTATCGGTTTGTTGGGGTTTTATTGGCAGTTTCCCCATTGGGTGTCAATTATTACTCGGTAATATCAAACACCGCAGATGGGTATGCCTACCAGACAGAGCTCAAGGCCATGCTGGAGGAGTGGGTCAAACAAAACACCGTGCACACAGTTGTACTGAGTGCAGAGATGGAGCAGTGGGAATGGGCTACCCAAGAAATCAGGGCTGCGAGGCATACCTGCTGGTCCTACCCCATCAACTACACCAACATGCATCTTTCAGATGTATGTCTCTACAATTTTGGTTCCACCCTCAGGCGCTTAAAGCCTGCCACCTACAACAAACTATGCACCTGAATTGATTAGGGTTATGAGCTTTTCCCTTCTGTGTCTGTCCAGGACTTATTTTATCTCATCATCTTCTATTCAAGTGATAGTGATAAGTCCAGAAAGAACCCCCGCCTCCCCCCACGCCAGTCCATCTGTTTTTTCAAGCCAGTATATGTGACAGAAGAAGAATTTGAACAATTGAAGCAAACCGCTCTTGCTGCCCCTTCCCAGTCAACAAACCCTGCCTCCCAACCCCCCATCAAGCCACCTGCCTTCCAAGCCACTACCAATCTCCCCACTATATCTGATGGCGTCCCTTTCACAGGTGCAGATGAAGGCAATGTTCATTCTGCCCATTCCCTCCCCTACTTGTCCTTTGATTAGTAAATAAATCTTTTCCTTATGACAACTTATTAAAATTATTATCTCTCTTTCAATTCATAATTAATAAAATTTTCTTTTTAAATTATCAACATTTCCCATAATTACAAATAAATCAAAGACCATAAATGTAAATATTGCATTAGAATATTGCAATTAGATGTCAACTCTTGATATTTTGATATTATGTACATAACTCAATGCATTTTGTTTAATAAAATCCATTGTAAACTTGGCCTTTTCCATTATAATTTAATGAAACAGACTGTGTTTATATTATAGAGCCATTAACGCTAGTATAATTATTGATACATAGTGCATTTTACAGCCTGTATATTTACCTATAGGTAATAATTCTGTAAACTTTTTAGTCAGATTTTGCAAGGTAATAATGTAATGTGTTAATAGATTACTGTTTATTGTCATTAATTGGCTGATTTTCTTTACTGTGGCAATTGTGCATTTTCTGATATTTACGCACTAGTATCCAATTGGTTGGTTTCACATCCAATTGCACAGGCAATAGGAAATCAAGCTACCACCCCAACCACATATGGTCTTGGGGTGGTGGCTTGATCTCCTATTGCCTGTGCAATTGGATGTGAAATCAACCAATTGGATACTAGTGCGTAAATATCAGAAAATGCACAATTGCCACAGTAAAGAAAATCAGCCAATTAATGACAATAAACAGTAATATATTAACACATTACATTATTACCTTGCAAAATCTGACTAAAAAGTTTACAGAATTATTACCTATAGGTAAATATACAGGCTGTAAAATGCACTATGTATCAATAATTATACTAGCGTTAATGGCTCTCTAATATAAACACAGTCTGTTTCATTAAATTATAATGGAAAAGGCCAAGTTTACAATGGATTTTATTAAACAAAATGCATTGAGTTATGTACATAATATCAAAATATCAAGAGTTGACATCTAATTGCAATATTCTAATGCAATATTTACTTTTATGGTCTTTAATTTAGTAATGATGATGAAAATGATCACGCGTTGAAGGTAGTACTATAAAAACCAGTTTTTTGATGTAATTCAAACAAAATGTCAAATATCTATAACTTAATAAAAAAATTAGAGTCAGCCCTCCAAAAGGTTGCTGAGCTTGAATATAATATAAGGGAAATTGTGGTAAATCAACTGGGAAATGAGGGAAGAGCCTTGGTCCAGCAAAATGAAACTGCAAAAAATAGCCTGGGAACAATGGTCAATAAAGAACACAAGGAAATAATTTTAAATCTTCAAAAGGAAATACTCAAGCGTTGGATTTCAAAAGTGAAAGTTACAACTTGTGGGAATTTGCAAAGACTAACAGAAAGAATACTCAAATAATCAAACTGATTTAAGGAAATGTCATTTCAAAGGAAATCAACACAAATGAAGAGAAAACTGACCAAATGGAAACAGATAAATATGAAACTCAATCAAGAAGCAGAAGCGCTTCAAGAAATACAGAAAATTTATCAAATGAAAACCAAAAAGAAACAAAAGTTGCAAGAAAGATAAGAAAAATTAAGCCTAGGAAAATTAATGAAGAGCAGCCAACACTCATTAAGTTTGCTGAGGTGGCGCCTGTGGCTAAGGGGCTGCAGGGGAAACAATTAGTAATTATTTTTATGTTTTATTTATATTTATTTTATTCATCACCAGGAATGGGGACAAGGTCACAGAAGTGGCAGCTTTTACGCCAAGTTGGTTCTACAGGGGTTACCAGTCACTGGTAGTCCCTGTAAAACAAATAAATAAAATAATTCAACAGAATATGAATAAGTTTTCAAATATCAAAGCTAAAGATAGGGAATATTTACCACCTGTGGGGTGCTTGCTGTGTTTAAGGGAAGCATACAAAATAGGATCCAATATCAACTTTAAAGAAATGAATGAAATTTGTGGAGATGTCAAGCTAAACTTTGATGAATATATCTATGAAAGTATTCAAGAATTCCCATTTGCAAACATCAATGAATATGAAAAAAACCTAGTCAAAACCAGCTTTCAAATAGGAACTGAATATCTAAAAACTGAAATTTTAATGAAGTATTAAAGGCATTGTCAAATAAAGTTGGGGATGCAGTCCTTGTGAACACATTTAAACCTTTATTTATTTTGTTTTTGGAGGCATGGGGGGCTGATACAAGTCAGGCACCCCCCTGAACCTCTTAAAATTCAATCAAACTTCCTATACTAATAGATTAGTTCAAATATTCAAAAAACCTGTGCATGTTCTCAGAAAAATACACCTTGAAAAGAATTCACGTCATAGTATACCTGAGAATCCTCCTCTGCTGCATATTAAAAACCAACGTCAAAAAGTTGGAGGATGTACCTATTCAAATAGACATATGCTGCTTAGCACTCAAATGCCAGAAGACACCACAGGGGTGTAGGACAGTTGAGCATGTCCTGTATGACTCCTTTGCATTGGCAATGTTGTATGAGTACTATGTGCCCCCTGAAAAAACCTATTAATTGATTTTCTCACCCGGCTTCCTTTTATCAGACTTTCAACAACCACCGGGGTACAGGGCGCCACCCCTCTAGCAATTGCATCCAGGGTTGTCCACCACATACAGAAGAGTACATGGATCTAATTGGACGCTCTAGCTGAAAATTTAATTTCAGGGTATAATTCCCCGGAATAATCACATTCCCCTTTACAATTAGCATCCCCTCAATAAATATTTTTCCCTTGCAACTTAAATTTTATTTTATTTTAAATATTTAAATTTTAATATTGCATATTTCAATATTAAAAATTTTAATATATAGTATTTCAATATTGAATAAATCACAATTAAATAAAAATAGTTAAATTTTGAATATTTAAACTTTAATAGATAAATTTTAAGATTTATAATTATAATTTTACTTTTAATATTTTAATTTTATTTTAAATTTTAGTAGGTAAATTATAATATTAATATATCTAAATATATTACAAGACATTAGTTCTAGTTGCAACCACGTCAAATAATAAAATTAGTTAAAAATGTTTTGATTTACTAGCTTGTCAAGTACGGGCTCATTTATTACATATACAAACAACAAGAATTGAATTTATCAGCATCATGCAACCCGCTCCACTTATATTCTAAATAAGTGATTGTTTAGAACTCAAATTACCTTTCCCTCATAAAATGATTTGATAAATACATTCAATATGCTTGATCCGCGTCCTAAGTACTAATTAGTAAGCGATACATAAAAATCATTGGTGGTTGTGTCGTGTGGCTATAGTGGCACTGATTTAATAAGGCGCAGATGATGACCTGCAAGGTCCAAATTGTGGCTTAAAAAAGCCAGAGTACCATCAACAATTAACAATTATTTAAATAAAATGAATCTATTTCTATCTTTTAAATTTATTTTTTTGTTAGCGCAAAAGTCAATATAATATTCAGTGCATTAGAATAAAAATATATGTCCTCATACCTAGTATAATTAATTTTACTTACCTTTTTACATACTTTTATATGTCTATAATACAATCAAATTTCAAAACAGCAGGCTCAATCCACAAGCAAGGTTCCAAACAAGCGGGTTTGTGACCCAAAATCTGATTACCTGGCCACTCAAAGTCAGACTAGGAAGTCAACTTTAATTACCAAATCCAACAACATGAACAGATGATGATCCCTTATGGTGGATACCTTGATTTGGCGCTTGACTCATTACCAGGATAAAGCTGCCCCCTTCATCATCCAGCTGTATGATCAACACACTCATGCCCTGTTATCCTTGATTCACAATGACTATATAATCACTATCTCTCAATAAAGATTATTATCTAGCTTCTAAATATTTTCCCCCTTGTAACTCTGCTAAAACAGCACAGTTATAACACAAACATCATGTCATTATATATAAATAATCATTTTTGAGTCCTACTAAAAACAAAATAAATAAAAATAAAAACAAATAAAACCCAGAGCGCCCATTTATCTGATTGGCTCAGAGGTCAGGGCTTTGGGGAGGAAGGATTCTGAGTGCTTGTAAAAAGCCGCCACCACATTGGGTGGCATTATGAATTGACTGACCTCAAGGATGTTGAAGAGATACTTGGTGTCCTGAGGGAGGCCTTGCATTTCTTATTCTTAATCCAACCAAATAACTCCTTGATTGGGTTCAGAAATAGAGAATAGGACAGAAGGAAGAGGAGTCTCATTGGGAAGTCAGCCAGGCAGTGCTGGCCAAATGGCTATTTTTATCAATTGGCGGGAACTTGGACACAACCAGATCCACTTTGTGGAGCCTAACATTATCCAATACAACAATGTTAGTTGTACTGCAGTAATTGATCTGGAGATAATCCTTGACAGTTTGGAGAAAATCAAGAAATGTCCTGCTATATGGGAACCCTTGATCATCTGATACTGGTCCAACCCGCGAGGACCAAAAAGCGCTACCATTGAATAGGTCTTGGAACATAAAGCTGCACAATGGGCTAAGCTGTCCTTGGACCTCTTATTGACCCACCCATGCCTAGACCTGAGTGAGGAGGAAAACAATAATTTGTTAATATAGAAGAACTGGACATTCCCAGTCTCCTTTAGTGCCAGATATGTCTTGACATAAATGCATCAATCCTCAATGGTCTTCTCATTGTTTCTGTTGTATGGCAAAACTCCCAGTAATTTCCAGGAGAAGCCCAAATCAACCATTGTTTTGTAAACAAGGATTTTGGAAACAAGGGTTTTGGAAAAAGAAAGCCTGACCTCTGTGACAAGCATTGATTGGACAGCAAGTGAGTCCAGGTGACAATCCTTGGTAACCCACTGTTTTATTGCGTCAATATACACAGGCTGCAAGAGTTTGGGCTGTTGCTTAGCCTTGGCAGATTTTGCAATTTTCCCAGTGTTGTCATACTTGGTGTTGATGTTGGCAATGTATCTGGCCATGACACCAAATTGGGATGCAAAATCACAAACTGCCATTCCCTTGTTTAAGCAGTTAAGGAGAGCTTCACACTCACTATCTGTTAACCAACACTGGTCCTTGGTAGGTACCACGGCATCTTGGCTAGCAGGCTTGACACAGGAGATGGGGACCTTTGTGTAGAAGTTGGGATCACGCTTGGTTGGCTGGCGCTGTCAATGGTGGTATACAATACAGGTGCAGATGGCTCTTTGATGGTGGCCAATGGTCTATAGGAGGTGTCAAAGACGCAGGGCAGGAAGTAGCAACTCTTGGGTCAAGAGTGCAGGGCTGGGTGACAACTGGGTACACAGTGGAGATGTATGTAACCTCATTATTCTTGATGACTTTTGTGTATGAGACTTTGGTTGCAGGCCTTGAGAGTGGCTTCTGTCTTGGATTGAGGCTTTGTGCTCTGGCTTGGGATGCAGGAGGTGGTTGACTGGCGCTGACACCTTGGGAGGCCTGTGTGTTGGCATGACTCCCTTCAATTTGTGTTCTGGGTCTGTTCTTGGACCCTCTGGGATGCCCTTGTGAACAGGCTTCCCTGCGGGCTGGTGCAGGAGCAGGTTGAGAATACAATTGACAGTCCATAAAAGTAAAATAAAAAATATATTTTAGATTAAATATATATTTATTTGGATTTATTGGTTTAGTTGTGAGTAGTTATTTTCTCTTGATTTAGCTTTGAATAGTAGCAGATTTTCTATATCCATGATTTGAAGTGTATAATATTGTATCCTTTCCAGTTTTAAATGATTTTAAAGTTTAATCACTTTTTATGTCTAAAAATGGTTGTTGAGATTGAATTTAGCATTTGATTTTATACAGAGTGGAGCTTCTTGATTTGGGTTGGTGTTTCCTAGTGTGCTTACTGTACATTAAATTTAGATTCCAGTTCCTGCAATTAATATCTGAGTTTACTAGTGGCATTCAAAAGTGATTTAAATTTGGTTCATGGATTTGACAATCCTGCAATTTCAAAAAACATAGTAAACTTAATGAAACTGGTTGATGGATTTGAACATTTCAAATCTGATTCCAGTTAATTCATTTCATCCATTGGAAATATGAAGTTTGACTTGAACTTTGTAAAGTGTCTATGAGTTCCTGCATTTTCAAATATTCAAATAAATACTCAAAGAATTCAATTTAATTAAAAAAAGGCCATCCTGCAAAAGTGATTTGAAATTTGGACCAAGGATTTGAAAATCCCGTATTTTTTGTTTAGATTCTGAATTTACAGTATGGAAAATCCTAAAGGATGAGGGTAAATCTAACTAATACATGGAGGGACCAATTTGACGTTCAACTTTGAAGGGACCAACTTTCTTGGGGCCTGACTTGCAACAGGGAACCTTCAGTTTCATATTGTGGGCATCCACCATGACTAGATCATCTAGAATTTAGGTAGGACCTTCTTGGCACTTGCAATCTGAATATTCCTTGTAAGTTGTCACAGCGGCAGCAAGAAAAACCTGTAGCTCCTGATGAACACGCTTCAACTCAGCAACTTGGTCAGTTACAGCTTCCACGTTGCTAATTAATTGAGGACCCATGTTGGACAAGGAACTGTAAACCACATTGTCATAGAATGACAAGACTTGAGTTGACATATGCGGGGCGTTATTATATGTGAACTCTGCCATGGGTAGGTTAGTACACCAGCCATCTTGTTGTGCATTAGTGTAGCAGTGTAGGTAAACCTCCAACCTTTGGTTTACCCTCTCTGTTTGTCCATTAGGTTGGGGGAAAGCCACGGAACAAACAATTTGATACCAAGAATTCCAGTAAGCGCTTCCCAGAACTGAGCAATAAATTGAGGCCCGCAGTCACTCACAATCTCCATTGGGATGCTATGTAGGGAGAAAATCCTATTCACAAACAACCTAGCTGCTTCCATCAAAGTAATTTTGGTTGAGCAAGGTACAAAGTTTGCCATTTTTGTGAAACAATCTACCACCACCATGATTGCATTAAACCCATTAGAATCTGGAAGTTCATCAATGAAATCCACCAACACTGACGTCCAGGGGCTTGCAGCAGGCTGCAGTTGAACCACCAATCCAGTGGTCTTGTTCTAGTTTGCCTTGGACCAAACACATACCAGGCAGTATCAAACAAAAGCCACTACCTGCACCATCAAACCTTTCCAAGAAAACTGTTGGCAAATTAGTTAGACTGTTTTGTTTTTCCCTGGGTGGCCTGCTGTAGAACAGGTGTGATGGGCCTCCATGATTTCATCCTAAAAGGTTCCCTCTGGGACCCACAAGCAACTTTAATGATATAGAATTGGTTGGCAACTGCCAGAATTAACTCATTCTGCAAGTTGACTTACTGTATGTTGACAATCAAAATTAAAAATACTTTAATGTCAACAGCATTGAAAAGTCAGAATTAAGTTTTAACTCATGCAGACTACTAAATGTTGACACTTTTTTAATAAGCAGAAACCTGTTTCCTGAACATTTTACTTAATAAAAATTAAGCCTCAAAATACTTTTTAGGGTAATATGGAAACATAGATTTTAAAAAATCCATAAATAATTATACATAATAATTAAAAAATTCATAAAAAACACTTCAAAAATAATTCACTATGAAATTAGCTATCTTTACTATAATAAATTTTTTCCCAATTATAAAAACAAAAAAATCCAATACACAAAAAGATGCTACATAAAATTTCACGTAAAATAGGAAAATATAATAATCAGAAACAGTAATATGTCAAAACTGCAGGCTTGGCCTGCCAGCATGATTCCAACCAAGTGGGTTTGTGACCCGCAATCCAATTACCTGGTCACTCAAAGCCAGACTAGGAAGTCAACTCAAATTACCAAATCCAACAACATGAGCAGATGATGATCCCTTATGGTGGATACCTTGTTTTGGTGCTTGACTCATTATCAGGATCAAGCCACCCCCTTCACCATCCAGCTGTGTGATCAACACAATCATATTCCTGTTATCCTTGATTCACATTGACTATATAATCACTATCTCACAATAAAGATTATTATCTAGCTTCTAAATATTTTTCCCCTTGTAACTCTGCTAAAACAGAACAGTTAAAACATTGGTAGCACTGGTAGGCTCTCCATCCTACCTTATCTTGAAAAATTCTTCCTGTTACCTGCACACGCCGCAGCCAACAAATCCTGACAGAATTATGTCTGGCCTCCCGCCTGACTGGACTCTGTACACCCCTGATGCAGAGTTATCTGATGGCTTTGTCCTGTACCAGAACATGGTGATCCCACTACCTGCCTTCAATGCCATGTCTGCGCAGGGCTTCTTTTAGGCTCCCTCCTCAATGCCGCAACCAGCCAACAAAAGCACCATGCCCGTCTATGTTGCCTAAAGACTACAAAGCGCCGCCTTGGAACCTTTTGTTGGGGCCAATGACAACAACGCTGCCACATGGATCCAGTCTGCCCAGAGCAAGCTGGCCCAGATGGAATGCCCACGGCAATTTTGGATTGAAGAAATTTCCATTTGCCTGACCCATGACACTGGCACCTGATGCAACAAGTGGCACAAGGAACACACCAACAAGAACTGGGATACCTTCAAGCAGGACTTCCTAGCAAGATTTGTACTTAAGGACACAGCGCTCATGATAATCTGCCAAGTAAAGAACCTGACCCAGACAGGCAATGTGAAGGAACTCACCTGCATCTACAATGAACTCTGAATTTGTGCACCATCTGACATGGCCTTTGACACCCCAGCCACACACCTCATGTACTATGACGCCCTCAAGTCACATGTGATGAGACATGTGAACCTGGACCAGGTGACCAACCTGCAAAGCCTTTACTGTGAAGCAGAGAAAGCAGAACAAACCTCCAACACACCTTATAAGGCACAAACTGGGAAATGAGAAAGACCCAAGGATTCCCATCCAGGCAGGTGCTCCACTTGACCACCCCCTGGAGGCAATGGGAATAACGCCAACCACAAACCCGCGTGTTTGAATGGACATGAAAATGGAAACAATGGCCAGTCAAATTGTACCCATTTCTGTGTCATTGCCACGCAAGGCAACCAAGACAAGGAAAAGTCCAGGGAGAGCACTAAGCAAGCCAAGCTCTCCCCACGCAACTCCTGACTTTCCCAATGATGAGTACCAATCCAAGGACTTGGACCAATGCCCAATGATCCAAGTGCCCTTGGAGGACCTGGTACTGTACACCATTGCCAGATATCCTAATAAACTGATGTCCTATATTTTCTGCTTTTGAAGTTACACAGGCTCAGCACTCCTGGATTTGGGCGCAGATTGAACCCTGGTCAACAGTAGCTTTGTGGATAAGTTCAAGCTGGCCACTAATTCTTTGTGGATTAAAAATGTGGTCCTGGCTGACAAACACCACATCATTGTGACAAAGAAAAGTGCCCCCTTCTCCATCATGCTTGAGAACCTTCACTCCATCATCCAAGGTCCTATCATCAAATTCCCAAAGTTTAACATTGTGCTGGGGCTAGACTGGTTACAAAATAACAACCCTCACGTAGACTGGGCAACCTCAGTGTTGACCATCAAGCGTGAAGGTGTCAACCACCAGATCTACCCTGACTCCGTGGACCAACTCCTACGTGACCACGTCTTTGTACACATCACAGATACCTTGGAAGAGAAGGAAAACCTGAAGGCAATTGACTGGGACTCCTGTCAGTACAAGATCTTACACTTCAAAGATCACCAGGATACCTCTATGCCTCATTATTGTAAAATTGTGGCCCGTCATCCAGAAATTTTCAAGGAAGCGCTCCCTGGGCTGCCCCCTGAGAAGCACATTCAGCACTCCATCCAACTCAAGGGGGCTGTACCCAAGGCGCACCCTATCTACTGGCTGACCTCAAATGAAGACAACACCTTGCACGCCTAACTCAAGGAGGCATTGGAAAAAGGACTTATCTGCCCCTCACAGTTGCCCTTTGGGGCCGCTGTATTCTTTGTGGCTAAGAAGGATGGTACCTTATGTCTAGTCACAGACTACCAAGCCCTAAACAAAGTTATCATTAAGAATTGTTACCCACTACCACTAATTGACGACCTCTTCAATGCCTTAGGAGGAGCCACAGTCTTCTTCAAGATTGATCTGACAGCAGGCTACAACCAGATTTTCATCAAAGAGGAAGATATTCCCAAAACAGCCTTCTGCACTAAATACAGCTCCTACAAATGTGTGGTGCTCAACTTTGGCATAAAAAGCCCTGTCCACCTTTGTAACCTTCATGAACAAAGTATTTGCGCCCCACATAGGCAAGCACGCCCTAGTGTGCCTGGACAACATTATTGTCTACAGCCCCTTGGTGGAACAACACCACAAGGACCTCAAGGCAGTCTTTACTACCTTGGCACAACACAAACTGTTGGCCAAGCCCTCCAAGTGCCAGTTCTTTTGCAAGCAACTACCCTTCCTGGGACACATAGTCTCAAAGGACGGCATCAAACCTGGCAGTCAAAAGATACAGGCCATCTACAAGATGCCACCACCCAAGGATAAGTCAGAACTGTGCACCTTCTTGGGAATGGTGACCTATTGTCACAGCCCATACTAGAGTCCGGCTGGACTCCCACAGGGGAAGCAGGCCAGGCCTGAAAGGCCATGTACACAATAGGCACTATGCAGACCAGGTGTTTAGAGCAGTGCTAGGGGGCGCCAACTCCCAGTATGGGGCACAATTTGGTCAGCCAGCCCCAATACTGTGATATAGACAAACCCCAGCTTGCTAAAGTCCTGGGTGGGAGGCGCGTTGGGGAGAGGAGGGGCAGTTGGAATATCCTTCATTACTGGTGGTAGATCCAGGTGATGGGGATGGAAATACTCCAGGTCAAGGGCGCAGGGCAGTTTGGCAAGGACAACAGGAGTATGGCTGGGAGGATATGGGTATTCAAGTTTGTATTAAGTAGTGGATTCACAAATAGATGCAAAGAGAATAATTAAATTTGAGCAAAAATAGATAATTCCTGCAATAAGATAATAATTTCTAGGCATAAACACGCTTTATTAAGATGTCAACAGTGAGGTTGGCTTCTCCCCCTCACTACTTATACTTACTGAAGATTCTGTGGCCTTTTGTGCCACCAGAGAACTGACAACATCATTTGGAGTTGGATTTACAATTTTAACCGGAATTTGCGTGCTTGGCCAAGAGGATGAGATCTCATTGGCTGCTATAACATGAACCTTTTGAAATTTGCACATGGCAAGTTGCAACAGTTATTTTTAGCTCCCACAATGAATTGATTGCCCAATTGCGCAATCAAACAATTGCGCTCCCAATGTGCCATTTTCTGATAGGTAGGTGGCCCAAATTTGATAACAGGCTCAATGCCAGGGATTTGAGGCTTGTGTGCCTCTCAAATCCTGGGCCATTTGCTATTAAAAAGGGGGGTATTTTGCCCTGGAAAGTGCTTTGTGGGGGTTTCCAAGCTGCATGTTTAATCACCTCTAAGGAGGCCAGCTGACTGTCCAGGGCAATCTGGGCCCTGACACTTATGTACGCCGCTTCATACCTGACTGTGGCGTTTTGACTGCCCTCTTATCCGCCATAACAGGCGCCAAGTCCAAGTTTGTGTGGACCCCCCAATGTGACCTCTGTTTTAGACGCCTCAAGGAGAAACTCACAACAGCTCTCATCCTGCAATAACCCAAACGTGACAGGGAATACCAAATGGAAACTGACGCCTCAGATGCATCCATTGGAGGAGTACTACAAATCAAAAATAATGACAGTGACTTCCTGCCTGTAGCTTATGAATCACAAAATGATAGATGGCAAGTGTCAATACCCTATCCACAACAAAGAACTGCTGGCTATTGTTCACTGCCTAGTCAAATGGCGTTTTTACCTGAAACGTCAGGAGGAATTCACAGCATTAACCAATCACAAGTCACTCATCTATTTCAAAATTCAATCAAATCTGTTGCGCTGCCAAGCCCACTAGATGGAGCTGTTGGAGAGGTTTAACATGGTCATCCAGTACAAACCTGAGGCTGAGCTTGCCATGGCAGATGCCTTGTCCCGCCTGTATGTCTGTGCTTCTAGAGAAGAAAATGGGCTTGACCCAGACTGGCCTCTCTAAGTACTACAAACAAAATACAAAGTTCCCCCCCCAGCACAACCAACATAAAAAAGGAAACAGTCATCAAAAATGAATACCTATTTGCTGACATATATGGGACCCTACACAGAAAAATGTCTGACAGCACGACCATTCCCTACATCCCCACACATCAGCAAGTAGACACCATCCTACGCTATCACAGAGACCTTGGACATACCAAGAGCCAAAGCCTATATGAGTTCCTCGAGCCCAAGGCCTGGTGGCCAACCCTATATTGCAATGTTCAAGAAGTGCTGGACCAATGTGAATTATGCAAACAGTTTGCCAAAAGCAAAAACCCTCCAAAGTCAGTACTTCCCATCTGAACACAACTACCTTTCAAAGTATGGGCTCTTGACATTGTTGGCCTCATGCCAGGAAAACACAATGACAAGAAATACATCATCACTGCTATTGATTTTGCTACAAGATGGCCAGTAGCCCAAGCAGTAAAGAAACACTGGCAATAATGTATGGCAATTTATTGACAAAGAGATAATCAGCAAGTTCAGAAAGCCAGAACTCCTGATAACCAATAGAGGGAAATAATTAACCTCTGAAAACACCAATGTATACCTTGCTAAAAATGGGGTCAAATATACTGTGACAACACCATACCACCCACAGGCCAATAGACGTGTAGAGCGGCTTAATGAAAGCCTTGTGAAAGCCTTAGCCAAACTCACTGCCGGGAGACCTGAAGACTGGTTTAAGCAGCTACCAACTGCACTACTTGTGTGCCAAACCCAAGTGAACAGATCCACTGGAAAAGCCCATTTGAACTGGTATACAGCACACAGCCAAATATCATTCAAGCATTGACAGGACCTAAACTGGGATTCCAAGTGAAGTCCCTCTGCGCTCAGACCCTCAAGTTGTAAGAGCTAACAGCAAACAAACAGTGAAGAAGAATGAGCGTCTTCAAAAAACATTTGTCCCCATCTGCAATAGACATGAAGTTGGGGACAAATTTTTGGTCATGAATGTTGACAAGAGTAAACTACAACCCAAAAAAGTAGGCCCAGCAATCATTCTAAAGGTAAATGACAATAACACTTACCTTGTGCAAGGACTTGGAAAGCGTAAGCAAGACAAACCCCTACACCATGATTGCCTGAGACCCTGCAAAGCAAGAAAAAATAACAAGAAACTTCCCTGCCTGCCACAGAACATCAATTAGTCCAATACAGCGCCCAGGCTCCTGACAACCTAGCCCCAGAGGAGGCCAACCTTCAGTTGGGGGTGTGTCAAAACCGCAGGCTCAACCCGCCAGCAAGGTTCCAAACAAGTGGTTTGTGACCTGCAATCCAATTACCTGTCCACTCAAAGCCAGACTAGGAAGTAAAATTGAATTACCAAATCCAACAACATGAACAGATGATGATCCCTTATGTTGGATACCTTGTTTTGGCGCTTGACTCATTACCAGGATCAAGCCATCCCCTCTGCCATCCAACCTTGTGATTATCAATCATGTTCCTGTTATCCTTGATTCACATTGACTATATAATCACTATCTCACAATAAAGATTATTATATAGTTTCTAAATATTTTCCCCTTGTAACTCTGCTAAAACAGCACAATTACAACAATTATAAAGTTTTTCTATATTAAAACTTTTAAAAACATATCATTTACTAATGAAATACTAATATAGGCCATGTAATACAGTCTAAAGCATCAAACTATCAATAAAAAATCAATGATTTTATAAAAACAGTATAATAAATTATTAATGGGTTATTTAGAATAACTATTTATTTAAAAATATTATACTTAACATATAAGAACTATATAAAAAATTAGGCAATACTCAATAAATTTAATTAAAAGCTAGACTGTGATCACCTGGTTATCATTAAGAACTGTGGCAATCTTCTTGATGTATTCCCCAATCTCTGAAAGCTTATATTTGGCCTTGACAACGTCCTTGATCTTCTCTTGATATTATTTCTTTTTGGTGGTTCTCTTCTTCTTCTTGGATTGGTGGTTCTCAATATCTCTGATGGATGCAGCAGTCTTCCCCTGTTGGACTTTGAGGTGCTTGTAGAAGGTGTTGTATCTGGGCTTGATTCCAAAGGAGGACTTGATATGCTTATGCCAGCCCTTCAAAGATGAAGTAGTTTCTATCTCATCCTTAAGAACTGCCTGTTAGCAGTTCCAGTTTGCTTTGGCTCTGGGCTTGCTCCAGCGCTTAGTGACCTTACGTCTAATCCACTGTGGCTCATAATATTCAATGAAAGGGTAGAAGGCATCCTCATGTTTCTTGGCATATGGATCCTGGCATAGGAGGTCAAAGGCTTGTCCAGTATGCTCTGGCTTTACAAAGGCTACTGCTACAAACTGCTGAATTAAGAACTTGTACTTTTCTGATGTATCTAGATGGTGGAGCTTGATGAGCTCAGGTAGACCCTTTAGTTGCCTGTTGACATCCTGTCAATAATAGAAAAAACACCCCTGGACCTCTCCATCAAAAGTGTTTACAAAAGCGTTATACTGGGCAGCTTCATAGTCCATGACTATAGTTGAGGGGCCAAGTGCTTTATCATGAGTTTCTTGTTCTGCAGCAAGGGTGGCTTTATCCTTTTTATCATCATCTGGATTGGCTCTAGTGTTATGGCCAGGGGGACTCTTCTTATTATTGGGTAGGGCTTTGATGCCCTCCTGAAGGATTTTAAAGGCCTTTGTGTAGATCTCTTCTGTTGCCCTAGGAAGCAGAAAGTATGTAAATGGGAGCACCTTGCCTTTAATAAGGGAATATACAACCCATAGTTGGTAAAAAAGGCAGGGCATACTGCAAAGGTACTGTCACATAACCAGGTCTCTGAATCTCTTAACTGCTCCAGGTTCTATTGTGTAGCATAGCATATAGTTCTTGCCTCTGCTGTAGGCCCATCATCATGTAAAAGGAATACCTCATCACCATTGAACATCTTTAACTCCTCTGCCAATACTAACTCTCCTTAGACCATGGCAGACTTCTTATGGGGGAATAGATCACGGCGTTTGTCACATATGTACTTCACTAACTGGTTGCAGTCAGGGATGAGCTTCAGGTTCTCATTAATTAGGTGTGTGATGGCCTTGACTGCCAGATCAGAAGCCTTGACGTCTTTGAAGACTGGGACCATTTAGTAGAGGTACCACTTTAGAAGCTTTTGAATAAGATTGATTGGAGCATTGCATATGTGCTCTTCTTTTTCACTAGTGACTTTATCTCATCCTTCTGTGTCAATCCTGGAAGTGCAGCTTATATCTTCACACACATAATGATTGCTTTTTCCTGCTCTCTTTTGGTTGTTGCAATTAAAAACATAGCCTTCACAGACTAAACTTGTACATCCTTTGACAGACATTAGAGGGAAACCCCGAGGGAACTTCTTTGGGAGCTTAAACTCTCCTTTGGTGTTACATATATTGTGAACCTTTAGGGGATCCCATGGGCCAATTGGTGCTTGATGATAGTCAGACAGGTAATCATCAGGATCTTCTTTATTGATACTTGATGAGGAAAATGGAGGCGCAAATCTATTGGGTGGTGGAGGGGATTTATCTGGAGTTGTATTCTTGCGCTTCTTGGACTGGGATGAGCTCAATTCCTTGAGGCTTGATTCCTCTGAGCTTGATTCATATGGACTTGACTGGGGTTCTGGACTCTTGGGTATCTTCTTTCTTCCTTGATTGTTTAGTGGAACCTCATCTCCTTCTTATTGATACCAGCTTGGAGAAGAGGAGGGGACAGGGCAGGGCTCTTTGCTTTCAGGGTCTGGTGTCTTCTCCTTTGTCTTATGTTTCTTTGAGGTCTCTTTGGCTGGTTTTTTTGTTGGGTAGGGACTTTGGGCCTTTCCAGAGGCTCTGGGCACTTTCTTGATTGAATTGGGGTTCTTTTGTGGCTTCTTGGAAGATTTGTCCTATAATAATTAGAGTAGAGTTCATAAAGTAAGAATAATCATGTGAAAAATGAATAAAATTAAATAATAATCACTTGTTTTATATTTTTTATTATGAATTAAATAGTTTATAGAAGTATGGAAAGTAATTTTAGAGCTAGTTTGGTAGTAAAGAATAAAAAAAAACCATGTTTAAATAAAATTTTGACATTCTTGTAGTCCCAATAGTCAAAAATATTTAATTTAGTTTGTCAGCATAAAAAACACTTTAATTTTGACTGTCAACATACTGACAGTCAGCATTAAACTAGAAAAACACTATGTAAATCACTTTTAAAGCTTAGTTAATATTTTCCAGAGTTGGTTTTTTAAGGCCAAAATTAATTATTTTTAAATTTAAAAAATTTAAAGATTTGCATATGTAACTTATAAAAACTAAATAATAGGGATTGTAGAGGGAAGTCTAAAGTACAGCCCTGGGTACTTTGGCCTGAATCATCATACCATTCTATGTGTGCTTTTGTTAAGCGGCAGTGTTTTACTAATAAACCAGTGAAGGTGTCAACATTCAGGCAGTCAGTGTTCTTTTATAGTAACTCTCTTATTAAATTTTGCTTAAATTAATTAATTTTTTTTGCTTAGCCAAACCCCTTTGTTGCAATTTAGGTGATGTGTTGATTTGACACAAAGTCAACATTATAAATATATATAATTTCTAGTTTTAACATATGCGCTTTGGCTTAAGTGGACTTCTGGAAATAAGCTATAGTTTATCCAGTGGGTTTAAAACAACAGTAAATATCTAAATAATACAAATAACACTATAAAAAGTTGGCATATGTCTTTGTTCAATGCTTATTTTAATATATATTTAATAAAAACAGTATATAAAATGTAAAAAGTAGTTATTTTAGAATATTGTGTATTTTATTAATAAATTTATGGATTCTTATTTGGTGTCAACATCCAGATATTACTTACTGGAGTTGACCTTAATGTAAAAGTACAAAGAAACTTACATTTTCATAGTAAATTATATTGGTTTTTTGGCTTAAAAATAAGCCTTTGTTTAAATGGCGTCAACATTATGCCTGTTCCTTTTTAATTTCGAAATTATGACTTAATAATTTACTATGAAAAATTAGCTTAGTTTTGAAAATGCCCAATTTCAGCGGATAAATACTAAAATAATGTTGACTTACTGAATGTCAACAAATTGTCAATATTCAGTAAGTCAACTTGCGGAATGAGTTAATTCTGGTGGTTGCCTAGACACTTTATTGGGGTAGCTGCCCAAGGAGGCAGCTGCAGAACCTGATAATTAACATGTCTCTTGGAAGTAAAGTTGGTTACTTTGCAACTGAAGCTCAGGACTAACCACCTGAGTTAGTAAAAACAACTGCAAAGACATGAGGATTGTCTGTGAATGATGGCCTATAGTGTTGGTCACTTTTGGGGGGCCAGTCAAACACTAACTCACTTGAGGAGATTATTGCCTGAGCCTGAGGTGTTAATAACAGGGACTGCAGTGAAGATTAGAACCTTGGTGGTTCATAGTGAAGAATGGAAATTTTTTGAATCATAGTAAAGGATGGAACCATGGTGGTTCATAGTGCAGATGGAATAGGACTAGTTGAAGGGCTGTAAGATCATAGAGCAGGACTGCAAGATTACGGAGCAGGGCTAAAGTAGTGCTGGAAGATCATAGAGCAGGACTGGAATATTATGAATGAAGGACTGGAAGGATATAGAGAAAGACTAGCAGAAAGATTGGCAGAATAGAGGGAAGAGCAGGAATAATGGACTTGGACAGTTGGAAATAAGTTTGATAAAAAGAAATAAATAGATAATAAATAAGAAAAAATGATAAAAAGAAATGATAAAAAATTAAGATAAATAATATAAAAGATCAGGAAGAATGAAGGAAACAGTTCACAGAAAATACACTGTGAATTTATAAGAGATTTATTGAATAGAAAGGAGCCAGAGCAGACAGAAATAGAACAGAGAAACTCTAAAGGCAAAGGCTGGACTTTTGCCAAAATCATTAAGGGGAGCAAGAAGAAAGCAGCAAGTTGTTTCAAACTGTTGAAAAGTGGAAGAAAACACAGAGAAATGCGGAGAAACGTTGAAGAAATTAGGGTTCAAAAACCCCTTAATTAAAACATAGGTGAAAGCACTTGAGTTTGCTTAGAGAAACATGACAGGAATTACGGCAAAGTCATTCAAAACGCAGAGCAAGTTTTTATCCAGAGCAAGACAATAACAGGTTTGAACCAGGGTCAAGAGCAAGTCATTTGGGCAAATGTTTTGGCAAAGCAGTTCAATCCAGGCGTTTGATTGGCTGTAGGTCAAATCTTGTTTTATCATTGTTTCATGGGCTTTAACTGAAGGGTTTAAGCCTAAAAATGAGGGAATCACAGAAAGAGCTGGTTTTTAATTGGCTGAAATAAGTTAAAAAGTTTAATGTATTATAGAGCAGAAGAAATTGGGTAGTTTAAGCCTGGAAAAACAAGAGCTCTGAGAAGGAAAAAGAACTGAAACAAGAAGCTATAAAAAGGGGATCATTCTGAGGCATTTCAAGTATTGGAAACAGTGGATTATAAAGGCCAAAAATTAAAGAGCAGAGAGCTAGAGCTCAAGACTAAGGTACAGGAGCCCAAGACCTAATACAAGGAGCCTAAGAGATTATTGGAGGGCTTCAAGTATTGGCACAAATCAATTGTTTTCTCAGACCCCCGGGCCATTTACCAGAAGGCTTATAAGGGGATCTTCCTTCTGAAAGCAAATAAAAGCCCATTTCACCCCTGCTTAAACTTCTAAGCTTATAGATAGTTCCTATGAGTGAGTTGCCCAATGTCTTCTACCCTATCCAAGAGGAAGAAGATACTTACTGCTAAAGCTTTCAAAGGTTTGCCACTAGTAAAACTTCTCATGAGGAGTGGGAAAGGTTGACTAGACACCTTGAAATGTCAAATAGAGTGAGGGAGTTTATTGGGAATGAGTTTACTAGGTTGTTTAAAGATTGTTACAGGTCCACAGAGGGTCTGGCCCCAGCTGAAGTCTAAGTACATGTAGGGATGCCCACCTAGTAATAGGGAAAGTATTAGAGGAGTTTGTTGTAATGCAAGCAAAGTATAAACTTCAATCTAGCCACATACCTCTACTATGGAATGACAACTTCATTCAGTTGGTCCCTGGCTATGACCCAGGACACACATTGGGGATTGGTGAACAGAAACCTCACAGTTTGTCTGATAATAGACAAAACCCTTGATCAAAACAGCCAGAAACACACCAATGAAAGTTCCCTTCTTGATCTTCTTCCTTCCATTCTTGGTGGTGGCTTTTCCTTGCTTAAAAAATCATCAAAAGCTGTTGATAGCTTATAATATGAGATAAATATGATGTCATTGGATAGACTTGTTAGGCATCAGACCAGGGTAGACTTGATGGCATAATCATACAGGGAATTCTCACTGCCATCCCATTGGTTTCTGCCAACATTGATCAACACCTTGATTGAAGCCACCTTTCTGTGCATCCAGAGCTGCGCCATGCGCTCAGACACCCAAATGCCATGGTGCAAAAGTTGCTTCTGGTACTGGGTCAGGGGAAGCTTGGGGTCTTGTTGTAGGAGATCAGGTATAATCAGATATGCGCCATTGATCTGGGACTCTGGGGCCTTCTTGGGCTTCTTGGTAGTCCCAACCAGGCTTCCCTTATTCATTAAGTTATAGAATCCCTGCGTTATGATGGCTTGGGTAAATTGCAATTGGGTGGCAATCTGGTCCCAGATCAGGCCACACAGGCTTAGTTCCACAATTTCTTTTTGAATTTTGGCAGTAATTATTCTGTGTTTGGGGCGCTGGGTTGTGGGAGCTGAAGCCTAGTTGGATGAGGGGGGCAGGTTGGCTTGTGGCAGGAAGTTGTTCCAAATTTGGGTTGCTGTTCTGATTGTCTGGTTAGTTGGCAGCTTTTTCAAGGGTAGATAAGGGGTGGGGGCAGAGCTGGACACTAGGTGACTCTTGTCATGGCCCATACCAGGATCCAACTGGACTCCCACAGGGGAGGCAGGCTGGGCCTGGAAGGCCATGTACACAATAGGCGCAATCCTGACCAGATAGTTGACTGCAGTAGCTAGGGGACGCCAACTTCCAGTATGGGGCACAACCTGGTTGGCCAGCCCCAATACTGTTATGTAGACAAACCCCAACTTACTAAAATCCTGAGCAGGAGGTGTGTTGGGAGGATAAGGAGTGGTAGGAATCTCCTTTATGCTGGGTGGTATGGTCACTCTTGGGTGGCCTGAAGGGAGATCCAGATGGTGGGGGTGATAAAACTCCAAATCTAGAACTCTAGACGGTTTTACCAAAGGGATGAGAGCTGAACCAGGTGGGAATAGATAGGTATGATTATAGAGTGTAGTGGATTCACAAATAGATACAACAGAATAATTAAATTTGAGCAAAAATAGATAATTCCTACAAGAAGATAATGATTTCTGGGCATAAACTAGTTTATTTTAACAGTGAGGAGGGCTTCTCCTCCTCATTACTTATACTTACTAGTAATTTTGTGTCCTTTTGTGCCATCAGATCTCTGATGGCATCATTATCAGTTAAACTTACAATTTTAACCAAAATTTGCGTACTTGGGCCTGGAGCTGGATGGTCATTGGCTGGTATAACATGAACCTTCTTGAACTGAAGCATGCTAAGGTACTACATCTATTTATAGAACCTGCAAGCAATCAAGCGCCCAATTGCAAAATTGAACAATCACACTCCCAATGTACCATTTCCTGATAATTAAGAGGCCTGAATTTGTTAATAGAATCAAAGCCAGGGATTTGAGGCTTGTGTGCCTCTTGAATCCTGGGCCATTTGTTAATCAAAAGGGGTTTTTTCTTGCTCTGGGAGACAATTGGTAAGGGTTCCCAAGCTGTGGTGTGTTTTGCCTCTAGGAAGGCCAGCTGATTGTCCAGGGCATTGTGAGCCCTGGCAACTCTTAAACAAGTCAAAGCCATAGGGGTCAGGGGTCAAGTACAGGTCAGCTTCCTTGTTACCTACCTCAAAGGCTTGGGTGTAAACAGGTGCCTCCACGTTCTGAGCCTCACCTCCATTGAAGCTGGATTGGCTGCTGCTGGTTTGTTTGCTGGTGCTATTGAAAATGTTGCTAGTAAAAACCATATTGAAAATAAAGCTAGGATAAAATCACTAAAAGTAGAAGTTTAAAATTTTATGATTTTTTTTATTTTAATCACAAGTTCATATTTTGAAAGTTCTCAAAACCATTTTACACAAATAAGGAGCCATGAAAATAAATAAAATACCCTTGTCCCTAAATTGGATAGCTGTTGATTAGCTGTTAAACTATTGTTTTTCTATTTTAGGCTGCTCATACTAAACATCTTGTTTGACTTCATTTTGTTTTGTGTTTGTGAAATCTTGCTTCTAGATTGCTCTAATTCTGTTTCATTTTAGTTCTTCTGTTAGTGCCTCATATGAATCCTGATTGTATTATAATTTATTCTGAAACTTTTTTCATCCATTTCACTTGCTGTGTCTGTTCCTTTTGTTTGTGATTTGAACTACACTGCTTGATGTTTGATATAATTTTGTATAATGGGCTAGTAAAATTTCATTTTTGGTTTGACAGTTCATTTATTAACCAAAAATATTTAAATTAATTGAATCCTGAATCTTGCGCAACTTAGATTTTGTTCAAATCTGAAATCATTTTTTTAAATCTGAGGTATTTTTGGTTGTTGTCATAGCTTTTAAAACTACTGTAGTGTTGAAACATCTACAATTACTCCCTCTTGGGAAACTAATTCCCCGGGTGACTTCCCAAACAATTCCCTAACTAATCATTAAGTTGGTGGCACTGTTAGCATTTGGCCATCTATTTTTGGGTATCAAATCTTTTGAGTCCTAAGCAGAACACAACTTGGAAAAGCCTTATAACTTAATAGGAACAATTACTTTAATAAGCCCCATGACCACCATAATGTACATGGACAGTATGTGGCTTCCTATAATACTAAATAAGACACCAAACTCATATCCAATAAAGTATCATTATCTTCTTAATTTTCCCCTTTATCTTGTTTATTATACTTTCCAGAAGTATATAGTTGACAGTGTTAGCACAGGTAGGTTATCCACACCTACACAACTTAAAGGAAAAATTCCTCCCAAGAAAAAAATCCAGCAGATGACACTCCTCACAGGCTAGAGGACTACAAAGAAGTTAGGACGTCCCTACGGGATTTTTTGTCTTCAACAACATCCTTGTCCCTACCAAACAGTACAACCTCCTCAACACCAGTGGCATCATGAACCTGCCTCCAACTCAATCCCACAGACAACTTAAATACCCAATATTGTATTCCAGTGCCTACGCTCAGCAGAGATTGGAACATTTGCCGGATTAAATTTTGAAAATGCCAACTTCTGGATCCAAAGCCCACAAAGCAAGTCTACATAAGTAGGCTACCTCTATAGACACTGGGCTAGCAAGATCTATACATGTCACAAGGGCTGTCTCACGCTTTGTAAGAAAATGGTTTGACCAGCATCCTGATCACAGTGAAGACTGGGACATGTTCAAATCTTCCCTACTCAAGAAGTTTGCCATAAAGAACTCTGACATGGGGATCATGACAGAACTCAGGTCTTTCAAAATGACAGAAACAATTGAGGAGTACATTGCATCCTACAAAGACCTACATGACCAAGCTTGTCACAAGTTATAAACTCCTATTAACAATGCATGTGGCAGAATCCCAATTACAGGATTTAAACCCTGAAACCCTGCAGACCACCAGCCTGCATTTATTGGGCTCAAACCAGAAAAAAAGTTGATTTTGGAGGATTCCTGAGGCCTACCAACTTGGAGCCACCTACACTGATGCCTTTCCTGCAAAAGGATCCTGTTAGCTCTGCCAATGATAGCACTGACCTGATCAACAATCCTTAAATAATTGGGGCTGCCGCTGATGGGGAAATGAAGAAACTATACTTGGAATGTGGGCCGCCAGAGGATGACAAATCCTGCGGCTTGAAAAGGGAATCCAATTTTCACTGCCCCAATCCAACCAATGAGAAATCCCCATGCATGATGCCACTGAGGGTTTCCAAACCATGGTAGATGGTACCACCCATTCTGAAGGGGTTTGAAAAGGTTTTCTTATGACAGATGGGCATACTTATACCCTGGGCTTCCAGGAAGTTGCCCATTTCCATTCTTATATTAAAGCAATATGAACCCTTGGTTCAATCAGGTCATTCTGCATTTGATTTTATTTCTTTTTCATTTGCATTCCAACCTCTGTGGCACTGCCCCTTACGCCAATCAACCCCAAGAAACCGCAGAAGGACCACTCAAACTATATTGTCCACCAGGAGCACCTTTTGGCCTGGTACATTTTACTGAATACCCACCCAACCTGGCGTATTCAGAATTCACCTTAGAGGAAATCCTACTCCACAGCCCTGAATCCAGGATCTGAGAAACTGAGGTTATTGGCCAAGAAGGAGCCTGGATCACTGTGCCCCCCTTCTATTCCAAGACAAATACAACTACCTGCCCGCCTACCTTGTGCTGATGACTCCTCCTCTCACCCTGCAGCCCAGCCGCCTGCAAGAATCTGTTGCTGTAAATTCACTGCCCCATTTGGCCTTGGATAGGACAGTTTTCCCCATTTGTACAAAAAAATCACTCAAAGTCAAGTTAAACCACTTAATGCACTCAAAGATTTAGCCCACACTGTGGATGAAAGATTTGTAGTGGCATACTTTGTGGATTCTCCAGCATTCACTGCTCCATTCAAGGAGGAAACCCTGATTAATTTGGACTGCTTATTAGCCTGGTGTCAACTGTTATTGACAAGTACTAGAGCCGCCCAATCAAACTGCTCCACATTGGTTTTCTCAAAGTCAAATGGTTCACAAATGTCTGAAGCCAACTTCAGCCAATCAGATAGCACTCTGGAAACTAGTTTAGAATCTCTCCAGCTCCCCTGACTTAGGTCAGCAAAATTTCTCTCCTTTCCAATCAGATTCTGGACAGATAATCATGTGACAGATTACTTGGCAACACATCCCTTAAACATAGTCAGGGGACTTTTAGTCCCCTGCTTGTTGATTCTCTAATACCATTAGAAATTGGAGTTTGTGCTGCACCATTTTATTGTTTTAAAGTCTCAAACACTGTATTTTGAGATCACCTTTGGATTTTAAAAGTGCTAGTCATTTATTTAATATTTGATATCTTTAAACGGCTCTGTTTGAACCTGGTGGTTTTCTTGAAACCTAAAAAAGAAGCTTCAGCGTATAGTGTTTATTTAAATCACTTTTGCCTTCAAAATATTAGTTTGAACCCAAAATTTAAGTTAGTAGTTATTATAAAAGCTTACTTTTATATACTATTTTTGTTACTTTTGCTTGTTTTTGAACCCACTCTGTTTGAATTCAACCTTAAAGCTACCTGCAACCACCCACAAGCCATCCAAAGTCACCCAACCTGTTTCTTCTTGTGTCTCCTCCCTTGGTAGCACCAATTTTTCAACACAACATACCAAAAAGGGCCTGTAAGTATCACTTTTGAACCCAAATTTTCTGGAGCTTATAAAAATGATACTTCCAGTCCTTGAATTTGTTGTGTTATCTCTGGCTCCATTTTTGTTACTTCTGTGGTCAACCTCCCCTGACCTTTGGGGTTGCCTTTTCTTCTCTGCATGCCTTGTGGGTGACAACCCCTCCAGACTTCTGCATCTGCCTGCCTCTTTCCTTGTCTCAGAAGAGGCACTGGTCAAGAGTTTGACTTGTGAAAACCTGGACTTGTACTCAGCTGATCCTTTCTTTCTTGCTACTGTTGTGGAGGAAGCACCTCCTTCCTATCCCCCTTGACCAGAGAGTAGAAAGTCTACTCCCCTGCAGGCACCAGAGGCTCCAACTCCCATTCCCTCTTGGGCACTGTGGTTGCTTACTGGTCTTGTGTTAGCGGGACTGAATGCCTACTTTACCCAACTGTCACCAGTGTCTTCTCTCTGGAACCTCTTAGAGTGTCCATCCCAGTATTCCACTGGACGGCATCCTGGTGGTTTGTCTCATCAGGATGGGAGCCAAACTTAGTTTAACCCCCTCTCTCACAGTTGCTGCCATTGAATCAACTTCAACCCAAATATTTGGGGTGATTTATATCACCCTTACTGGCCTCATCAATTCCATGGTGCCCTCTAGCAGCCCCTGGGCCATTCTCAGGAAGTCCTTATCATATATGTAAAGTTAGTGCCCATCCTGTGGTAGGCCCTCCCTTCAGGGCCTGCAGGCTGTTTGCCCGCAAGTTCAGAGGAAACCCCTACAGGATGGATCCCTGACAAAGCTCCTAACACCATTAACGTTGACAAAGCTGGACCACAATTGTTCTTCAACGGCCTAGCCACACACATTAGACATCAGTTTTATATGACATGCTGCAAGAACCTTCAAGATGTGTTCTTAGAAGGAAAATGCGCCACAAAGAAATCTGAAAACCTAAATGCAACAAATAAACAAAAGGAGAGCCCCACAGCAAAGAAGGACACTTGACCTAACAAGCTGAACAACTGAGCAAATAACCCCCATCCTCAAAGTAAAAATTGCATTACTCAAGTAAATCAAGTGAGAACTGATAACACCACCAAGGAGGGAAAAGCTCAGGGGAGTGCTTAGGCAAGCCACCCTCCCCCACTGTTGTGAATACTGCTATTCACTATGTATCAATTTTGCCTTTGGTGGGCCATTTTGAAGACAAATCTCTTGCTTTTGCTTTTGCCTCTCAAAATGAGTTGATCACTGAATCAGGAAATACAATTGTTTGGTTTCTTGATTCTGCACAACTCACTTGTCCCACTCATGCTGGTGGCAAGTGATCCTACCGTTCTGGTAGTGTTTTGTTGTATTCCTAACCACTATATATTCCATTTCATATTCACAAATAAAAATTAAGTTCTATTCACATTTTTGTCTTTGTGTCTTCAGTACTTCCACGCCTCTCTCTAGCCACAACTAGTAGATATTATTCTTCCAGGGCCACAAGGTAAACACATAGCCTTCCCTGTCATCTAACCAAGACTTAGTACAAATCCAATCCTAAGGTTAAGATTTCCCGTAGTGTGTCTGTACTGCGCCTCAGAACACGACAAAAATGGTGCTCACTACAGGGGCTGTAAGCCCCTTGGTTATCCCTTTTGCATCCACATTTTCAGGTCTTTTGCCTCTGCCTATAAAAGAGCCAACTTCACCTGAAATTACTAGCCCTCCTATTGAGGAAGATATTGCAAACCAGCCTATTATTCCTACTGTACTGAACCTCAGGAATGGTCCCTGCCTAGTTGCTTACCCCATGGGTACCCCTGACTTAGAACAAGTCATGTCAGTAGCCCTTGGGTTAGCCCATGAAGGAGCCATCCCTTGCCTTCAGCTGCAGTTCAGTTGGGCTAAATACTATAAATTGATTGTGGCTCCTCAATTTCCACAGCATCTCCTCTCAGCAGCTGGTTCCGCTGAACACTTACTATTGTCCTTTGTGCAGCCTGCCTTGGCCCACCATCAAATGATGTTGGGGCTACATGTCCAAGAAGTATTGTCTCTACAAGCAGCGGTTACTCATCACTGGGACCAGTTTGCTGCCTACCAACAGTGGATCCATTCCCTGTTTTCCTTGGTATCTGACAATCAGCGCAACTCTGTTACCTCCCAGACCCATTTGGTTAACTCTATTGAAAAAATGTGCCAGTCCATCCCCAAATACGTGAGAGAGTGTCTACACAAGTTTCACCAGCTAGAACAACCCTGGCAAACTCAAGTAAATTCCACTTCAAATGCTTATCTCAACAACTTTGAACAACTTTTTCAACAGCTCAATGCATTCAGCACGTATTAATTTGAGCAACTACAGCAGGTAGCAGACTTTGCTGCTAACAGCCTTAATGAACTCAGTGTCGAGTTTGATCAAGAGGGAGCTGCCACTGCTGCCACTATAGCCAAACTCCAGAGTCAAGTGGATAAATTAGCTTTGCCCAAGCCAGATGTTCTGCCCTCTCCCTCTTCTGATGACTTGGCAGATTGAGAGCAGAGAATATGGGACGCTATTTGAGAGCTATGTATGACTACTCATAGTCAAGGACGTCTTGATGAGGCTCCTCAACCTGACCCCCAGGTGCTTGGGTTGACTGCTCAAGTTGCAGAGCTACAGCAAGAACTTGCTGCCCTACGTGAGATGATGGCAACTGCTGCTAGTCCAGTTGGGGTTGTTGACAAAGATGGTTGCTGCCCAGGCTTACCAGGAGCCCCTCAAATTCAATGTGCTAGGGAACTAATTTCCCTAGCTAACAAGGTGGTACAATTAAAGCAGGACCATATTGAACTGGATAGAGATGTATAAGAGATGAATGACTTGATCAACTCTGTGAACAACAGGGTCGCCCCTTGCCTCTCAGTGGGGCCATCCCTTACTTCTCAGCTGGCTGAGCTCTCCACATAGTGACCACCCAAGGCCAACGCTTAGATGCTACTGCACAACAGACCACTCAAGCTGTCAATACGGGTGCCTGCGCTGTTGAGACCCTGACTACCCTTGAAGAGAGTGTTTGTCAGCTATGGGCTAGACAGCCCCCCTCTGAGTCAGAGGCAGAGTTTTCCCTGCGTATAAATGTACTCAATAGCAACAATGGTGGTCCAACTCCTGAAGCACACTTCAAGCCTACCTTTAAGCAAGTCTTTGACCCCAGAACCTCGACCATTGCAGCTTTCTTAACTATCTACAAAACTGCCATGAGACAAGCATCAGATGAAGTTAAGAAAGAACATATTCTGACCTGCTTACACTCAACTTGCCAAGATGTGGTGGTGCCTGGACTACCCACCATTGAGACGTGGAAAGATATGAGGCAGCTTCTGATTGACAATTTTGGTGGTGACCTTAGCCTGGAAGTAAAAAAGGACACTTTTATGCATATTGCTTTCAAGCCTAAGGAGACACTAGCTGAGTTTTCAGACAGATTCTACATAGAAGGACAGCAACTGATAACGAGCAGACAATTGACAGCCCATGAAGCTTATATGGCTTGCTCTTAAGCTCTCAGAGTTAACCAGCTTCTGTGCCTTCACTTCAAAGCCCATAAGGCTATGCTTTCCTCCATGAAGAGCATAAAGACGCTGTTGCAGGACATGCACCTTACCCATTCTGGAGCAGTTGTTAGGAAAAGTTGAGCTCCTTCTAACTCTGGTTTGTCTTCCTGTGGTCATTGCATTCTTACCATGAACTTGCAAAATCCTCCTTGGCGCCAAGGTTGCCATAACTGTGGTCAGATAGGTCACCATTCTCAAGTCTACACCAACTCACAGGTTGAAGGAGCTGATCCAAAAGAGCAGGTGGGAAAAGAACAGTCAACCTAGAGGCAGAGACACTCTTGATTGACAATTCTTCCCAGTCTCTTTCAATCCCTCCCTCTATGTCTGACTCCAAGCCTGCTGATAATGAGGCTCATCATATCCTCCTCTTGTTCCACAATATCTCTAACAACTCTGACCTGGATGACTCTGATACTGACAACGCCAACACATATGGGTACTCTGTTCTGGCTGTTCCTGAAACCATTACAGTCCCCTATAAATTGCAATCAGGAAAGACTACAACTTATGCTAAGCCTTTGCCTGAAGCCAAACAAGTTGTCTTATGCCCTTACCTCACTCAAGCAAAGAGGTCCCCTGTGCTAGTGGAGCTGTCATAAGAAGCTGCCAAGGTTGCTGACGCTGTCCTCAAGAATGTATCTGTTTTCTCCCTCTTCAAACTGTTTATAAGGAGTTCCCAGGATTAAGATGCATGATTGAGAAGTGGGATAAGGAACTAGCAGAGGCTCAAGATATCTTGGCTGTTCTTCCACCCTTTAGTTGCACTACCACTTGAGTAGAGATATTCATTCAAAAAGTGAAGATCAAGGCCGTTTTAGACACTGGCTTGCCAGTCAAAGTTGTCTCCTCCAAGCTTGTAAAGAAACTCAAACTTGCCCCTGGCCTTAATTATCACCAGTTGTATGGCACAGGTGGACTGTCTATGACCTGCGTCATAGGGGCGTACTCTGCTCTACCCATGCGCTTTGGCAAGTTTCTCCTAGCTGCGCCAGCAGTTGTCTTGGAAAGTGAGAGTTACAATATCTTAGTTGGCACTCATTTCCTTAGGGAATATAATGGGATAATCAACTTGAAAGATGGTTACCTCTCTATTCTGGGATATGAAGTCCCTCTGATCTTTGAAGAGATGGTTAAAGTTCCCAGGAAACGTCTCAAGACAAGTGCCTTGGAATATCCCACTGGGGTTTTCAACCTCAAATATTGCACCCACTCCTAAAACATGAAATGTACATACATGGCTTGTCCTACATCTGAAGGGATCCCTCTCCTAGCCACATCCGCTGTAACTATTCCCCCAGGCTCTCAAGCCATCTTGGACTCCCAATCATTGTATGAGCTACCTGAGCATACTTTCCTGGAGTTGTACTCTCCTCCCTCTTTGGGGCGCAACAAACCTTATCTCTGTCCTGGAATGCTAGATGTCTCCCATAAGGACCCTGTTCAATTGTTGGTAGCCAACCTGACTGCACTCCCCATGACTGTGTCTAGGGGGCAGGTTGTTAGATATGGCAAGTTGTTGAACGCTCCTGATGTCCTGTCTCTTCATCCCTTTGGCATATTCCAAGAATTCAACCTACCTGAGTATGAACCCCAAGTCCTATCCTTGTTCACTGCGCAAGACTTTCCACAGCTGTCCCTGGTTCACCAGAAAGAGGTGCTATACTTGCTAGATCAATTTTCTGACATCTTTTTTAAGGACAGTACCAACTATGGGTTAGCCAAAGGCGTTATCCATCAGATTGACACTGGCAACGCTCCTCCCTTCTGTGCTAAACCATATCACTGCAGCCGTGTAGAGGACGCCCAGGTATCTAAAGAGCTCAAACAACTGTTAGACGCAGGGCTGCTGGCACCTTCCCAAAGTCCTTGAGCATCCCTGCTACTCATCTTAAAGAAGAAAGATGGAAGTCATTGTATTGTGATGGACTACTGCCAATTGAGCTCTTTGATCAAGAAGGACTTGTACCCCTTGCCACGTATCAATGATGCTCTCCAACGTCTTGGAGGCTCTAAGTTTTTCTCCGCAATGGATCTGGCATCTGGATACTGGCAAGTTGATCTGTTGCCCAAGGATTGCCAAAAAGCTGCGCTCATTACATCTGAAGGGCTTTTTGAGCCTACTTGCATGCCACAGGGACTCTCAATGCCCCAGCCACCTTCCAAAGGGCCATGGACTCCATCCTCTGCTTGAAGTTGTCGTTTGTCCTAGTATACTTGGATGATATAACAGTTTTCAGCGCTACCTTCACCAACCACCTGGCTCATCTCAAAGAGGTGTTCCTAAAGATTCAGGAAGCTGGCCTCAAACTAAAACCTTCCAAGTGCGCCTTCTTCAAAGAACGTCTTTAATTCTTGGGCCATGAAGTAACCCAGACTGGAATTTTCCCAATGACTAAGAAGGTTGAGACCATTGGCAAAATGCTTCCGCTCACCAACCTGCAAGAGGTACAAGTCTTTCTAAGGATGATGGGCTACTACAGACAGTTTATCCTTGAATTTGTCAATACTAGTGAACCCCTAGTCCAACTGTTATGTAATGTTCCTTTTGAATGGACCGCAAGTCAACAGCAAGCCTTTGAGACCCTTAAGCAAAAACTCAAAGAGGCGCCAATCCTTGTGTATCCTGACTATGATAAGGAGTTCATTCTATACACTGACGCTAGTGATATTTCTATTAGAGCCATTCTGGCCCAACTAGACAACAAGGGTGCAGACCATCCTGTGGCTTACACTTCCTATGTGCTAAACAAGCATGAGAAGAATTATAGTGTCACAGAGAAGGAGTGTCTTGCGGTGTTGCATGCAATTAAACAGTTCCGCCACCATGTGTATGGTACCTATTTCACAGTTGTCACTGACCATGCTTTGCTTAAATGGTTACAACAACTTAAGGAGCCAGAAGGGCACTTAGCTATATAGGCCCTACGTCTGCAAGGTTACGACTTCACTGTGCTCCACTGCCCTGGAATTCAACATCAGAATGCTGATGGGCTATCCAGAATGCCCATTCTTGCTTTACATCCTTCAGAGGCTGACTGGTTGTATGAACTAATTGGATACCCTTCTTCTTGGGAAAGTGAAACAGAAGAGGTCCAACTGGCTTTGTCCAAGCTATCCAAAGATACCCTCATACGCAACAATCAACTCTTCAAAAAGTTACAAGATCAGTATCTGCCCTATGTACAGCCCAGTCTTTGCCTCTTGTTGGTGTTGCAAGCTCATAAAGAGACTGGGCATAGAGGCATTGCTAAGACTTTTGACTGGCTTCATAAGAATTACTTCTGGGAAAACCTTTGCCTGCTAATCCCAGACGTCATAGCTAGTTGCCACAACTGCCAACTGCAGAGACCTTGAGCTGCTGCCCACAAATTCAAATTAGTTCCCCCTCAACATGCTTTTCCTACTGTCAGCATTGACGCAGTAGGTCCTCTCCCTGGTTCACATTCTGGATGTTGCTTTATCCTGATTGCTGTTGAGCACTTCAGAAAGTGGGTAGAGGCTTGCCCTACAAAGGACATCACGGCTAAGACAACTGCTGCTTTCCTGTTACAAGATGTTTTCTATCGCCATGGCTGTCCTCAAGTGTTGCTCTCGGATAATGGGACCAACTTCAATGCCAAGCTGGTAACCTCTGTTGTCAAATATTTGGGGTCCCACCAGTCTTTCTCTGCCCCCTACAACCCTTCTACCAATGGGGCAGTTGAGCATGCAAATTCAACTCTGGTCTCCATCATGAGAAAGCTCACCTACTCTGACGCTGCCAATTGGGACCTATACTTACCTGCTGCTCTCTTTACATATTGCCTTAGCAAGCATTGTGTCACTGGGTACTCCCCCTTTGCTATGCTGTATGGGCGAGAGGCTACTACCCCATTGCTCTTGGGGCCCCCCTGCTTTCCTCTGATAAGGCCATGAATCCTGACAGCCACCTCAAGGATCTAGTCAACCGCATAATTGATATACAGGCCACTGCCTATACTTCTGCATACAAGACTAATATGCTTGAACTTTCTCCCAATAATGCTGGACGCTCCCCCTTTCCTGAATTTGATGTTGGCAATCATGTTTTTTACTACCAACATAGAGTAGGTGGGCGTGCGCATAAGTTGGACACACTGTGGATTGGCCCTCTGGAAGTGACTTTCAAACAAGGGTCCAAATACACTGTGAAGCTCCTCTCTAGTGATTGTCCTTTTTCTCAAGTGCATGCCAAGTTCCTCCGCAAATACCACCCCCTAAGGCCAATCTAGGGGAGGACAATGTTGTGAATACTGCTATTCACCATGTATCAATTTTGCCTTTGGTGGGCCATTTTGAAGACAAATCTCTTGCTTTTGCTTTTGCCTCTCAAAATGAGTTGATCACTGAATCAGGAAATACAATTGTTTGGTTTCTTGATTCTGCACAACTCACTTGCCCCACTCATGCTGGTGGCAAGTGATCCTACTGTCCTGGTAGTATTTTGTGGTATTTCTAACCACTATATATTCCATTTCATATTCAACAATAAAAATTAAGTTCTATTCACATTTTTGCTTTGTGTCTTCAGTACTTCTGCGCCTCTCTCTAGCCACAACTAGTAGAGATTATTCTTCCAGGGCTTCAAGGTAAACGCATAGCCTTCCCTGTCATCTAACCAAGACTTAGTACAAATCCAATCCTAAGGTTGGGATTTCCGTTGTGTGTCTGTGCCGCGCCTCAGAATACAACTTTCACTTTAAAAGACTTGTACAGGGACCAAGACATGGACTCAATCATCATTATCCAAGTATCCTCCAGCAATCCTCTACTGTTTGCTGCCCAAACTGGAAATAAACTCCTCATGTATCCTTTCTGCTTTTGCAGATATCAGGGCACAGCACTATTTGACACTGGAGCAGACCAATCTCTTGTTAACAAAAAATTGCCAACCTCATGAAACTACCCATGGTCCAAAGCAATATCAAGAGTGTTATCATGGCAGATAATAGAAGTACACCAGTCACTAAAAAAGCAAAGCCTTTCTGTACCCAAATAGGAGACGTACAAACTCCACTTAGTGGCCCAATCATACCAATTCCTAAGTATGATGTTATACTTGGCTTGGACTGGATAAGAAAGACCAAACCTCATATTGACTGGGATAGCGCTACCCTCACCATACAGTGAGGCAAGGTGCACCACCATTTTTACCCAACTCATCTTGATAAACTGATGAGAGACCATGTATTTGTGAAAATTATGGAAACAGAAGAGGAAAAAGACCCTATCAAAATCAACTGGAACACTTGCACGTATGAGATTATCCACTTTAAAAGTACAGAAACCACATGTGAAAGAGACCCAATCCAAGCACAGCTAGTCATATAATTCCCTTTGGTTTTCCAAGAGACCTTACCAGGACTAATGCCCAACCAAGGCATACAGCACAAAATCAACCTCAAGGAAAGTGTCCCCAAAGCACGCCCCATTTACTGTCTCACATCTCAGGAAGACAACGCTTTAAAGGCCTACCTATACAAAGCACTTGAAAACTGAATCATACAACCTTCTAAATCTTCTTTTGGGGCAGCTGTCTTTTACATAGCAAAGAAAGATGGATAACCCCGCCTAGTCACAGACTACAGGGCGCTCAACAAGGTCACAATTAAGAGCAGGATTCCCTGCCCTTGATTGATGACTTTTTTGACGCCCTGGGGGGTCCCAAGTCTTCACAAAAATAAACTGGACAGCAGGTTATCACCAAACTTGCATTAAACTGGAGTACATACCCAAAACAGCTTTCAGAACTAATTATGGCTTGTTTGAATGTGTGGTCCTTAACTTTGGCATGACAAACATCCCAAGCACCTTTGTAGCCTTTCTGAATGAAGTCTTCAAGGAAAACATTAGAAAAATGGCTATGGTCTACCTTGGCAATGTAGTTATATACATATCCACTAAGGAACAACATTAGAAAGACATCTGTCTGGTTCTCCACACTCTGCAAGATAATCAAATCATAGCCAAACTCTCAAAATGTGACTTATTCTTGTCAGAACTCTCGTTTTTAGGACACATTATCAGCCAGGAATGAGCAAAACCAGACCCATAAAAGATTTGAGCCATAACTGACATGCCCACGCCGCAAAATAAGAGTGAGCTTTGTACATTACTAGGCATGGTAGCCTATTTCAGAAGATTTATCTCTGACTGGGTTGCCTAAACTGCTCCCTTATCTGCAATTACAGGCAAGACAACCAAATTTATATGGACACTGCTAAGATATCAACATTTCCAGCAACTTGTCATGACCTTCCCCAAAGGGCAGGCTCTTTGGTTACATTATTTTTATTTTTGCTTTGATTTAATCTTTCCTTATTTTTAATAATGAAATTTTAAATTAGAAATTTAATGATTAAGTATTTTAATGTAATTACCTTGTTTTTGTCAATTTGTGTTTGAGTCATTGTTGTTGTCAGCTTCTGTTTCTATTTAATAGCTTTATATTTTCTACTTTAAGTTCAAAGATTTTCAACTTTGCTTTTACCTTTTGCAATTACGCTTGCGTAAGCTCCTGCTCCTTCCCCAGCTTACGTGCTGATATGCAGTCTCTCCTGGGCTTCTGTTTTCTCCTTCTCCTCCAGGATCTTTTTTAACTTCTCCAGTTGCTCCTGTTCTTGGCTGTTTTCTCCTGACCCATCATTTTCTCAACTGGAAAAGCATTCATATAAATAAAGAGCTTTTGAAGAGTAGACCTTAATCCAAAATTTAAGTGATTTCTTCTCTTCCATCTTTTACCAATTTACATTTTAACTTTACAATTTTAAGAATTTCATTTTTTAATTTATAGTTTAGTGCTTAGTTCAAAAACCTTTTCTTTTTTCTTTTTCCTTGTTAAAGAATGAAAGTTGTTAAACAACAAGCCTTAGGCTTGTTGTATCTATTATTTTCATTAAGGAATCTTTTAATAGCTACATGTATCAATTTGCTGATGAAATATACCTCAATTTCAATACAGTAGTTTTAAAAGCTATGGCAAAAACCAAAAATACCTCAGATTTAAACAAAATGATTTCAGATTTAAACAAAATCCAACTCTCAGGTTAAAATATACACTCTGTTAACAGGGTTTATTGGCGTTAATGGGCAAAATGAGTCAACAAGCAACAAAAGGCTCACACACAAAGCAAAACCATTCAAAATACAATCCAAAATACATTGATTCACAAACAAAATGGTGTGAGTTGACTTTTGGTGTACATATGTTTACTATGTGAATTGGTGACAAAATACACCCAAGCAAGGTGTGTCAAAATGCAAACCAAAAACAAAACACAATAGCAACTCACTACATAAACAAAATCACTCATGCAATGTGTGCAATAGATTGTAATCATGAATGATACCAAGGTATCTAAGAAAGACATGAGATCTGAAACATAAATTTTAAAAATATTTGTTGGGTGTTTGAATTTGGCAGCAAAATCTAGGAAAATGGGTGGAAATTATTTTGGGTATTCAAAAATGGGCGTTGTAAAACCAGAAACAACTAATTAAGAAATAAAAAATCTATAATTGGGATATTGGATGGGGAAAACTCCAATTAAATATCCATATTCAGATAAAAGCAAAAATTAAAATTAAGGAGTAACTTAATTGAAATTTGTTTAATCTTTTATTAAATTTTAAAAAAGAAGGGACACAGCAACTGATTACCAATGCACCTGTTGTGTGCCGTGGTTGTGGTTGCCCCTGCGGGTCAAAGAATAGAGTTAGTACAACCCAAGAGCCTACTCAAGGAGGAGACAGGAGAGGAGAGCTCCATAGTGACGCTGCACTGATACAGCTGGTTCAAGGAGCACGAGCTGCTAGGGTGCCAAGCATAAACCCTTGGGTCCCAAGGCTGACCTGAAAGCCCACCAGAGTCAACACTACAAAGAAACTTAGAAACAAGGAGGTAGAACTTACTTTGTATGTGTTTGACGTTGTGTACTGGCAAGAGTCAGTCCTGTCAGCCATGCTGGAGAAGGTGAAGCCTGTACTTGATACTAGCTACAAGCCCTACTTCAGTGATAGCAATCAGGAGGATGACAAGGAGCCCAAGTTCTTTCAAACCAATGAGGGACAGCTGGTGTTAAAAAAGGTTGCAGCCTTCTATACCAAGGTACCTATGCCCTGTGTTGTGCCCAATGCCAACAAGTCAATCCCCACCACTAAAAAGCCTGCCCAGAAGCGCATCCCTGACATTAAATGCATCATCCTGCTTAAGCTAATGCGGGAATTGGGTGATTACAAGGCGGCTGCGGCCCTTGTTGGAGTGGATCCCAAGTACACCAGCAAGACCTTCCAAAAATTCATCAATACTGGTTGTGTCCTTGCCGCAGAGAAATCCTTGTGTGTTTCTACCATGGTCACCAAGGAGCACAAATGGGAAATCCGCAATTAGATCACCCAGGACTGCCATCTTGAACTGGCAAATATACAGGCCATGGTTAAATCTACTTTTGGGATTGAGGCCTCAATTTCCTTTTACTACCATCTGGTGAAGGGAATGTGATTTTCTTGGAAAAAGCTCAGGGTAACCCCTACAACAGAAACAGCCCAGCCAATTTTACCGTCCAGAAAAACTACGCAGAGGCGTACACTGCCCTCAAAGCCAAGGCAACAGTCAAATTTTATTATATTGACAAATTGGCATTTGCCTTGTCAATGTGCAATGGGTATGGCTATGTCCCCAAAGGTTCCAATGACGGGATGGCTTGGCGTGCTGCAGTCTGCACCACAGCCTACTCAATGGTGGCTCTCCTTGGTCCAAAGGGGGTTGAGCTCTACCAAATGATATTGGGTTTGCATAACAGCAGGACCTTTCTATCATTTCTCCAATTAGTCCAGGAGCACCTAAGGCGCACAAGCCTGGGCTTCACCAATGTCATTGTGTTGGACAATGTTGGTCTCCACAAAGTGGCTGACATTCTTGAAGAATTTCCATCAACTGACACCAGCATTGCTGTGGGCCCCCAGCAATTGGCCACAGCAAATTTACGCCTTCTCTTCCTCCCATCCTATTTGCCCTTCCTAAATCCCATCAAAGAAGTCTTTGGGTGGCTCAAGCAAGTTGTCAAGTGAGGAACCCCAACTGGGACCAAGGACCTCTTTAATTTGCTGCAGGCCAGGATCCACACCCTCCCAGCTGAGACTGTGGCCAAATTCTATGACCACACTGATTTGTTCATCCCTGCATGCATAGCCAAACAGCCAATCAATTAAAGGCTTAGTGTGTCCAATTTTTTTATATTCTCTTATTTACTATTCAAGATTTATTAATTATCATTTTATATTTAGATGTTTCCACACCTGCAATCACATTCAGAAGATCCATCAATAGATGTAAGTAATTTATTTATTTTATTATATATTATTTTATTATGCCATCTGAGGTAATCCCAAATGCTCAATACTGGATTACGTAAAAATATTTAAATCACTTTTGTCAAATAAATTAAAAAATAGTTTTAAAAAAATTAAACGTAAAATGTACAAGTTAGAATTTATTTTATTAACGTATAATTTTATGCTTTTATGAAAACTGTTTCTGCAATATATTTTGCAAAACTGGTTTGCTGAAATAAAAATTAGAAATTTATTATAATAAAAAAAATATAAATTGTAATAAAAATTTATTGGAATCATATTTATTGTGTGTTCCTGTAGTGGGTTCTTTGGTATGTACCCACCCCGCAATGGAGGTGGAGCACAACCTCCACCGCCACACTGTGGACAGTGGATACGCCCTTATTAAAAAAACTCCCTCCTGCTGGTGAAGGGGAGTAGGGTAAGGTGAAAACTGAGGAGCAGCTTTTTGGGCGGGGATGCAAACCTGTAAATCCCTGCCAGGACCAGGGCGTCTTGAATTACATGGTCCACTGAGTCATATCCAGAGGGACCTTCTTCCCGTTGAGTGCAAGCCGGGCCTTGTTGATTCCCAGAAGGACCCTGTCTAGATCCTCTAGGCTGGCACTCATCCCAAAGAAGAAAAGATAGTTGAGGTAAACCACCAAGTGAAGCCTTTGCCCAGCAAAGGCTTCTGTGAACTTACACAATTTATTATAGACTGCACTGATCTTCTTGTTGTGCCTGGTCTTCACAAAGGTCAGCTCCATGGCAGCAGGGACCCCCGTCTTGTTGGCAATCCAGGCCAACCCAAATTTGGCAAGGAGGATTTTTGTCTTCTTGACAGCTGTTGCGTCTGAAACAGCAAATTTGCTCACCGCGCGCCCAAAGTTGTCCAGCAGGTAAGACAGGGTGTGCTCCAACAGGAAGCAGAAGCAAGTAGCCTCATGAGCCTGGCCCATCTCTGGTACATTCTTGAATGGGAGCATTGCCAGGACGTCCCAAACAAGCTCAATGGAGTTTACACAGTAAACTCCACTGAGGTTAATCGGGTCCAGGCAGACCAGTTGGGAATCATTGTAGGCAGTAACTGCCCACTCGGATGCCCCCTCTCCATGTGTCAGCCCAGCCAATGCCTCTCTGAACATAGGAAAGGACCTATGGATACAGTCCTCCAGCTTCTGCACAACAGGGGGGACAGATACAATTGCTTGGCCACATGAGTGGCATAATTTGCATAAAAGGTGGCCAGGACAAAGGGGACCAGGACTTGGCAGAGTTTGCTGTCTACGTTTTTTAAGAAAAAAGGTACAGTAGTTTTAAAAGCTATAGCAACAACCAAAAATATCTCAGATTTAAACAGAATGATTTCAGATTTAAACAAAATCCAAGTTGAGCAAGATTCAGGATTCAATTAATTTATAAAATTTCTGTTAATAAATGGAATGTCAAACAAAAAAAAATTTCACTAGCCCATTATACAAAATTATATCAAACATCAAGTGGTGTAGTTCAAACCACAAACAAATAGCTGACACAACAAGTGAAATGGATGGATGCTGTTCTGGAGTATATTATAATCCAATCAGGATTCATATGAGGCACTGACAGAAGAACTAAAACAAAACAAAACTTGAGCAATCTAGAAGAAAGATTACACAAGCACAAAACAAAATGAACACACACAAGATGTGTAGTATGAGCAGCCTAAAATAAAAATATAACAGTTTAACATCCAATCAACTGCTATCCAATTTAGAAACAGAGGCATTTTATCTATTTTCATGACTCCAGATTTGTATGGAATGATTTTGAGAACCTTCCAAATATGGACTCAAGATTACAATAAAAATAAATCATTAAATTTTAAAATTTCTACTTTTAGTTATTTTATCCTAGGTTTTTTACAATGGTTTTTACAAGCAATATCTTTGACGGCACCAGCAGCTGAGCCAGCTTCAATGGAGGCAAGGCTCAGAACATGGAGGCATCTGTTTACACCCAAGCCTTTGAGGTGGGTAACAAGGAAGCTGACCTGTATCTGACCACCGACCCCTATGGCTTTGGCTTGTTTGAGAGTCACTTAGTGTCTAGCTCTGCCCCTGCTCCCGTACCCACCCCCACACAAGCTGCCTATCAACCAACCAATCAGGATGGCAACCTTTATTTGGAACAACTTCCTGCCACCAGCCAACCTGCCCCCCTACAGCCAATCAGACTTCAGCTCCCCTGGCCCAGCGCCTCAAGCAACAAATCATCACTGCCCAAATTCTTCAGGAAATTGTGGCACTGAATCTACAGGGTCTGTCCTGGGAACAGATTGCTGCCTAGTTGCAATTTACCTGAGCTACTGTCATGCAGGAATTCAACAACCTGATTAACAGGGGGAATCTTATCAGGACAGCCAAGAAGCCCAAGAAGGCCCCTGAGTCACAAATATCTGAGGCATACCCAATCATGCTTGACCTCCTCCAGCGGGATCCCAAGCTTCCCTTGACCCAGGTCCAGAAGCAGCTTGTGCACCATAACATATGGGTCTCTGAGCGCATGATGAAGCTCTGGATGTATGGGAAGGTGGCTTCCATATGGGTTCTTACCAATTTTGCCAGCAACCAATGGGATGGCGCTGAGGATTCCCCATATGACACCGCCATCGAATCAACCCTGGTCCAATGCCTGACTAGTCTAACTGATGATGTCATGTTCATCTCCTACTACAAGCTATCAATAGCTTTTGATGATTTTGGCAAGCAAGGAAAAGCTGCTGCCAAGAATAGAAGAAAGAAGGTTAAGAAGGGGATGTTCATTGGTGCATTTCTGGCTGTTTCAGCCAAGGGTTTTGTCTAGTATCAGACAAACCCAGATTTCATTGATGGCTACTCATACAGCCACATCCTCAGTGGATTACTTGGCTCCTGGGATGGCTCAAATTCCAAGTACTGTGTTTTCTTGAGCCACCAGATGGAGGGTAGCTCTCTGCCCTCAAGGCCATCCAGAGACGTGGGCACCAGGCCTCAGTCTACCCTGCCGGCCATGCAGACGTCCATCTGGCTGATGTTGTCCTCTTCAACATGGGATCCACATTACGGGAGCGCTGCCCTCAGGCTTTCAACAACCTCTATCTTGGGGTCCTTGACCACAATTTTCTCTTTAGCTGCCATATGGTGGCTGACTTGTTTGCGCAAATGGTTTTCCAGGTGAACATGGGCAACCAATCACATAAGAATAAGCACCTTCTACCTCTGATCACTACCACTTATCAACCCATCCAGCCAATGACTAATGAGGAATACAAAGAGTGTTATATGGCAGCCATCACGCAAAATCCTCCTGCCTCCACCAACACCCCTAACCCGCAAGCCCAACCCACCCAATCTTAGACCCTCCAGTTCATCACTGCCTCTACGCCTTCCTTCCTGTGTTATTCTGCCTCCTAGGCATCACTCTCCCCCGCCCCAATAAACCCCTGTCACCAAACATTTTCTATTTATATTATCTTTTTTTTGAATTTCCATTGTTCATGTTCTCTTTGTTTATAGTTGGTTTTATTCTTTATGTTCAGCTTATTTCTATAAAATCATATATTTACTATGTCATGTATCTAGATCCAGAACACGGTTATTTTTAGCACTTAATAATAGCCCCTTGTAAAAATATTAACAAAAATTTGGGGATCAGCTAAATTTGAATTAGAAAATCATAGTGTTAACTGTTTTTAGATAAAGTTGTTACTGATCCAAATTCAAAACCTTGATGATAAACTTTAAGCCAATCAGGAGCTGAGTGATAAAGTGATTGTTGTGACATAAAGGGTCATTCAATAATTCTTTGGTGCATGTGTGCTAATTAATATGATTGGCTGGATGTTTTGCCATTGTACGACATTGCTGCTGTGGTGAGTTGTTGATGGACTAGTTCCCAATCAGCTACTGGGTTAACACTAGTCCATCAACAACTTGCCACAGCGGCAATGGCGTACAATGGCAAAACACGCAGCCAATCATATTAATTAGCACACATGCACCAAAGAATTATTGAATGACCCTTTATGTCACAACAATCACTTTACTGTAAATTCAGAACCTGAACGTAAAAATGCGGGATTGTCAAATCCTTGGTCCAAATTTCAAATCACTTTTGCAGATGGTCTTTTTTAATTAAATTGATTTTTTTGCATATTTATTTGAATATTTGAAAATGCAGGAACTCATAAATACTTTGAAAAGTTCAAGTCAAACTGCATATCTTCAATGGACAAAATGAATTAACTGGAATCAGATTTGAAGCGTTCAAATCCATCAGCCATTTTCATTAAGTTTACTATGTTTTTTGAAATTACGGGATTGTCAAATCCAAGAACCAAATTTCAAATCACTCTTGAATGCCACTAGTAAACTCAGATATTAATTTTGGGAACTGGAATCCAAATTTAATGTACAGTAAGCACACTAGGAAACACTAACCCAAATAAAGAAGCTCCACCACAACTAAAATCAAATGAAAAATCCAATCTCAATAGCCATAATTAGACATAAAAAGTTATTAAACTTTAAAATCATCCAAACCCAGAAATTATACAATATTATTCACTTCAAATCACGGATATAGAAACTCTGCTACTATTAAATGCTAAATCAAGAGAAAAAACTACCCACAACTAAACCAATAACTCCAAATAAATACATATTTAATCTAAAATATATTTTTTGTTTTATTTTTATGGACCATCAATCACATTCTCAACCCGCTCCTGCACCAGTCCGCGTGGCAGTCTGTCCACAAGGGCGTCCCAGAGGGTCCAAGAACAGACCCAGAACCTAACTTGAGGGGATTTATGCCAATACACAGGCCTCCCAAGGTGTCATTGCCAGCTAACCACCTCCTGCATCCCAAGCCAGAACTAACAGCTTGAATCCCAGGCAGAAGCCACTTTCAAGGCCTGCTACCAAAGTATCCTACACCAGGGTCACTGGGAACACTGAGGTTACTTACACCACCACTGTATACCCAGTTGTCACCTGGCCCCGCGCTCTTGACCCAAGAGTTGCTACTTCTTGCCCCTGTGTCTTTGACACTGCCTATCAGCCATTGGTCACAACTGAGGAACCATCTGTGCCTATTGTGTATTCAACCATTGATAGCGCCACTGCAAGCAAGCGTGACCCCACCTTCTACACAAAGGTTCCCATCCCCTGTGTTGAGCCTGGTAGCCAGGATACCGTGGTACCTGCCAAGGGCTGGCGTTGGTTGACAGATAGTGAGCGTGAAGCTCTCCTCAACTGCTTGAACAGGGGAATGGCGGTTTGGGATATTGCGTCACAATTTGGTGTCACAGCCAGATACATTGCTAACATCAACACCAAGTATGGCAACACCGGGAAAATTTCCAAATCCACCTAGGCTAAGCGGCAGTCCAAACTCCTTCTGCCCGTTCATATTGATGCAATCAAGCAGTGGGTAGCCAAGGATTGCCACCTGGACACACTTGCTGCCCAATTAATGCTTGCCACAGAGTTTGGGCTTTCTGTTTCTAAAACCCTTGTTTACAAATCAATGGTTGATTTGGGCTTCTTATGGCAGGTGCTTGGAGTTTCTCCATACAATAGGAACAGTGAAAAGACCATCAAAGATTGACGCATTTATGCCGAGACATATCTGGCACTAAAGGAGACTGGGAATACCCTGTTCTTCTATATCAACAAATTGTTGTTTTCCTCCTCACTCAGGTCTAGGCATGGGTGGGTCAAGAAGGGGTCCAAGGACAGTGTAGCCCATTGCGCAGCTGTCTGTTCCCAGACCTATTCCATGGTTGTGCTTCTTGGTCCTTGCAGGTTGGACCAGTATCAGATGATTAAAGGCTCCCATACAGCAGGACCTTTCTCAATTTCCTCCAAGCCGTCAAGGAGTACCTTTGGATAAATTACAGCGGCACAACCAATGTTGTTGTGCTTGATAATGTTGGGCTCCACAAAGTGGATCTGGTTGTATCTGAGTTCTCCCAACAAAAACAGCCATTCTGCCAGCCACCGCCTTGCAGACTGCCCAATGAGACTCCTCTTCCTTCTGCCTTATTCTCCATTTCTGAATCCAATTGAGGAGGTGTTTGGTTGGATCAAGAATAAGGTGAAACAAGGCCTCCCCCAGGACACAGAGGATCTCTTCAACATTCTTGAGATCAGCCAATTTGCAATGCCACTCAATGTGGTGGCAGCTTTCTATGAACACTCATAATCCTTCCTCTCAAAAGCCCTAGCCTCTGAGCCAATCAGATAAATGGGCGCTCTGGGTTTTATTTAGTTTTAATTTTATTTAGTTTGTTTTTATTAGGACTCAATAATTATTATTGATAAATAATAATGTGACATTTGAATGTATTATAGACATTTAATAATACATGGAAAAGGTAAGTAAAATTAATTATACTAGGTATGAGGACAAATATTTTTATTATAATGCACTGAATATTATTATTGGCTTTTGCGCTAACAAATGAATAAATTAAAAAAAGGTAGAAATAAATTAGTTTATTTAAATAATTATTAATTATTGATGGTACTTTGGCTTTTTTAAGCCACAAATCAGACCTTGCATGTCATCATATGATCCTTGTTATTTCAGTGCCACTATAGCCACACAACACAACCACCAATGATTTTCATGTATTGCTTACTAATTAGTACTTAGGACGCAGGTCAAGTATATCAAATATGTTTACCAAATCACATTATGAGGAAAAGGTAATTTGAGTTCTAAACAATCATTTTTTTAGAACAATAGTGGAGCAGGCCACATGATACAGATAAATTCAATTCTCAATGTTGTTCTATGTGATAAATAAACCCGTACTTGACAAGCTAATAAATAAAACATTTTTAACTTATTTTTAATATTTGACGTGGCCGCAACTTTAACTTATGTCTTGTCATATATTTAGATATATTAATATTATAATTTACATACTAAAATTTAAAATAAAAATTAAAATATTAAAAGTAAAATTATAATTATAAATCTTAAAAGTTAAATATTAAAGTTTAAATAATTGAAATATAACAATTTTATTAAATTGTGATTTATTCAATATTGAAATATTTGATATTAAAAATTTTAATATTGTAATATGTATTATTAAAATTTTAATAGTAACTTTTAGATACTAAATTTTTTAATATTTAAATATTTAATATTAAAATTTTTATAGTAAAATTTTAACAGTACATATTTCAGTATTAAAAAATTTAGTATTAAAATATAAAAAGTAAAAAAAAATTGTAAGGGGAAAATACTTATTGGAGGATGCTAACTGCAAAGGGAATGTGATTATTCCGGGGAATTATACCCCAAAATTAAATTTTCAGCTAATGCATCTAATTGGATCCATGTACTCTTCTGTATGTGGTGGACAACCCTGGATGTGATTGCTAGAGGGGTGGCGCCCTGTACCCTGGTGGTTGTTGATTGTTTGATAAAAGGCAGGCAGGTGAGGGAATTGATTAGTAGGTTTTTTGGGGGGGCACAAAGTACCTGTATAGCATTGCCAATGCAAAGAAGTCATACAGGACGTGCTCAACTGTCCTATATCCCTGTGGTGTCTTCTGGCGGTTGAGGGCTACACGGCATATATCAATTTATATAGGTACATCTTCCAACTTTTTGACGTTGGTTTTTAATATGCAGTGTAGGAGGATTCCCAGGTATACCACAATGTACATTCTCTGCAAAGTATACTTTTCCAAGAACATGCATAATTTTTTGAAAGTTTGAACTAACCTATTAATATAGGATGTTTGGTTGAACTTGAAGAGGGTTCTGGGGGCGCCCAACTTGAATCAGCCCCCCAGGCCTCAGCAAATGATATTAATAAAGGTTTAAAATTATTCACGAGGACTGCATCCCCAACTTTATTTGATAGTGCCTTAAAAACTTCATTGAAAATTGCAGATTTCAAAAAATTATTTCCTATTTGAAAGTTGGTTTTTATTAAATTCTTTTCATATTTGTTGATGTTTGTGAAGGGGAATCTTTGAATGCTTTTGCATATGTATTCATCAAAGTTAATTTGATATCCCTGCAAATTTCATTCATTTCTTTGATTTTGATATTTGATCCTAGTTCATATGCTTCCCTTATCCATGGCAAGCACCCTGCAGGTGGTAAATATTCCCTATTTTTAGCTTCAATACTTGAAAAATTATTTATATTCTGTTGAATTATTTTATTTATTTGGTTTTTATTTATTTGTTTTACAGGGGCTACCAGTGACTGGTAACCCCCTTAAACCAAAGCAGTGTATAAGCGCCACTTCCACAACCTCATCCTCATTCCTGGTGATGACTAAAATGAATATAAGTAAAACATAAAAAGACTTATTAATTGTTTCCCCCTGTGACCCCCTCAGCCACAGGCACCGCTTGGGTAAACTTCATGAGTGTTGGATGCTCTTCATTAATTTTTCTAGGCTGAATTTTTCTTATCTTTCTTGCAACTTGTGTTTCTTCTTGGTTTTTATTTGATAAAACTTCTGTATTTCTTGAAGCGCTTCTGCTTCTTGATTGTGTTTCATTTTCATCTGTTTCCATCAGATTCTTTTCCTCTTAATTGGTTTTGATTTCCTTTTGAATTTCTGTTCCTGCAATTAGTTTGATCTTATTGTTTTCTTTGGCCCCCTGTCAGAACTCCCACAAATTTTAGGCCACGTTGTTGAACTTCAGACTTGATAAAATTGTTCCCTGTAGATTAAGTAATCCTTCTTTGTTCTTTTCATCTATAATATTTCCCAATTTATCCAGAGCATCTTCTTTTGACTGGATTAGTGGCTGTCCCTTGTTACCCAGCTTTCCTGTCACTATTTCCCTGATATTTCTTTCTATTTCAACAACCTTTTGCAGGTGTGCTTCTAATTTGTTGATCAAGTTCTAGATTTTTGATATTTTGTTTTAATTCCATCAAAAAACTGGTTTTTATAGTACTATCTCCAATGCATACATCTTTTTTCATCATCATTAATAAATTAAAGGCAATAAACGTAAATATTGGATTAGAATATTACAATTAGACGTCAACTCTTGATATTTTGATATTATGTGCATAACTCAATGCATTTTTTTAATAAAATCCATTGTAAACTTGGCCTTTTCCATTATAATTTAAAGAAATGGATTGTGCTTATATTAGGGCCATTAACGCCTAGTACAAATATTGAAAATTAGCGCATTTTACAGCCTGTATATTTACCTATTGGTAATAATTCTGTAAAATTTTTAGTCAGATTTTGCAAGGTAATAATGTAATGTGTTAATAGATTACTGTTTATTGTCATTAATTGGCTGATTTTCTTTGCTATGGCAATTGTGCATTTTCTGATATTTACGCACTAGTATCTAATTGGTTGGCTTCACATCCAATTGCACAGGCAATAGAAAAACAAGCCGCCACCCCAACCACATCCAGTCTAAGGGTGGCAGCTTGTTTTCCTATTGCCTGTGTGATTGGATGTGAAGCCAACCAATTGGATACTAGTGCATAAATATCAGAAAATGCACAATTGCCACAGCAAAGAAAATCAGCCAATTGATGACAATAAACAGTAATCTATTAACATGTTACATTGTTACCTTGCAAAATCTGACTGAAAAGTTTACAGAATTATTACCAATAGGTAAATATACAGGCTGTAAAATGCACTAATTTTCAATATTTGTACTAAGCGTTAATGGCCCTAATATAAACACAATCCATTTCATTAAATTATAATGAAAAAGGCCAAGTTTACAATGAATTTTATTAAAAAAACGCATTGAGTTATGCACATAATATCAAAATATCAAGAGTTGATGTCTAATTGTAATATTCTAATCCAATATTTACGTTTATTGTCTTTAATTTATTAATGATGATGAAAAATATGTATGCTCATAATTTTAAGCTATTTGTAAAATATACAACATTGTATTAATTATGGGAAATGTTGATAATGTAAAAAGAAAATATTATTAATTATGAATTGAAAGAGAGATATCAATTTTAATAAGTTATCACAAAGAAAAGATTTATTTACTAATCAAAGGACAGGAAGGGGAGGGAATGGGCAGAATGAACATTGCCTTCATCTGCGCCTGTGAAAGAGGCGACATCAGAGATAGTGGGGAGGGAATGGGTGCTGGTTTGGGAGTCAGGGTTGGAAGGCAGGTGGCTTGATGGGGGGTTGGGGAGGCAGGGTTTGTTGACTGGGAAGGGGCAGCAAGAGCTGATTGCTTCAAATGCTCAAATTCTTCTTCTGTCACATATACTGGCTTGAAAAAACAGATGGACTAGCGTGGGGGGAGACAGGGGTCCTTTCTGGACTTATCACTATCACTTGCATAGAAGATGATGAGATCAAATAAGTCCTGGACGGACGCGGAAGAGAAAAGATCATACCCCTTATCAATTTGGGTGCATAGTTTGTTGTAGGTAGCAGGCTTTAAGCGCCTGAGGGCGGAACCAAAATTGTAGAGACATACATCTGAAAGATGCATGTTGGTGTAGTTGATGGGGTAGGACCAGCAGGTATGCCTCGCAGCCCTGATTTCTTGGGTAGCCCATTCCCACTGCTCCATCTCTGCACTCAGTACAACTGTGTGCACGGTGTTTTGTGTGACCCACTCCTCCAGCATGGCCTTGAGCTCTGTCTGGTAGGCATACCCATCTGCAGTGTTTGATATTACCGAGTAATAATTGACACCCAATGGGGAAACTGCCAATAAAACCCCAACAAACTGATACAATACTGGGCCACACTTGTACACGTTAGACTGGATACGCTTCTCTCCAAAGTCTTGGATACTTGCAGATATCTTAGCATACAACAGGAAGATTACGTCATTACAGGCCCTCATTGCCCTTCCTTTGATAAAATTAATAATAGTTGAATTGTAGGGGTCAGTGTCCACCAAAATGGGGCCACTGAGAACTTGATTTGACAAGATTCTAGCAGCAACCACAACTCCGTGCATCCACAAATTCACTGTTCTTTTGTTGGTGAAGATGCCGTGGAGTCCCAACTGGAGACGTACTTGGACCAGGGGCATCCGCGGGTCACGTTCCATAATGGTCATCATAAGGGGATGGGCTATGTCACCTTCAGTCAAAGTAAGGGCGCCAGTTGGGGTCTTCTTGGTAGGGGGGCCACAGTTGGCGTGGGCTCGCAGGGTTGCAGCCACAGTGGACTTTGCAAACCCCATTGCGGCCGCAATTTCCCCAAGGGACATAAGCTTCCCTTGCTTTTCAACCATTTTGAGAACAATCTCCAGAGTGATCAATTTTCTTCTGCGTCTTGCAGGCTGATTGGCTGGGGGAGGAATGTGTTCATATGGGAACTGGTCAATGCCATCTGATTGGCTGTTTTGGGGTCCTGGGCTCTCTAGGTGACCCCATGGCTAAAATGGCTGGTTCCAGATGCCATTGCTGATAAGGAATTTGGGTTGGCAGCTGCCTGTGCATGGTGGGCAAACAGAGCCATGCTGGAAGTTGCAGGAGAAAGAACAGACTCCTGGGTGGGGCTTGCAGAGGGGCCTGCAGGTTGGGAGTGGCCATAGACAGAGGCTTCACCGTTAAGAGACCCAGTGTAGCCCTGCATAATTTTGTCAAGGCCAGGGAACAGCTTGTTGAATTTGTTGTTATTGAAAGAAGACATAATAAATTTTTATTAAAATTTTAAACTCATGAAGAGGAATGTATATTTTAGTCAATTTTATTGTTATATATGTTAATTTTGTGAATATTATGATCTAAATTTTAGCTGTCCTAAATTGGAATAGGGTGATTTTTGATAATGCCTATGATTCCTAAAAGAATCAGCACAAATCCACTCTAGATCCTTTGGCATCCTTTTTGAGACAGCCATAAATTATAATTATTTCAATTTCCTTGCAATTATGATTTGAAACTTGGTTCTTGGATTTGAAAATCCCGCAATTTCAGATTTGTTAAGTTTTACATGATGTCTATGATTTGTTTGAAATACAGGAAATCTCAAATTGTACATTAGAATCCCACATTTCTGATTCATGTATCCTGCATTTGTTTTCTGGGTTTTGTCTTTTGTTAGTTGAGTTATCTGCCCAAGAGATTTGAAATTTGCCAATTTAAATAAATCAAAAAAGTCAAATTAGATTTTTAATTTTATTAAATATTTTATTCTTCACTCAGCTGAGTTGCCCGCAAAAGTGATTTGAAATTTGGACCAAGGATTTGACAATCCCGCATTTTTACGTTCAGGTTCTGAATTTACAGTATCACTTGGCTCCTGATTGGCTTAAAGTTTATCATTAAGGTTTTGAATTTGGATCAGTAACAACTTTATCTAAAAACAGTTAAAACTATAATTTTCTAATTCAAATTTAGCTGATCACCAAATTATTGTTAAAATTTTCACAAGGGGCTATTTTTAAGTGCTAAAAATAACTGTGTTCTGGATCTAGATACACAACATAGTAAATATATGATTTTATAGAAATAAGCTGAACATAAATAATAAAACCAACTATAAAAAAAGAGAACATGAACAATTGAAATTCAAAAAAAGATAATATAAATAGAAAATGTTTGGTGACAGGGGTTTATTGGGGTGGGGGAGAGTGATGCCTAGGAGGCAGAATAACGCAGGAAGGAAGGCGTAGAGGCAGTGATGGCCTGGGGGGTCTGGGATTGGGTGGGTTGGGCTTGTGGGTTAGGGGTGTTGGTGGCGGGGGTGGAGGCAGGAGGATTTTGCGTGATGGCTGCCATATAACACTTATTGTATTCCTCATTGGTCATTGGCTGGATGGGCTGGTAAGTGGCAGTGGCCCAAGGTGGAAGGCACTTATCCTTACGTGATTGGTTTCCCATGTTCACCTGGAAAACCATTTGCGCAAACAAGTCAGCCACCATCTGGCGGCTAAAGAGAAAGTTGTGGTCAAGGACCCCAAGATAGAGGTTGTTGAAAGCCTGAGGGTGGCGCTCCTGTAATGTGGATCCCATGTTGAATAAGACAACATCAGCCAGATGGACGTCTGCATGGCCAGCAGGGTAGACTGAGGCCTGGTGCCCGCGTCCCTGGATGGCCTCAAGGGCAGTGGAGCTACCCCCCATCTGGTGGCTCAAGAAAACATGGTACTTGGAATTTGAGCCATCCCAGGAGTCAAGTAAATCACCAAGGATATGGCTGTATGAGTAGCCATTGATGAAATCTGGGTTTGTCTGATAGTAGACAAAACCCTTGGCTGAAACAGCCAGAAATGCACCAATGAACGTCCCCTTCTTGACCTTCTTCCTTCTATTCTTGGCGGCGGCTTTTCCTTGCTTGCCAAAATCATCAAAAGCTATTGATAGCTTGTAGTAGGAGATGAACATGACATCACCAGTTAGACTAGTCAGGCATTGGACCAGGGTTGATTCAATGGCGGTGTCATATGGGGAATCCTCAGTGCCATCCCATTGGTTGCTGGCAAAATTGGCAAGAACCTGTATGGAAGCCACCTTCCCATACATCCAGAGCTGCACCATGCGCTCAGACACCCATATGTTATGGTGTGCAAGTTGCTTCTGGGCCTGGGTCAATGGAAGCTTGAGATCCCGCTGAAGGAGGTCAAGCATGATTGGGTGCGCCTCAGATATTTGTGACTCAGGGGCTTTCTTGGGCTTCTTGGCTGTCCCAATTGGATTCCCCCTGTTCATCAGGTTGTTGAATTCCTGCATTACAGTAGCTCAGGTAAATTGCAACTAGGCAGCAATCTGTTCCCAGGACAGACTGTAAATTCACTGCCACCTCTGGCTTTGGACCGCTCAATCTTTCTTGTAGTGCCAAGAAAGGTCCCAAAATGCCCGCCAAACCCCTCCATTTGTTAAATGATTTAGCTCACATGGTTGATGAGAGGTTTGTGCTGGCTTATCCTGTGGAATCCCTGCCTTTGGTTGCTCCTTCCTGGGAAGAAACCCTGGTTAATTTGGACTACCTATTAGCCTGGTGTCGTCCGTTTTTAAAAACTATCAGAGCCACCCAATCAGGTGTTGCCACATTTACGCTTGATAACCCAGTTGACCCCCAAATGCCTGGCATCTCTTCCAGCCAATCAGATTTGATTTCAGAAATTAGATTAAAACTCTCCAGTCCCTCTGAGCCCATCCAGCAAAGTTTTGTACCTAGCCAATCAGGCTCACCCCCAACTGTCATGTGACCAGTTTTTTGCAATACATTCCTTTTAACCAAGCAAGGGGACTTTCAGTCCTCTGCTTGTCTATTTTCCACTTACATTAAAGTTTGGAGTCACCTGCACCTTAATTTTCTTAATTTTGAGTTGCCTGGAACCAGTTGCGTCCCTAAAGCTCAAAATATTAGAGTGTAGCCCCTGCCCTTAGCTTACCTTTAGCCAGCCGGTTTCAAACCCGGCTTCTCTTCTGGCTCCTTGTACAAGTGTTCTTTCTCTTTAATTGTTGTCTCTTTTGCTCTTGCCTTCAAAATCAAAGTTCAAAGCTCAAAATTTCAATTGAATTTTCCTATAATTTCTATTATTATCTCAAATTTTCCTTTAAAAATCATTGTTTTCAAACCCGATTTTGCTTGCAGTTATAATCCAAGGGCCCCAAGACAACAGCAAGGCTACCCAAACCTGTTTTGCTGTTTTCCCAAGGATTTGCCAAAGACTACCCTAGTCTTGCCATTTTCTCTCCGTTTTCTCCAGAAACTATACCATCCTACCCCAAATTTTGTGCTGGTTCCTTCTATGATATTGCCGGCTCTTAAATTTGTCATCTTTTCCCTGGCTCTGTTTCTCTTGCTTCTGTGGTCCACCTCCTCTGACCTGTGGGGGAAAATCTCCTCATCATCTTGTCTGGTAGGTAACAACCCTGCCAGTCTCTGAGACCTCCCCAGCAGTCTTCTCTTTTCCAGAGAGGCTGTGGTTAAGAGCCTGACGTGTGACGATCTTGACCTGGACGTCGTGGAGCTTGCTTTGCCTAGTTCTGAAGAGGTAGTGCCCCCCACACCTCATCTCCCCTCCATGGTTCAGAAGAATGTGGTAACCCCCAGGTCCTCCAAGGTGGCCTCTCCCGCTCCTACTCACACTCCCTGGTTGCTCACCGGTCTGATTCTAATGGGTTTGAACGCCTACTTCCCCCAGTTGTCCCTGGTGTCCTCCCTGTGGTCCCCTCTCTGAGCGGCCATCCCAGTTGCGCACTGGATGGCATCCTGGTGGTTTGTTGCACCGGGATGGGAGCCAAACTTAGTTAGTTTAGCCCCTCTCTCTCACACAGACCCTGTAGATTCAGTGCCACAATTTCCTGAAGAATTTGGGTGGTGATGATTTGTTGCTTGGGGCGCTGGGCCAGGGGAGCTGAAGCCTGATTGGCTGTAGGGGGCAGGTTGGCTGGTGGCAGGAAGTTATTCCAAATCAAGGTTGTCATCCTGATTGGTTGGTTGGTGGGCAGCTTGTGCGGGGGTGGGTACGGGAGCAGGGGCAGAGCTAGACTCTAAGTGACTCTCAAACAAGTCAAAGCCGTAGAGGTCGGTGGTCAGGTACAGGTCAGCTTCCTTGTTACCTGCCTCAAAGGCTTGAGTGTAAACAGATGCCTCCAAGTTCTGAGCATTACCTCCATTGAAGCTGGTCTGGCTGCTACTGGCTTGGATGCTGGCACTGTCAAAGATATTGCTTTTAAAAACCATTGTAAAAAACCTAGGATAAAATCACTAAAAGTAGAAATTTTAAAATTTAATGATTTATTTTTATTGTAATCTCAAGTCCATATTTGGAAGGTTCTCAAAACCTTTTCATACAAATCTGGAGCCATGAAAATGGATAAATTGCCTCTGTTCCTAAATTGGATAGCTGTTGATTGGCTGTTAAACTGTTATTTTTCTATTTTAAGCTGCTCATACTACACATCTTGTGTGAGTTCATTTTGTTTGTGCTTGTGTAATCTTGCTTCTAGATTGCTCAAGTTTTGTTTCACTTTAGTTCTTGTGTTGGTGCCTCATATGAATCCTGATTGGATTATAATATACTTCAGAACAGCATCCATCCATTTCACTTGTTGCGTCAGTTTATTTTGCTTATGGTTTGAACTACACCGCTTGATAATTGATATAATTTTGTATAATGGGCTAGTTAAATTTCATTTTTTGTTTGACAGTCCATTTATTAACTGAAATTTAATAAATTAATTGAATCCTGAATCTCGCGCAACTTGGATTTCATTTAAATCTGAAATCATTTTGTTTAAATCTGAGGTATTTTTGGTTGTCTCCATAGCTTTTAAAACTACTGTATTACTTAGTTACTAATAGGTCTTTATTAAGAACTTGTTTTATCTCCTTTGTTTAGGATTCTTAAACTCTATTACACATTTTGTGACCCAGTACAACATTTTGGAAGGATTCTGTAAAATTATATTACATACTGTCCCTACCTTTTTATACGTTTTTAATCTTAACCCTAATGCTTTACACAATTTAGTTTATAACCTTGCACCATTAGGGGCAAGACCTTACACAACTTAAATAATACATGGTCACTACCCCTATCTTACAATATCCAAGCCATGAAGGAGTGTACAAACTAGAAACTGACGCCTCTGATTATGCAATAGAAGGAGTACTTAGAGTTCAAACCACAGGGAAAGGCTTCCTCCCTGTGGCCTATGGGTCAAGAAAGCTGTCTGATGGTGAGCATTGATATCAACTTCATGACAAGGAACTGATAACTATTATTCACTGTCTAATGAACTGGCAATGTTATCTGGAAGTTGCGCAGATATTCAAAGTGCTAACTAACCACAAGTCATTGGTGTTCTTCAAGACTCAACAATATCTATCTATATGACAAGCTGAATGAATGTCCCTCATACAAAGGTATCTCATGATAATCAAATACAAATCAGACAAGAAAATGCTTACCGCAGATGCCATGTCAAGGCTATACCATAAACATATCATATGCTCTGATGGAGACTCTTATTGGCCCATGTTAAAAATGGGTAATCTCCAAGAGGGGTTCCCACCTGTTACACCAATGTACATCCAATAGAAAGCCCTCAAGAACAAACATCTGTTTAAAAATGTATATGGTACTCTGTACTGGATAATTCCAAATGGCAATGCTGTATACTATGTCCCGTCAACACAAAAGATTGACACCATTCTTTGATACCACAGAGATCTAGGACACACCTGTAATAGGAACTTTCCTGAATATCTCAATACACACTACTGGTGGCCCAAAATACTGGACAACATCAAGGAAGTGCTAGACCAGTGCAAAGTATTTGAAAAGTACACCCGCTCCAAGGCACCCCCAAGTCAGTAATACCAGTGTCAATTACAAAATCTTTCAAAGTGTGGTTGCTGAATATTGTGAGACCAATACCCAACAACAACAAAGCAAAAAATACATTATCACAGCTATTAACTATGTGACCAGGCAGCCTGTAGCACAAGCTATAAAATAACATAAAGGAAGCAATGTAAGACAACTTATTAGAAAAGAAATCATAGCTAAGTTTGAGAAACCTGAACTCCTAATCATGTACAGAGAAACCAAATATAAAGCCATTGCCACCAACATCTACCTTGCCAAAAATGGAATAAAATACACCATAGTCAGCCCCTATCATCCACAAGCAAACTGAAAAGTTGAAAGACTGAATGGTTTCCTTGTAAAGGCCCTCAGCAAGTTATCTGCCAGCAATTCAAAAACCTGGGTTGACATGTTACTGACTTTACTTATGGTGTACAGAACACAAGTTAACTGCAATACAGGCAAAAGCCCATATGAATTTGTCTATGGACAAAAGCCCTCCCTTGTTAGTACTATTGCAGGACCACATTTATCTCTACCCAAGAAGGTACCAAACAACAGCAACCCGGACATGCAGCGTGCTAGAAAGGACCAAGTAGACATGAAAAAAAAAGAGCTGAGAGAGGCAATCTCACTAAAACAGGAAAGATTCCAAGTAGGGGACAAGATTTGTGTTGTCGACCACAATCGGCACAAATTGGACCCAGGGTTACATGGACCAGGAATTTTCATGAAAGTCAAACCAAACAACACCTACCTCATCAAGGGAATAGACGCCTCTACAGAGCTCAAACATATGCACCATGACCAAATTTGCCTGTGAAAAGCAAGTAAAGCACAACCTAACTCTCAAATCCCTGTAACCAAAGCAAAACTGGATCAGTAACAAACTTGTACCCCCAACACTCTTAAGAAAATTCTCAAGGTTTTACCTTCCAGCCCCCAGGGGGAGATGTCACAACATCTTTGATCACTCCCTCTCAGAAAAGCAATTTCTTGACTAATCATTAAGTTAGTGGCACTCTTATTATTTGCCTATCTATTACGGGGATCAACCATTTCAAATCCTAAGAGGAACACTACTTGGACAAGCCCCATGACCTCCATGATGTACATGAACAGCATGTAGCTTCTCACAATACTATTTAATCTTCTAAACTCATATCAAACAAAGTATCATTCTCCTCTTAATTTTCCTCTTTCTCTTGTTCATTATACTTCTAAGAAGTATATACTTGACAGTGGTTACTGGATTTATATATGAAATGACCAGTATCTTTGACATTTTGAATTGGGGATAGAAAACGGGTAGGGCAGTATCTTCTTTTGTTGGTAGGGTAGTTAATAAGATTTTTTGCTTTTAAGTGACATAAAATCTGATTATAAAAAATAGTTGATGAGATCTCATCCTGCCCTATAAGCAGCATTATAATGTATCCATGGTGAGTGGTCTTTGAAAAGATTAGTTAGACAGTACTGCAACGTTACTAAGGGATCTAGATCTCATTCCAGAGACACTCACTTGAAAGATTTTATAGCAACTCTCGAGGAGGTAAGTTCCCAGAAGAGAGCATCTCTAGATGTTAAAGCACTATGGATATGGTTAACTCCCATTCCATGTCTGGTAGTGAAAAGGCTTGGTAAGAGGGCTATATATATTGATATCCACAAGTATATTTTATATGCTGTTGATGCAACTTTATATTTATCTGAAAATCCTGGCTTGATAGGTTTAAAGCTGCATTATCTAATCATCCCATTTTACATTCAGATTGACCGTAGCCTTTCATATCTTTTTGAGGTTTGAAATCAGCATGTAGATCTTGCTAGTTTAGAAATGGCTGTGCTTCAACAATAGTGTCTGGCTTCATTGAGGCTATGGGATTGATTTCGATGATAGCAGGAGTGAATATAGTTGGGGGTTAATTGGATTATTAAAGATGGCAGGGGTGAATATAGTTGGGGGTTAATTGGATGATTAAATATGGCAGGGGTTGGTTTAAGGTAGGTAATCTTATGATGTGGTTTTTAAATGTGCAGTAATAGTGTTAGTTGGGTATTCAAGTGTAGTTGGAACATGTCTATTTGTCATATGCTGGGTATTTGGCCACTTCCGCTCGGAATTTCCTGTTTGGGCAGTGCTGCTGGAGTGATAGCATACCAGGTTCAAAGTATTGGTGTTTGATCGATCCAACTAGCCACAACTCGAGTATTATTCTCAACTGCTGTTAATAAAGTCTAGGTTTGGCCATTGACATATGTTCATAGCTTGTAGAATCATGCTTCATCCTAATCTCAATTCCCCCTTGCGTCGTATACATGAAGATTTCCACCTTTGTTGAGTCAAGATTCGTTTCGACGGCGAAATGACGCTAGTTAAGTTCACCACTTGGCTGGAATGTGATCAAGAGACCCAAGCTAAATTGTCCATAGCTCCAATTGTTTTGTCTCAGTGGTGACTTTCCTGTTAAAACCAGCCAAGCTTTTATCCCAAATTTAAATTTAAAGAAATAAATTCAATCTTTCAATCGAAGTTCAATGCGCTTCTCTAATTATCCGAGGGAGTGATACGGAGGGATCGGGCTGCCTAGTCCCGACTGGCATGGATTTTTAAGGGAGCCCATCCTGACCAATCATTTGCAATAAAGCTGCCAATAGAATCTCGCAACGGAAAAGGAAAATGCTGATCCACCAATGTACCTGCTTGCATAAAAGAAAGAAAGCCCCGTTACTTTGCGTATTTATTCTCTCTCGATTGAGTTCGAGGCTTCACTGCCATACCGTCCCTTAAACGCTAAGCGTCCAAGCCAAAATTCACCCTGTCAAGCCATTCGTCCAAAGTTGGCCACCAATCTCTCACTCCCGCCCCTCGTTTTTGCCCCGCCTTGGACGCCCTTTGTACATCGACTTACGTTGCCAATTCGTTGGAGCGCACAGACAACTCCACAGCAGCTGAGGTCACTTGGTTGATTTTGCTGTCCTTGACCAGCTCCTTTCTCACACTTCTGCAATTTTGCCCACTTCATATCTATGGTTGTCGCCAAGTCTGATTAATTCCCTCCCTTTTGTAAATTTAGTCTGTACTAACAGTAGACTTAACCATGAAGAACTTTAATACTCAACCTGAAACAAACTTTTATCCGCCATCGGCTCAACCCAGAGTTGACCCCAGCTCCCACACTTCGAACTGGTATCCCCAGCCTGGTAAGTTTACACCAAACCACACACTCTTACTTTGACTTAGCCTTTGACTCAAACTTTCTATATCCCGACCCTCCCGCCGTGGACATGTCAATGTCTCTCTTTGACCCATCGGAGCAGCAGTACCTGTCGGGGTTCTTTGATAACCTGGCCGAAGACAAGAATGAGTTCATCCTCCCAACCGGCTTTGATTTCTCCACTTTACTATCCTCCTGGAATGCACCAAACTTTCCTGATTCTCAGCCCAAGCCGCAGCTTCAGCCCTACGGCCTGCAGCCAACCCCACAGCACCCATATTATCACCTTCCCGGGACGCCGCATCTAAGTGCCCCCGTCTCTTTCCACGGCCCACAATCTTTCTCACTCCCGCCTGAACCGCACAATGCTGGCATCTACTTGTCTCCTGCCATCAAATACCCCCAGCCTTGTGAACAGCTTAGCTCGCTCTCCGACAGCAGTTCGGGTACCCCCCACTGTAATATCAACGAACAACCCGCCAATTTAGCCTATAGCTCGGTAAGCTTCGCTCCCAAAGGGAAGCCCGCTGCCGAGCCTGTTCAACTCTCCAAGAAGCGACCCAACGCCCTTTCAAGGACCAACTCTGAGGAGGATGCCAAGATACCTCGGCTCAACAAAGAGCCACTGAAAGATGACCAACGCAAGGCGAATCATATTGCTTCTGAACAGAAGCGGCGCGATATCATCCGACGCGGGTTCGAAAGTCTATCGGAGCTCGTCCCGGGGCTAAAGAAAACAAACTGCAGCAAGGCTACCATCCTGACCCGAGCCGCTGATTATATGCAGGAAATCGAGGGAAAGATATTGGAACTAAGAAAGAAAAAGGAGTCCATTGTAGCCCAGCTCTCTGGCGAATCGTCTGCCCCACCCGCCCTCCATAGGCCGTTATCATAGTTTTGCAAAACGATACTTCCTCTGAAGCCTCCCCCTTATTTAAACCATTTTGTAAAAGGAAAGTTTAGTGAACCTCCCGACTTTCATTAGCCTTGTTATGTTGCGTTATAAAACTAAATTTCACCGCTTTGAGTCCGTCTCTGTTCACTTGGTCATCCATTGGGTCTATCCCGAGTTGAAGCACGATACTCTAAAGCTATAAGCTTCCCCTTTCAAGTCTGGTCACAATTTTTAAGCTACATAATTAAATGCCTCAAAGGGTGAAATAACATTTATTTATTTATGAATAAGAATATATTTATCTTTTCAGTTTTCTGCATCATCAATTAGCCCAGAAACCACCTTTGCCCGAAATCAGCTATACACTGAAAAAATTAAATGCATAGCTTTTGGATTGACTTTATTTGGTAATGTTTATTTATTGGTGCTGTTTAGGCATTCATTTAGAGATAGGAAATAAATTTCCTGAATGCAATATCAATGTTTTGCGGTACCCTTTCTGGTTGTGGCGTGACTTGCCGGGGGCGATTGCGGCTTTACCATACCGGCTGCAAAAGTCGGGGGTTGCGTGGGGCTGGATTACCCAACCAGAAATTTTTGACCTGCCGCAAGCTTTGCGTCCCTTTACTGGACCTATATCGTTTGTTTACCGGTGCACAGCTGGGATTTTTCTGTAAAATTCGAGATCCGCCACTCCACGTCCATTGCTCAAGTTTCACAGCGGCGTGGCCCTGTCGCTGCAGGATGACAAGTCCGGGGAGATATGATTGGTGGGGCTATCTCGTTAGAAAGGATGGATCAAAGGAGCTCGGTATAAAGGAGGCCGCGTCATATCCCTTTCAGTTGAATCGGATCGAACGCCTCGTGTTCACCGAGGTCCCTGCAGGATCATAAACAGATAGATCCCGCCTTCGTCTCAAACAAGACGTCAGCGTAATTTCGATCAGTGATGCCTGGTCTAGATTTCCATCCCAAGATAAGGGACTTGGATCCCATGGAAGCTGATAACAACTAGCGTAGTATCAGCACCGAGCTCGAGATGATTGCTTTATCGGGACATGCGTTGACTATCGTTTGGAATGTCCATAAGTAAATATCACCCTAAAGATACTTGCCTTGCTAAATTTAATGAGATACCCATACTGTATGACGAAAGCAGGCATCCATCGAAACATTGCCGTTCAAGGGCAATCGACCCAGACTGGATTTCCAAGGTATCGGTAGGAGATTAGAAACCATGACTTGATTCTTTAGGGCGACTGGCTAAGCAGCCACTTTCTTGCTGGTGGATCAACGCAAACAAATCAAGCTTTAAATATTAGAAACAGTATGCTTAACCTCACTTCCAAAGTGGATGTCACACTCAAGGAGGTACCGGAATGGATGCAGATCCCATTCCAAGCCCCTTCTGTTTTGATAAAAACCCCACCCTTGCTGTTAACCAATCAGAACCGATACTGGATCTTCACGTGCAAGTATAACCAATCCCTTGGCCGGTTAAGCAGCAGCTACTCTCATTTTCAAAAAGATGGCCAAATAAAAAGTAGAACATCCCAGGAAATCCAGTATTCCATCTCCTAAACCAGGGTTGATTGGCTCTTTCACCCCAGCTTATATCGCCACTGGTCCAAGAAACATAAATAGCTACTCACTGATCTAGCCCTGAAAATACTTCCATAACCATCCCACTCGGACCACCCCAGGATCTTCCCAACCCGAAAAATCCCCCAGCGGTATCGCACCTGGAGTGGGATAACCAACACCAGCGAGTAACCCTAAACTTTCACGCAAGCATATACAGTAACCTGCATAAGTAATGGGTCAACAGTATTTTTTAAGATAATGCAAGATTTTACAAATCGAAAATGAGCAAAATTAGTATGAAAAGATGCACCACAAAATTTTACACAAGGCTTTAACAAAAATATGCAAAAATAAATAAAAGTGAAACAAAAATAAAATAAAACAAAATCAAAAATATACATATTTATTATCATATTTAGACAACTTACAATATTGAATATCTCAAGTACTTAGTACTTTGTTGGTCCCCCTTTGGCTTTGATAACTGCAGCAAGTCTTCTAGGCACTGAGTGGATAAGATTTTTGAAAGTTTTCATAGGAATTGCCTCCCATGCTTTAGCCACTCCAAATTTTAGATCCAATATGGATTGTTTGGAGTCTTCTGGCAAATTAGACTTAATGACATCCCAAAGATGTTCAATAAGATTCAAGTCTGGGCTTTGAGGAGGCCAATCCAAACAAATAATATGTTTAGAATCCAAATATTTCTTAATAATCTTGGCCTTGTGGATACCAGCGTTATCTTGCATGAAGGTAAAATTGGCTGGATCTTGTAGATCCCTCATAAAACAGCAGAGATTCCAATCAAGGATCCTTCTGTAGACAAAAGCATCCACCTTCCCAGCAAGTGGCTGGATCTCTTCTCTTGTATTGGCTGTAAAACAGCCCCAAAACATGGCACCCATATGTTTATTTTTAACAGCACCTTTTAAACAGCAGGGCTTGAGAGATTCTCCTGGTCTGCAATAGCAAATTTTGCGTCTCTGAGATCCACTGATAAGCACTTTGGTCTCATCAGACTAAATAACCTTTTCCCAGAAAGATATAGGGTGATTAACATATTGACGAGCAAAGGCCAATCTTTTAACCATATTTTCTGGAGTAATAAAGGGGTTTCTTCTTGCAACATGCTCGTATAACCCTTGATCATGCAATCTTCTACAGACAGTAGTCTCAGAAACTTCAACTTTTAAAGAGTTTTTGTACATTTCCTTAATTTTCTTGGCTGATAAAAAGCAATTTTGCAAAACCTTTCTAATTACCAGTCAATTATTTCTCTCACTAGTTTTTTTAGGGCAACCTGTTCTGGGACAATTCTTCACTGAGTTGTTTTTTTGGTACCGTAGGTAAATTCCTTGGGCAGTTTCAGCTTCAATCTTAAGTTTCTTGCTTATTTTTCTACAAGATAACCCCATATCTTTTGTTAGAGTAACTTGACTGCAAATATATCCAGGTATTTCTCTTGTTTTAGCCATATTTTCTGTTCAAAAGATTCTCTAACCTCAATTCTAAATCTAGGTAAGTTTGGAAAAGAGGCTTTATTTCATAAGCATTTTATGGGCATAACTCTTATATATACTAAAAAGCTGTAATAGTGTTTATTTTCAATTTTGTTTTATATTTGTTTCACTTTTATTTATTTTTGCATATTTTTGTCTAAGCCTTGTGTAAAATTTTGCGGTGCATCTTTTCATGCTAATTTTACTTGCTTTCAAATTGTAAAATCTTGCATTATCTTAAAAAATACTGTTGACCCATTACTTATGCAGGTTACTGTATACCCCCATCCATCACCACCATAATGCTGACTTATTATACTCATACCCTACTCCAATCCCATATTCCCACCTACCTCGCTTTCAAATCTCACATACAGCCACCTAACAAGATACCATACCATTCATAACAACCCAGAAAACTGTAACAAGAACCCCTAACCCAGATCCAGAAGATATCCAACTCAAGGGATAAGCACCAGTCTCCAGGAAACTCCCTTCCCCAACTGATATCCTTACCCATCCCACACTCTCAACTTATGGGATCCTCTTCCAACCCTATCCTTGAACTTCCATCAAAGAAGGATAGCATCACCAGCCGCCGCCATAGGGTACATGTACCTATACCAATGGCCCAGTTTGCTTACAACAATGCCCCATACTCCTCTTCTAATGTCTCTCCATTCTTTGCAAATTATGGCTACAACCCCCAATGTAACTTTGGCTCACTCTCAGGTAACAAAGTGGAATTGGCATCCTCCCAGGCAGTAGCTTTAAAAGAATCCACAAAGAAGTCAAAGTGTCCTTAACTCATGCCATGACAGCTTATATGGCTTATGCAGACATGAAAAGAAGAGAGGCCCAGCGTATGAAATTGGTGATCAAGTACTGGTTGACTCCTGGAACATGCAACTAAAAGTACCCTGCCAGAAGCTAGGTCCCAAAAGAGTAGGTCCATTCAGAATCTTAAAGAAGATTGGATCTTCAGCCAACCAACTTGACCTCCCTCCCTCCTTCCACATCTTCAGCACAACTCCATGAATGCCTTTTAACTAAGTATGAAGGTCCCCTTGTATTACTCCTGACCCCATAATGGTGGATGAATAACTGAATATGAACTGGAATCAATAATTTCATCCAAACTATCCTGCAAGCGCCTGTACTACCTAGTAGCCTGAAGGGATACTCCAGCCTCAGAAAACTGTTGGATTCCCCCACCACAACCTCACTCACACCCAATAAATGCTCCAGGTCTTCCACAAGAACAATCTCAAAACAGTAGATCCAGTAAAGGACACCCTAGCTGCTATGAAACTCCCCTCCTGCCCACAAGAACTATGCACTGGCAGCACTCCCAGGAGGCAGGAAGTCCCTGTTACCAAATAAGGAGAGTAATTTCATGGCTATAGTTTTCATAGGTGTGGCTCAGCCAAAGCGCTGCCACTAGGGGAAACTCCAGCCCAAAGCCCCGCCTGATTGCAGTGATTGTAGATTTAAATCTAACAATCAATCACAAGTGGGTGGTGTCCATGAAATTAAAACCGAGTGGGGCGCAGATGCCCCACACCAATTTTCCCTTCCTTGACCTGCTGGTCAACAAACTTCTGACCTCAAAGGAGGTCAGGTAACAGCTTACAGAACCACCACGATAGTATCTGTAAAGCTGGTTCAAATATTGCATTCAAGGAGGCCACCTCATCAAGATGTACCCAAAGGCTTTAAGTAACAATTTTCCCCACCAAACTACCTTAGTAGTTTGATATTTTACTCTAAATAAATATCTTACCTCAATGATTCACTTATTTCAATATTTTCTCATCAGATTTGTAATAACCAGACTGCTAGATTCTGCTTTCTCACCTCTGCAATTTCCTGGTAATCTTCCACCTCCTGCTGAAATGATTCCTGAAACCCGCGAAATTAAATGTGAGCCTATCTATGCTGCTTATTCCTTGATGTTGAATGCCAAATAGAGGTTTTCTGAGTGTACCTGGGCATAATCTTCTTCTGCACCTTTCCTTATTCACTCTTCAAGGGTTATCATTTCCAGTAAACACGCATCGTCTTCTCCTCATTGGTAATGCCATCCTAATTTGATTAGCCACATTCCCCATTTGATCCAGTACAACAAACTCTCTCTCTACTTTAC